>OX038876.1:3090147-3770647 GCA_943789525.1 Agriphila geniculea
TTTATGAAAGCGGCAGGCTGATTATCTAACTAAAAATCATCTAGCGACCGGTAATAATTACGGAATCGTCACTGTCAAACTCGATTTCGTACCAGCAATCGAGTTTTTGATAGTGCTGCCTCCAGCGAACAACCAAAGAACTAACAAAAACGAGCACTTGTACAAGGAAATTCTCCAAAATTCGTAATATCTACTTAGTAACCGCGACGAATTCGCGATGTCTTCTATTGACTTGAGTAATAATTACAGCGACAAAATTATTACTGGTCGCTATATATATGGTTTTTAGTTAGATAATCAGCCTGACGAGCCGTAAAGTTAAACCCCCTTCACACTAAGCAATTTATCGCATGCAATTTGTTGAAAGTTTTGATCGCAAATGCTGTAGTTACTCTTCCGTCTTGGAGATAAACGAGTTGGGGGAGTTAAAACGGCGATAGACATTTATAAGCTACTTTAGGACGGCTCGACTTTCATAAAACGCCATCTATCGAGATTTTTTGAACTAATTTATTTTTCTTTCTGATCTCGAAAAATCTCCCATCGGAACGTTTTTCAAAACCCGAAAATGCTGTCTACTCACATAGTCACAATACTTAATAAATTATATAGGTCTGATTAGTAATAATGATGTATGACCATAGGCTAGGCAGCAGATAATATCGAACTTGCTCAAGAGCGAGAGGAACGAGCTGAGCAGCGCGCACGTGGGCGAGATAGCGCGGCTCACGGAGGGCTACTCGGGCGCCGACATGAAGTCGCTGTGCTCCGAGGCCGCCATGGGGCCCGTGCGCGCGGTGCCCTTCTCGCAGATCATCACCATCGATACAGACAAGGTGTGTACCTACGTACAGTACGAGGCATATATCCTGAGCAGCGCGCACGTGGGCGAGATAGCGCGGCTCACGGAGGGCTACTCGGGCGCCGACATGAAGTCGCTGTGCTCCGAGGCCGCCATGGGGCCCGTGCGCGCGGTGCCCTTCTCGCAGATCATCACCATCGATACAGACAAGGTGTGTACCTACGTACAGTACGAGGCATATATCCTGAGCAGCGCGCACGTGGGCGAGATAGCGCGGCTCACGGAGGGCTACTCGGGCGCCGACATGAAGTCGCTGTGCTCCGAGGCCGCCATGGGGCCCGTGCGCGCGGTGCCCTTCTCGCAGATCATCACCATCGATACAGACAAGGTGTGTACCACGCAGGCGAACTAAAGTCACACCCCGGGCACTCCATACAAGCGTCGCGTTTCAACTACCTATCACACAGACGCTACACAGTGACGATTTTGTACACGCGCAACTGTGTGCGAGCCATTGAATGAGCACACGGATCGACACACGGAACTCGCGCGGTGGGCGCCGGTGGGGTGAGGTAATCGATTGTGGGGCGGGGCGGAGAGTTTCCTTTCTGTACGGTAGTACTTGTTTCTATTCTGTGCTAAAGTAACTAACATCGCTCGAAGGATTGCTCAGCTGAAGTGACAGTGGGCTGGACACATAGCGAGAAGAACCGATCGCCGCTGGGGCAGAAAGGTTCTTGAATGGCGACCGCGCACCGGACGACGCTCCGTGGGTAGGCCCCCGACAAGGTGGACCGACCTGAGGGTCGCGGGAAGCCACTGGATGCGGGCAGCGCAGGACCGATCGTTGTGGAGATACTTGAGGGAGGCCTATACCCAGCAGTGGTTGTCGTGCGGCTGATATGATGATGATGATGTACCATGGGCGTAAGGCCGCGTTTCCACTAGCAAGAAAACTTCTGCAAGAAGTGTCCCACAGCCTGTCAGACAGTAGCTTGCCAGTGTTAACTAATAGCAAATAAGCTACTGTGTGACAGGCTGTGAGACACTTCTTACAGAAGTTTTCTTGCAGGTGGAAACACGGTTTAAGGCCGCGAATACACCTGCAAAAACTTCTACGAGAAGTTACACTGACAGCCTGTCATACAGTAGCTTGTGAACGCGTGACAAACTGTCGCCTGCGCATTTGCTATTAGTTAATACTTGTAAAGTCGCATTACTCATTTCCCAGCAAAAATGTAAACAAAGGTGTTGCCAGAACAAAACAACACAAAAAGAAATAGTATATTGCTAAGTCAAGAAATAAACACACTTACATGTTTTTTCATCACAAACCTAACAAAAATAGATTAGATAAATATTCTGAATCATGAGTTTTGCAGCAAAAACAGTAATATAATTTAATATTTCATAATAACAGTTTTATAGTAGAAAACATTTTTATGATGCTGTGCACACATCAACTGCAAACCGTACACATCAACCTTTGGTCATTTTATAAAATTTCATAAAAAATATATTACGAGTAGTAGCTGTACTGTAGTAGTAAAGTAACATTTTTGTCTTTTGGTGTTGGGGGGGAACTGGCGAAGATGCTACGTATTTTTGATAGTTTACATACAGTCAATATCTAAGTAAAGTTTTCTTATCAGTTCGTTTCAAGAACTTTTAACATCAAAAATTATGATAGGTTATAAAGTTAAAATTTCTAATTACCATCCTACTTTAAAATTACCCTGGATGGCATTATATTTATCATGACTCAAAATATAATAAACAAATTAAAAAGTTATAAAAGTGACCAAAGGTTTTCAATATCTGAAAATGTCACTATCAGGGTCAGTTTGTCAATTTGACAGTGACGTTTCTTTGTTTACATTTTTGCTGGGAGATGAGTAATGCGACTTTAAGCTACTGTCTGACAGGCTGTCAGTGTAAGTTCTCGCATAAGTTCTTACAAGTGGAAAACCGGCCTAACAGTAACATTGTCGCTTAACCACTCCTAAGGTTAAAATCGCATGCACGCCGCGTCAACACAACATATGTTTAGTTCGTGCAGGGGCACACGAATTTTGTTGCTAACGCTGTTGCCCACAGTACCATACAGGGTGAAATCGAAAACAGTCAACAAATTTTGTGGTGTGGCTTAGATTTCAAAATCTATCGTAAACGATTAAAACTGCTTTAAATCATTTACATTGCATCGGCTTGTCAATCACATTTTAAACGTCTAGAAGTGATGCTTGACAAGCACCACAGAACAGATAGACTACCGTGGCCAATTAAATCAAAAGTAGGCCGCGCCCCCAAATGGTAAATGCAATGTAAATGATATGATTGACAAGAAATGCTTGATCGTCCATAAGCTAGATTAAACTAATAAATTAATTAATTGAACACTTTATGGACCAAAAGTCTGATATAAAAGTATTATTATTATTATTAAACAATGTGCATGTGCACGCCGCATTTTAAATCAAAATTATTAAATTTATTAATGGCCAAAATGTATTATAAAATCGCTGACTTCATTAATGATAGAATTTGACATTTTTATTATTATTCTATTTTTTTTGACATTTTATTGACATTTTAATGATGACTAAGTAGTGCATGTAATGATTATTATTATAAATTTGAAGTAGGGAATTATTGTTTAAATTGTAATTATGGAATTTTTCAACTAATAACTTGTAATTAATACATTTTTGCACATCGTATCCACAACGATAGAATATGTTGGTAATTAGTAATTTAAGAACACAATGTACCATATTAACGCAAATAAACGATTACTTACTTACTTAGTTGCCGAACATGTGTAGACCGCATTCGTGAGATACAACAACTGCATGTTTAATATGTATAATGGGGAATGTCCAAAAAAAATCAAGTTGGCAGAATATTTTTCATAGGTAGGAATAACCTATAAAAAAATATTCAGCCAATTTGATTTTTTTCGGACATTCCCCATTGTATATACCTAGTCTAGTCATAAGTCTTGTTACATATGGAAAGTGAAATAAATTACACAATGAGTTACGCACTACAACCATTTATATATCAAAGGAAAGCGTATAAAATGCAGATTTAAACCATATTAAAATTATTCAAAATGTCCTCCTTTTGCTTGGATTGGACCCTTTAAACTGCGAGGCCAGTCATCAATCGAATCACGTACGAAGTTCATGTAAATATCGGCGACTGCTTTAATCAGGGATGCTTTAACTGACGCCAAGTTGCAATGGGGTTTAGAGCAGACCTTCTCCTCTAAATACTGCCATATTTTGTAATCCAAGGGATTCGAGTCTGGTCTCGAGGAGGGCCAATCCCCATGCCTGATAAAGTCGATTCCACGGATCCTGAGCCAGTTTTGGGTACTTTTCGCCTTACGAGCCGGCGCAGAATCCTACTGGAAAACCCAGTGCCTGTTTTCGAACCTTGTTTGTGAAAGAGGTTTTACAATGTTTGATAGAACTGTGTTTTGGTATACGAGGGCACTGGTTTTCACTCCTTTTTCACATAAAAACACCTCCGTTGGACCCAAATAGGAGACCCTAAGTCAAACCATGAATGCTGAAGGGTGATGATTACGCTGAACACGTGGCTCGCGTCTGCTCGCTTTTTCACTAGAGTGTGCATACGCTTTATCATTTTTTTTGTTGAAACTCTCCTCAACATCACAATTTTTTTCATCCAAAAAACTAATTTCGCGTTTTTTTTTCCGCGTACCACCTTAACCAAACCCGGCATCTTTCGAATATGATTTTTTTCAGCCGTGCGTTAAGAAGATGTGCTGATTTTTTCTATAAGCATGCGGTCCTAGGTCTTCATTCGACACCCTTTTAACAGTGATTTTGCTTAGTCCCATCTGAAAAACCAACATTTTTTGCTTGTGGACAGGATTTCGTTGGATTCGCGCCTTCACTGCTTTGATGACCGCTGGAGTCCGAACAGTACGAGGTCGACCGCTCCTCTGTTTATCTTCTAATCTTGAATCTTCCCAGAATTGTTTGATAGTACGATAAATAAATCTCAGTGGAATTTTCATTTTTTTAGCAGTTTGAAAATCTCAGTTGGCTCGAGACCGTAACGATGAATGCAATTACTGCGACTTTGTCTTGTTTGTGCGTCCACTCCATTTTAGAAAATGAAAAAAAATCCAGATACTACTTGTTTTTATTTTCTTTAAATGTTCAAATTTCGAATGCCCATAACTTTTTTTTCAGCTTGCATTCTAAATTCGAAATTTTACCTATGTAACAGTACTTATGGCTAGACTAAGTAGTTTCATTTAAAAAGTTCAAATATTTGGTAAAAAATAATCAGTAGGTATTTTTTTTAATTAAGTTTACTAATTTAATTTATTTTTCATTTTTCAGGTGCGACCCGTGAATGTAGAAGACTTTCAAAATGCGTTGCAAAGAGTGAGGCCTAGCGTATCTCAAGACGATTTAGGACAATATGTAAAATGGAACAAAACATATGGGCAAGGCTTTTAAGTTATTAAACATATGTCTATTTTATTTCCCTTTATTAATCCGTTGACTAAATAAATTGGTCACAGTCCAGTCCCCTATAAACTATCCAGAGTTTGCATATGCGAGAATAAGAATAATACCGTCAAACAGCAATTTTGGTCTTTGTTCCTTTTCTTACACATCCTACACCCTGAAGTGGAAGCGAAACGCAAACAAATATGGCCGTTTTGACAGTACTATTCTTATTTGGCTCGCATAATAGGTATAAATAGGTAATTTGGTGATGATGGATGACTAAAAATAGTATGATTCTTCGTCTTATTTTTGTTATGGCAATCTACTTTCCTCTTGGAAGTAATTTTTGCCAGTGTCATGTTTTGAATAGTTCAGTATTTCTAGATTTTCTAGTAGATTTACATTAAAATGCGGGTGCATCACATTCCAATGCTGCTTGGAGCATTTGGCAGCAAGTATATCAAGACAGTTTACTCGGTAAGTTTTGCCGAGGTAGCGACCACTACAATAAAAGTCTCAGCTTCACACATATTGTTCAGTTGCGTAGACACTTGTACCACAAAACTGCACCGATTTTAAGACACAATATCCACTATGAATCAATTTGCGAATAATTAAAATAGTCACCGAACTGAACTCGACAAAATCCCGCCAAAAACTCCAATAGTATGATTAACTCAATACTAATATATCCAGGAAGTAAAATCGCCGAGTTGCTAAAAATTTTACTAATCCCCAGTAGCATTACTATTCCCTCTTGCATGACATGCGACAGCGAAGAGGAAAGCACATAACTGGCAGTGGACATGTGAAAGCCATGATTACCTAATGGAACGCATAACTTTATTTGTCCTAAACATGAAACGCATACTGTTAAATGGCATAATCATCATTTAGCATAATATTTTATAGCACAATTTCAAAACGCATAATATCATAAGGCTTAATTTTGTAAAGCATAAATATTCAATGGCATATTTTCAAAAAGCATAAATGTCAAAACGCATATTTTTTAATTGGCATATTGTCTAAAAAGCATAATCATCAAAAGACATAATCTTATTACGCATTGTAATAAGAGATCTAATTTCTTTAGGCATATTTTTTAAAACTCATAATTATTTTATGAATAAGTAATCATTAAAAATATGAGCACTTCTGCTCCCTGCACCTCCCGGCTAGCACTCTGCAAGCAAAAACCCAGCCTGCAGCATCCGTGCGAGCAAGCACTCAACACGCAAGCAAGCATGCAGACAAGCAGGCAATATGCAAGCAAGCATGCAGACAAGTATGCAGCATGCAGGCAAGCATGCAGCATGCAAGCAAACATGCAAACAAGCATGCAGCATGCAGGCAAGCATGCAGGCAAGCATGCAGGCAAGCATGCAGTATGCAAGCATGCAGCATGCAGGCAAGCATGCAGCATGCAGGAAAGCATGCAAAATGCAGCATGCATGCAAGCACTATAGAGCTCCGCTCGCTTCGCTCGCTCCGCTGCAAGTGGTCAAAACACTAACCTAACCTAACCTACCTAGTACACAAAAAGTTTTTCTTCATAGCGGGGGGCCTGAGGCCCCCCGACCCCCCCGAGCAGGGGGGCCAGCCCCCCTGCACCCCCCGGCAAGCATTTTGCAAGCAAGCATCCACAATGCAAGCAAGCATGCATGCATGCAAGGAAGCACAGCATGCAAGCAAGCATGCAGCGTGCAACATGCATACAAGCATTATTAAGCTCCACCTGCTTAGCTTAGAGTGGTCTAAACTCTAAACACTGACCTAACCTAACCCACCAATGGTGGTCACAATTTAAGTTTTTTTTTTCATAAATTAGTATTCAAATTAGTTATGTTTCCTTTTATATTATGCTATAAAACATTAGTAGTTATGTATATTAGACATAACAAAATTATGCCTTTCAAAATATGCTTACTAACAATATGCCAATTGGAATTAGGAATTGTAACTATTATGCTTTGAAATATTATGCTTTTTAAAAGTTATGCAATTCGATGGTTATGCGTATCGAAATTTATGCTAAATAAATAGTATGCTTTGTGATTATTATGCCAATCGAGTTATGCCAAGTGACTTTAGGACAATCGAAATTATGCGATGCGAAGGGCACCCGAAAGCCATACTTTTCTGTAGCTCTATTGGACGTCCCATTGATGGGACGGACGACGGAAAAAATAATTTTACTGTGGTTAATGGGACGTCCAATAGAGCTACGGAAAAGTATGGCCGTGGTCAATGGAGCTACGGAAAAGTATGGCCCAGGCAACGGCTACACGCATGGTAAATACTGTGAACCATCGCCACGCCACGCCATTGAGTAATAACCATGGAAAGTAATTTAAATGGAATGGGCAACATTTTACTTTCCATGGTTAAAATTTACTCTATGGCGATGAAACACAGTATTTACCATGTGTGTAAGTAACCGTCGCCTCAGTCATTGGTTGCCAAAGAGTACATTTTAACCGTGGAAAGTAACTACTACCTACATTTTCGCAAGGCTACAAGTACCTATTGAAAATTATGAAGAAATTGCCTTCCATGGTTAACATTACCTTTGGCGTCCGATGACTCAGCGGCTTGTCTGTTGGAATGCACCCGATGCGGATCAGTCGATCACAGCTAAGAGTTTTTGGCGGGATTTTGTCGAGTTCAGTTCGGTGACTATTTTAATTATTCGCAAATTGATTCATAGTGGATATTGTGTCTTAAAATTGGTGCAGTTTTGTGGTACAAGTGTCTACGCAACTGAACAATATGTGGGATAATGGAAATAGGCGCGATCTTGGTTGTGTGAAGCTGAGACTTTTATTGTAGTGGTCGCTACCTCGGCTGACCTTACCGAGTAAACTGTCTTGATATACTTACTGCCAAATGTGCCAAGCAGCATTGGAATGTGATGCACCCGCATTTTAATTGCAATTGGGTGTAAGAAACCTTAGAGCATACAGAACGGGAGTAGGCATATACTACAGGCACCCCCTTTCACCAAAGTACATGACCAATTTGGTCGTGTCAGTTTATAAAAACTAGTTGGTCGCGAACACTCGCCATTTTGAAAGACTACATATCGCCGAACGCAGCTCCGCGAAAATGATGAATTGTGCGGTGATATTGTGCAAAAGGCGATCTGAAACTTCAAATTTTAATAAGGACGGGATTTCCTTTCACACTTAAGTATAATTTTATTAACAAACTATAATATAATCACGAAGAAAACCCAGTTTGTTTAGTAAAGCCAACGACAGAGATTGCGATAGCAAAACGATACCAAACACCATGGTAGAAGTCTTAGTGCTGTGACAAAGTTCAAGAAGACGAATGAACGAAGTCAAAGAGAATGAATGTGATCTGATCAGTACATAAATTTTTCAATCATTAGTTTCTCTGATGTTGTCTTGATTTCAAAAACACAAGTGATTTATTGGCATTTTTAGATTTTAGGCATTAACAAATCACAATGCTATTTTTATATTAAGATAATTAATAGAAGAAACACTAGAAAAAATACGGGTGTCTATTTTTCTCTAGTGTTTTTTCTATTAAATTGAAACTTGTGCGATGGTATATTTATGGGTACGTATCAGAATGTCTAAACTTAAAATGGCAAAGTTCAAAATGTCAAAAATTTGAATGTCTTACGATTAAAATGTAAAAAGTTCAAAATGTCAAAAACGAAAATGTCAAACGGTCAGATAGTCAAAAATTAAAATGTCTAAGTTCAACTGATTAAAACTTAAAATGTCTAATAGTCCAAATACATATAATGACGTATAGAATTTACTCATTTTCTTTCATTTAGGTATCTTATTAATTAGGTTATATAACTGTGTGTTAACCTCTGTGCCTCCGCCGATTGAATTTTTTTTCTGGCGCTTCGCCGGCCGCTGCCGCGGCACGCTCGCTTCGCTCGCTCGGCTCGCGCGCTGGGTTCATGTCAACCTAACATGCTCGTCGCTACGCTCCTCGCACCTATCTCGTGACCTGCGGTCTACGGTTTCTAAGTCCTAGTAGACTGGTTTAGACTCGTTTCCGGCAGCTAAATTTGCTATAACGCATTTTAGGCGAAGCCCGAAGACACCTCCACAGACTCAATCAACCTCAAAGAAGATGATTCGTTTTAAGATTCAACCCAATTCAAATAAATCATTGTGAACTTAGACTTAATGACCATTGATATTTTAACTTTCAAGTATTTGATACGTTTGATACTTTGAATTTTGCTATTTTGAAGTTAGACATAATGATTTGTTTTCGACATTTTAAACCATTTGAATTTTTGACATTTTGAACTTTGTAATTTTAACTTTAGACATTCTAACTTTAGACATTCTGATACGTACCCACTTATAATACATAGAAAATACCAAGACAAACAGACATGTTCTTGCACACAAATGTTTGTCTTGTCTTCATCTTATCCAATGCGTCAACCGGGTTGTTTTTAGGGTTCTTTTATCTTTATTTTGATATTGTTTACCTTTCCTTTCTTGATGCCGCCTGATATCTAACAGTAGGCAACTTTTAAATTCCCTATATACGAAGAATAACAATAGTTTAAAAGCTGATTTAAAGTTAGAGGGGGGGGGGACACATTTTACTACTTTGGCAGTGTATATTATCGTTCAAACGGTTGACTTTGAGAAAAAATAGTCTTAGGAAACTCAATGACATTTTTGAAGACCTATCTATAGACTTTTATATAGATGCTTTTTTTCAGTTTCAGTTCCATGTATGGGGAGCCCCCTTTAATCTTTTGTTTTTTTTTTATTTTTGTGTAAATATCGTAAGGCGGTTTACAGAATACATCTACTTATCAAGTTTCAACTGTGTAGTCCTAAGACTTTCGGAGTAAAGTGGCTGTGACATACGGACGGACGGACGGACAGACAAACATAACGAATCTATTAGGGTTTAGTTTTTTGCCATTTAGGCTACGGAACCCTAACAAGCAATTTAAGGTTCAAAATTCATTGGAGATTTTTGACAGTTTTGTATAGCTTGATGTGCTGCTGACTGTACATAGATACTTGTAAATAAATGATTACATTATTAATCACATTTATTTTCTTTTTTGACAACCTACACACCTTTATACTTGCATCTTGCGCCAACACTCACTATCGGAATTTCTGTACATTATTTTAGGATAAAAGGGCAGAACGATGTTTTAAGTATGTTATTAAATAATTATTTGTAAGCGTATTTTAGTGATTGTTGGTGCAAATCACAAAATCAAAATGAAGACATAAATTTTTTTTGGTCGTAATCATAATCACTCATCTTCAATTCAAAGCTTCTAATCATTCAATTTCATCGGTCTTTTTATGTCCCATCACTAACCTTAACGCAAGGGCAAACTTATTTATGCCGGTAAGTTTGGCGCTGCCGTCTACGTGATCTGTCAGAATTTGTACTAAGATGGTTAGTTCCGAATTTGACCACCTGCCAATATAACTTTGTGGTCATTCTGTTTTTGTGTGCGTGTGTAACAATATGACTTTAAGCTTCAAAAGTGTGCGTGAATATGAAGTTGTGTGCTGTGCGTGTGTACCTCGTCTCCCCCCAAAATCGGTGAACAAAATCTAGTGTAGGAGAGCGCTCTTGCTTACTCCCGTTCTGTATGCTCTAAGTAAGAAACTAACACGCAAGAACTGGCTGCATGGCATAGTCCTTCGCCTGTCCTGAAAAGGACAAAACATCAACTACTACTACGATCACAGCTGATTGTCAATGTCATGTCGAAGTTGTCAAAAAGATTTGTTTACCGCGCAAATGTATGTTTGTATTTTAATTATAATCAATTAAATTAATAGTTTAAACTAGTATTGCAGCATTGCAACGACCCCTAGTTAAATAGAGTTCAGTTTCACATAAATATGGATCAGGAAAACAGAGTTGTCGTACTCATTGACATGGACTGTTTTTATTGCCAAGTGGAAGAGAAATTGAACCCTGACTTGCAGGGGAGGCCCATAGCGGTCGTGCAATACAACCCATGGAAGGGTGGAGGGTAAGTACCTGGTCACTGGTCGCGGACTCTGCTTTTGAGGATCACTACAAAGTATAACCTATCTATAAAGTAGTCTCGTATTGTTGTATCTCTGCAAAATAATCGCATACAGAAGCAGAAAAGACCTTAGTTTATTTTAAACTTTCTTCAGGGAATTAAATAAAAAAGGGCATAGAATAAAACTTGGTGCCCTTTCTGCACAAACTGTATAGTTTGATGATGAGTGTTCGAACTAATACCATTTTTGCATAATTTGTTTTGGCTATGAGTATGGAACGTTCCGTTTATCAAAGTTTGTTTTTATATTTTGGACTTATGCCCTTTATGCAATATGCAATTCATTGTGAAGATGGTTGTGAATCAGTCTATATCAACGAAAAATGCTTTCCATGCATATAGATGGGCAAACTAATGTTATATTTATTAATTTCTCCAGGATAATAGCGGTCAATTACGTAGCACGAGCTATGGGAGTAACAAGACACATGAGAGGAGATGAAGCGAAGGAAAAATGCCCTGATATCATCCTGCCCTCTGTACCCTGTCTTAGAGGAAAAGCTGATATTTCTAAGTTAGTAAATATTAAACTACAAATTGAATTTGTAGTTGAAAAATCATTAACAATGGTTTTGACGCAGATCATCATTTTCGCAAAAGGTCATCACAAAAAATTTGGTCACTTTCGCAGACTGTCATTTTTGCAACTGGTCACTTTAGCAGAATGTCATTCACAATTTTTTTCTTTTTATCTCAAAACTGTGAGTTTGAGAAAAAATTGAGAATGACATTCTGCGAAAATGACCTTTTACGAAAGTGACTAGTTGCGAAAATGACATTCTGCGAAAGTGACCAAATTTTTCACGGTGACCATCTGCGAAAATGACGATTTGCATCAAAACCAAATTAGGTTTTAACATGATATGAAGAAATAACTTTATTTAAATGAATTAATTTGCCTCCAGATACAGAGATGCTGGTAAAGAAGTAGCCAAAGTCCTTCAAAGGTTCACAAGTCTGCTAGAAAGAGCTTCAATTGATGAGGCCTATTTGGATATCACTGCACCTGTATGACTATTCAATTGTCTTGCCTTAAGAGTGCGTAGTCAGCACACTAGCGCCGCCATTGGAACGAGAATCATAGTGCTTAAATAAAAACAAAATTGTGAATTATCTCTCTGTAGTGCACTCCCAAGAAGCTTTTGGTCCTTTTTATCGCTTAATAGTTATTTGTTATACAAGAGAGCAAAGTCATTTTTTGCTGCGAGTGCTGACTTTTAAATCACGAACTAGCGAAGTAGTCTAGAATTGAATCACGAGCGTAGCAAGTGATTCTAATATAGACTACTGAGCACAGTGAGTGATTTAAAGGCACGAGACATCAAAAAATTTGCTCTCGTGTTAAACATACAACTTTTCACCTCTACCAGCGAGAAAAGGTGTTAGAAATTAAGAAAGCACTTTGCCTCACGCTCGCAGCAAAAGTCGATTTTGCTGCGAGTTTTTACGCGCCAAAAGCACCCTTTTCGTGCTGGAGAGGTGAAAACAATATTTTCTACCCTCTCTTTTAGTTTAATGGACTACGCGCTCTTAACTTAGCAACTTGATTAATCATTATTATTGTTTCTATAGTTTTTTATCATTGTAATTTTTAGGTACAAGAAAGGTTAAAATCTCTGAATATAAATGCTGTCAATGCAAACATGATACCTAACACATATGCCCTCGGCTATGATAGCATCAATGAGTTCATTACAGATGTACACAACTATGGCTGTGACTCGGTCGAGTTTGACTGTGAGCATGCTAAGCAATTGCTAGTAGGAGCAGTTATTGTCAGTGAAATCAGAGCAGCCGTCTATCAAGAAACAGGTGAATATTTGATTAAAAAAACTGATTTAACTCTCACATAACTTTATTACCGTTATTCCTGTCACGATATATTATTTAGCCAGACTTATCAAAGATAGCTAATTTTTTTTTTAATAGGTTATTGTTGTTCAGCTGGGATAGCCCATAACAAGATATTGGCTAAGCTTGTGTGTGGTATGAACAAACCTGACAAACAGACAGTGCTACCCAAACATTCCATTAACATTCTATACAGGTATGAACTGAGTATTATTAGCTCAATTGAATTAAACTGCATTGCCTTTTGCTTCTATTATTTGAAGTAAATGCTTTGGATTATTAAATCCATTATATTCATTAAAATGAATCAAATCTAAAGCATTTATTTCAAATGATAGAATAGAAGCAAAAGGCAATGCTTTAGTTTTATTCAACTCTCTCATTGTGATATTATGTGACGCCATCACCCCATTGCCAACTTACTATATTTTGTATTGGACTCTGTTGGAGATCCTTACATAAATAAATATTTTTGCAGCACATTATCCATAAAGAAGGTAAAGCATCTAGGCGGAAAGTTTGGAGACACAGTTTGTGACAT
This sequence comes from Agriphila geniculea, assembly GCA_943789525.1. Taxonomy (NCBI): domain Eukaryota; kingdom Metazoa; phylum Arthropoda; class Insecta; order Lepidoptera; family Crambidae; genus Agriphila; species Agriphila geniculea. Next base: position 3,103,923 of record OX038876.1, read on the forward strand.
ATTAAAGATAAAGAATATGAGCCAATTACAAGCTTTCACTCAAAAAGAACTTCAGGCAAAATTTGACGAAAAAAACGCGTAAGTCCAGTGAAAAAAATTATCAAGTGCTGGTTATTTACTAGATAGTCACAATAACTAATAACTCAAAAAGTTTGTTTACATTTACAGAACTTGGTTGTACAATATAGCCCGAGGAATCGACTTAGAGCCAGTGCAGGCAAGATTTAATCCCAAAAGCATTGGGTGTTGTAAACAATTACGAGGAAAGAGTTCCCTAGTTGATCTAGAGAGTTTGAAGAAATGGCTGATTGACTTAGGTCAAGAAATAGAAGACAGACTGGAAAAAGATGCTGTAGAAAACAATAGGACACCTAAACAGATGGTAGTCAGCTTTTGTACAAGTCTTCCTGATGGAAGGGATGTCAGCAGTTCTAGGTCTTACAATTTCTCTACAGAGGATGAGCTATGTGGCGAATTGTTTTCTAAGAAAGCCTTGGATCTGGTAATGGAATCTGCTGAAGGAATAAAAGTACAAGGTAATGTAGTAAGCTAATCCCGGTAGGGACTTGTTAAGTCTGTTTCTGTAATTTTAGAGTTATGTTTATATCTTCTTTACACAAAAAGGTACATATTTTTTTCAGGTGATGAGAGCAACAGGAAATTAAAAGCTCCTATTAAATTCTTAGGCATTAGTGTTGGGAAGTTTGAAGATAATACAGAGATTAAGAAAGTAAATAAAATTGTTGACTATTTTGGTGCTGGATCATCAAAAGACATGACTTTGAAAGTTAAAGATAAAGTAAATAATCTACTTGAAACTAGTAAGAATACCAAACACAAAGAAGGCAAAGAACATCTACTTCAAAAATATTTCCAAAACACTGTAAATAAACAACAAGAAGAGAGACTACACAAACACGATGTTAACCCTACAGAAACTAGTGATGTAGCTGTTGCCCAGGCAAGCCTAGAAAAGCAAGAATCATTTTTTGCCAGACTGCTCAATGGAACTGATAAAGAATCTAGTGAAAATATTTCTATACCATTGCCTAAAACCGCACCTGATAAAGTGCAAGATATGTTGCATCCTTCTACACCTGTTTGTGATGTATTAGAGTGTGGAGAAAGCAGCAATGACACAGACTACTCAACTTGTACTATTGATATGGAAATCAATAAAAGCATTGCTTTATTTGAAGAAGATCCTGCAGATGTATCTAGAGTAATTAATATGAGACAGTTGCTTAATTCAACCATAGTTAAAGAAGACGAAAATGAAACTTTATCTGAAAATTATAGTAAAGATAATAATTCAGATAATAAGCCAAATGAGGATTCAATAGAAACAAGCAATGAAGTTACTAGAATGAACTTAGATAGGTTATCTAAACCTAAACTAAAAAATGAAAATGTTTATGAAAATATTATTGATACGTTTGAATGTCCAGAATGTAAGAAGATTGTATGTATAAATCAATTAGACACTCATGCCGACTATCACCTAGCACTAAAAATTAGAGATGAAGAAAGATTGCAAGCACGCATCGAAAGAACTGTGAAAACTGCAATCAAACCCGTTGCACACAAGGAGGAAACTAAAAAAAGAAAACCAGAATCTGAAGTTGTACCTTCTAAAAACGTGGTGCCTCCATCAGTTTCCAGTTATCTGGTTAAAATTGACAGCACAGTTCCAACAGAAGTTTGTACCGAATGTGGTAAAAGGGTCCCAAAAGAAAGACTTGCTGAACACCTCGATTTTCATGAAGCACGGAAATTAAATAGAGAATTAAATAAAAAAATCATTTCTACATCTAACTACAGCACAGTGAAAAGAAAACGAGTTACTGTCTCACCAGTGAAAAAACCGAAAGTAGCTTGTAAATCTATAGACTCATTTTTTAAGTAGAAAAATTTAAGTTGGTTACAATAAATATGAATTTTCCTTTAGTCTGTCGTTTCGTTTCTAATGAAGACCTTGTTTATTTCCTTGCAGTTGCTGTGAAATAACAAGGTTGCAGGAATATCCAATGCTAGGAATATACCTAACTGTCCTAGGTGGTTATTTTCTTTAGAGATATGGATTGCTCGAATACAGGTTAAACCTAATTCAGGTATAACACGCGCAAAATAACTTGGCTGCTCGGAAGTTAGCCGCAAGTGATATTTCGCGCGCAGGGTCCACAGTTCCGAGTGCTTCCGCCCGCGCCCCGCGCCCCGTCCCCGCGCAAGCTCTGTATTACTGCGCAGCGTTCCGCGCGAAGTTCAGAACCGCCAAATTATTTTGCGCATACTATATACATTGTACTTTTTTAATATAAATTTTATTTTATTTTTTTATTTTATTTTTAACACAATACAGCTATTTTTACAGGGGTTCCTAATACAATAGTGTAGCCATCTAAAGTTTACAGATACTTATTTAAAAAAAAAAAATAGTTTCATTCAATTATTACAATTATTAATTACAATATATTTAATTTAATTAATTTTTATTATTATTATTATTTACTTATTATCTATGAATTCATTTAGTTCAGTTATAACAATAATTTAGCTGGCCGATGTAAATCGGTATCAATCATAGCATAACACTTTTAAAGTTACTTTCTCGAACTCGCTCTTTGAACAGGTGAAAATATCAATTTTTTCGGCAACTACATTAAGCGTGTGCAAAGTTCGTGTCAAAGGGGCTTTGGCCAGCAGGCCAGTCCTGGCATGGGGGATCGCGAGCAGCCGCGGCCGTCGCCGCCTCCACACATATCTATTCGGCACGCATAAACCTAGCTGCTCCAATATATACGGGTTGGAGACTATACCTCTTAGCACCCTAATTATGTAAAGAGCGATAGCCAAATCTCTTCTTGTTTCAAGTTTGTTGTATCCAACCATGCCCAAAACGAACAAGGTTGGATACATCAAAGGATAGAAAGGATATACTCCATAAAGCTTAAGATACAAAAACCTCGTAAATTTGTTTTGTATGCGCTCCATCATCAGTTTATATTTTGATTCATGTGGAGCCCATACTGCAGCGTTAAACTCCAGCTGACTTCGAATGAGTGCATTGTATAGGGCCGCTATTGCTTTTAAATTCGTGAAACCCGCCGACTGTCTCAGAATAAAACCTAAAGTTTTATAAGCTTTCTTGCTGATGATTGAATGATTGAAAATTGATGAAATGATTCTATTTAGAAGAAACATTATGATAGTCGGAAGATTTAAATTGTTTGATAGTACTGCTGACCGCCTGTTGCAGTGAAGATTATATCAGTTTCAACATAAAATTATTATCATGACGAACGAAGGCACGCGAATAATCACGCCCCGCCATCTGCACGAGGGACCAAGCTTCAGGCCAGCAACGTTGCACTCTTTTCGTTATTATTATAAACTGTAAACCACTTTTTTTCCCATTAGTGAGGGGCGGCTTGGTGTGGCGTGGGAATTCCTTGTGAAGTAAGGCATACCAACAAAATTTAACTGACAAAATTAGTTCATTCCACCTTATGATGCATCGGAGTTGTAAGACTAGAGCAGAGCAGAGATGCATGAAATCCTTTGGTGAAGTACGACTATCTCAGTACTTACTTGCGTCAGTTCATGAAAGGTCAGTGTTGAGGACGGCGAGCTTAGCAAACATGTAAATAAATAGCACGTGTTTTTCGATATGTATAAACTTAGATCGTAAGAGTTTCTATTAAAGAATTCCAAAACGGTGGTCACATTTATTTAGTTCATAAGTAAGAATAAGTAGGAAAAGATATGTAAAATAGGCATAAGTACGCAAAGTAAGATATTGTTGTTAGATAAGTTCAAATTAAAAATTGTAAGCTCAGCACACTATCCGAGGTAGGACAAATTAGAAAGAAAGAAATAAAAATATATTAGACAGAGATAACACTGCGAGACAGAGAGGCACCGGTAGGAACGAGACAGCGCTTAGAAATTAAAGTAGGGCCTGCGATTGGTCAGGCAATAAATGTAGGACTTGTGATTGGCCGGAGCCTTCCGGGCGCTCGGTGCGCGCAGGTATAAAAATAGGGCCGGATAGTGTCTGAGCACTCCTTGGCACTCACACACATTGGCCTCCCACACCAGGCCATCAACCACAACCCAACGCCGTGATGCCCTCCCCCGCCACCTACAGAAGATGCTGGAGGACAAGAAGAGGCTCAAACGCCTGTGGACGCAATCCAGGTGTCCACGGGTGAAGACGAGCCTCAACCAAGCCACCACAGACCTCCGGGAGGCGGTGAGTATGTGGCGCGGGTCGACATGGGAGGCCACCATTGACCGTGCAGCCGAACACCTGCCCAGCCTCCATACCCTGAATAGGTGCCTGACGAGGACCCCGCAGCCCACCTACCCATTACTGGACGCCGACGGGCAGAGGAGGTACGCCGCCCTTGATAGGGCCCGTATCCTGGCCGAACACCTGGCCGTCCAGTTTTCTCCGCATCCAGCCGCCCCAACAGCGGCCCAGCACCACAGAGCGGTGAAGCACGAAGTGGCGGAGTTCCTGGCCACCACCCCACCGCCACTTCCAGGCGACGCCTTCATATCGCCAGCGGAGGTAAAGAAGGCGGCCCTCCACTTAAATCCGAAGAAGGCCCCAGGGCCTGACAACCTGCCACCCATGGCCCTATCGGCACTCCCCAGAAAGGGGTGGGCAATACTGGCCCGCATTTTCAATGCCGCGCTACGGTGCAAATACTTCCCAGCCGCCTGGAAGAAGGGAAGAGTCATCACAATCCCTAAACCAGGTAAAGACCGTCGCCAGGCCGCCAACCAACGACCTATCACTCTGCTCGACCACGCGACCAAACTGTTTGAGCGCCTCCTGCTGCATCGCCTCCGTCCCTCCATCACCCTGAGGGACGACCAGTTCGGGTTCCGCAGCGGGCATTCCACCACGCTCCAGCTGGCGCGCGCGCTGAACCATATGGCCCACAACATAAACAAAGGTAACTGCACCGTAGCCGCCTTTCTAGACATAGAGAAGGCCTTCGACCGGGTTTGGCACCACGGTCTCATCTATAAACTGGCCAAAAACACCGAGGTGCATCCAGCCCTCGTCCATCTGCTGGCCTCATTCTTGGAAGGCCGGCTCTTCACAGTGGCGGTGGAGGGCAAAGAGTCCGAATTGAGACCCATACGGGCGGGAGTCCCTCAAGGTAGTGTCCTATCTCCCACCCTTTACGCCGTATACGCTAATGACATGCCCTCGCTAAATGAACACCTAAAGGAGTGGGAGCCACGGGTTGAGCTGGCGCTGTTCGCTGATGACAGCGCCTTTTTCACTTCCTCCCCGTGGCCCAAAGCCGCCGCAATGCGGCTACAGAAACAAATGGACCTCCTCCCGCCCTGGCTGGACAACTGGAGGATTGCTGTGAACGTGGGCAAGACCACCGCAATCCTCGTTGGGTCTCACAAGAAGTTGCCACCGCAGCTTACCTTGAGGGGCGAGACCATCAAATGGCAGCCGTCCATAAAGTACCTCGGCTGCCACATCGACCGCGACCTCAACATGGTCGCCCAGGTGGACCACGCGACCACCTCGGCCCGCGCAGCAAGGGCCATTCTTCGCCCCGTCCTAAAAAGCCGTCTCCCCCTCAAAACAAAGAGGGCAATCTTTAAAACCCACGTCCGGTCGCGACTTACCTATGCCGCACCGGCGTGGTATTCTCTCTGTTCGCAGACCCAGCGTAAGCGACTGCAGCAGCAGCAGAACGTGGCGCTCCGCATTATTACCCAGGCGGGGCGCTACGTCCGCAATGAGGTGATCGAACGGGACCTCAAGGTGGAGCCGGTCGAGGTCTTCGTGGGCCGCCTGGCGCGTGGCATGTTCCACCGCGCCGACCACGGCCCCCACCAACACTTGCGGGGCATAGCTCCGGCACAATCACCTCCACCAGCAATACCAACAACATCATCACTACCTCCACCACTGACTACCACACCACCAGCGGGAAGAGCTCCTTCCCCCACCACCACCAATACATGGGCTAAGAGGAAGACGAGGAAGGCGCTGCCCCGTCACATTGTACCCCCGCCATCTCCCCAGCCCACACCACCCAATCCCACCCTGAACCCCACTCACCAAATTATAACCCCTACCCCGTTGCCTAAGCCGTGGCCCGTTCGCAGGCGCTCGCTGGGCCTCCCAGTGCGGCAGACCGCGCAGAGGGCCGTGCAGCAACCTCCGGCGGGGGGCACCCCATTTGCCGTAAGGCGGCCGCGCACAGCGGTACTCAATACCATGGGGCAGTGGCCTCATGAGATGAAGCCCGGGGAAGGAGCAGCAGCTCGAACCCGCACCCGCGCAAGCGGAAGACAACCACTGGTCTGAGCACAGTTCGAGATCGCAGTTCAACCACGCAACATTGTAAACAGGAAGACCCAAATAAAGAAGAAAATATCGAAGAGAGTTTTTAATTCATACAGTCCATTATATTGTGGTCCTGTACTTCGCCGGATCAACGGATCAAGAAACCGCTACATCAAGCAACCTCGGTTCCTGCCTCCCGGAAGTGAAGCAAAGGAAGAACGCTACACGCTACGGTACCAGCCATGATCACAAGGAGCCAAAGCGACGCCGGAGAGCAACGCCGCGCTCAAGAAAGGGCCCACGCCGCAGCACCCGGAGACTATGAAAGGCAGCGGATCGACTACGAACGAAGAAGGCGGCTATCACTAGACCCACCAGCCTCGCCGAGCTCAAGACAACAAAGTACAGAGCGAAACGAAGCAAACCCACGAAACATGAATACTGCAAGAACGTCGACGGTTCAAGAAATACCACGTGCGGGTGCTGCAAGTATCAAGATATGACAACGGAGCAGCGATGGGACTTCTTGAAAGAGAGAAAAATATGCTTCAAGTGTGCCTGCTCCCGCCACCGAAGAGGGAACTGTCGCGCCAAGCCATGTGGCGTGAACCAATGCAAGCGTCCGCATCACAAGTCTCTGCATACTGAAAAACAAGAAGAACAACCGAACACGCAAGCGACACCGAACACGCAAGCACCGTCGAACAATGAAACTGTGTTGTCTGTGGCCACCAACAAAGCCACGGGCCCACGCGCCGTGCTACTGAAGATGTGTCCAGTGGTCGTCACCGGACCACGGGGGGAGGTGCACACCTACGCACTCTTGGATGAAGGAGCAACCATCACCCTCATCGACGAAGACATAGCCAATGAAGTTGGAGCTGAGGGACCGGCACACACACTGCAGTTACACGGCGTGAACATGACAAGAAGCACCAATAGCAAGATAGTCACAGTAAGAATCCGGGGCAAGAACGAAAACAAGTCCTACAAGTTGAGCGCCAGAACCAAGAAGAATTTGAGGCTACATCAACAAACTATACCTGAAGAGCTATTGAAATACGAACATCTTCGAGACATGAAACAAGAAGAAATATGTTATGAAAAGGCGCGGCCAGGCATCCTAGTGGGCACCGACCATTGGGAAAACATAGTCTCCAGGCAACTAAGGACCGGAGGACCAGACCAGCCAGCTGCTTCCAAACAAAACACAACTTGGTTGGGTGGTACACGGAACGGTACCACGAAGCGTCATCATGAAGACAAGCGAAAGAGTGCTACACATCTATGAACCTGAGCGGCACTCGGACATCGATGAGCGACGCGACAATCAACTCCACAACCTCGTCGACTACCACTTCAAGATTGAGGCACTGGGCGTTTCGAAGAAACCACGAATAAGTGAAGCGGACCAGCGAGCCATCGAAACAGTGGAGAAGACAATTAAGAAAATTGACGGGGGCTACGAAGTTGGTCTGCCATGGCGTCATGATCAAATCAAGATGCCACCGAGCTATGACACGGCATTCCGAAGACTGAAAAGTATATAAAAGAAAATGGACGCATCACCTGAGTTCGCGGCCGAGTACACTGCGCAAATGGAAAATCTACTGAAGAAGGGATACGCGGAGCCCTGCGATGGGTCAGAGATGAACAATTCCCGCTGCTGGTTTCTCCCACACTTCGCCGTGCAAAACCCAAATAAGCCCGGCAAGCAGCGACTGGTTTTCGATGCGGCAGCGAAGAGCCGAGGAGTGAGCCTGAACGACCACCTGCTGGAGGGACCTGATCTGCTACTCTCTCTTCCTGGGATCCTGTTCAGATTCCGAGAAAATGAAGTCGCTGTCACAGCAGACATCCAAGAGATGTTCCTAAGAATCAAGATACGGCAGCAAGATCAGCCCGCGCAACAATTCTTATGGCGCGGTGAAGATAGAATAAGCCCACCAAGACACTTCAAGATGACGAGCATGATATTCGGCGCAGCAAGCTCACCATTCATGGCACACTTCGTGAGGAACTTCAACGCCGAGCAACATAAAGAGGAATGTCCATTGGCGCTGGAAGCCATCACAACATCACATTACATGGACGACTATGTGGCGAGCTATGAAAACAAAGAAGAAGCTCGGACCCCAAACAAGGAAGGTGCACGCAGCAGCAGGATTCACGCTGCGGCAATGGAGTACCAACAGACAAGAAGTGCTACGTGACGTGCCGACGGAGCTGCATGCCACCACCCCTACCCTACTGGGGGGAGAACAAGAAAACAAGATCCTCGGGCTGATGTGGAGCTCGGAAAACGACGAGCTGGGCTTCAATACTTCAATGAACAAGGTCCCAGAAGAAGTAAGAAGACAAGTGCGCGCGCCGACCAAAAGGGAAGCCCTCAGTGCGGTCATGTCCATTTACGACCCGCTGGGCCTGCTGAGCCATTTCACCATAAGAGCGAAGATAATACTACAGAGCCTGTGGAGCCTAAAGATCTCCTGGGACGAACCAATCCCGAGGGATGAGCAAGAACAATTCTCAAGGTGGCTGGCGCGCCTGGAAGATATAGCAAAACTACGGCTTCAAAGGTGCTACTCGACGCAGAAGTACGAGCGCATCGAGTTACACGTGTTGTGTGATGCCAGCGAACAAGCATACGCAACTGCGGCCTACTGGAGGATGATCAGCAGCGACGGGCAGAAAAAGTGGTTCTCGTGGCCGCCAAAGCCAAAGTGGCGCCACGACGAACGCAAACAATACCAAGGCTAGAACTTCAAGCCGCGATCATCGGAGCAAGGCTCGCCCAGCAGATCAAGAACGAACATCGGTTGAAGATAGCAAGCACGACTTATTGGACCGATTCGACGACGGTGATCCATTGGATACGTCACGATGAAAAGAGATACACCCCATTCGTGGCTCATCGACTGGGGGAAATATCCGAGCTCACACATCATGAAGAATGGCGATGGCTCCCGACCACGGAGAACGTCGCAGACGACGCTACCAGGCTGTCAGACGAACCAATAAGTGCCAACAGCAGATGGTTTGAAGGACCTCGATTCTTATATGAACCAGAGGAGCAATGGCCTATGGCAAAAGCCCTAGAAGAACAAGAAGAATCCGAAGTCCTACACGTGACCGAAGAAGAACACGAGCAAGAATGAACACCAGACCCCGCACGCTTCTCGAAGTATGAAACGTTAGTGCGTGCGACGGCAAGGGTACTGGCCTTCATCGATATATGCAAAAGAAAAGCCAAGCGGATGGAACATCAGCACATAGAACGAGCAGAACAAAAGCTCATCAAGCGAGCACAGCGTGAAAGCTTCAAAGAAGACATTAAGAAAATGAAGATGGGACGACCGATAACCAGGAGCAGTCGCCTGTTCCAGCTAGATCCAGTGCTGGAGGACGACATCATAAGGGTGCGCGGTCGAATCCAAGCCGCCACCGCCCCCGATCACGTGAAGAAACCAATAATCATGGACGGACGTCATCGAATAACGAGGCTCATCGTGCTACGGGAACACTGTGCTGCAGGTCACGCCAACAGAGAACGCGTGACCAACGACCTGCGACAAAGGTACTGGTTCATCCACCTACGACCCACAGTACGAGCCATCGAGAGAGACTGCGCGAAGTGCAAGATCGAGAAAGCAAGACCAAGACCACCGACGATGGGGGACCTCCCACGTGCCCGCCTGGACCCTTTTCACCGCCCATTCACTAACTGTGGCGTGGATTATTTTGGGCCAATGATGGTTAAAATAGGGCGCCGCCGAGAGAAGAGATGGGGAGCGATCTTCACCTGCCTCACCACGCGCGCCGTCCACATAGAGCTCGTCTCGTCGCTCTCAACGGACTCCGCAATAATGGCGCTACGACGTATGGCGGCCAGAAGAGGATGGCCAAAGATGATGTACTCGGACAATGGAACAAACTTCCGAGGGGCCGACCAGGAGCTACGAGCTGCCTACACTGAATGGGCGCCAGCTCTGCATGAGGAAGGGCTGCTACATAGGATAGAGTGGAGATTCATACCGCCAGGGGCTCCAAACCAAGGAGGAGCCTGGGAACGACTAGTACGCTCGGTGAAGGCTGCGCTTAGCGTCACCATGCGTGAAAAGGCGCCCGCAGAAGAGGTCCTGGGGACTCTGCTGACCGAAGCGGAGTTCTCAATCAACGCCAGACCGCTGACCCACGTCAGCGTGAGCAAAGACGACCCGGAGGCGCTCACACCCAACCACTTCCTGTTGGGCTCATCGATTTGGCTGCCTTCCACGGGACCGTGCGACGAAGCCGACAGAAGGACATGGCGAGCCAGCCAAGCCTTAGCGGATCACTTCTGGAAGCGTTGGGTTCACGAATACCTCCCAACCCTGATCCCGCGAGGCGAAGCAGCAAACATGAGACGACGCCTGGAACCTGGTGATGTCGTCGTGGTGGTGGACAATACGCTGCCCCGCAACGTGTGGCCGATGGGTATCATCGAGCGGGTGTACGAGGGACCAGACGGCGGTGTACGAGTGGCCGAAGTCAAGACTAGGACTGGGGTCTTCAAGCGTCCCGCCAGTAAACTCGCCGTGCTCCCGGTGGAAGAGGCTACGCAAGCTACGCCGGGGGGAGGATGTTGAGGACGGCGAGCTTAGCAAACATGTAAATAAATAGCACGTGTTTTTCGATATATATAAACTTAGATCGTAAGAGTTTCTATTAAAGAATTCCAAAACGGTGGTCACATTTATTTAGTTCATAAGTAAGAATAAGTAGGAAAAGATATGTAAAAATAGGCATAAGTACGCAAAGTAAGATATTGTTGTTAGATAAGTTCAAATTAAAAATTGTAAGCTCAGCACACTATCCGAGGTAGGACAAATTAGAAAGAAAGAAATAAAAATATATTAGACAGAGATAACACTGCGAGACAGAGAGGCACCGGTAGGAACGAGACAGCGCTTAGAAATTAAAGTAGGGCCTGCGATTGGTCAGGCAATAAATGTAGGACTTGTGATTGGCCGGAGCCGGCCGGGCGCTCGGTGCGCGCAGGTATAAAAATAGGGCCGGATAGTGTCTGAGCACAGTTCGAGATCGCAGTTCAACCACGCAACATTGTACACAGGAAGACCCAAATAAAGAAGAAAATATCGAAGAGAGTTTTTAATTCATACAGTCCATTATAGTCAGATTTCCTATACAATAGGGATGGCAACGCAAAGCTAATTGTAGATTTCGCTGCGTACAGCTCGCGCAACATAACTTTAACCTGCGCGTCGTACGAATTTTAGGCGCAACTGGGTAGGGGGTATGAAGCGCGGGCGGCTGCTCCCCGCGTAACCATGGTGACGGAGGTGTCGCGCGCTGCGCGCCCGCACACCACCCGCGAGCGTCTTCAAGGACAGTCGAGTGCTAAGTTTAATGTGTAGTTTTTCAAATGTTAAAATGCCGCCGCAAAGTCGTTTGAGCAATACAGTTCTAAAGCGACAAACGACACAAATGGCTTATAACGTTTGTTTTATCAAAAAGAATTATAGTGGATTAAATGAAGGCCAGATTCAAATTAAAACAGCTAAAGTTACAAAAACTTCTATTTCGACCGTCAAAAAAATTATTTTCTTTATTTCATTCCACTAACTTTCATTTCAACAACAACTTCTTATTACCTATGTGATTGATAAAACATTTATGTATGTAACAAAAACAAAAAATATATTTGCTTTTAAAAAATTTGTGAGCGTATGGGAAAATAGGTATTTATTTTGTGGTATTTTTTACCGAAAAAGACCCATCGACCCAAAATGCAAATAAAAGACTATTCTACTATGCAAGTGCCGGAATTGAAAGCCAAATTAAGACGTTCTTATTCTTACAGAATTTATAAAAAAAATATATATCCACATTATTCGGAAATTTGTAAGTGCCAACATCTTTACAGCCTATTACACAGAATTTGATCATTTTAAAGCTATAAAAACTATTTTTAAAGTAAAAGTCCTGTGTTTTCATAGTTCTCGTGGAACAAGCGTTCGCAGCGCCATTTTGACAGTTGCCTTCCCCATTAATGAGACGGATAATATTGTTCTCGAAATCTCTAAACTCATACAGGCAACGAACTAAGATATAGTTTGTTGATACAGGCAATATTTCATCAAGATATGACTTTAACCTTCGAACAAATAATAATTTCTATTAAGGGCCCACCGAGCCTCCACTAACGCCGCCACTCAAAACCGGTCAAGAGCGAGTCGGACTCGCGCACCGAGGGTTCCGTACAATCAAATATATTTTGATATGTTACTTTAGTACAGTCTTGAAAAAAGTAGGATAAACGGCAGACAGGTGGAAGGGCGAACAGGCGGACAGTTAATTTACAAATCTTAACCACAGCTGCTTTTTGGTGACTGAAAAACGTTTCAGCCACTCCACATTGCAAACTGTTTATTTATATTACTAAGTAGGAACTTATTCTTCGTTTATTCGTACGGTAAATATAGGTAATTATATTAGAACCAGCCACCAATTTATTATTGTAGAGTTAGGTTGCGCCATCTCTTAACCGATAGTGGAACTATATTTTTCTTCTTAGGTTAGCATGCTTAGGACAGCGCCATCTGTTGACTGGTAGTGAAACTAAAGAATTTTTGTGTTTTTTGAATTTCTAAAAAAGTGTGTTATATTGAGACATCGTTATATTTTTTCTGTAATCTTTACATAAACTACTATCACATAGAATTATTTCAGATTTTTCTCTTTGCAAACTTCGGAGATAAGGGGGGGGAACGGTATTTTTTTTACATTTTTCATCATAAGTCGAAAACTATGCGGCCTAAGAAAAAAGGAAAAAATGTTTTAAAATGTGCAAACAGCGCTCTTTCATATGATACCCCACATGCCCTAGTCACCTCACTTCAAATTTTTAAGACCCCTTTTCAGTCCCTTTTGTAAAAAAATTTTTTTTTTTTTATTTTTAAAATAGTTGGGCAAATGTCATCTTAAACTATTCCAAATTTCAAGTTGATACCATTAGTAGTTCTCGAGATATCCAGCTGTGACAGACAGACTGAGTCACACCATAAGGGTTCCTTTTTTACCATTTTGGTACGGAACCCTAAAAACCATTACAACGAAATAACTATGTTATATAAAATTCTAAAAAATAATTAGTTATAAACAATTTTTGTATGCGTTTTTTCCTGGATTAAATGTGTTTATGTAGTTAAAACCTGGATTAACGCCTAAAGTGGCCACTTTGGGCGTTAACCCAGACTTTAACTACGGGAACCTTGGACGAATCAACCACACGGGAACACATTTAAACTAAGAATTTAACGCACACAAAAATAGTTGATAGCTAATACTAGTTTTTATATTTTTCAGAATTTTATTTTACATCGTCGTTTAAATGATTTTTTCTTGATTGGCGGCGCTAGTGGACGCACGATGCAACTTAACGTTTTATTACTATACTGCCCGGCATATATATTGGCAAGAGAATGAAAGAGACAACTAAGTTTATGGCTACTGCGCATCTTTTGTCTCTTTCTTTCTCTTGCCAATATATATGCCGGCATCTGTAAGTATGTTTGGGTGTTAAAAATAAAAGTAACGAATAGAACTTTATAGTATATTGTTCAAGTCATTAGACGTTGTGTATTTCGACCTGGACCTTCCTCCAGGCGTCGAGCGGGCCGTGCTCGGGGCGGTACTTCACGTTGCAGCCGTCGTTGGCGAAGCGGCCGTCGTCGCGCAGCCTCTCGTACTCGTCGCGGTCGTACTTGGTGAAGCCCCACCTCTTCGACACGTAAATCTGAAAATTGTATTATCTAAGTCAATTCCACTTTTAAGATTCTCAAATTAGTTACAGCAACTTTCTGTTGCTGATATAACAAATACTAAAAACAGAATAAAATAAATATTTATGTGGGGCTCCAAAACAATAAATACTAAAAACAGAATAAAATAAAGATTTAAATGGGGCTCCCATACAACAAACGTGATATTTTTTGCCGTTTTTTTGGTACAAAACCCTTCACGCGCGAGTCCGATGCGCACTTGGTCAGTTTAATTTACTTGTTTAATTGCAAGAATAGCACAGCCATGTTACCTTCTGACGACCGGGGAACTTGAACTTGGCACGACGCAGAGCCTCGATGACTTGGGCCTTCCAACGGTCGCTGGAGCGCACAGACATGATGGGTTGTCCGATGCGCACACGCGCTACGGTGCCTTGCGGCTTACCGAAAGCGCCACGCATCCCAGTCTGGAGCCTAGAATAAAATAAAATGTCATTAACATAAAGAATTAAAGCTTTTTTAATGTAATTAACATTAAAAAAGCTTTTGGAGCCCTCACTCCTGAAATGGTGTTAAAGATTTACAAAACATAATGTCAGACCAAGTTTAGAGTATGCTTTTCATGTCTTCAGTCCCTATTTTGGCTTAGGTGCATTTGGTCCACTTGCTGAAAAAAGTCTTTCGCATTTGGTCCATTTCGCAAAACGTCTATTTCGAACTTAGTCCACTTTGCAGAATGTCTAGATGCGAAATGGACCAAGTAGACCAAATGTGCCTAAACCCCTATTTTGTCAATCGATCAGTTAGAGAAAGTGCAGAGAAGTTTTACTAAAATCACTAGAATGCTCAGCATTCTAGGACACAATCTTCATACAAAGCATTCTACAACAGACCTATGAGGAATGGTTGGATGTGCTCAAACTTACAACATTGAGAGACCGCAGGACCCATAGAGATCTAATTGAGTCTTATAGTAATGATTCTCAAATTAAAAGTATCCTATTTCAATGTAAATTTCAGTTGGCAAAACACAATAAATATTTTATAGTAGGTAAAAGATTACAAACACAATGACTCATTATCAACATACATGACAGAGCACTATAACAAATATTTCTCAATATTATACGGAAAACCTTTATCACAGAAAGTTAGAATAGTTCCAGGATGTGTTCAGTCCATGAAACTGAGGCACTTTCTAGGTCAGAATAATTGGCCACTTTTTTTAAACCATTATTACTCTGATATTATAAACTATGAAAAGACTAAGGCCGGGTCTCCTGCGCCGTGTTTTTGTGCTTTCAAACATCAAAACAATGTTTTCTCAACATGTTTGGGGCGTGGCCTATGAGTTTTGTTTAGCAAAAACACAAAACATGTTTGCCGAGACGAATGGAAAACATCCCCCGCTCTGGCCTGCGGGGAGGGGAAGTAACTCATTTTGTGTTAGCGCTCACTAGATGCAGACGCCTCGCCTGCGTTCGTGTGCCATTGTGTGATTCGAGTTTCGATGGATTGGTGTAATTTTCTTAGTGATGGAGTGGAATAAGGAGAATACTTTATTTTTAATTGAGTTACTCAGAGAAAGACCGCTACTTTGGGATGTTATGGTGATTAGGATGAGCCGTGATTGGACACAAATTTTCTAACAAAACATGTTTTCAACACAAAACCCAGGTGCAGCGGACGTGCAGTTATGCCAAACATGTTTTGAAAACAATGTTTTTTCAACATGTTTTGTTGAAAATTAAGCGCAGCAGACCCGACTTAAAAATATGATGAATGTAAACAATTAATCTGATTATTATGAAAAACGTTTCGGCAGCAGGTCATTACATTAGTTAAGCACTCACCTATCAGCCCCAGCACACGATAACATTTTGTTGATGCGGATCACATGGAATGGATGCAATCTCATACGGATGTGGAACTGATCCTTGCCGCAGTTTTTGACAAGGTACTTGTTGCAGCAGATACGACCAGCTTCGAGAGCTTCCGAGCTCAGCTGCTCGTACTCATCCGACACCAGGTGCACGCATAGCGGGAAGTCATCTACCGCTGCCTTCTTTTTACCCAAATCAAAGATACGGATCTTTGGGTCCGGTACACCACGGCAGAACCGGGATTTCGGGTAAGGCTTGTTTTTACAGTAACGATAACTGAAAATAATCATATAATTAGCATTCGTATCGTAATAATTAGAGCATTTGAGATCAGAAAAGTTGAGGTTGTAAACTTACCATCTCGCGGGCCGGCGCCCCATTGTGATCTGAAATAAATATAAAAACAAACTTATTAACTATCACAGACAATAGCTTCACAATTTCACTACAGAATATGAGACTAAATTATGGATCACAGCAGATTTTATGGAAAAAAAATATCGTATGCACCTTCACAAAGTGACACCTTGACGTTGAAGGAAAAAAAATAGACAGACAGCCAGTTGAGCCAGTCAGCCACCCGACAGCTGTCAGTTACCATACACAGAACAAATATACTCACTCAGGGGAGGTCACTATAGCTGTCAATAGGTGCATTCAAGCAGACCAACCGCTAAGTCATAGGTCAACACATAAAGGTCAAGCAACACAGCGGGCGTGCCGCGACGGGGGGCGGCGTGACGGAACGGCGGGTGCGACGGTAGAGTTCACACTGCGGGCGTGATCACGTCGCGCCCCGTCACGCCGCGCCGAACGTACCGAATCGTCACAGTTTAACAATCCATACAGTAAAAGCCTTTGATGTCGGACGATGCCGCCGCCCGTGTAAGTACTTACGCAATCAGTCCCGAATGTGCAAGGGTTGTCAAAAAAGAAAACAAATGTGATTAATAAGTAATTTTCAATTTCAAGTACATTTGTTTGTTACGCTCTTAACTACTCAACCATCATCATGAAATTTTGCATACACATTGTCAGGGGTAAAGAAAAGGAGGTAAGTACTTTATATGCTGAAAAAAATGCGGTTCCCGAGGGGTAGAAAAATAACTGTCCACGCAGACGAAGTCGGGGGCGTTCGCTAGTTGTTTATTTTATAATGCCACCCGCTGGCGCCGCCGTCCACCCAGCACTTCGTCCGCGTGTACCTACCCTAAGAAAACTTTAACCAGGATAAAAAGTATATTTTGTTTTAATCTCTATATGGTATAGACTATCTATGTGCCAAATTGCATCCAAATGCCTAATTTCGCCAACATAAAAGGCGATGACTGACTGCACTTGAGTTCATACTGCGGGAGTGATCACGTCCCGTCCTGTCGTGCCCCGTCGCGCCACGCCGCCGTCGCGCCGCGCCCCGTCACGTCCCGCCCCGCCGCGCTTCCAATCTGTATTCACGCTCGGTGCACAAAATATAGAATTTACAGAAGGACCACTCTCGCCTTCCGTGAAAATTGTTACCTAAAGTTGCCGGACTCACTAGGGTTGCTACTTTATTGGTTCTGAATGAGTGAGGGAGGCCCTTGGTATCTCAAAATGTAAAATAATTAAAATATTAATTACTATTTTTAAAACAAGAAAGTGTCTTTTAACATGTTTTAATTAGTTCGCTTTCTTGTTTGTTTCTTTATTTTTTGTTCGTAAAAGCAAAAAATTTTATACTAGCTTCCGGCACCTTGATTATCTAAAAAGAAACTATTTAGCGACCGGTTTCATTCGACATACATTGCTACTTTTCTTTGGTATGTTTTTTTTAAATCCAAAAAGAAGTAGCAATGGATCACTATCATCTGTGAACTGCAACCGGTCGCTAGGTGGTTTCTAATTAGATAATCAGCCCGCCGATGAGCTTGAGACTTGAAATTTTGCACAAAGATCTGAACTGGGAAAGTAAACACTATTATGGTGTCATTGAGCTGATCTGATGATGGAACCGGAAGAAAGCCACAGCAACTCTGAAATAAAACCATACAACCCTATCGAGATTGGGCTCGTTAGAATAGTCTTGACAAGTACTTTGATGGGAGACGAGGTCAAGGTTCTGATAATGAAGCCGGAAGAAGGCCAAAGAAACTCGGTATTGAAACCATGCAACTCCATCGAGTTTGGGCTCGTTTGATTTGTCTTGACTAGTACTCTGATGGGAGATGGTTTCCAGGATCTGATGATGAAGACAGAAAAAGGCCACAGGAATTCTGTAATAAAACTATACAAACTCATCGAGTTTGGGCTCGTTTGATTCGTCTTGACGAGTACTCTGATGGGAGACGTTTTCCAGGGTCCCGAACTTGGCTGGCACCCTGCCTTGCGTGTGTTAAAAAACATAATTATTTAATGACTGATGTCTCTAAAATGTAAGACCTACTATTTGAAGCCACCCGCACGCCGGCAAAGAGAAATACTTAGACTACAGGTAGGTACCTAAACACTGGCGTTTTACACAAAGTAGGTACGTAGTTACCATTACTACTTGCCGCCGTGCCGCACCGTTACGTAGGTAGGTACTTTGTGCTTTTCCAGCGAATGATAAGTTAAAGAAAACAAAAGCCCATTTCTGCTGCTAAGTACTTGTTGTTTGAATATGTAGGTACCTCATGAAACGAATGATTGGTCTTTACTTACAAGCTAGTTCCAAAAAGTACCTACCGATGCATACAAACTTAAGAAAACCAAGTTTTACTTACTATTCTATATCGTTTGGAAATTTGAAGAACGAGTACCTAAAGCTAAGCACTGTTTTTTGTTGTGTTTAAGCAACCAAACACACTGTAAGCATAATAACAACGAGAATTCATCAAATACTTAACTACAAATTCACTGCAACTTACGTAAATACGTGACAAACGCCCGCGCTAGCGCTCGCGACAGTCACGACTGAGCACTGTCTAAAACTGCCTGAGAATTTCTGTAAACTCGTAATGTTAATATGTGCGTGCGAAATGGCGCTTTGTTCTGAGTGGGCTCTCTGTCTGGCGGAGCGCCGCCACTACTTACTTTGTGCTCGGTGCGACGGCGGCGTGGCGCGACGGGACGCGAAACGTCGCGCCACGCCGGTCTGTATGACGTCGTCCATAGTATCTAGTACATTACCACTGCTCAGCGTCGCGTCGCCGTCCCGTCCCGTCACGCCACGCCCGCTGTGTGGCTTGGCCTTTATACATTTTAAACATTCAAAGTAATGAACACACTATTGTGTTGTGTTGTGTCGCGACAGATCGGTGGTGTGGTCAGGCCTCCATCACTCTCTCAAGGTCACGCGATAAGCACCTACCGCTAGCCGTTCGTTCGAACGAACAAGTGACCAGAGGGCCGCTACACGCTCGCTTATGTAGTCGCGCGGCATCTTACTGCCTGCCGTAGATATTGTCTCTTTATAATAGTAACAATGTCGAATCGACATTACTGTGCCGTGTACGGATGTCTAAATCAAAAAACCAATAAACAATTGTCGTTTTTCACATTATGATTTAGGCTACGCAGTTCATTTAAAAGAAGACAACCCTAACGTTGCGTCGTCAGAAAAGGTAAGAGCACGTGATAGAAAGAGAGGCAACTACTAGGTGAATATAACCGTGGGCCATTAGCGCTGCGCGACCTGAATTGCACTTTATTGTGTCGGAGCAAAAGTCGCTATTTATTTAAATGACTTTGCCGAGTGTTGCTTCTGTACTTGTACTATTAGTTATTCTGTGGTGTGGTGATCGATGATTCAACGGTTGATCTGTTGGAATATACCATTGTAAATTCATTTGTTCTGTGATTTGATTGTCAATGTCATGTCATGTTGGTCGGGCTTAGCGATGCGCGATTATTACTAATTTCAATAATCGAATTAACTACTAATTCATATTTCAATAATCTAATGTCATATTAGTAATATACTAATTTCAATAATCGAATAAGTATTACTAATTAGTAATACTTTTTAAAAGCGATGAGCGCGGGTCACCCCCCCCCGTATCTAATTCTCAAACTGCTACAAATCTCATGATTTTCAATGCAAATCGGCAGGCTGATTATCTAATTTAAAACCACCTAGCGACCGGTGATAATTACGAAATAGTCGCTGTCAAACTCGATTTCATACCACCGATCGAGTTTCTACGAGTGCTGCCTCCAACGGACAACTAAAGAACTAAAATATACGAGCACTTGCAAGGAAATGCTCCGAAATTCGTATTATCTAACTCAGAAACCGCGACGCGACCGCGACGATTTCGCGATTTCTTCTGTCAAACAGAAACCAGACAAAACGTAATTTCTGATTAGTTTTCGTTAAATTCTTAGCCTTACCTTTGACCAAAATTAAATAAAATTGCTATAATGTAAAACAAAAGGCCTGTCCTTCAATGCCTACACGGAATTTATTAGCGTATAGTTGGCAGCCTCACCATGGAATTAGAAGGTTTTGACTAGGTCAAAAAATTGTTAGTAAATAGTTATAAATAGTGAACTATAGCATATAAATAGTGATACTATGGTTCAAAAGATATTTGAGTATCTTGGTGAGGCTGCTATCTTGACGTCAAGCTAGCAGACACCTTAAGAAATACAGTTCGTATCAATGTGATTTATATGCCAAAAAATTGTTAGGAAATAGTGAATCGTATACGCAAAATTTCAATAATATTGCTTCAGTACAAGCCGAGATATTACGATCTCAAAGTGGGCTGCTAACTTGACGTTTCTGGCAATGGCGATTCCAGAGAAACGGGTACAAGTTATAAACAAATAAATGTATCAAAAAATTGTTAGTGAAATTGTGATTCTTACGATATAAATAAAAAAAGAATTCTTCATTGCTATTTTCTAAAAATCGAATGTTAACTTCTGCATAGTACTCTGAATATAGGCTGTCGATCAATATTGAACTTTGCTCCACAGTAATAAGGTTTAAACTTGATTGCAATCATGAGGTGAGTACTATCAAGCAAAAAAGTGAAATTTATATTTTTTAACTGTGTCAATAGTCATATCCTCGGTTCAAGGCTATTGATTTGGTATAAGTAAACAAATATTTTTCTACCCACTTTTTTATTTTCTAGAGTATTGACACAATCAAAAAATTTTTGATTAAATCTCATCAAAAAAAATTTGGTCGTTTAATACTCTACTCTCAGTTCATTTATTTAGTTTAGGAAAAACTACTAATATTTTACTACCAATTAGGTACCTAACGTTAAAACTATAACTTAAAGGGAGGAGTCTAATGAAAATACCCTAACATGTAATTTTTTGAAAATGAATATTTTGTATTTTTTTTTAGTAACTGAAACTTTAACGTTAGGTACCTATTTGGTGAGATTTATAATGAAATTAGTAATCAGTAGGTAGGTAAGTAGGTAGGAAGTAGATGATATAAGTAGAAAATATTTCTAGTTTTTCCCGAATAAATAACTAAATAAATGAACTGAGAGTAGTATTACCACAGCCGAGAGATAGTCTTCATACAGTCGGCCATCGGAGGCGTCTAGACAGAGCAATCGTGCGGGGTGGTGCGGTATAGAAGAAGACGGTACAGAAGGGGGGTGGGAGGGCCCGAGAGCCCATACTTTGGCATTGTATGCATCTCGGGCCCTATCCCGTCAGAGCTTACGCTTCTGATTGGGTTATATTATATTATATTGAAAGTATATTATATGAAAAAGTGTTTTTGGCACGATTTTGATATTAGATTTGGAATTCAAAATGGCGGCCGCACATTGATGTATTTGTTGATATTTGTGTATTTTTGTTTGATTATTGGGCCGATTTCGATGAAACTCGGTTTTTGGTAGTAATTTGGCATGAAAACAGCAACGCAATGTTAAAAAAATAAAAATTCAAGATGGCGGCCAACCTTTTTGTTTGCGGGTCGATTTCGATGAAACTCGGTTTTTGGTAGTATTTTGATAAGAAAACAGCAACTCAATGTTAAAAATGCAAAAAAATCAAGATGGTGGCCAACTTTTTTGTTTGCGGACTGATTTCGATGAAACTCAGTTTTTGGTAGTATTTTGGCAAGAAAACAGCAACGCAATCTTAAAAAAATAAAAATTCAAGATGGCGGCCAACTTTTTTGTTTGCGGGCCGATTTCGGTGAAACTCGGTTTTTGGTACAATTCTGACAAGAAAACAGCAACGCAAAAATAAAAATATAAAAACCAAGATGGCGAACAACTATTTTGTTTTTGGGCCGATTTCGATGAAACTCGGTTTTTTGTACTATTTTGAGAAGAAAACAGCAACGCAATAATAAAAATATAAAATATCCAAGATGGCGTCCAACTTTTTTGTTTGCTTGCCGATTACGATGAAACTCGGTTTTTCGTAGTATTTTGGCAAGAAAACAGCAACGCGATGCTAAAAATGTAAAAAATTCAAGATGGCGGCCAACTTTTTTGTTAGCGGGCCGATTTCGATGAAACTCGGTTTTTGTTAGTATTTTGGCAAGAAAACAGCAACGCAATGTTATAAATGTAAAAAAAACAAGATTACATTTTTAACATTGAGTTGCTGTTTTCTTGTCAAAATACTACCAAAAACCGAGTTTCATCGAAATCGGCCCGCAAACAAAAAAGTTGGCCGCCATCTTGAATTTTTTACATTTTTAACATTGAGTTGCTGTTTTCTTGTCAAAATACTACCAAAAACTAAGTTTCATCGAAATGAATGAAGAATGAAGTTTATTGGCCAATATCACACACCCAAAAAAAAACACAAACAGGAGAAATAGAAAAAAAATATATAAACTAAGTAAGTACTTAAACTAATTTAAACAATAAAAATAGGGTGTGAGACGAGCCAACCAGGACCCTGCCTCAGCTTAATGCTGTTGTGATGAAAACATTGCTCACACCACAACAGCTCTGGTATTCTGACAGGGCCTGTACGAGATAACGTTCGTCGTAGGTACATATTTTTGCAATACATTTAATACAGGCACGAAACAAAATAAAAACAAATCAAAATACAGAATACAAATAAATAGATTTACAAGTACTTACTTACGTCTAAATATGATGATCCGCCAAGCCAAAGAGCTGAGGGTATTCCTTGCAAACAGTGCAACATATCGTGATGACGCTTCGCAACGTCCCCGACGCCGCACGCGCGACTTGAAATACCGGATTGTAAGTGGATATAAATAATTATGAAGCAATCGATGTTGACTGGAGCTCAAATAAGTACTTTTTAAGGCGTTTTTTAAAAGTGACGATTGTTTTAAGGTCACGCAACGGCGGCGGGAGATCGTTCCAACAGCGTGTAGCTGCGAACCTGAAGGATCCACGAAACATCCTCGTACGATGTATTGGCGTCTCTAAGATACTTCTACAGGCTCTAAGCTGGTTACTCTTAGTGTGTTGAAACCATGTGAGCTTGTTATAAAGGTAAATTGGTTTGCCCGATTTAATGATACCAAACATTAAAGTTGCGAGATGTAACCTTCTACGGGCCTCCATTTTCAATATGTTAGAACTATTTAGGAACGGAGTCACATGTGATCGCGGCGGTATATGGAAGCAGAAACGCGCACAGGCGTTCTGCACCCGCTGTATAAGTTTAGCAGTTCTAGCCAGTAGGCATGAACCATATACAGTATCACAGTAATTTAGTTTAGATAATATAAGAGATTCGCAAAGTGCTACTCTGAGTTGCTCGTGTAGATAAGGACGTAATTTATAAAGGAGTTTTAGGCGATAAAAACAGTTTCGGACACACTCAGTAACATGGCTTTCAAAATTAAGGCGGTTATCCAGAGTTATGTTGTGATATAGCAGTGCGCAGACGATGTGGAAGCTATTTAGCAATGAAATTAACGCTTATTGAAATATAAAACAGACTTTTATTAACAACTGAGAAAAACTATTCGTGTAGGTACAAATTTTTCATATAGAGAGAGTGACATTTGACATCTAAAATATCAAATACAAAAACCCATGTAGGTTTCCAAGTAGGTTGCACTCGCTTGCTTTGCGATCTCCTTTAACGCGCCCTCTAAAACAATGCAAGTGCAGACCTGACCTTCACAAAGGCGGGCTTCGGCAGTCCTTTGGTCATGACGTCTGCGATCTGATCTCTTGTTCCAATTCTTTTAACAAAGATCGCTCCTTCAGTCACAAGTTCTCGGACATAGAAGTGTCGGACGCGAATATGCTTCGTCCGCTTGTGGAATTCCGGGTTGTGTGCCAATCGTACCGCTGCTTCGTTGTCAACATGAAGAGTCGGCACACTCTTTTCCTTTGTCAGATCTTCAAAGACTCTCGTCAGCCAAACTAGTTCTCTGGCTCCTTCACTGGCGGCCACTAATTCCGCTTCAGTAGTGGACAGTGCTACTGAGGTTTGCCTTCTGCTTGTTCATGATACTGGACCTCCGGCATATAGGCATACTATTCCAGTGGTGGATCTTCCGGTAGTAGCATCGCCACCATAATCGGCGTCGCTATATCCTTCCAGTTCTGGCTTTGCCAGGGTCTTCGGCTTAAACTGGATCCCAAGAGACGTAGTTCCCTTTAGGTAACGGAGTATAAGTTTAACTCTGTTCCAGTCACTTCTGTTTGGCTTTTCCAAGTTCCGTGATACTACGCCAACGGCATAAGCGGTATCAGGACGAGTTGCGACCATGAGGTATGCTAGTGCACCAACAGCTTCGCGATAAGGGAAATTAATCTCATCGGTGTTTCCTTTCTCCGCGTCTAATTGTGTTACAGACGATTCTGCGGCGTCAATCGGCGTTGAGACAGGATTACTGTTAGCCATGTTAAAGCGTTCAAGTACCTTCTTTGTATATGCTTCTTGGTGGATTACAATCGTGCCGTCTTTACACTGACTGATCTCCATTCCTAAGTAGTAGGTCGCGGGCTTTGTCGTTATTTTAAGTTTAGTTTTCAGGTTCTCTAGGAAGTCATCGGCAAGCTGTTTGTCTGAAGCAGCCACTAATCCGTCGTCGACATATAAAGTAAGTAAGATACATTTCCCCCCTACTTTCTTTGTGTATAGACACGGATCTGCAGTACTCTGTGTGAATTCGAGTTCAGACAGTACTTTATGGAAACGATGATTCCAGCAGCGGGGCGCTTGCTTCAATCCGTACAAACTTCTGTTCAGATGACATACGCGGGTAGACCCGTCGTGAAAACCTTCAGGTTGTTGCATGTAAAGCTCTTCTTCGAGCTCACCATAGAGAAAGGCAGTCGTCACGTCGAACTGTGTTAGGTACATCCTTTCACTTGCAGCAACACTTAATAGTGATCGTATGGTTGCAAATCTGGCTACAGGACTGTACGTTTCCTCGTAGTCTATTCCTTTGCGTTGTTTGAAACCTTTTGCAACCAGGCGCGCTTTGTATCTATCGATAGAGCCATCCGGGTTTCTCTTTATCTTATAAACCCATTTGCACGGTGTGGCTTTTCGATCTTGAGGTTCTTGAAGGACCCATGTGTTGTTCTCTTTCAAAGAATCTATCTCTTTCAGCATAGCTTTGATCCACTCATTTTTATTTGGGCTCTTCATAGCTTCTTTAAACGTAGTGGGTTCAGCTTCTTTATCGATAAGTGCACAGCAGTCTCTGAATTTTTCTGGAGGATGAATGGTGCTCCTGTCTCGCAAGTTGTATCTAGGTTCTGTTTCTTCATCTTCTGAGTCAGATGAATTTCCTAAACTGGCATCGGCTTTGTCCACAGTTGTGCTCGGTGGTCTGGACATTTCACCATGATCGGGATTTTCCTCATCAAATTCAATAGATCTGTCTTATATTATCTGCGGCACACGTCCTTGATCTTCTTGATCATATATCGAGTTTTCAATATGATGGCTTGGTGTTGGATCTTGACTTTCTTCATTGCGTTCCTGATTGAAAGTCACTTTCAAATCGATTTCATTGAAAGGCGTGTCTTTCCTCGTTGTCGTGGGTACACCGTCTTCGCAAAGAGTTCTGTCAAGCGGTTTCTCGTCAAAGATTACGTCTCGCGACCGAATCATTGTGTTGTCGTCGCACCAGATACGATAGCCATCATCGTTGTCGTATCCGATTAATCTTCCTTTGAGGGCTTTCATGGAGAGTTTCTTCCTTTTCTGTTTGGGGACATGGACGTAGGCTCTGCAGCTCAAGATGCGTAGGTGAGCAACTTTCGGTTTAAGTCCATGCCATAGTTCGTAGGGTGATTTGTTCTCCATACGGGAGGGACCTGTTCTGTTAAGAACGTAGGCAACCGTTTTAATTATTTCGGCCCAAAGCTTCTCTTGGAACCCTCCGCTGTGTATAATAGTCCTTGCAGCCTCGACCAAGGTTTTATTATCTCTCTCGCTGCATCCGTTTTGCTCGGGAGTATATGGCATAGTCAGCCTCTGTCTAATTCCGTGCGTGGCGAGGATCTCACGCACATCCTTATTGTCAAACTCGCCGCCATTGTCACTCAGGAGAGTCTCGATCGAATGACCAGTATTTCTTGCTTCGGTAATGAATTCTTGTATCTTCTGTTTTACTTCTGACTTGGCTCTCAGGAAGTAAACGTAGCGATAGCCGGTGAAATCATCCTTAAACAATACAAAATAGCGTAGATTTGTAAATGAGTTAGGGAACGGTCCGCATACGTCGTTGTGTACAAGTTCGCCGGGTCTTGAAGCTCTAGGTCGGGTACCAAACTTCAATCGGTGCGACTTGCCGAATATGCAACTTTCGCAGATGCTTTCATCTTGAGGAAGGTCTACTCCTAACTCCCATTTTACAAATTGACGTACCTGACGTTTGTTCTGATGTACGAGTCGCTCATGGTAAAGCTGCGTTTTTGTTAATGTAAGATTCACTTCTAAGTTTCTGTTAGGAATGATACTCTTAACATTTAGTTTGTCTAAGCCTCCGCTTATGCTGCGTACACCCGTTAGTTTAACTTCGACTTCGCCGCGTGTTGACATAGTGCAGCTCGTTGGTGTGGACTCAAACTTGCTTATTGAGTTGCAGTCATGAGCAGCTAGAACAGAGAACAGGTTCTTTGTGATCTGTGGCACGTACCAAACGTCCTTCAGGGTGATCTCGTAAACTTTTCCACGTACTTCTGATTCGATGTTGATATTCCCTTTGCCTTTAGCTTGCATTGCATTGCCATTAGCCGTAGAGACGGTGTGCATCTGGTCAAAAGCTTGAAATTTTTGAAATAGATCTCCGCGATTGCTGACATGGCATGTTGCGCCGTTATCAACGTACCAGTTGACTGTATTCGATGAAGTCGTGGATACTTCATGGTCAGTTGTCAGTACTTCCGCTTGTAAGTACATCGATTCCACTACTTGAGATTCCTTTTGAGACGAAACAGAACGAGGCGGGTTACTGCTTTCGGAGGTTTGCCATCTTGAAGCCATCTTTTGCAATCCTTCACGCGGTGACCTTTGACGGAGCAGTAGTTGCATTTTATCTTTGCATCCTTATTCTTTTTCTTTGTCCCTTTCTGTGTGGTCTTTGTTGCTAAGGCCTCTTGTTCTGGTGGCACGTTAGACACCATCAAGTTCCTTTCGAACACGCACAGACGGTCGGTTAGGTTATCAATGGTTCTTTCGGACGTTGAACACATTAACCATCCACTCTTGAATTGAACGTATTCTTCTCCCAATGTATTGAGCGTTTTGCATATGAGAAGAAGATCCGGAGGTCCAAACGTTCTTCAACTTTGACATATGAGTTGCTGCGTCGTCAGCTGGATCCTTTCTCAGTCCAAAGAAACTCATACATAATTGGAAGGTTTTGTCTTCGTTTGTTCCGTCAAACATTCGATGAAGTTCTAACCATATTTCTCTAGTGGACGTAAATATCATCACTTTTCGTAGCATTTCTTCAGTCATATTGTTGGTGATAAAGAAAAGAGCACTCGAGTCGGCTTTCGTGAATTCCGACACGGTATCGGCGGCGGATGTTCCGTTCGCAATGGCTTCGCTTTCTTTATCCTCGGTAAGTCTGCCTTCGATTATATCGAGAGCGCGAGGTATGCCCTTGAGCACAATAAGCACTTTATACTTCCATGTATCCCAGTTACTTTTACCTGCGAGAGGTGCAATGTTGTACTTGAAAGTCGATTCCATCTTTCAGCTAAATTGCAGCAAAACCATAACCTGTTGTGATATAGCAGTGTGCAGACGATGTGGAAGCTATTTAGCAATGAAATAAATGCTTATTGAAATATAAAACAGACTTTTATTTACAACTGAGAAAAACTATTCGTGTAGGTACAGATTTTTCATATAGAGAGAGTGACATTTGACATCTAAAATATCAAATACAAAAACCCATGTAGGTTTCCAAGTAGGTTGCACTCGCTTGCTTTGCGATCTCCTTTAACAAGTTAAACCCAGATTTCTGCATTTATTCACACAAGTAGTGACTTCGTTGTCCAGTTTTATATTGAAGCAAATATTATCAAATTTTTTAACCTTTTTGTTGGTACCTATTAACATTAATTTTGATTTCCTTGGGTTAAGGACCAGATAGTTGGATTTTCACCAATCAGCTATTCTAGATAAGTCACTGTTGATCATTGTGATAGCATTATCAATATTTTCTGGTTTAAAGGAAAAATACAGCTGTAATTCGTCTGCATATAGGTGATATTTGCAGTGTTTAATACTGTGGATGAGATCAGCGCTGTACAAGATATACAAAATTGGGCCAAGTATAGAACCCTGTGGAACTCCTCGCGTTACAGGGAGAAATGAGGAGGTTGATTTGGTACCATTCCTGTCCACAAGTTGCACATACTGTTGCCTTTCTGCCAAATTACTTTCAAACTATTTAACTGTAGCCGTGTCCACCCCATAACATGAGAGCTTGGATAAAAGTAGTGCGGTATTTATTGTTTCGAAAGCGCGTGAGAAGTCCAGGAGAACCAGAATGCTGACCTCTCCCTGGTCCTGAACCGAGAGTAGGTTGTCAACCACATGAGCCATAGCAGAAGCAGTACTGTGTCCTTTACGGAAGCCAGATCGGAAGCAAGGCAATATCTCATTTTCTTCGAGAAACTCTGTGAGTTGTTCACAGACCACCCGTTCCAGTATCTTTGACAAGCATGGAAGGATGCTTATGAGACGGAGGTCTTGAAGAGACGTTGGGGAGCTCACTTTGGGTAAGGGTTTTACCACTGCTGTCTTCCAGGCATTAGGGAATGTACTTTCTGCCATAGATCTGTTGATTATAATAGTAATTGCAGGTAGGGTGTAAGGAAGAGACAAAAGAAGCATGTCCCGTGTTAACCCATCGCAGCCCTGAGCGTTAGATTTGAGACCTTTGATGATTTTGAGTATCTTGTCCTCATTTACAGGCTGCAGTGAAAGCGTTGCTGTGCTATATCTAAGGTACTCAAAATATGTAAGCTGTGATATTGACACATCATTTTGACCGGGTGCACAGAGAAAATGAGAGTTGATGGTGTCAGGATTATCGAAGCATGGAGGAAGTTCAGACTTTTTTCCATCTGGTCACACAGTGCTTTTCAAGTTTTGCCAAAGTTTTTTGGAATTCTTAATATTAGAGTTAATATGCCTATCAAAAAACACTTCTTCTCTTGTTCTATGGCTACAATCACGTTGTTCTTCATTTGAAGATAGCAATCTTTTTGTGATTTAGACTTCTCACAGTCTTTCTGTGATTTAGATTTGTTAGTTTTTAGAGCCTGCCGGTACTCGTCCCTAATATGCATCATGGATTTGACGGTGTCAGTGATCCAAGGGTGAGGAGGGTGCTTAAACTTACCTTTGTAATGTGTTAGACACAATTGGAAATTCTCTACTAATATGTTGACATTTTTCGCTTTATGGAAATGACTCCAGTCTATTTTGCTAAGATCAAACTCTCATAAGTTTTGAATAATATCTTTTATTGGCCTATATTCTACCCAACGGGGACATATCTTGTCTTTCTTTATTTTTAACTCGGCTGTGGCTATAGCATGACCTCTCACATCAGGGCAGTGTCCCACTGTTACCTTTAATGTGCGTATGTCTGTACAGATCAAGTCAATAAGACTTTGACTGTGATCAGTAAAATGGGTTGGATCAGTGACTACCTGGGTAAGGTTCATTGTCTCAAAGAAATGTGACAGCAACCGTGGCCCACCACCCCCAACCGCAAGTAGGTCAACATTGAAGTCTCCCAACAGGACAAGGCTATCGCACCTATCAAAGGAGGTAATAGAGTCGGTGATGGCGTCTAGAAATATGGTAACATCTAGCCATAGCCGAAATCGGCCCGCAAACAAAAAAATTGGCCACCATCTTGAATTTTATTTTTTTTTAACATTGCGTTGCTGTTTTCTTGCCAAAATACTACCAAAAACCGAGTGTCATCGAAATCGGTCCGCAAACAAAAAAGTTGGCCGCCATCTTGAATTTTTTACATTTTTAACATTGCGTTGCTGTTTTCTTGCCAAAATACTACCAAAATCTGAGTTTCATCGAAATCAGTCCGCAAACAAAAAAGTTGGCCGCCATCTTGAATTTTTTTTACATTTTAACATTGCGTTGCTGTTTTCTTGTCAAAATACTACCAAAAACCGAGTTTCATCGAAATCGGTCCACAAACAAAAAAGTTGGCCGCCATCTTGAATTTTTACATTTTCAACATTGCGTTGCTGTTTTCTTGTCAAAATACTACCAAAAACCGAGTTTCATCGAAATCGGCCCGCAAACAAAAAAGTTGGCCGCCATCTTGAATTTTTTTAACATTGCGTTGCTGTTTTCTTGCCAAAATACTACCAAAAACCGAGTTTCATCGAAATCGGCCGGCAAACAAAAAAGTTGTCAGCCGCCATCTTGGAACTTATTTTTTCATTATTATTTCCTAATTGAGTACTAATTTAAGATTTATTTTATACTTATTTAGCCCTAAATTAGTAATGATTAACAATTAAATTATGATTATCATACATATAAATTCCTATAATTCCTCGCACTTATGATGAAAGAAGAAGAAAAAAAAGAGAAAATACTAAGAAAAACTTTTTCTTTTCCTTATTTTAAGAGCATTAAAAGAAGGAAAAGAGACAAATTTGAAAAAAATATTCTTACCTTCTAGAAAAAATGACAATAAATAATTCAAAGAATAAAACAAGAATTTTGAAGTGTCTATCTTATTTTTCCTATATATTTTTAAAATTCGAAAAGGCAAATTACATCGTGCCAACCCTTACACTTTTAGTCGTTGCGTCAACTGTCTAGACGAACGGCGGCTTTTGCACCAACACAAAGGGCGATGTCCGACTGTAGAAGAATACTCTCTAGGCTGTGCTATTACCGATGATTAGAGTAGTAGTATTAATTATTATTAGAGTAGTATTACACAATCATTTTTTTTGACGAGATTTAATAAAAAATAAATTAAAAAAGTAAGTAGAAAAATATTTGTTTACTTATACCAAATCAATAGCCTTGAACCGAGGATATGACTATTGACACAGTCAAAAAATAATAGGTCTTTACCTATGAAATTGCCGATTTGTATGGAGATTTTTCAAGAAGTTGCATTTTTCATAATAGCATTTTCTTTGTTCATTTAACAACCATGAACACTCATGTAACAAAACTTTTATGTACTAATGTTTGAACACTATGCTAACTTATTTCCATTTAAGATAAGCGAAAAAATAAGTTTTGGTTAAGTTACAACCCCTTCGGTCACCCTTTTTTTTGCTCACAAAAAAAGAGTCACTTTCAAGATCTTTTTTTTAATGTCACGAAAGCTAAAATATGGACTTTATTTTTACTGATAGTTAACTATCATGATCATAATTCGATGTAATATTCACGATTTTGTTAAAATTTTAAATTATAGAAGTTATTATTTTCTCTGTATGTGACAAAATATCGGCAATTTCATAGGTAAAGACCTAATATAAATTTCACTTTTTTGCTTGATAGTACTCACCTCATGATTGAAATCAAGTTTAAACCTTAATACTGTGGAGCAAAGTTCAATATTGATCGACAGCCTATATTCAGATTACTATGTAGAAGTTAACATTCGATTTTTAGAAAATAGCAATGAAGAATTCTTTTTTTATTTATATCGTAAGAATCACAATTTCACTAACAATTTTTTGATATATTTATTTGTCTATAACTTGTACCCGTTTCTCTGGAATCGCCATTGCCAGAAACGTCAAGTTAGCAGCCCACTTTGAGACCGTAATATCTCGGCTTGTACTGAAGCAATATTATTGAAATTTTGCGTATACGATTCACTATTTCCTAACAATTTTTTGGCATATAAATCACATTGATACGAACTGTATTTCTTAAGGTGTCTTTGCTTGATAGTACTCACCTCATGATTGCAATCAAGTTTAAACCTTAATACTGTGGAGCAAAGTTCAATATTGATCGACAGTCTATATTCAGAGTACTATGTAGAAGTTAACATTCGATTTTTAGAAAATAGCAATAAGGAATTCTTTTTTTATTTATATCGTAAGAATCACAATTTCACTAACAATTTTTTGATATATTTATTTGTTTATAACTTGTACCCGTTTCTCTGGAATCGCCATTGCCAGAAACGTCAAGTTAGCAGCCCACTTTGAGATCGTAATATCTCGGCTTGTACTGAAGCAATATTATTGAAATTTTGCGTATACGATTCACTATTTCCTAACAATTTTTTGGCATATAAATCACATTGATACGAACTGTATTTCTTAAGGTGTCTGCTAGCTTGACGTCAAGATAGCAGCCTCACCAAGATACTCAAATATCTTTTGAACCATAGTATCACTATTTATATGCTATAGTTCACTATTTATAACTATTTACTAACAATTTTTTGACCTAGTCAAAACCTTCTAATTCCATGGTGAGGCTGCCAACTATACGCTAATCGGAATTTGCCATTTTGAAGACGAAAAAATGTAAACGAAATTCGAAGCGAAAACAAAAAGGTTATGTTCACAGAGCACATATAGTCAGACACATACACAGATACAGACTACTTTCGGTAAAAGGACTTTTCAGTCGCTGCCACCGGTTGCTAGTGGCGCTAGTTTCTATGGAGATCTTAACGAGCATAAACTGGAGCATAAACTAATCAGCGATCGCATACATAATACCAAATCAGTGACTCGGTCGCGCGACGATTTCGAAATAATTCAGGAATCGATTTCGGTCGCTCATTTTAGATAATCAGCCTGCGGGCCCTTTTTCCGGAAATATCTACACTACTAATTTTAGTAAGTTATTCGAATGATTGAGATAATCGAATAATAATCGAATGATCATTCATAATCGCGCATCGCTAGTCGGCAGTGTGACCATTTGTGGCAGTTTTCTGCCATTTGGGCAGATTTAGGGCCTAAATTTTAGCTGTGGCAGAATAAGTTGACGATTCAAAAAAGTGGCAGATTACAAGGATTATTTTTTATTTTAAATACACTTGTATATATTAGTATTTTTCTATATAAAATACTTCTAATTTCTGTCTTATTCACTAATTATTTACTTTATATTTTATTATGCATTTATTTGGCAGGAAATTATTTACTGAGGTGTTAAAAAATAATAAAAAATACAGAAAAAAAATTGTTTGTTTTTTATGGCTTTTTTATTTCTCAATGAAAATAAACTGGGAGCCCTCTAAACACGACGTATATCGCGTGTTATAGCGTTATGTCGACACTCAACTGTCAAAATCCATTGTCATTTGACAGTTTAATATAATAAATCGCAATTATCATAACTTTTTTGTATGAGGCACTTTTTTGGCATTTTCTGGAGTCGGGTTTGGCAGATTTTGGCAGATTTTATGCCAGTGTCGGCAGTGTTGCCAACTTAGGGTAATTTACCCTAGATTTAGGGTAATTAATATCCGGCAGGGTAAATTTTAGGGTATAGATTTTCTTAGGGTTATAGATTGTCTTAGGGTATTTCTTAGGGTAAATCTTGTGTTAACATTACTCTTACAAAAACAATATAAGACAGAAGGATAACCATTTCTGTCCTATCAAAGTTGATTTTATCCATTATCGTGTACTTATAGAGAAATTTCAATTACTTCTCTATACACGATAATTGCTATATATTAAATATTATATTGATTTACTTAGCTTATAAACATTTTAAATGTTCTTTATAAATTGCTAACCAAAATAAAAATTGGCAATGTAGAAACATGAAATAGAGAAAGTTACTAAACTAGAACATAATTATTGATTACTAGCGGCCGCCCGCGACTTCGTCTGCGTGGAAAGTCTTTTTGCTATCCCTCGGGAACAATACTTTTTTTCGAGATGAAAGCTAGCCTATGTCCTTCTCTGTACCCCTGACAACGTGTGTGCTAAATTTCATGATGATCGGTTCAGTAGTTAAGACTTGAAGGCGTAACAAACAAACAAACAAACGGACTTTCGCATTTATAATATTAGTAAGGATACCATTAAATATTTTTGTGACTGTCAAATTAAAATTCAATAAAACACCTGTATAATTATATTCTATGGATATAGCAAGTACTCAAATATATTTTTATTGCTATATGTATGATTATGTAACAAAAACCGTGTCAGATCTGAAACAGGTGAACTGAACAACATTCTTCATGGAACATAGGTCAAAAACGAAAAAATATATTTCATACTCCCATATAAAGTATTGCAAAATGTAGCTGACCGACTAGTAAGTTGGTCAGCTGAACAATAAACGATTTTATTTTTATATTTTTTTTCCTTTCCATTACTATGGACATACGTTTTTGAAGAATGTTGTTCAGTTTTAGCAACAATACCACCTGTTTCAGTATCTAACAGGTGGTATTTGTTACAAAATACACATCAGCTTTAAAAAATCGATTTGACAGGCCAACGGGATATGGGATGTGGTCACTGTTCTATTAATAATATGTAAATATTTATTGTTGTTTTATTTGTAAGGGAAAAAAACTTTAATGATGGATTTTTTATTTAGGGTATTTTTTCAAAATTATACAGAATCTAGGGTAAATTGAGACCAAGCCTAGGGTAATGTAAAAATCTGACCTGGCAACACTGAGTGTTGGGCAGATCCAGTGTTGTTCTTGATACGGCAATTGCCGTATTCTACGGTAATCCCGATAGAATTTGACTCGAGATACGGCACCATTTTATAACGCTGTCCATACAAATACGGCAATTTTCATTGCCAAAATTGGTGTATTTTTCGAAAATACGGCAATTATTTAGGATTTTTGGCGTTTTACGGCAATTTTTGAGTGTGAATACGGCAATACTAAATTTGCCAGGAACAACACTGGGCAGATCCGCCATTTTTGAGATGGTCACCCTGCTAGTCGGGCTGTCAATGCTGTCATCAAATTCAGAGCTAAAAAAATCCAATTAATTTATCATTTATGTACTTCTACGTATTTTATTTGATTCTATTATCTTGATGATTTATAAGAATTAGCAATGGGTGCTTTAACTAGCAGACAACACGCTGGAGTAGAAGAAGCCGACATTGTTTCTAATCATGCTTACAAATATCCACCAAGATCGGGTCAGTATTCACTAACGTTTCGTTTTGTTTATTTGCTTCCTTTTTTGATGTTTTACGGGGTAAAAATCATTGGCTGTGTAAAGATTTTAATTTAATAACATAAATGCTTTTTCTCATAATATATGAAACTTGCATGACCCTAATAAGCAATCATTATAAATCTCTCTGTGCAAGTTAGACTTGACTGGAAGCTCAATCTATTCCTAAAAAAATATCGAAGAACAAAATAGTAGATTACTCAATTTATGTCTAGCATAGCAATATGCAGAGAGCACTCTTATAATGTGAATCACTTTTAGGAAACTACTTCGGAAGCCATTTCATCATGGGTGGAGAAAGATTTGATACTCCCCAACCAGAAGCTTACTTATTTGGAGAAAATGCAGATTTAAATTTCCTTGGGAGCCGGCCTACACCTGTAAGTTAGCAAGCAGTTGTAATAATCACTTTCAAAGGCTTACTTAAAAATAAAAATATGGTAGACTTGATAATCTCCTCTATTTTTGAAGTCTGTTAAAAACATAATTGTTTGTTTTTATTTTATTTTATATTGTGTTTAAATAGTCATCAATATACTTTATCTAATGTAAGTTAATGCAAATGGTTTTTATTTTACTCTGAAGCTCATAACATTCATATTTAAAACAAAAGAGTTTCTTAAGTATATCTCATGTAGAGGAAAGTAAACTCAAACAGGGACAGTACCGGCTAACAAATCGAGCTTCGAAAAGTCTGCCGGGTTTCAAATTAAAACAGATAAATCAAGCCCCAATTGGGCCAAAATGGCGAACCCTAATTCATGAGGTCACACAAACATCCATCTTCCAAATAACTTCAACAAATAGTACAATACGAAATTCCTTACTTCAATTTATCTTTTTTAATTTGAAACTTGGCAAATTTTCCGAAGCTCGATTCGTTAGCCGGTACGGCCCCAGATAGATAACAGGGACAACTCTCAATTAATTTTTAATTCTGTTATTATTTTGATTATTTATTTTATTTTGAATCCATTCTATTCTGTAGCAAATACTTCTAAGATTGTTTGATAAAGTTATCTTATTTCCAGTTCCCTTATCCTCCACCTCAATCCAATGAGCCGACTAAAACACTCAAGAGCTTAGTGAACATTCGCAAGGAGTCCCTTAGGTTTGTCCGGTGTCCAGAGCCAGTGGGCAAGATTGCCGAGCCGAACAAAATCGGAGATGGCGTCCTGAAATCCACCGATAATAATGGAAAGGGCACATACTACAATATTGAATTCACTTTTGACTGTGATGCTAGATGTGCCATAACTATATTCTACTTTTGCACAGAAGAAGTCACTCCAGCTGGGGTAGTGTAAGTAACAAGATATACAGGGTGTTAATGAGTGAACCAAAAACGAAAAAACCGTTTCTTTTTTCTAAAGTCGTTTCGAAAGTTGATTTTTTTCGTGATTTCAGAGTTGGTCCCATGGTAAAAGTTGTTCAGTTTACGGTCCAAAGAAACGGTTTTCCATTTTTGGCTCAATCATTAACACGTTATAGTTATATTTATCAGAACCAATTGAGAAAACAATCATTAAGCTTGTATGAGCCGCTTAGTTGACGACTCAACACACCATAAATTGAAGTTTAGGTAGTTATAGTAATAGTAGTTAGTTGGAGTATCTTGAAGAAAACCCACGACTTGAGATTTCACTTTATTGTTAAATGTTTACAGTTAACAGTTGCTTAGACACTAATTAAAATAGAGTTAAAATTAATTATTACGTCTTTGTATGACGCAAGTATTTTTATAAGTAGTTTATATGTCAGCGCATTGAACTCAATGCTGACGTCGCGGTATGTGCGGTGTAAACCGTACATATTCCCCACCCGCGAAAGAAAACAAATTAAATAACAATAGGTAAGAAAAAAATGTAAAAAAAATATAAAAGTAAAGTATAAAAATTAAATATAAAAAAAGTAATTTTAAAAGTGACACAAAGTATAAAATGTAAGTAATTAAGATTCTTCAAAACGGAAGATGGGATTTTTTGGTGAAGTCGTTTTCTTCTTGCGAGGTTGCGAAGTGGTTGCCGCTGCCGCTTCCTCCCGAGCCGATGACGTCGCCACCTTGCCGTAGGGGGGTGATCCGGAACCTCGTAGCTCTATGTCTTCATAGTGTGGCATTGCATCCTTGGCAGAACGTTGTTCTTTGCGTTTGCGACACAGGTGGCGTTTCTTTACAATCAAAATGATGACTGCAGCTATTACTATCGCGACTAGTATATAACTGATGATATATTGATGTAGGTCATGGTGCGATATGGACTTGAGGGATCGTCTTTCATTATCCATTATTGTTTTAATTTTGTGATCGATTTCGTTCTTTTCAGTTTGATTTGATTGAAACGCCTCTGTTTTATGCAGTGTCAAATTGACGAATTTGTTGACCGATCTTTCCAAGGTTGGTAGCTGGATACCGGCTTCTGCATCTGCGTTGCTTTCATAGATATTGTGAGAGTAAATGGTTAGTCTCTTCGATTGCACTATGCAATTCTGTCCCAGTGTGATAATGTTTGAGTCTGTCAACGTATGAACAGTGACGTCATCGTTACATATGACGCGAATCGTACACTCTCCGGAACAACACGTCATCAACCAGCTGTTTATCGAATGTAATTTGTTCCATTCGTCCTTGCAAGGTAAGCTCAATGCGCGACAGGTCGTCGTACTTCGGTGACTTATCAAACTTGCTTCGCATGGCACATTGTTATCGAGCAGGTTGAATATCGGTAGGGCTGCTTCACACAGGTAGCTATTTATATCTTGTTGAACGCATCGCTTTAAGTTTTCAGTTGTGACACTTACAAAAGTGTTTTTTCTCAAGTTGACTGCTATTTGCGTAGTAGACATTTGTAACCATCTAGTCATGTTGTGGCTGCGCAATGGTAGTGGAAAAATGCTGTATAGCGTAAAATCTTCTTGGCTCAAAAGCGGTATGTGTATTTCATATAGCACGTAGCTTTCAGTGGTGCGAGCCTTTACTTTGAGCAGATTGTATATATGTTTGAAATCTTGTGACGTATCTATTGGCAAAGATAACGTTTTAGGAAGTCTTCCAGCGATCTCATTTAGTTGTCTTCTTAGGTTACTTGGCGTCAATAGATGTAAATCTATGTGTCCTTGATAGATTTGCGACATCGAGTTAAATATGATATCTTGAATACTCTTCACATTGTTTATAAGTAGATATTCTGTTAGCGACGATGAAGTAAAATAGCTTGCTGCCATCATGGCGTGAACTTCAGTCTCTATCTTAGCGAAACTCATGTTTGTTTGTTCGACGTAGTTGTTTAGTAAAGAAAACTGTCTATGTAAATTTTCTTCATTTTTCTTTAAGGCTTCATTTTCTACTTGTATTAATGATGTTTGGTTTCTTGTAAGTTCTTGCAAATAATTTTCGTTGTTTTGGATGTTTTCAATATCTTGTTGGTACTTGTCAGCGAAACGTTGGTCTAAAACTCCAAACAAAGTGTTGGCGAGATATCCAACTCCATCTATTAAGCTTCGCTTCTTTCGTGATAAATGCTTGTGAGGGGTCAGTAGCAGTTCATTGTAGTGTTCGAGCAAACTGACTTCATGATTAAGCTGATCAAGCGTAGTTTTGCAGTATCTTGGGTCCAGTGTGTCACAGACTTCTTCAATGTTCGTAAGATAGTTTTTGATTTGCTTAGTTGCTTGCCAATAAGTTGTAAGATTGTAGTACATGACTAAAATCCATTCATCATGCATGAAATGAATTTTTCCAAGTTCATCGTAGTACACCGGGCGCTCGGATTCCAGTTTTGTAATATGAGTAGTCATCGGTAGTGGCGTGGAGTGTGACCCATTTATCATTGTAAACATTAAAGTTAGTAATGTTATGAATGAAAATAAAGATCCTTTTTTGTTCGTTTTTTCTTTTTGTTCACAGTTTCTTCCTTCTGTATCCAGACTTGCAGGGATTCTTTCTTCTTGATCTTTCTTTTCTTGTATAGGGAGAGGCGAGAGCTTTATTATTGGGCGTTTGAGTGTACCCGTTTTGGTTTTCAGGGTTGCAACTCTAACCAGTCCGTCTCGTCCGGGATGGACGTCGATCACTCGACCCATCGCCCACTTCCCGGGCGGCAAGTTGTTTTCTTTAATCAGCACCACTTCGTCTAGTTGTAAATTCCTTTTCGGCTTATTCCATTTGCAGCGAGCTTGTAAAGTATTTAAATAGTCGTTCGACCAAGCTTTCCAAAATTGCTCCAGCATATGTTCAGTGAGCTTCCACCGTTTTCTGAGGTCCATGTGCCGGTCATCAGGCTGTGGTTGTGGCAGTTGTAGAGTAGGGCTTCCCGTTAAGAAGTGACCAGGAGTGAGGCAGTTATAGAACTCACCCGGATCTTCAGTTAGCGGGCACAGTGGGCGTGAGTTCATGCACGCCTCAATTTTTGCTAGTAGTGTGGTGAATTCTTCCCAGGTCAGCTTTTGATCCCCTAGGACGCGCCGTAAATGGTGCTTCATTGACTTCACCGCTGCTTCAAACAGTCCACCTGCACTTGGCCACGATGGTGCATTGAAATGCCACTGCACCTCAAGTTTTTCAATTTCAGTGAAGAATTCTGGCGAAAGTAGCTGCTTGAATATTTCAAATTCTGATTTCAGGACTCTTGAAGCCCCTACAAAGTTGGTTCCGTTGTCTGAGTACATGTGGTGGGGTGTTCCTCGCCTGGAACACATTCTTTGGAATGCAGCAATAAAAGCTTCCGTGCTCAATTCCGACACCAACTCTATATGCACGGCCTTTGTTGCCATGCAAACGAAAACCGCGATGTAAGCTTTTGATGTTTTCACTCCTTTCCCTTTGTTCAGCTTGACATTGATGCTCCCACTTAGATCAACCCCTGAGTGTGTAAAGGGTCGGCTTGGTGTTATCCTTGGTGCAGGCAGGTCCCCCATCAGTTGAGTTGGATGATAAGTGTTAAATCGATGACAAGTCACACAGGGACGCAGTCTAGCCTTCACTGTGCGGTTTCCAGACACCACCCAGTGCCGTTGTCGTATATATGACAAGGTCAATCGGGCCCCCCCGTGAAGTGTGGTTCGGTGGGCATGGTCGATCAAAAGTTCCGTGTACCGACCACTGCTGGGCACAATAGCTGGATTCTTCATGTTTCTCGGTAGTATCGAATTTTGCAAACGACCTCCAACACGTATGATTCCCTTGTTATCTAAGTAAGGATTGAGTTTGTAAATATTACTTTTAGTTAGTGATTTATTTTGTTTAAGTTGCTTATAGTCTTTCGCAAACTCTTTTTGTTGCACAAATCTAAGTATATAGTCAGCAGAAGTATTTAGTTCAAGCGTTGTTAAGTGCATGTTGCTAGTTCGCACTTTATTGCGCAAACAAGTAATGAACCTTATGACCCACGCTACAATTCTGTGAATTTGAGTCAATGAACTTTTTCTATTTAATAATTTTTCTATAAAGTTTTCATCTTGAATTTGATATGTTTTTTCAGGAATATTTTCTAAGCGATCTTCTTGTGTTGTATAAAAACAGTTCATATTCTTTCGAGTTTCTTGTTCGTCGAAGTTTTTTATGAAGTTTGGTCCGTCCCACCATAGCCGAAAATGAACCATCTTGCTTGGTAATAAGCCTCTCGACGCACAGTCGGCTGGATTCGAATCAGTGTTTACGTAAAACCATTGTTGTGGTGCTACTATAGAAGTGATTTTTTCCACTCTGTTGGCAACATAACGTTCCCATTTGGTGTTGTTCCCTTGCAACCATGCTAAGACAACTTTAGAGTCGCACCAGGCGAAAGTAGTGACGTCATGTCCCGGTAGTGATTTCTTGACTTTATCGATTAGCTGAGTCAGAAGAAGTGCCCCACCCAGTTCCAATCTGGGGAGCGAAGTTTTCTGGGCTAAAGGTACGACTTTAGTTCTCGCTGTTAGTAACGTCACTCTTGTGACGCCATTCTCGCCCATGACGCAGCTGTATATGACGGCGGCGTACGCCTTTTCGCTTGCGTCGCAAAATCCGTGTAACTGGACGCTCGTATCAGTGCTTCCGACCCATCTGTTTATTTTTATGTTTTTAATCAACTGTAGTTCATTATTAAGTTTAGTCCATTGTTGTTTAATCTCGTCCGACAATTCTTCATCCCAGCTACTTTTGTTCATCCATACAGTTTGAAATAGTAATTTCGCAGAAATAGTAATAGGAGACAGCCACCCCAATGGATCGTATAGTTTTGAAATCTGAGAAAGTAGCCGCCTTTTTGTAAGTTTTTCTTTGTTTTCTTCCAGGTCCCAGCTGAAGGTGAATACATCATCTCTAGGACTCCATCTTAATCCCAACGTTTTCATAGTTTCTTCGCTTTTGAAGTTAAATGAATCATTGGTTGATATTTGATCCTTATTTAAATGACTTAATAACTCTGGGTCGTTACTACACCACTTGCGTAAGTTCATTCCGCCTTGTTTTAGTAAGTCAATAAGTGATAGTTGAACTTGTTTGGCAGCGTTCAGCGAGCTATGACCTCCGATGACGTCATCGACAAAAAATTGAGTTTTCAGTACTTCAGCCGCTTCAGGATATTTTTGACCTTCATCTTTTGCTTGTTGCTGCAGCGTCCGCATTGCCAACCAGGGTGCGCTTTTGGTTCCGTAGGTGACGCTACATAGCTGGAATTCTCGTAAATTTTCTTTAGAGTTGTTTCTCCAGATTATTTTTAACAGGTGTTGTTGATCTTCATGTAACTGGATACAGCGATACATTTTCTCGATATCTGCTGTATAAACGTATTTGTATGTCCGCCACAGTAGAACAAGCGCTTGGATATCTTTCTGGAGGTTAGGGCCTTTCTCCATGACGTCATTAAGACTGCAGCATCCGATCGTTTTCTGAGAACCATTGAAAACCGTTCTTAGTTTTGTTGTTGTTGATTGTTCTCGCAGTACACCGTGATGTGGAACATAATTATTTTGATGACTAAACTTGTTGTGATTGGAAAGTTTCATGTGTCCCATATCAATGTACTCTTGCATGAAGTCTTTGTACATTTTAGCTAGTTTAGTTTGTCTCTCGAATCTTCGCTCTAGTTGTAGAAATTGCGAAACAGCAATGGGTCGTGAGGGTCCCAGTTTTTTGTCGTAATCCGGGATAAGTGGCATCTTGACTATGTACCTTCCACTGCTATCCCTTTGAGTTGTTTGTTGATAGTATTTTTCGCACCATTCATCTTTCGATATGTCTTCCTGCTGCTGAATTATATCCTCAGTTTCCCAAAACTTTGACAACTCTTTTATGTCGACCAAAGTCACGTGACAGTTAAATGTGCGTAGTTTGCCGCACAGTATCCAGCCTAAGTGAGTTTGCTGGGCAACAGGTGTATGGGAATCTCCTTTCAGGACACCCTCTGGTAAAATCTGGGAGTACACATCCGCTCCAAGCAGTAAGTCAATTCCTCTTGACACGTTGTATTCTGGATCAGCCAATTGCAACCCTTCCATATGACTCCAGCTAGTTTTTGTAAATGTCGCGCTCGGTAAGTTATTTGTTATTTGTTTTATTATCATTACGTCAGACTTGAACGTAAAGTCAGTACAATGAGACTTGCATTCCAATTCCAGCAGTCCCTTGCAATCTCCAGAGATGGACCCCACCCCGGATATAACTGCGTTAACCTTCTTTCTAGGTAATCTTAAACGTTGAGCAGCATTCTCAGTGATCAAGTTCACTTGTGAGCCTTGATCAAGTAAAGCTCGTAGTAAAATAAAGCTTCCAGATATTGTTTTTACTTGAATTTCGGCAGTAGTCAAAAGTACTTCTTTGTCATCGTTTGCTAAGTGGTTTGAGCTTTGTGGTTTCCCAGGTGATGAAGTTGAAGGTTGGGGTTTGAAGTCGTTAGAGCATTGCCCTCCATTATTTACATAGTTCTTCGATGCATTGAACTTTCGCGTTGCGTAATGCAATAACGTATGATGTGGTTTATTGCAATCTTTGCATCTTTTGCTCGAAGTGCATTGTTCGTTTCCATGGCTGTACAAACAATTTTTGCAGAGTTTCAGTTTTGTAATTGTATTATTTCTGTTGTAGGTATCCATGTCGATGAACTTCGTACATTACATCATCACGTGACTGCCATTGCACAGAGGACATCTTCCAAATGACGTGTGATAAGTTTTTGAGAAAAAATCTCCCTTGTTAGTTTCAACTTGACGTTTGTGAAAGTAGTTTGCCGGGCTCTTATTTCCAAATGACATTTTGGGTTGATGTGTTTCTTTTTGATGACTTCTTGCAGCTTCCAGCGCCATGAACTTGTTCTCCAGGAAAGCGAGAAATTCTTCTAAATTTGGAACCTTGCGTGGATGACGTAAATCTCTTGTGTATTCAGAGTAAGACGCCGAGTCAAGTTTCTGAGACATAAGATAGACGATTACAGGGTCCCAGGACGACGTTATTAGGCCAATATTCTGTAGACCATTGAGACATTCGTTGATGACGTCATGCATCTTTTTGAGCGCAGGCGAGCTTGGCTGTTGAATAGTTGGCAGCTGCATCATAGTGTTCATGAGATTAGTAAATAATAATCTTTGATTATCATAACGCTGACTAAGGATCTCCCAGCATGCGTCATAGTTGTCGGAGCTGATAACTAGGTGTTGCACCAGTTTCTCAGGTTCACCCCTTAGCTTTGCTTTCAGATGCTGCATTTTTTGTACCTTGGATACAGCTGGATTTTTGTGAATAGTTTCCATAAATAAGTCTCGGAACGACACCCACTGGCTATAGTTTCCAGAGAACTCAGGTAAATCAATTCTTGGTGTTGAAGTTTGAAAGTAAGTAGCTGAGTGTATCTTCTGATTCAGAGCTTTTCTTATAAAATCATACTTAATCTCTTTCGCAGTGAATAAGTTAGAATAGGCTTCGTTTGACCCTTTTAATATGGTTTCCAGCTCCCAATGCGTTTTTTCCACAATTTCCCATTTATTTTTCAGTATGCTGAGCTGATCTTCCATCTCCCACTT
The DNA here is from genome assembly GCA_943789525.1 of Agriphila geniculea. Classification (NCBI taxonomy): domain Eukaryota; kingdom Metazoa; phylum Arthropoda; class Insecta; order Lepidoptera; family Crambidae; genus Agriphila; species Agriphila geniculea. Next base: position 3,148,483 of record OX038876.1, read on the forward strand.
CTCAGTTATAGCATCAAGATCAATCTTCATCATAGTTCGTTCCAACGAATTTAAGTTTCCTTCTTGACGATCTAATAGCTCCTTAGTTTTTCCGCTGGAACTCGGGCTGTGTTCAATAGTAAGTTTCGGTTGTTCTTCTTGTGATATTTGCAGACGTTGCAAGATATCAGTTCTCATTAAGTTGTACATCCCTTTCGTTTTCTCATAGACGTTATCTTTAAAGTATTGCAGATCTTCAATGTCCTTTTCTTGGCAACTGTGGTGACGATCATGAAATTCTTCCCAAAGTTTTTCCAAAGCCACTAAACGCTTTGTTAAGTATTCCACTGTTTTGCGTGAAGTTGCATCCTTTTTGTAGTTTGCACAAAGTTGTTTGATGTCTTCAAAAGTTATCATTTGTTTGTTGATGTCCATCTTGATAATATAGTTTGTTTATTTTTGTAGTAGTTGAAAATATTCAGATGACACGACGTGCTTGTCGAAGTCGAAATAGTTGTAATCCACTTCCAAGATCCTGTTTGTTTCTTGAAGATGGTCGCTGGGGTGAATAAATGCCTTGAAATCCAAGAACGATATGTGCGCCGTTCTCAATTCGACTGGTGAGACCCGCTTGTGGGAGGCCAGCCAAACCGATTCGCTATCGCAAATGAATAACAAAAGCACTTACCACCTTATCTTTTCTCGAAGGACCATTTGATGTATGAGCCGCTTAGTTGACCACGTACTCAACACACCATAAATTGAAGTTTAGGTAGTTATAGTAATAGTAGTTAGTTGGAGTGTCTTGAAGAAAACCCACGACTTGAGATTTCACTTTATTGTTAAATGTTTACAGTTAAACAGTTGCTTAGACACTAATTAAAATAGAGTTAAAATTAATTATTACGTCTTTGTATGACGCAAATATTTTTATAAGTAGTTTATATGTCAGCGCATTGAACTCAATGCTGACGTCGCGGTATGTGCGGTGTAAACCGTACAAAGCTATTATTGTGGGAATGAATTTATGAACCACAAATTGAAAATATGTTTGATTTCTCAATACTATTTGCAGGTACTATCCTCGTGATCCATCAATGACTTCTCAGACTTATCACTACAAGAAAGGCGCCAACCAGCAGTTCTGCCAGATATCCCATGTATTTGACCCTTCCAAGCATCCCGAAGAAGACCTGGCATACAATGCTGACAGAGAAATCATACCTATAGCTATCTACTGTGTAGTAGATGAAGGACAAGATGGTAAACTATTTCAAAACCTTGATCAAGCTCCTTGACCTAAGATCTATACTCCAGCCAACTTATGGAAAGAATGTTTACAAACAAACCGCCCATCAAAAGTATTTTTTTATTATATACTAGCTTCCGCCCGCGACTTTGTCCGTGTGTATATTTGAGAATATCCGTAGGGAACTTTAAACCAGGGGGGTGGAAGCTAGTTTATTACAATAATCAGAATTAGGTCCAGGGATATTAGTATCCCGTTCCCGTTTCTAAAGAAACTTCCGTCCCCGACCCCTGGGGCTGAATCAAGTCCACTGTGTTGGACTTCAAAATAAATGTCATTTTCACAATCGTCATCCTAGAAAACCCCAATAACGACATCCATATCTATTTTTAGGTTTATTTACCCTATTTTAACCCCATTTCACCCTATGGGGGTTGCAATACTACCAATAACAATATACGTTGCGTGCGTTAGATTTCCATCCATAAGCCTAACTAAATTATAAATATAGCTATTTTTACTTCGAAAATGAAGAGTTTTCTTCTATACACAACTTCATCCCCCTTTTTACCCCTTTGGGGGTAGAATTTTGAAAAACGCTGAGATACTTATCTATTAATTTTCAATCATTAGCCTAAACACAAAATTTGCAGATCCTAGCTTCAAAACTGAGGGACTTTCATACAAACTTTCATCCTTTATTTCATCCCCTTAGGGATGGAATTTTCAAAAATCCTTAGTAGATGCCTACACTGTATACATTAGGTATCTGTGTGCAAAATTTCAAGTCTCTAGGTCCAGCGGTTTGGGTTGTGCCTCGATAGATCAGTTAGTTTACATTATCATTGATAGTTTACCTATGTTGTCCAAGCTGTTTTGTTTACAAACAATTCTTTCCGTAAGATGGCTGGAGAATAGTGTTGTTTGTCATATACTTTAAGTTTTTTGAATTAATATTATTTCTTTTAGAAATCAGACAGTCTCATACCACAGTTGCTATAGTGGAGAAGCACTCGGATGGAACTTATGTGTTAAAAGCTCTCAAACAAAAGCTGTTTGTGGATGGTTTATGTTATTTACTTCAAGAAATATATGGCATTGAAAATAAGAATCTGGATACAAAGGTATTTATATCTCTTATTTTTTAACATTTCACAAGACAAGCAATTATTTATTTACTTAAATTAAACCCCTATTACAGCTCTTTCAACTGTATAGATTCTATAAGTTAAGAAGATGCTCAATATTAATGAAGACTAAGTAACTGCTCTGCTAGTTTACTTAATTTTAATTTGTTATTTATTATTCCTACTATGGTATTTCAAGCTTTCAAGATTTATGTGCAAGTCACAGCAGGTACTCTTAAAATCTTCTCAATTCATGAGCAACATGTTACGCCTTATTTTAGAGCACGGGTCTTCAACCTTTTTGAAGTCAAGGGCCTAGTATGCTCTGATATTGGTTCGGTAGGCCGCAACACAAAAAACATTCCATTCTAAACTAAAAGTAATTAAAAAGCAATAATATAATCATTGAAGTTATATTACATAATTTTACAAACTAGAAATGATTTTAATAAAATTTAATCAATGAGACGTTTGACATTGTATAATTTGTAGACATGTGAATTTAATTTTGTAAATACAATGACGAGCCGCCAAGGACGCAACCGCGGGCTGCCGGTTGAAGACCCTTGTTTTAGCGCTTTACTGTGGCCAAAAACTAATATACTGTGCTATGGCGGACTCATCTTTGTATATCCTTTGTGGTAACGTAGCCGAGTTCAGACGAGGAGACAGAGGACGGAGGTTCGGAGTGCGTGATCTGCATGTGCGACGTGCGCGACACGCTGATCCTGCCGTGCCGCCACCTGTGCCTGTGCAACTCGTGCGCCGACTCCCTGCGCTACCAGGCCAACAACTGCCCCATCTGCCGCGCGCCCTTCCGCGCGCTGCTGCAGATACGAGCGCTGCAGCGCGTCGCCACCTCGCCCGCGCTGCTGCCTGCCACTGCCAGCCCCAACGATGTGAGTGTTTGGCCTGTGCCTGTGCAACACGTTTGTGAACTCGCTGCGCTACTAGGCCAACAACTGCCCCATCTGCCGCGCGCCGCTGCTAATACGAGCGCTGCAGCGCGTCGCCACCTCGCCCGCGCTGCTGCCTGCCACTGCCACTGCCAACGATGTGAGTGTTTGGCCTGTGCAACACGTTTGTGAACTCGCTGCGCTACTAGGCCAACAACTGCCCCATCTACCGCGCGCCTTTCCGCGCGCTGCGAGTACCTTCTCAACATCTTTACTTCGCTTTGACCGTGAACGTTTGAGGCCGTAAACTGGATGACAGCAGGGGCGTATTCAAATGTATAGTTTTGCATGGATCTGTTCTCGATGGTGCGGGAAGTGGTAAAATAAAAGCGCGCAAGCCGCCGCTTGCGCCGCTCCCCGCTGGCATTCACTTTATGACCTGAAAGATAGATACGATAGGCCTAACGATAGCGTTTGTGTGCAGCAGGGCAGTATGGAGAACATCCCCGCGGGCTACGAGCCGGTGTCCCTGCTGGAGGCGCTGAACGGGCCGCACGGGCCGCGCGCCCCGCCCGCCGCGCGCCCCGCGCCCGCCATCGCCTCGCCCGACACCGACACCGCCTCGCAGGTGCTACACACGAGTCACGACACTATGTCATATACCCATAATCACTTATTCGTGGGCTTTTCTCGCTGGTAGCGGTCAAAAATTATATGATACAACTCGAGATCAAGCCTATTAGTAGGTATGAACCTCTATACTTAAAAAAAGTTGGGAGTTACAAGTCGTGATAAAGTTTGGCCACATGATAGAAACTGATCTGTAGGCTGTTTCTAACTAATATTGAGCTGGGCCAAACTATCCTTACATACAGTTCCATACGGCGGCGGATTGAATTGCGCACTTTTCCGGCCTCATTCTAAAAACTATAACAATTCAGGTTTAGCTAATAGGTCAAATGTGGTATCATTTTCGGATAAATCAATAACGTAGAACTTATTTCTGATATAAAAAAAATCAATTTATTAAGCAGTTTCTGGAAAATTACACAATAACCAACATTTTTAAACTTCATTTTTTTAGTTTAGGTATAGGCAATTGTTTCAGTATTTTCAAAAAACTACTTAAACGAAGCGTTTTTCAGGTTAATTTGTTATATGCTTTTGTTATGCTAACTATATTTTATACAATTTGAGCTTAACCCAAATAGTTTAAGTCCATTGTTTGCGGACATAGCTAGTCAAAAATATGCATTTTTTCACGAAATAAAAAGGTTTCCGTTTCGTTCAGAAACATTTTTCAGGTTTTTTGTTTATATTTCTGTAAAGTTAATTAAATTTTCTACAATTTGAAGTTAATTTGAGTAGTCTAGGTCTATTGGTTGCAGAGAAATAGCTAGTTAAAAATGGGCTTTTTATTGAAATTAATTGAAAAAATCTTATCTTTGACTAGCTGTGTCTTTGCAACTAGTAAACCTAGACTACTCAAGTTAGGCTCAAATTGTAGAAAATTTAATTAACTTTACAGAAATATAAACAAAAAAACTGATAAATGGTTCCAAACGAAACGGAAACCCCTTTTATTTCGTGAAAAAATGCATATTTTTGACTAGCTGTGTCTCCGCAAACAATGGACCTCAACTACTTGGGTTAGGCGCAAATTGTATAAAATATAGTTAACATAACAAAAGCATATAACAAATTAATCTGAAAAACGCTTCTTTAAAGTAGTTTTTTTGAAAATACTGAAACAATTGCCAATACCTAAACTAAAAAAAAACCGGCCAAGTGCGTGTCGGGCCACGCGCCGTAGGGTTCCGTAGTTAACTTACACTATACCATATTTAAAACCACCTATCATTTTTTGTCTGCAAAAATAACTTTGTTTTTCACAGTGTTGGTATGAATGACAAAGTTATATTTGCGGTTTTGGAAAATGTGCTATATCTCGAAAACTAATTACTATATCTCGTTCAAACCAATTTTGGTTGAAAGTTTCTATTAAGATCTACAGCATATACTTTTTTTAGATTTTTCACTCTCTTATTTCAAAAGTTAAAGGAGGGGGGACACACATTTTACCACTTTGGCGGTGTATATCTTTCAAACGGTTGACTTTGAGAAAAAGTTGTCTTAAAAACCTCAATGTCATTTTTAAAGACCTATCTATAGACACCCAACACGTGTTGGTTTGAAGAAAAAATTTTTTTTCAGTTTCCGTTCCATGTATGGCGAGCCCCCCCTTAATCTTTTATTTTTCTTATTTTTGTATTAAATTCGTTAAGCGGTTAACAAATTACATCTACCTACCAAGTTTTAAGTGTGTAGTCTTAATACTTTTGGAATAAAGTGGCTGTGACATACGGACAGACAGACAGACAGACATGACGAATCTATAAGGGTTCCGTTTTTGCCATTTAGGCTACGGAACCCTAAAAATGAAGTTTAAAAATGTTGGTTATTGTGTATTTTTTCAGAAACTGCGTAATAAATTGCATTTTTTTTATACCAGAAATAAATTCTACGTTATTGATTTATCCGAAAATGATACCATATTTGACCTATTAGTTAAACCTGAATTGTTATAGTTTTAGAATGGAGTCGGGAAAAGTGCGCTATTTAACCTGCCGCCGTATGGAACTGTATGTAAGGATAGTTTGGCCCAGCTCAATATTAGTTAGAAACAGCATACAGATCAGTTTCTATTATGTGGCCAAACTTTATCACGACTTGTAACTCCTAACTTTTTTTTGTATAGAGGTTCATACCTACTATATAAGTAACTATCAGAATTAGACTACTTCGCTAGTTCCTAATTTAAAGTCAGCTGTCGCAGCATAAATGTTGAACAAATACAAGTGCGGATCCAGGCTTCGAGCCAGAGGGTGGTCACAGACTCCAAAAAAAAAAATTACTTAGGCCAATTACATGGTGGAGCCGCGCTCTGGGGGCCCTACCGCCTAACTCAAAGCTTTAGCCAGAGCGATAGCTAGACTATATCCATCCTTGTCATATCATAACACGATGACAAGGACGGACAGTGCACTGACGTCATAAACCAAAGCCAGAGTCTAAGCGAGAGAGTTAGGCGGTCCGGCAGCGGGCCCTGCGGCGATGATTTGGACACAATGGTTACAATGAATGACGATGGTGTAGCCTAGTCTTTTACACGGACTGAAAGTGTAGCAAGAATACAAAACCTTTTTATACGGGATACATGGCCTGGGGCCGTACCGGCTAACGAATCGATTATCGAAAAGTCTGCTGGGTTTCAACTTAAAACAAAAAAATCAAAGTAAGGAATTTCTTCTTGTAATTTCTGTTGACGTAATTTGGAAGATAACGATGTTCGTGTAACATCATGAATTGGGTTCGCCATTTTCGCCCAATTGGGGCTCGATTTATCTGTTTTAATTTGAAACCCAGCAGACTTTTCGATAATCGATTCGTTAGCCGGTACGGCCCCTGGCCGCACCGCGAAACCGCTACCATGAAAATTAGTTTTAGATATCAATTCTATGGTATTACTGTATAAAGTGTGCATCAAAAAGTCAAAGTCAAATAAGCTTTATTCAAATAAACTTAATAATTAAGTACTTTTGAATCGTCTATATTTTCCTACCACCCGTTCCAGACTTCTTTAGCTGACAAGAAGAACGGGCGCAAGAAACTTATCAGCTGTAACAGCCATAAGTAACGATATTTACAAACTTGAATATATCGTTACCAAATAATTACAACAGGGTGGCAGGATTATTGGCAACAACATAGACTTATTACATATATTACTTCAACAAAGTACTTATAGTAGCAAGTTATGTGTTACATCATTTCCACGCATTTTGATCTTTAAGATAATCATCTACTTTATAATAACTTTTACTCATGAGCGTTTTTTTAACATGGTTTTTAAATTCATGCAAAGGAAGATCAATCACTTGTTGCGGAACTTTATTAATAAAGGCTATGCCTTTCCCCATAAATGAACCTCTAGTTTTTGCAAGCCTAAATCTTGGAACGGCAAGTTTATCTTTATTTCTTGTATTAAACTGGTGAATATTTCTGTTTTTAGCAAATGAATCATAGTGTTTCCTTACATAAACTAAATTTTCATATATGTATTGGCCTGCCAAAGTTAAGATATTTATTTCTTTAAACAATTCTCTCAAGCTATCTCTTCGCCGAAGATTGTATATGGCGCGAACAGCTCTTTTTTAGGTACAAAAATATTGTCAATACTGGCAGCTGAGCCCCACAATAGCAGTCCATAGGACATATATTACACTATGAAAATAACTAAAATATACTAACCTTGCCGTTTCAATATCAGTTAAAAGCCTTATTTTCTTAACAGCGAATGTCGCTGAACTAAGTCTACTTGACAAGACTTCAATATGTGGATCTCATTGCAGTCGAGAATCTAGTGTAATACCTAGAAATTTTGTACTCTCAAAAAAATCTTCTCTTGTACTCTCTAAACTCGACTTCATCGTTATTTAAATTAATATTTAATTTTGTCTGCTCAACATTAGGTAATGAATATTTAAAAAAAAAGTTGGACCTAGGCCCAGGGGGTAGGGTTATCATAACCCCTCCCCCTCGCCCTGGATTCGCCGTTAAACAAATTAGTATGATGTTGTGCAGGCGGCGGAGATCCTGAACCGCTGCAACCTGGAGCGCAGCTCGTCGACGAGCCTGGGCAGCGGCGGCAGCCGCAAGGGCAAGCCCGCCGCCAAGGACGACAAGCCGCGCGACAGCGCCGCGCACACGCTCACGCCGGAGGTAGCGCCACGTGTTTTGTACCACTATGCTATCTAAATTTTATAGAGCAGCGGTTCCCGAATGGGGTTCCGTGAGAGGCTCTCAGGGGTTCCGCGAAAATTCAAGAGTTTATTAATTTATTTATAAAAGGACACAGTTAGAATAAAAAAAAGTTGTCCTCCAGCCCCACCCGACTTCAATAGACGTGTTTTATTACAATGATAATGCGTATCTAGTGATTTCAATATTATTGCTTTTTAGATGCAGAGTGGGGTTTTGAAGTCGGTTGTTTGTTTTTTAAAACAATTTTTTAATGATATCACACGATCAATAGTTACCAGTTTCTACAGTAGTTTTACTGCCAGTTTTAATGATTTCAACGTACATTTAGAAAATAGACCCAATAATTTCCCGCGGCGAGCGCGAAGCGCGAGCCGCCTTCCCTTGTCCTATTTCTGTTCCTAAAGGTGGCAATCCTGGTTAGTTTACTTCTTACTTGAGCTAGGGTTCCGCCCAAAAACGGTGAACCAAAAAGGGTTCCGTAGCTAAAAGAATTCGGGAACTGCTGTTATAGAGTTCACTGGATGAACCGGATAATCTAAAATAGTCTTTTATCTACTCTCATATCGTAAAATTCGAATTATGAATTTCAAAACGAATTTATATTGGCATACTTTATATACGCAATACCGAAAAAAATTAAAAAGTTATTTTATAACATACCTTCGCTATACTAAAGTATGCTATAAAATAACTTTTTTTCTCATTACGATACAGGGCAAATCCAAGAAGAAGGCAGTGCCGCGATATTAAAAAAAAAACAATGATATTCCCATATACTTTCCATGATTAAAATGGACTCTATGGTGATCGATGGCTTAGAGTAACGATTAGTCTGCTGGAATTAACTCATCTCATTATTTTTTTTCTAATAGAATAGGCGCCATTTTTTAATTTTAATTTTTACTTTCGCTTAAAAATCTCTGATAGTAGTGAGTGTGAAGAAAAACTCCCCTATATTTTAGATGCGGCGACGGAAAAACGTCTTAATTTACCTAGGTAAGTAACCTACCAAAACCAAAGTGGAGAAACTACTTACTCTTTTTATTATTAAAATTTTATTTTGTAGGTTCAATCACAAATTGAATGAGAGTAGATAAAGTAGTGTATGAAACTGTACATAACTAGGTATTAAAACACTCGTGTGATACTATTAAAAACCTCGCCTACGGCTCGGTTTTTAAACACACACTCATGTTTTAATACCCCTCATTATGCATCAGTTTCATAAACTACTATTATTGACAAAACAAATTGACAATGGAAATTAAAAAGAACACCAAAATTCATTTCTGCAGCACACTAATTTATTAATACTAAAGTATGGCTATTTAGTAGATCACATTTATTTTCACACTTCATCAAAAGTCAACAACAGAACCTTCGAAGGGCAGGCACACAATTTTTATTTTTCATCAATTGATAAGTTTTTATCCGTGAATAATACATATTTATTGTAATAATCTCAAAAGAATGCAAATCTACAATTATGTGACAAATACCACTATAGACTTAGACTGATAGATGTCAAATGCGATCTATTACAATGGCCCTACTGTACGTAATAGGGCCACAAAATACACTTTGAAACAACTTTTTAGACTAACCTGTAAACTCGAAATTTGAACTTACTTAAGTACTAACCGTTTGTGGCATTAGCTGTGACAAGAGTAAGACAGGGTTGGCACTTTTGCAGTTCCGCATGTCAGTGTTGCTAGCGCGCGAAGAGGAGGCGCGGCGCGCGGCCGACGGCGGCGCCCACAGCCCGCTGCTGGCCGCGCCCGCCCCGCGCGCCCGCCACCAGGTACCTATAGGGTTGTCAAATAAATTAAGATAGTGTGCAAAATGAAAATTCGTAAAAATTCTATAGATAAGATAATGTTAGTGTGGAAAATGAAAATTCTTTAAAATTCTCTATACAAAACAGCAATTTCAATCCCCTAATAAGTAGCTCTTTTATTAAGTATTGAAATCAGAGACACGACACGGTGACGACGAGACGGACGGTTGCACAAGCAGTCAGACTCGAAAAAGTACAGAAAAGGTAGTCGATAGATCGCACATGGAGCCTCCGAAATAGCGGCACTTTTAGGGTATATACCACTTGACCATGGTGGCAGTCGTCAAAAATCAATATAATAAAAAAAAATAAAAAATACTGTTTAAACAAACAGTAAAATTATCCTATCGCAACGCTGTTTCCGCGCCGCTCTCACTATCTACAGTAAGGGGTTTCACTCTGCGCTTAAACTTTTATATTAGCCTACTGCTTGCGGCTGACTCAGTCGAGCCAGCGCACGAGGGATGTCATGTGTCGGCCGAGGCAGAGCTACACGACAGAAAGAGAAGCGCTTCGAAAGCGCTTATATTGTAAGGCACGCAGCGCTGCAGTGCAATTTGAAATTGTACTTTATTACTGTGCAGCGAGAGTAGCTTATTATTTGATTGTCCTCGCCCGGACTTCTGTGCATTTAGTACTATTATATCGGGTCATTTTGAACATACCATCCAAATTTTGAGGATCTTTTCAGTCCATGAAACTGAACAACTTTCTCCAAGGAACACATGGTCAAATATGTAAAATAAAAATCGACTTTCCATACAAATCAGAGAGATCACGTTATCAATTTAGAATGGGATGACCAAAATTTTGTGGCGAAATTTGACACATGTTTCTTAGAGAAAGTTGTTTAGTTTCATGGACTGGACACATCCTTAAAATTTGGATGGTAAGTTCAAAATGACCCTGTATATTCTGTATTCTACAGTAAAGGTCATTGGGCATATTTGACTTGATGAAAGTTCGCGTCGCGTACAGAAACCAAACCAGTTTTAAACTGAAGGATTCAATCCCACTTTTCAAAATATGTATTATTATTTTTATGTACCGACCGACAGAAAAAAGATATTTCACACTATGTGTGTGAGTATATTATGTTTAATGTTATTAAACTTTTGTTAATAAAACAGAAGTTTATACTTTTAGCATTGTGAAAATGTGTGGTACAAGCATAATAAACGTTTGTATTGTCTTTATTTATTTTATTTTATTTATATAATGATAAAAAAATCAAACATGTCTTGCAAGTATGCGACCCATACCACTGCGTAGCAGATACATTTAGCTACATACCTAGCCCTATTTCGTTTGAGTACGCCGTAGGTCAAATGTCCGAACATAATGTCCATTGTCCAATGACCTTTATTGCTTGTGATCGCTGTAGTCGACGCTGAGCTTGGACTACGCGCGCGAGAACGGTTCGATCGCGTCGGCGTCGGGGTCGGAGGACGAGGAGCCCCCCGCGGCGCCCCCCTCGGAGCGCCCCCCCTCGCCCGCGGCCCCCGCGCCCGCCCCCACCGCCGCGCCCGAGCCCGACGACGCCGAGCCGGACAGCGACGCCGAGCGACTCTCACCCCTGTTGACGCAACTGCAACCTAACGGGGTGAGTTCTGTCAATTAAACCTGCGGGTCCACTGCATCGGGATAGGAGAGTACGGCGCGTACGGATTTGTTGCTTTGTATGGATTTCTATAGCACTGCGTATGTACTATGGGCAACAGCGTCGCTTAACCAGTTTGCAACAAAATTCGTCTGCGCGCGTATCGCCCCTGCAAGAACTAAACGCACATGAGTAAAGAATAGGACCAGAGACAAAGCTTCTTAAGAACGTGAAATTCAAACTTGTAACTAACAAAACAAATGATGCCCTGAAATTGTCCACTGGCTCACTGACATGAAAATTTTTTTTTTATTATATGCAGGTCAATGCCACTGGCTGCATTTGTCAAAACAGGTTTTTTCCGGTTTTTACGCGTACGCGACAAGCGGCCAGTGGACACGCACACATGCCCCGCGTGCTTGTAGTAGTGCAAGTAGTGCAACCGATTCGTGCGGTTGTATGAAGCTTTGTCTCTGGTCCTTTTCTTTACTCATGTGCTAAACGTATGTGACAGCGGGCGCGGCTTGCAAGGGATTTTAACCTTAGCAGCGGTTAAACGACGCTGTTGCCCATGGTACACTGCATCGGCATACAAAGCAACAAATCCGTCCGCGCTGTACGCTCCGATTCCGATGCAGTGGACGCGCTCAGACCAAATAAAAAAGGAAAGACGGAGTCTTCCGACAAAGCGGTGAAGCCAGAAAAACTACGCCTTGGCTGTGTACATACTCAGTTTACGCACACATATGTAACGAAACTACGCCTTGGCTTTCGTTCGTCATTGGACGAACCCTGCCGCCCGGCCCCCGCCCGCCCCCTAGTACGCACACATGTACCATCAAAAACCGGCTTCACTTAGTTGTTCGCAACCACTGCGCAACGCTCCATCTTCCTTTTTTATTTGATCTGAGTGGACGCGCAAGTTAAATATAACTTTATAATTTATAACCTTTCCATTTACATAAATTAAAATAGCATTGCCAATAAATACAAAATTTGAAAAAAATGTATTATGCCTACTTTAAAATTTAAAAAAAAGTTAAGATTTTTTTATTATGAAGTCAATCTGCGATCGCAAACCAGCCCCCTACTCAAATGGCCACTTTTCTATTCGTTCGCTAACTTAAAGCTTAAAAATAAACAATTCAACGATCAAGTCACACGTCGCAAGTTTATGTAAATCACAGACATTGTTGTATTATATGAAACTGACAAGCTTACGACACGTTATTTTGGTGCTTATGGCTTATTTTTAATTTTTAAGTTAGCGAACGAATAGAAAAGTGGCCATTTGAGAAGCCCCTAAGGACCGCTTGGAGTAGGATATCGAATGGTTAGCTGAAAATACACATAATATGTTTTTTTCCATACTTAGAAATTCACATGAGGTCGTTGGTCTTGGGCTACATGCTGAACTTTAACGGCTACAACAGTTATCGATAACTTTTTGTACTGTCATTTTGTTTTGTCAGAAATTACAACTTTTTGTACTTGAGCAACACGAAACTGAAAAATTGTTAAAATATCCGTAATTTTTTATTGCGAAGAGTGGCCGGAGAACACATTTTTTGATTACGCACTCAGATATAAAAAATCTTGAGAAAAATCTGAAATGTGCGAGCGAGAGAGCGATAGAACGTGTAAGGCCCCTTAATATGGCTCATGGTGTTGATGTTTCTGCCAGAAGGTGGGCGGCGCCATGGCGCACATCGACGACGCGGATGCCGACGAGCCCGACCGCTGCGCGCACTGTACGTATCACAACACATATCTTATATTTTTTAAGCTTATCACAAATAATATTTCTACTTTCTTTTTGTCAGCTAAAAAAGTCTGGAACGGGTGGTAGGGAAATATAGACGATTAAAAAGTACTTAATAGGAGCGTTTTACCTACCATTAAAACGCATATTGTGTCTGAAGCCTTATTCGAAGCCTTGGTAAACAGATTTGAGAATAGCGGAGCCTTTCCGTTTCCCGTTCAGCATCATTATTATAGGTCTATCTTACCAAATTACGTCACATCCGCATCCGTATGACGTCATACCTCACCCCACCATGTTCACCAGGCCGCCATTGCGGTTTCCCGCGCTCATTGCAGTCTCAAAATCTGAAAAATACTTTACAAATATTGAGCATTAAATGCATACCAGGCAGCCCTTGAAGGTAGGCTTCGAATAAGGCTTCAGACACAATATGCGTTTTAATGGTAGGTAAAACGCTCCTATTGTGTCCTATTCGCCGTTATTCGAAGCCTTGGTAAACAGATTGAGACATTGTTTGTTATCGCCTGGTGAACAGGGACAGGACGCCAATGTGACACTCTAATAATCATAAATAGTTTATTTCTCTTAAAATTTATTTTAATTTAGATCAAAAGAAAGCTTTCTTTAAATTAGTAAAGGGAAGAAAATAATGATAATAATAATAATACAAAAAAAAACATTTAAAACTGAAATAAAGTCCATTGTCAAATCAGATCAGCTTTAAATAAATTCACATTAATTTTTTACTTAGGTAATTATTTAACATAAATTATCTATTTTAGTCGTGTTATCGTTTGATATGACTGCAGGCTGACAGTGTATCTCAGCTTAAATCGCGTCGATCGCCTACTTCAAAATAACCTTGGACAAAACAACGTTTTCTTTGCAGATTCTTTTATTACAAATGTGATGTCAATTGCTGCACAATTAATTCACTTCAAGATGCAAACCTTACTAAATCTTTGAGCTTTAACTCTGCAAAAAAAAAAAAAAACTTTATAAAATCCTAACTGGATTTGGATATCATAATTAAATAAATCTTTGTCAACGCGGTCACAAAGTTATTACTTTTATGCGAACTGAACTCAACTAATACCTACCCAAAAATAAACGTTATACGACATATTCAAGCCAAAGGTAGGCTTACCTTTGGTGTTACACACTTAGGCCGACTAGCTAGCTAGAGTGTTTGTCTGCATCTAACATAAACTTCGGAACAAGCACTAATGTCAGATGTTAGTGTTACATAAATTGCTATCTAATGTCAGATGTTAGTGTTATATAAATTGCTATCGAATGTTAACTAACATTTACAAGGCCATTTGAATTTTTACACTTAATAAAACATTTAGTATTCGATTGGTCAGCACACAGCAGCTATGTTAGCCCAAAACAAAAACAAAAAAAAAAAAAAAAATTGGTAAGTATGTAGATACTTATTTAGGTAAGTAAGTAACCACTACACTTAACTGTAACATTTTTGAGTCTCATCGCAAAATTAAATAACATCTTAACATTGGGAATCAAAATACTAGGTAAAGACTAAAATATATAAAATTAAAAGATGTATTAAAAGAACAAATAGTACTGCATAAAGAAAGAAATAATTATTTAGTAAAGAAATATGACTTTAATTATTTCAACATGTCTTTACTTTCTGTTGACAAAGTTTCATCTTTTTATAGGTAAAGGTAAGTAAATAAAATAATTTATTTTTATCAATCTATAAAATAAATATTTAAAGAAAATTTAAAACAATCAAGTTTCTAAATGTCATGGTTTCAATGGCCCTTGGAAAAGCTGCACGCAGCATCAACTTTATATTCGTTTTAAACTTGAATTTCTAACAATATAGCAAAAATGTTGCATATCAACAATAATAGTAATAATAACTAATTACAATTAATATACTTGCTTTTAATTATTCCATTAAAATTACATAAACACTTTGGAATCATCCACCAAGAAAATTACCTCTGTTATCTAACAAATTAAGTATCATCACCCGGATAAATAAACAAAAGCAGGTTGCCAGTGCTTCCCCATGATTAGGAAAGTATATTCGCAGACACCAACCAATATAACATCAGAGCGGCAGTGTTAACAACAACTGACTAATGTCAAAGTGCTTAAGTGTATTATTTTTAAGTTATTTCCAGAATATGGTTCATGTTATGGTAGCTAAATAGAAGTGTTTTCATATTCTACTGAAATATTCAACAAGTACTTAAGTAGGTGTATAACAAAACGTTAACTTGTTATCTACACCTATGATTATAATCAAAATATAGAATGATTCAATCGAGGTCTGAGTAAAATCGAGATTCCCCCACGAATTTAATAGGGTTTACAACACAAAAAATAAACATGTGAAAGTGATTTTTAAATTCATATCTATTAATGTAAATAACTACTTGGTCAAAGTACAATAAAAACTAGCACTGATGTATTTATGTACACACATATTACACGCCCCCGTCAAATCGGCTATCAATACACTTTGTAATAAAGCCAACATCATCAGACTTAAATTTTCATAAAATTTAAAATGTAAAACAGGCACAACCATTGCAGTGACCACTTAACTAAAACTAGCTAGGATATCTGACCTGTCATCGGACTCATGAGACAATACCAGTCTTCAAAGAATACAAATGAATATAAAATTTTCAAACAAAACATAATATCTGCTACAGTTATTTTGGTTACAGTGTAGCCAAAAGGGACACAATAAATAAATTAGATTAAAACTGTGACCTTTTGATCACAAAACGGCAAAATAAAGCGTGTGCCACGGCAGCGGCCAGTGAAGCACCAGAACGCAACTGTTGGTGAACCTCCTTTGCGACACCCGGACTTTGCAGCCGGTTCGATATTTTTAATAAAGAAACATTTTGAATAACAGGAAAAAAAAAAATTTTTTTTTTTTTTTTTTTTTTTTTAATATTTCAATCAAAATAACTTGTTGCCACAGGCCCACGGTTATAAAAAATAATATTAATAACTTACTCCCCAAAGAAACTTTCAAAATCCTTCTGGTTGTTCTGTAAGCAGCAACTAGTGGTTGTTAAAAACATGGAGCTTATGTAAATAAAGATTTATTTCATTCATTCATTCATTCATGGTGCCCACTAGAAGTAAGGGAATATCTTGGATGATCCCCTTTAAGTCACTCTCCCTCAGGAATTAAGGTAAATGTTTACACATAATAATTAACTAAAATAATAAGATAAAAGGAGTTGTGCCTGGACGGTGCTCATCAAAAACAACCGAAATAATTTGTCAAAACATCAACCGACGGTGCTCCGGAGCGACCGGCCGAATTTATGTTAAAACCATAATAAATGTTTATCGAATGTAAATATATTTATTGACATTACATAACTATAATGACGATGCCCATCAGAGGGCGACCGAATTTATGTTAAATGGTAAGATACTTAATCAACGGTATCTATCAGGAGTGACCGCCAGAGTTCATATCAAAGTATCAATCAACGGTGCTCAGAAGCAACCGGATGAATCCATATTAAAAATATTGTTACAACTCACACAGCTCTCAACATGTGGAGCTTACTACCATAGAGGAAGTAGACAGCATGTTTTAATTTACGTAGATACAACTTTTCATAAACTTGTGTCAACGGTGCCAGGAGCAGCCGATAGACCTTCCTCGGTCCAGTTGCGGAACAAGCTGGAACCGAGGGGTATAATAATAATAGAAAGTATCTTATTACTATGATAAACTTTTGAATTGTCAACAATTAAACATATATTTCAAGTTATTTAAAACAGTTACTACAATTTATTTTATTAATAACTAGCTGTACCCGACAAGCTTAATATGCCACACATTTATTTAATCAAAGGAACACACAAAACACGAACATTTTGGGCCAGGACAATCGGTCTTTCAAGTTTCATCACAATCAAATGAATGGTTTTGGAAAGCATAGAAAGCAAATATAAAGCATTCATTTTTATTTATACACAAGAAAAGTACCTACGATCATTTTACTGGGAATTGAACCAGAGTCATTTTGCGCATTGATATCGTTTACTGTCGCTGCATCAAATACGCCATCAATTGTTGTAATATTCCGCAATCAAGCCAATATTCTTTTGCAAAACCACTGAATACTTATTCTTGTTCAAAGCGCCTCGTTACGTATCACTATTCAGATTCACAAAGCAGTAGCTTTTCACAAAAAAAAAAAAAAAAATTAACGCTCGTTCAAACGACTACGGCTAAACAACATCTCTAAATAAAATAGGGCGCAATGGTTAATCTCATCACTGGTCAAGTAAAATTATGAGTCAAACGAAATGTCGGATAGCGCCAGGATGGCGCCAGGATCCAAGCAGCATACACTTTCTCATATTTTGAGGAACACAAGGATTTGTGTGCTCAGCTCACATTTAACGCAATATAGCTTTACCAACAATGAATAGGAATCTTACGAAACATGTTTTCCGTAACGTAAAAATTTTCATAAGCATTAAATTTGTCAAAATTATAACCTTTTTAGCAGATCATAGGCCAAAAGCGAATAAAAATCATGAACGGCAGTTTAACGAATGTAAGAATTAACAGAAAATATTTTTCAACATATCGTGGGTAGAATCATACCATTATAAAATATGGAAAAATTTAACTGACCTTATGGCGACTCGTTACCTCAATCCAATTCAAATCCTGCGTCGTACTCGTATTTGCTGTAGATCCATGCTCTCACCCTCGTTCTCTGCTACTCCGCGAATATGATGACGAAAACGGAGACGACAAAGAGTCGGACCCAACTAACACTGATTTTACGTATGGTTTTAAAATTTCTACGCACACGCATTTTCAATAACCGAAAATAAAAAAAAAAAATAAAAAAAATATGCCACATAAAATCTTAATTTGAATTAAGAATTTCACGAACGCTAACAGCGTTTGATCTACTTTAGAACACTTTAAAATTCGAACGCTAACAGCGTTTGACCTATTTAGGAAAATTTTTAAATTTCGAACGCTAACAGCGTTTGACTAGATGTGAACGGTTGCGAAAAAAGGACGCCAATGAGCGCGGGAAACCGCAATGGCGGCCTGGTGAACATGGTGGGGTGAGGTATGACGTCATACGGATGCGGATGTGACGTAATTTGGTAAGATAGACCTATAATAATGATGCTGAACGGGAAACGGAAAGGCTCCGCTATTCTCAAATCTGTTTACCAAGGCTTCGAATAACGGCGAATAGGACACAATATTAAGTTTATTTGAATAAAGCTTATTTGACTTTGACTACTTACAAAAAGAAATGGCCTTTCTCATGCTGCTAAATAAAAATTAAAAAAACTAGCGGCCGCCCGCGACTTCGTCTGCGTGGAAATGTTTTTTTGTTATCCCTCGGGAACAATACTTTTTTTCAGGATGAAAGGTACCCTATGTCGTTCTCTGTACCCCTAACAACGTATATGCAAAATTTCATGATGATCGGTTCAGTAGTTAAGACGTGAACAAACTGACTTTCACATTTATAATATTAGTAAGGATAAGGATGTGGACCCAAATCTTTTTATCAACGCATTGATGATTAAAAAGATGGATTCTATAATACACTGTCCAACTTGTGTAAAATATTTAGGGATCCGTAGTCAGTTAAGCTATAACTGTGCATTTGAGCACAAATTCTTTTAGTCGTACCTACGTTATTTCAGAATGTGCTCAGTATAGCAGTATACGTCCGTACCGCATTGTTTTTCGTAATTGATCTCCATTGCTGAGCTCTGTTATGTTCTAAGTTCAGTAGTGTAACATAAACTACATATTATAGTATAGCTGGTTGCTTGTTAATGATTAATTCTGCAATTATTTTATCATATTAATCATACCTACATAACATGTAATAAAGTAAACTTTATGTAATGTGTTAGGATGTATGTAACTTTCCCAATAAGAAGTAACATGCGTAGTATTTCTTCAAAAGTCTTACTCAGGTAGGGTTGCCAGATGCCCCGTATTTTACGTGTTATACCGCTTTTCAGGCTTAGATAATACAGAAACCCGTAATTGCGAAAATAAAATACGGGGTAAAAAAATCTGGGGTCTAAATTTTCTTCATAAAAAACACCTGTTTTAATTGTCTACCGTAAAAAAATCTAAAACCCTTATTTTTTGTGCTGGTAGCCCTTAAATCAAGTAGTGGCAAGTGGCAACCCTATACTCAGGTCTCAGACCAGAGTGTCATCATGCGTAGGTATTCACCAAGCCGACAAAGGTATGTTATACGCGTCCAAGAAGATCGTACACTCGATGTTTTTACTTCCTTACGACCACCATTTTGTAATAGGAATTCAGTATTTCTGGGGCTCTTCCGAGACAAAATCTGGAAATTATTGCTAGCTACGCCTGTGGAGTGCGCGTGTGATGAGACAGGATAGGATGTAACATAGTTTGACCGCAAGCGCTGCACCGTGCCTTGGGTGGTGAAAGACGTAGCGGGGGTAAAAAAAGTAACGGAGAAACGTACTTGCGGTAGGGAGAAATAGGAAGTTACTCTGCCTCCGCCCTCACCGCGCACAATGTAGTGGTTATAATTTATGCTGAGCGCGCGCACCTACCTACCCAAGGCGCGGCACTGTTATTGCGGCCAGACTATAGCGTGACGTCCCGGCAGCAGCGTGCGGGCGCGGGGCGGAGTCGCCGCCCGTGGGGGAGGACTCGGACTATTTCACGCCCGAGGACACCACCACCACCATACTGACCGTGCCCAAGCCCCACAAGCACGCAGTAAGTCGCCATTACCCTGTGTGACGTCATTACATCGTCTGCGACCATGTTTCGTTTGTGTTTTGTTTAGTTTGTTTTTTCTGTTGCGTAGCTATTTGTTTTTGTGTTCTCAGTGGGCGTTGTCAGTGTAAAGAACTCTTTTAACTTGGTTAAAGTTTCCATTGAATAAAATATGCAGCAAAGCAGTTTTTATTTGTTATTGGGTACAGTACGAAGCAGACATTTTGAAATCGGGTGGGGATTGCACAGAACGTATATTTTGGGTATGGGTAGCGGTGAAGTACGCGGGCGGCGGGAGAAGAGCGTACGCTATTGGTCGCTCGCAAGTGCATATGTGCAAACTTATCCCCACTCCGTCGAAAAAGTGTCAAGATGTTTGCCTCGTAATGTAACGAAAGTTATCCAAAGTTTTACAAATACAAGAAAATACGCATGAGTTAAAAGAGTTTTGCTTTTGTAGTTATTTGATTTGCTCGATCATTTTCATGTAATAACATCATTTGTGTTGTGTCTTACATTCCAATGCCTAAATATTAGGATTTCGATGATATTGAACACATTATATCTGTTGCAGGAAACGGCCAACAATATATCAGGGGAGTGCACCCCCCAGCGGTGGGCTCTGCCACATCACGTCACTTCTCTTCCTGGTATGATATTCCTACTGAAACTCTCTAATTCACCAAATCTACCTGACGATTTACTTGTGCTTGTATTGTTGCTATCCGGTTGCATGGAGCATATAGAAGCTGGGGCCCTATTTTTGTGGGGGGACAAGTCCATTTAAAAAGTATAAAATTTGTTAAAATAAATAATACATTTAATTAGTCCGTAAAATTTATAGCAAATTTGTCAAAGAAACCATTTTGATAAACACAATATTTAATATAGCTGCCGAACAAATTTTCTACGCGTTGCATACAACGTAGGAAGGCGTGACGTCATAACTTGGTAGCCGTTAGTATGGAGCGTTTTCGGGTGAGTCCAATTTTGTGCATTTCAAACTGTGATATCTCGGGTAATTTTCATGCTAGCGTAATAATTCTTATACAAATGTTTCTTTTTTTTCGGGGTAATTTATGTAACATAAAATAAAAAAATTGCCTATTGTGACATTACACCGGATGCGATGAAATAGTAAAGACTTGCCGCCTTTCAAAAATAGGGCCCCAGATTGGTGTTGTACAAAAGCTGGCGAACTCGACTTAATTAAATTTAAATTAGCCGCCACCGCCAGTCAGAATTTTAGAAAATGACAAGAATTATTTATTAAGTCGTTATTCATTATTGGTTTGGTGGATTTCGGTTAAGTTTACTAGCTTATTTGACGGATTTTTTTTTTCATAAATTCTTTTCCATCCATCTCCATTTTAAAATTAAACCAGAACTTGGAGTTAAGCATTTAAGCGTGGTTTCCATTCTAAGCAACCCCTGACAAACATGACCTTACTTGTTGCTAACCGTGTAGCTAATGTTTCATCACAATCATAATACACAAAGTTGGCAACCTTGTACAGATTCCGGCAAATATCTTGACGCTCTTTCGACGGAGTGGGGATAAGTTCGCGCATGTGCACTTGCGAGCGACTGATAGCAAGCGCCCCTATCTTTAACTAGTATATATTCCGTTACTTGCCCGTGGTCCCTCAGTCTCAGTTCCCCTTGGGGTACCACGAGCAAATATTTTAGCCCGTGAAACTTCCAAGCGGGACAAAGGGTACCATGGGAAAATTATATGGTCCGTGGTACCCCTAATCTTTTTTATGTTAGATTGAATTGTTTAAGATGGGGTACTATGGACAACAAAAATATATTTAATAAGAAAAATATTTGCTCGTCGTCGTAGTACCCCAAGGGAACTGGTTAGGCACATAAGGATCATCTTTTATTCTTTGGTTATTTTATGTATAAAATGTGTATGAGCTGTTATTAGGAATCTTTGCGCTCATTATTCTGTGGGATCATGCCGTCTATACCTGCAAGACATGCTGGCCACAAGAGTGGTTACTTATCTATGGCCCTGCATTGGCGGAAGAAAAAAACCCTCTTTGTCAATTTTTTACTTTTCCTCTGTACTGTTTTTTTTGTGCTATTTTGTTATGAAGATGTGAAAAAAAGGAAAACAGGAATAAATCCGGAGAACGCCGTAATTAAGCGCTAGGCATCGCTATGCTGAACTGCTCCTCATGGTCCTGTAGGTGAGTGAGCGTCTCCTTTTTCTAACTGACTCCTCATACACGACATCGACACCAGGAACACCAGGAACTTAAATTAGGGGACCACGGGCAGTAAGAATATATTCATCCGTGCTCCTCTCCCGCCGCCGGCGTACCTCACCGCTACGCATACCCAAAGTACGCGTTCTGCGCAATCCTCACCCGATTTCAAGATGCTTGCCGGCTACTGTAGCCCACTTTTAAATATCGCCGTTGGTTCCAGGCACGCCCCTGAGCCAGTCGTCGGTGCGTTCGTCAGGCGACTCGTACAGCTCGACGTCGTCGACGCGCCAGCTGCTGGCGCCAGTGGGCGTGCCAGTGGCGGGCGCGCCGCTCGCCACCGACACGCCATGCTAGCGCCGCGCCCCCCGCCCGCACTCCTGCCCCCGCCCCACCCCGCGGCACAACGACGTCACCTACGCATTACCACCCTACTAACTTAGAACAATGGGTCTCCAAACTTTTTAGCCTAAGGGCACAGAATAGATATAAGTACTACCGTACAGAAAGGAAACTCTCCGCCCCGCCCCACAATCAATTACCTCACCCCACCGACGCCCACTGCGCGAGTTCCGTGTGCCGATCCGTGTGCTCATTCAATAGCTCGCACACAGTTGCGCGTGTGCAAAAACGTCACTGTGTAGCGTTTGCGTAATAGGTAGTTGAAACGCGACGCTTGTATGGAGTGCCCGGGGTGTGCTAAGGGGCCAGACTTAAGGTCATGGGCATGGCACATATATAACGGCACCGCAACAGCACCGCTCCAACCCAGCAATTAACTTGTCATTCAAATTAGAGCTTTAAATCATGTCTCGTAAAATATATTTCATAATGTCATGCCAACGGCGGGCGGTCAGCGCGCTTACCGCTACCATACGACTCGACTCACAGCCGGCTCGCTGCAAGCGCGCTTGCCGCGCGCCGACCGCGTGCTTACCGCGCGCCGAACGCGCAAAATGAGTGGTTGAGAATTTGGGCATTCCCTTTTGTTTTCTCAAAAAACACAATTGCCCCTACTGATTTAATTAATAAAATTTATATTTCTTAATTTATTGCAATAAATATTGTTAAAATTATTAGGAAAATATTTGAGACTCCCTTAAGCATCTCGAAATTTCTATGAACTATTGTCCCAGTCACCACCACTTTGCCACCACTGGTGTCGAGTGGGAAATTTTTGAACAAAATTTCCCAGTCTCCCCTAGTGGAGGCGAAACTGGAGGTTGCTACTGGGAATGACCGCCCAGCGGTGACGTAACATTGCCAGTTTTGAAACAAATGCGTAAAGATGTATTTTTCACAAGCACGAACGATACGTTTGGGTGAGCGTGTGGAGACATAATTCGGAATAGATTTACATGAACATATAATCACTAGTCACGACTCACAACAGACAAAGTTATCTTACTTAACATTTTTATGAATGGAAGGGAATATAAAAAAAATCGTGGAGATTTTTGTCATTTGCTTAGGTTGACAACCCTTGACTGGGCGAGTGGGGGTAAAGAGCACTTACTTTTATGAATGAACATAATATTATGACGTTGCATTTCGTAAAATATTAACTAAATGTTTACTGCAATAAAGATAGATGACTGAAATAAAAGTGGACTAATTCTTACAGTAGCTTGTTAAGGTTCTAGAAACAGTATTATATGGTATGCTCACATCATATTACCTGCTGTTTTTTGTAAAATTGTTCCCACTTGTTCTATCGTAGAACTAATAAGACTTTTCTCATTAGTCTTATCTCAAATTACTAAATCACCAAAAAGTCTCATAGTTCTACGGTACAACTAGCCAGTAGAACAAGTGGGAACAAAACTATTTTAATAAGATCTCTGAATATTTTGTAACTACAAGATGCCAATTCTGAAAACAATGTTAAACAGGGGCCGTATACCGGCTAACTTACATGGCTGAATGGCATGTAACTAGGGATGGGTTTACTCCCGGAAATTTTCCAAAGTTCCGGAATATTTCCAATCGACTGGGAAAAAACCCGGGAATATTCCCGATGGCCGGGAAAATACTCATTTGACAATATTTGATTAAATTAAGTGATAAACGACTACATATTTCTATTGTATGTATGATCTTTAAGATTTATATCGATATTTAATTCATGTGAAATGACTTTTTATAAAGGAAAACCACATTATGTTGAATTTTTACTTTAAAAGTTAATTTTAATAGTAGTTCCTAGGCTAGCGGCGCGGCGCGGCGGCACGTTTTTTCCATGAACATGTATGTACCTCTAAAATCCAGCAGTAATGTTCTGTAGTTACCTTATTTATACCATACCATATTAATACCACTATCGTTTGTCCTCTGCAAAAATAACTTTGTTTTTTATAGTGTTTGTATTAATGACAAAGTTATATTTGCGGTTTATTTCTAAAACTGCTAACCATATCTCATTCAAACCAATTTTCTTTGAAAATTTTTATTTTTCGTTGAAAAGATCTACAGCATATTTTTATTTTTCACCCTTTTATTATAAAAGGTGGAAGGGGGGGATGGATACACATTTTACAGCTTTGGAAGTGTATATATTTCAATCGGTTAACTTTGAGCAAAACTAGTTTTAGGACCTTCTATGTCATTTTTCAAGACCTATCTTTAAACACCCCGTACGGTTTGATGAAAAAATTTCCGTTTCAGTTCCATGTATTAGGAGCCGTGCTTAATATTTTTTTTTTATTTTGTGTAAAAAATCGTACAGCGGTTTACAGAATACATCTATCTACCTACCAAGTTTCAATGGTGTAATCCTAATAGTTTCGGAATAAAGTGACTGTGACATACGGACGAACAGATAGACAGGCAAACATGATGAATCTGCATGGGCTCCGTTTTTGCTACGGGAACCCTAAAAAAGTGCGAGGAAGTCGCGTGGGCACCCGGCGCACCGGACGACCGTCGGACGATATTCTGCTACTTTTGTTATTGTTGATTAATTCATCTAAAATCGTCAGTAATAGCATATGTCACTTGCATATGAAGCGAAACCATCAAGAGATATGGAGATGGAGAGGAGCTCACCATTTCTCTTGATGAAGCTTTTGACAGGGTGTAGCATGATAGTCTTATTGGCAAGCTTTCATCATATGGACTTCCCACCATGTTTGTATGTCTGGATATCAGACTTCATGAGGGATCTATCGATTCGAGTTGTCATTAATGGCTGCTCGTCCGACCAGTTGGCTATCAATGCTAGCGTCCCTTAGGGATCGGTACTCTATTCCTGCTGCATATTAGTGATGCCTGGTATTTTGGGGTACGCTGATGACAGCACTGTTGTAGAGAGCTACATATCTGATGTCAGACGATATTCTGCTACTTTTGTTATTGTTGATTAATTCATCTAAAATCGTCAGTAATAGCATATGTCACTTGCATATGAAGCGAAACCATCACGAGATATGGAGATGGAGAGGAGCTCGCCATTTCTCTTGATGAAGCTTTTGACAGGGTGTAGCATGATAGTCTTATTGGCAAGCTTTCATTATATGGACTTCCCACCATGTTTGTATGTCTGGATATCAGACTTCATGAGGGATCTATCGATTCGAGTTGTCATTAATGGCTGCTCGTCCGACCAGTTTGCTATCAATGCTAGCGTCCCTTAGGGATCGGTACTCTATTCCTGCTGCATATTAGTGATGCCTGGTATTTTGGGGTACGCTGATGACAGCACTGTTGTAGAGAGCTACATATCTGATGCTCGAGCCGGTGCAGAACAGGTCCAATGTCTTAGGGAGGCGATATGGTCAGACGCATGAACCTATCGTTGTATGTAGTTCCGACTGGGGCGATGCCAATGTGGTCAGGTTCAATCCGTCAAGAACCCAGGCGAGTCTGTGCCTGTGCTAAACGGAGTCATTTCGATCTAACTCCATTTTTCTGAGGTATATCTGTGCCGATTACTAAACAATCGGGTTCTGGCAAAGATGAGAAAGTGCCTACTTCACGCTGGAACAGCTGCTTAATCTATATCAACCAAATGCAAGTTTGACCGTGTATGGAGTACCTACTGCTCTCATCTTTGGGATGGCCCTGCCAAATACCAGCTCCAGCTTTAGACGCTTGAACGGAGGCCCGGGTAGTTCATCGGAAATGATAATCTTTTCTGTCTTCTTCTTAGTCGTACACTCCTAGTGGAGTGGTCTTGGTCGATCATGGATTGTCTGTAAGGTTTGTTGCTGATCTTGAGATACTCTTCCATCTCTGTGTATTCGTGGCACTGCACATGATTTGATTAAGTCTGTCACCGCCACATCTCAAAGGCGTCAATCTTAATACGATATTTTTAGTGGATCGTCCATGTTTTAGCTCCATATAGGAAGATAGGAAAATATTAAGCATCTCATTAAGCGAACTTTGGTTTTTGGTTATGCGGTGATCTTTCCATATCTTCGTGAGTTTTTTCATGGCTAATTGTGTAATGCCACACCATCTTTTGATCTCTTTATAAGAATTTCCGGTATTTTTGATTGTGGATCCCAGGTAGGTATAACTCTGGACAACTTCACAATTAGCTATTTCACGTAAGTCAGGTCGATTGTTATTCTTAAGATCCAACACCATCATTTTTGTTTTATCGTGGTTCATAATGAGACCAAAATCAACACTGGTTGTGACCAGAAGCGCAAGAAACCGTTCCATGTATGCTAGAGATATCGCGAGATATAGAGAGTGGAACTCCTTGCCTGAGTTACCCGATAGGTGCAATATGCATAAAGAAAGCAGGTTACAGGTCGGTACTGTCGGTACAGGTCTGTACCGATCGGTAAAGGTAAAGTAGCCCATACTTTTCCATGGGAGGCCGCATAAAGCAAACATGTTGTCGGTACAGGTTTGTGCATTTATCCGCCTGTACCGCCCAGTACCAACGTGTAACCTGCTATTTTTATGCGGGCACCCTAATAGCGGCCAAGCGCTTGTCTATCTATCTCTTTTTAATTGATTAAACTCGAAAGTTTTTGTTATTGTTGATTTTTTTTTATTTCTTTAAACGCTAATTGGCAGAAGTAGTCCAATCAACGGGGCTTATGCAACCCGAATAATTCTTCCGTCTATGAAATTTGGCATGTGATGAAGTTAGGTAATACAGATTACAGATGAACAATAATCCAATAAATTTTGTTACGAGAAGTTAGGTATTTTTACCTAAACATGAAAATCGCTTATATCTCTCTGTGAATATTTCCTCGGGCTAAAATACTTTCTGTATACGTACTTGTGTATTAGTTAGAATAAGTATGTAAAAGAATCCAATATTTTTTCGATTTCGGAGATACTCCAAATTTAAATTTTAATATTTTTCAATATATCTTTTCTTGATAAAAATATCTGCTGATTATTATTTTTAATATGTTTTTATATCCTTAAATATATAGCTTTGTTCAGTAAGTCAATTAATTTTCTTCTTTAATCATATTTTTTTTATTTTTTGGTCTTAAGAGGTAATGTGAAAAATAGTCGGTCCATTTTCATACATTTATGTATAAATATGATTAAAGAAGAAAATTTGTTGGCCTATTGAACAAATCTATATATTAAGGGTATAAAAAAATATTAAAAAATAATAATCAGCAGATATTTTAATCAAGAAAAGATATATTGAAAAATATTAAAATTTAAATTTGGAGTATCTCCGAAATCGAAAAAATATTGGATTCTTTTACATACTTATTCTAACTAATACATAAATACGTATACAGAAAGTATTTTAGCCCGAGGAAATATTCACAGAGAGATATAAGCGATTTTCATGTTTAGGTAAAAATACCTAACTTCTCTTAACAAATTTTATTTGCTTATTGTTCATTTGTAATCTGTGTTACCTAACTTCATCACATGCCAAATTTTATAGACGGGAGAATTTTTCGGAAGTCTCCATACAACAAATATGCTCATTGATTGGACTAAAGATACAATTATAATTACTTAAATAAATGTGGCTGATATGATGATGACGAAATAAATGCTATTAATCAGATACATGTACAAGTGTTTGAATTTATCGAGTTGTTTTTGATTGCTAATTATAAAAATATGTTTGTGGATCATACATATTATAGTATAATATCACTAAAAACACGTTCCAAAGAAAAATATTGGTATCATAAGTAACTGAATTCATAGCAAAGAGTATTTTCCCGCGATTTTGGAATTTTACCATATTTTCCCGTATTTTTCCATATTTTCCCATATTTTTCTTTCCCCATATTTTTCTTTTCTTTCCCTGCCCATCCCTACATGTAACACATTGCTACTTCTATTTGGCATAAATAAAAACTTATCAAAGAAAAGTAGCAATGTATCACATCCATCTGTCAAATGAAAGCGATTACGATAGCCATGTAAGTAAGCCGGACTGTAGAGGCGGATTCCCCGAAATTATTTTTCCCTATTATTTTAATTTCCATTCGCTTTATTCCCCAAACTTTTTTTGTAACCAATAGAACAATTTCCTAAAGCATTTTTCCACAGAATCATGAATTTCTAGTCGTTTTCGATACCAAAAGGCATTTTTACCCTTCGAAAATTTCCCCAATCTTATAAATTGCCAGTTGTTATTTTTCAAAATGGCCACTTACTAAGTCAATATAACATGCGCTATATCAACGTGCCATTTTTTTAAATGTTCCTGTTTAATGAGGGCATAGACGTGCCATCAAATCGTCGTGTAATGAATTTTGTGATCGGTGGCGTACACAAAACATTGGTTCGCCATCCCTGTCATAGAATAAGACACACGATACGACGAAGTTTGCGATATAGCGCATATTATATTGACCTAGTAAGTGCCCATTTTGAAAAAATGCGACTGGCAATTTATGAGATTGGGGAAAATTTTCGAAGGGTAAAAATGCCTTTTGGTCTCGAAAACGACAGAGAAATTCATGATTATGTGGAAAAATACTTTAGGAAATTGTTCTATTGGTTGCAAAAAAGTTTGGGGAATAAAGCGAATGGAAATTAAAATACTAGGGAAAAATAATTTTGGGGAATCCGCCTCTACAGTCGTTAGCCGGTACGGCCCCTACCGGCTCACTTTCCGAACTTCGGCAAATCTGCCGAAATTCAACAGATAAATCGAAGTACAGAATTTTGTATTGTCCTATTTGCCGAAATTATTTATTAGATATTTATAACTTATTTGGAAGATATCGATGTTCGTGTTACATCATGAAACGGGGTTTGCCATTTTGGCCTGGAGCCAGCCGTACCGGCTACCGCATTGAACTTGGGCAAGTCTGCCGGGCTTCAAATTAAAACAGATAAATCGGGCCCCAATCAGGGGCCCTATTTTTGAATCGCTTGACTCCAGTCGAGCGCTCGTTTCTACTGATTTTCGTTCGACATATGACTCAAAACAATGAGATGTCGAACGAAAATCAGTCGAAAAGAGTGCTCGACGCCTGCCGAGCGATTCAAAAATAGGGCCCCAGGCCAAAATGGAGAACCCTAATTCATGTCACACGAACATCGATATCTTCCAAATAACTTCAGCAAATAGTACAGTACGAAATAGCAGGCTTGCCGAAGGTCGGTGCGTTAGCGTTAGCCGGTACGATCCGTGTTTCTTTATTATTATTAGCTTAATAAAATAATTTTAGCTCAATATAAAATTTTCTTTAAATGTGTAGCTGTAAAATATTCTCTAATTATAACTGTACCTAGATATTTGTAAATAAGTTTAAGGTGTTTGGTAAAAATTAAAAGAGGAAGGCTATATAAATGCAGTTTAAAACATTCCTGTAATCCAACCATTTAGGAATCTCAATATTTTAATCAAATATATTTATTTCAACAATCTTTGTGCATTTCATTTAAGTAATTTCAGAAAAAAATGTGCAATAGGTAACCATTCTAAGTTCTCCCTGCTACTCTTATATTCTAATCCAATTTTTAAATGCAATTATTGTCACCCTACTAATATTATTTTGAAAGTTTGTTACTCAATCACACTAAAATGGCTGAACAGAATTCTATGAAATTTGGCACACAGATAGTTTATAACCTGGACTGGACTAAAACAGGGGCTTGTATTATGACCTCTTATTTCCAGTCAGTTTTCTGATTGGCTATCAACCTCTCTATCTCTATCAAATATATCTCTTTTATTTGCTATACAACGAGAAAGATGTCACTACAGCAATTTATAAACCTGGCAGGTTTTAACAAAAGCTTGTAATACGGCCTCAGGATGCTTTTTTTATTCTAGTCAAAGGATTAGAGAATGTCCATGCAGACGAAATCGCGGGAGGAAGCTTGTAAGTTAAAAAAATACAATATTTTTTCAAGTTTATTTAGCTCGGCTGAAAACCACACTTAAAAAATGATCTTGTTCTTAATGCTAATAAGGTCTTTTGCTTCTGAAATGAAAACTAAAACAAATTATTTTAACTTCTAAATTAATTAAAAGGGGTTTTTTAAATTATAATATGCATAATAATGTTATAATAAAATCTATAACTTCAAACTGAATACAGTACACGTAAAATTACATTATGTTAAATGATTAAAACATTTTCATAAGAAACATTTATAGTTAGTACTTTTAATATTGTTTATTACTTATAGAAATAAAACACATCTTTATAAAATTGCACAATGCTTATGAATATTTAAATAGAGTCCACTATTTTAGCTTTGGTTAAATGTTTCATTTGAAATATCCCCAGTTTGATGGACAGATCTTTTTTTGGGTACTAAATTTTTTCTTTTTGCTGCATACATGGACATTCTGGTTAAACGAGCCTGCCTTTGCTCGTAAGTTTCTTGGGCTAATCTCTTAGCTGCATATGCAGACATTCTAGCGAGCCGTTTAGCTCTTTGTTCCTGAGTTTCTTGTGATAGCCTTTTCGCCGCATAATCGGACATACGTTTGAGTCTCAATGCGCGTTGTTCGGGGGTCTCATTGGCTAACCTTTGAGCAGCATATGCTGACATTTTTGCAAGTCTAGATTTTCTTTCTTCAGGTGTTTCGCCTTTAGGATCAGACACTTTGCTGCGTCTCCTGGGTTTACCAATTACTAATAATGGGTCGACTTCCTGCAACATTGACTCTGGTTCATCACCAACTTGTCTGAAGCCAATATAAATTTGTCCTTGCTCCTTTTTAACAATATCACTTGAATCACCTGCTGCCACATGAGATCTGTTAGCACTGTCTTCGATTTGTTCTCGTTTAATTGTAGATATCCATTCGTTGTTTGCTTTTGCAATCACCATTTTTTTCCAAGAGCAATCCGACGAGCTTTGATCACCCATATTGATTGTTCAAGGATTGGAAGATCCACAGAACCATAATATGAATATAATTAGGGAATAATATTTACTATTTCGATACTTGAAAGTACTCAAACTTTGTAAAATAAAAATTGTTACAGAAAGAAATAACAATAGCGCAAAACCCAGGCAAAAAAAATCTGAAAAACAAAGAGGGGAGCGAGCTAAATGAAAGAAAACCATACGATTTGACAATAGGTGCATTCCAGGTTCCAGCAGACCAACCGCTAAATTATCAATCACCGTCACCACAGTATACCTACTTTTAAACTATGGAAAGTAATTTGTTTTATACTTCAATTTTACTTAACTTCCATGGTTAAATTATCAAGTATTACGATGTACCTATTGCGGGGTTAAAAAGTAAAGCGCTTGGCATCAAAAACGCATTTAAAAAGAAGTGGGATACGATACGAGATATTGCCTGTGACTGTGAACCGTCGATATATATGAATTCTATGAAGCTATGTTTACATTAGTCGAGTAAAAACGTTCCGACAGAATTATATTTCCGGGCATGTTCGTTGATTCTAAAAGAACGTCAAACACACCACGTAATGTACTTCTACTGGTATGTTTTTAGTCGACTAATGTAAACATAGCCTGACGACCGATGACTTGGCGGGTTAATCTGCTGGAATGGTGAGCATGCGAATCTCCGTGCCACTGAATAATTCCATTCTAAAACTACCTAGAAGTAATGTACCGATGATATACGTTCTTATTTCAGATATCAAATCGATTGTACCGGCTTCCCGGCAGAATGATTGACAAAAGCATGTGGCACGGAGATTCGCATGGTTTGAGGTTATGTTTTTTGTTAAATCGTCGAATTCCAGATCAATCTGAGTCTGTACCGGTGGTTTGATGTATTTGTAGCCGTTACATATTCATTGTAACAGCTACAAACACTTTCGTTGCTCATGTAACGCAACAGGGTCAAAGATATCGCGATCTAAAGTTTTAAAAGCATGCGACTCTCCGGCCCACACACTTAAGTCTAAAATATTGATGAAAATTGCATTAAGATTAAAAATAAGCAGGTTTTTGTAATCGTTTGATCACGATAAACGACCCGAAAACATATTTTCAGAATATCTTTACTCGTTTTAGAGA
This sequence comes from Agriphila geniculea, assembly GCA_943789525.1. NCBI lineage: Eukaryota > Metazoa > Arthropoda > Insecta > Lepidoptera > Crambidae > Agriphila > Agriphila geniculea. The sequence continues at coordinate 3,181,173 of OX038876.1, forward strand.
AATTTGCAAATTTATTTACTATGAACAATCACAGTGTAGGGTTACCATATCGTCGGTCGGTCAGAATCATTAGGCTGTTTCTAGAAAATAGACCGATCGGAATACGTTATTTTGAGGGTATAACCTTCAAGAATTCTAAAGTTTATGAATTCTTGCCTGTCGATACATTGGCATATAATTAGTTTATTTTTGCGTTTTGTGTCACATCTAGCCGATGCATCTTGAGAAATTCGATTATTTGTGGTGGTTATAAATAATTGGACTCTAAGGCGATTCTCCCACTGCCAACGCGCGCCGTCGTCGCGGGGCGCGGTTTGGCGTTTCACGCGCGCGGTGACGGCGCAGCGCAACGCCTGTTCGGGCGGTTTTCTCCGCGCCCCCGCGCCATTCGGCGTCTGACGCGTCCCCGCCGCTTGTTTTTTAGAGGCATTAAATTTTGAAGTTGTTTTGTTTTAATTTCCAGGTTTTTAGGGTTCCGTACCTCAAAAGGAAAAAAAACTGAACACATATAAAATCACTCATGAGATTAAAACGTCCAGACAAATAATTTAGATTTGCCATCTCGATATTAATGACGGAATTTTAATAACATACGAGTAGGTAGGTACGGTCAACGGCACGCTGGGCTTCCACGACAGCGTAATGATATTCAATCAAATAAATAACAGATTTTTTACAGTTTTGTATAACCTCATGTGCTGCATAATGTACCTACCAAATGGCACTAAAATGGGCGTATATCCAAGCCACGAAACATTTGAAAACCAGAGGAAATCCCGCCATCGTAACGAAACGATCATCGAAAACCAGCCGCGGGGCGCGTCGCAGTGTGTTGTACCCCGCGGTAACGCGCCTGCTGGCGCAAACTGCTCGCGGATCGCCGGCGGCACGCGGCGGTGCGCGCTCACGCGCCGTGGCGCGCCTTGGTGTGTTGGACGAGGCGGTTTTCTGTACAAATTAATGTACTTGCATACAACGTAAAAGACGCGCGTGGGTGCGCCGCGACCGCGCGCGTCGCCAGTGTGAGAACCGTCTAAACTGTCAAAATTGTTTTAAAGTAAAAAGAAACAATAGTATTGTATTTAAGATAGCCTGCGTAGTGTACAAACCTAATTTGTGTCATTTTCGTCCATGGAAACAGACGTGGGACCCGTACATTAATAACACCGTCAAAAAAATATTACAATTTGAAAAACAAGTACCATATACCTCAGATCACTTAAAAATCCCTATGAAATAAATTTGTGCCAAATTAAGGCATGGACTTTTAATATTTTCAATTTTTTTGTTTGTCCGAGCCATTGATGCTTATAAAAAATATTAGTATTATTAGAGTTTACATATTTAATATCTTAAATACATGAGTGATGGACAGAATGAATTTGTGTCATTTTCATGCATGGATAATACCTAGGTAGGTAGGTATTCAAAAAGTTTGCGGTCGAAGCGAGTAGGCGCGGGCGCGTGGCGAGGGACGACGAAGCTCGTCCGTTTCGGTTGGATACTAAGTACGTACATACCTATAAGTCTCACGTCACGATACGAACGAACACGCACCTTTCGTTTGGTTAAGTAGGTACTCTATAGAATTACATCTCCTGTTTTAGAAATTCATACAGATGTACTATGGACAACAACGTCACTTAACCACAACTCTTAAGGTTAAAATCGGTTGCACGCCGCGCCGCCGCCGTCATAACATAATATATTTAGTTCGTGCAGGGGGATACATGCGCACACAATTTTTTTGCTAACTTTTTAAGCGAAGCTGTTGCCCATAGTACATACATATCTGTTCTGTTTCCATTCTAAAACAACCTAGAAGTAATGTACCGACGATATACATTCTTATTTCAGATATCAAATCGATTGTACCGGCTTCCCGGCAGAATGATTGACATAAACATGTGGGCCGGAGAGTCGCATGCTTTGAGGTTATGTTTTTTGTTAAATCGTCGAATTCCAGATCAATCGGAGCCTGTAGCGGTGGGTTGATGTATTTGTAGCCGTTACATATTTAAGCATGTTCCAGACGGATTAAATCACGCCTCCCAACAGAGGTGACCTTGCTTGATTTAATCCATCTAGACGGCAGATTTAATCCAAATTTCTCCAACCAATCCAAATGACCTTCAACGTCCTTGGTGGAAGGGCGCGAGTTCCAACACAGGCACGGTAATGATATTTATCAGTACTCCAACTTCATATACTGCCCGGCATTTTATTGGCAAGATAAAAACGAGACAAAAGATGTGCAGCGCCACAAATTTTAGTGTTTGTGGCTATTGCGCATCTTTTGTCTCATCTTTCTCTTGCCAATTTATATCCAAGTGTCATCTGTACAAATAGTCGAAAAGCGAGTCGTACCTACGCGCCTCGGCCCTCGAGTTCAGTCTGCAGTCTGCACTCGGTACACAAACAGTCGCGAATGCGCCGCAGTGATGAACGAAAGATGTACGAGGTAATAAATATAATAGAAAAAATACTATAAAATATCGACTCAGCCCTCGCAGTTCAGACGGGCTCAAATGGCTCGGCTGCTACGGGTTACGGGTGAGTCAATTTTTTCTAGTATTTTTAGGGTTCCGTAGCCTAAATGGCAAAAAACGGAACCCTTATAGATTCGTCATGTCTGTCTGTCTATCTGTCCTTCTGTCACAGCCATTTTATTCCAAAAGTATTAATATTACACAATTGAACCTTGGTTGGTAGATGTATTCTGTTAACCGCTTAACGATTTTAACACAAAAATAACAAAAATAAAGATTAAGGGGGGGGCTCTCCATACATGGAACTGAAACTGCGAACGTGTGAGGTGTCAATAGATAGGTCTTTAAAATTGACATTGAGGTTTTTAAGACATTTTTTTCTCAAAGTCTAAGGTTTGAAAGATATACTCCTCCAAAGTGGTAAAATGTTTATCCTCCCCCCCCCCTTTAACTTTTGAAATAAGAAAGTGAAAAATCTAAAAAACATATATGCTGCATGTAGGTCTTAATAATTACTTTCAATAAAAATTGGTTTAAATGAGATATAGTAATTAGTTTTTCAGATATAGCACATTTTCCATAACCGCAAATATAACTTTGTCATTCATAACAACACTGAAAAACAAAGTTATTTTTGCAGACGAAAAATTATAATGGTATTAAATATGGTGTGGTATAAGGTATCTACGGAACCGTACGGCGTGTTGCCCAAAACGCACTTGGCCGGGTTTTTTTCTATTATATTTATTACCTTAATATAGAAATAACATTCTGAATGCCAAAAGTCTAAAAATTCAATAGGTACTATTGATTGAAATATAAGTTCTTACTATTGCAAAGTGCAGATTGTGCTGTTTTTATTATAAATATAATTAACCAATAATCCAGAGATACCTTACATTTTTAAATACCTGGAAAGTCCGAAAGCTAAGATTAAGTATACTTAAAATATTATATAATACGTAGGTATTGTACTAAGGATTATTAAATAATTTGTTTCTCCCATCAATAATGTATTTTTTTTATTTTTATTTTACCATTAGTTTTGTTAATCTAGTTATATTATTGCCTTAAAATTAATTGATTGAACCAGCGCGGGTTTATTTAGGTAATTATTTCAAGGACAGGGCCGAGTTACAGTACTGATAGATATCTTTACAGTGGAATGGGAAAGAGTGTCGGCGCTAGGGTTGCCAACATGTCTAAGGCGAAATACAGTATTTTTCAAATAAGGCTAAAAAAATTAGTACACTTTAAAATAATATAGTAGTTTATGGAAAAGGCAAAAATTAGGCAAATATATTATTATATTTTACTTTTTATAAAAACTATATTTTTTGAACTTTTTGCATTTTTGAACAATGTTTTGGTCAAAATCATAAACCATAAATAAAACAATCATGAATCAAAATAAAAGTCTCATATTATTTTCTACCATCAATATTAATTAAATATAAGTAAATTAAAAACTCGTTTTTAACTTACTTACGATTGTATCAGTATTACTGATTAAGTTAAGACATGAAAGAAATTCGTCCATGGTTAAGATTAAGATATATTTCGTCCATGGATTAAGATTTAATTAAGTTGTCAATTTTATATTGACAAGTTTGGAACGCAATAAGACAGATAGATACGTTCAGAATTCAGATACAATACACTATACACATAGTATTTGTTATATGGTGTGACTATACACTACACGCTATAGAATCAGTCAAAATTCACGATCACAAATTAAAAAAAGAAACATTTGTTTCTTAGCGATCGATGTTGAAAATATAGTATTTTTGCGTACTATATATTTCTTCAATAGTATATAGCACGCAGACCCGAAACATAGTATAATACGACATATTATTATAGTATGGTTGGCAGCCCTAGTTGGCGGCGCTTGGATGTAAACTCGTGTAGCCGCAACACAATCCACGGATGGAAACCACGCCCCCATCAAGCTTCCACCAAGGTGACCTTGGTTGGGAGGCGTGATTAAATCCGTCTGGAACGTGCTTTATTGTAACAGCTACAAACACATTCGTTGCTCATGTAACGCAATAGCGACCTAAAGTTTTAAAAGCATGCGACTCTCCGGCCCACACGCTTAAGTCTAAAATATTGGTGAAAATTGTATTATGATTAAAAATAAGCAGGTTTTCGTAACCGTATATAATAGGTCTTTACCTATGAAATTGCCGATTTGTATGGAGAATTTTCAAGAAGTTGCATTTTTCATACTAGCATTTTCTTTGTTCATTTAACAACCGTTAACACTCTTGTAACAAAACTTTTATGTACTAATGTTTGAACACTATGCTAACCTATTCCATTTACGATAAGCGAAAAAAATAAGTTTTGGCTAAGTTACAACCCCTCCGGTCACCCTTTTTTGGCTCACAAAAAAAAGAGTAACTTTCAAGATCTTTTTTTAATGCTATGAAAGCTTAAAAAAAGGACTTTATTTTTACTGATAGTTGACTATCATGGTCATAATTCGACATACGTAAATCAAGATATTGTTAAATGTTTTAAAACATAGAAGTTATTATTTTCTCTGTATGTGACAAAATATCGGCAAGTTCATAAGTAAAGACCTAATATTTATAGATATATATTGCGAACGATTTTATCCTAGCTTTCCGATGACCTAGAGACTTGAAACTTTGAAAATAGGTCAGAACTGGAAGGCAATGCAATATTATGGTGTCATTGAGCTGATCTGATGATGAAACCGGAAGAAGCCCACAGGAATTCTATGATAAAACCTACAACCCCATCGTGTTTGGGCTCGTTAGAATAGGCATGACGAAATTTTTTTTATTTTATGTTACATAAATTACCTCTCAAAAAAAGAAACATTGGTAAAATAATTATTTCGCTAGCGTGAAAACTGCCCGAGATATCACAGTTTAAAATGCACACAAAATTGGACTCACCCGAAAACGCTCCATACTAACGGCTACCCTAGTTATGACGTCACGCCTAGGTGTTTGTATGCAACGCGTAGGAAAGTTTGGCAGCTATATTAAATATTGTGTTTATCAAAATTGTTTCTTATACAAATTTGCTATAAATTTTATGGATTAATTAAATGTATTATTTATTTTAATATATTTTAAACTTTTTAAATGGACTTGTCCGCCCAACTTTGAAGGGTAATAAAACAAATAATACGCAATATATAAAACCAAGAGGTATACAAGCTACTCTAAAAGTTCAATATGTTTACGGTTTTTATTAGTATTTTGCATAGACTTATAATATTACTTGGTATTTTGTTATTTTATTCAGTAGTCGTCATCCCTATTGTTTTGACGAGTACTCTAATGGGAGACGAAGTCCAGGGTCTGATGATGAAGCTGACAGACAGAGTATGTTCATTACTTTTAGTCGGAGGATTTTTGTAAAAATATTAACTAAACTGTTTTTCAATTAGGGTTTTTCAAAATGACAAAAAACTGTATGCTCGATAGATAAGATGGCGTTGATAAAAATGTATGTGTCAATGTGATTTTTTTACTCAGCTTCGAAGAGTACTCAGGTAGGCAGGCAAATCTGATGTTACCCTAAAATGTTTCTCTTTGGCCAGATGTCAGCCAGCGAACGCTTATTTGCCTCTTTGGTACAGGCCGTTTATTTTTAAAAGCCAATTTTTACACTTCTCTTTCCATCAACGCCATCTAGAGGCAAATAGTTACTATTTTTTTAAAATGTCACTTTGTAAAGCCTTCATTAAGAATAATTGTCCTAAGTCGTGGGCTTTTAAAAAAAATGCTTTTTTGACAGTTGCCTTTCTCATCGAATGTGTTTTTTAATCAATATATTTGTACATGTATCATAGATTCACGTGGACTACATTACCACAGAATAACTTTGATACTACCTAATAAATTGTTCGATTTTGGTAGATTATTTTTTGATGTTATTCTAAAATACCCCAGGAGTCCAAGAATGTCACAGCTCAAGGGTGGACACAATGTAACAGTGTTTCCACTACTACTACCTAATATTTGTGATTTTCAGACTCATTAATCTTTTAGTATGTAGAATTTTACCTGAGAGATTAATGCCTATTATAAGTAATTGTTGATTTTAAATCGTTATTGCCTATAAAAGGTACATAACTACGATTTAAAAAAAATTAGACTCATTTATCTTTAAGTCACACACAAATCATTGTACCTGAGATAAACCTATAGGTACTTTTAAAGTCTGAATAATTATGCAATACCTTGAGAAAACCTTTATCGGTTGGAATTCAACAGATTTTGTCATTTTCTTGTTCCACTAAATATGAAAATGTCAAAATTAATAACAGTGTTTCATTGTTGGACAGAGGATGTTTCATTGTGTACACCTAGGTGGACACAATGAAACAATTCCCATTTTCTTTTAAAAGTCTTCTTATTGGTTTATGTATCTATTTATTAATGAAACTATAACTGCCATTTTATACCTAATTAAGTAGATTCCGTTCCTCTAAAAACGGAATTCATATCTTTAAAAATGAGAGAAATATGAGACTCAGAGCTTTTGGTGTTGCATTGTTCCACACTGCTCTACGTTTGTATGTATGTGAGTTTTTGTATTGTTACTTGGGACAAGTTTCAATGGTTGTAAAGTAATTTATGCTTACTACATAAGTCAAAACTTGAAAAATTAAACTTTAGTATTTACTTACCTTTTAAAAAAAACTAAAAACCGACTTCAAAAAACCTGCCTCTAAAAAGCAAGAAATAATATTCAAATCATTAGATATGCATTATCATTGTTATATAATAACAACACGTCTATTGAAGTCGGGTGGGGCTGGAGTACAACTTCGTTTTTTTATTCTAAAAGCCCTACCCGACTTCAATATACGTGTTGTTATTATATAACAATGATAATGCATATCTAATGATTTGAATATTATTTCTTGCTTTTTAGAGGCAGGTTATTTGAAGTTGGTTTTTTGTTTTTTAAAACATTTTTTTTTATTTTTAAAACAATTTTTATTTTTTTGTTTTTAGTGTAAGTACCTTCTCTATTAGGTAGTGTAGTGTAAGTATATTATTTGGTAGAAAAATCGGCTCAGTCAAACGTGAGATATTCGCGGAGAAACATACATTCATACAGGTCAAACTGAAAGAGAACCTTCTTTTTTTTGAAGTCGGTTAAAAAGACTAAAAGTACCTCTTACCCAACAAAAAGAATCATCTTATTCGGTTCATAAATAACAAAATAGTCAAGTTAGTTGATGCAAAATCATAGTGTTTTCAGGATACCTTGAAAACTACTGAACCGATTTGAAAAAAAATAAATGGGACCATTTCGCAAAAAAATTGAATCGAACAGAAAAAGAATCATCAAAATCGGTCCATAAATGTCGAAGATACGCGCGAACAACGATAAAAAAAAACATACAATTAAGGATGTAATAAAACAGATGCTTCGTTCGGAGTTATTTTATTAATAAAATACATGTAAAATAATTTTTTTTTTCTTACAAAGAGGTTATAAGAAAACTGAATTTCTTAGTGCTCATCACGGTTAGTTCAGAGCCATCACGCCTTATTAGTAAGTTTGAATAGACTAACATACACGTTACTAACATAACAAGTGATGTATAGGTACTTGGTTATTTATAAAGCTGTTGGGTTTTAAAGTAAATGGGAACGGGAACGAGAACGAAAACGGAAACGGGAACGGTACTTACCTACTAATCTCTGAACTAAACTTTTCAATAATTTATACCAATTCGAATTTAATATTTATAACTAAGACAGGACAACGTCTGTCGGGTCAGCTAGTAAAATAAATATTTGAGGGGGCTCCCATACAACAAACGTGATTTTTTAGCCGTTTTTTGGTACGGAACCCTTTGTGTGCGAGTCCGACTCGCACTTGACCGGTTTTTATTTCCTTACCCTCAAAAAATATTTTGTTACAGTAGGTAGGTAATCCTTTCTTTTTAAACTTTGCAAGAGGTAGAGTACAAGAATGTTAATGATGTCATCTCATCAATGAGACTGTAATTGACAATAATAACACATGCCTACTTCCAAATCACGCCAACAGCACTGTTAGCCTATAATCCATTAAATGAAGTAGGTACACAAATACCCTATCTGTGTAATATTTTGTGACTATTTAATTTGGTCGGATACGCGCTAACAGCGCTGTGAGCGTGATTCGGAACGCGGCCACAGTATCATCAAATGTATTTATATTCGTTCGTATACTTCTTACCTACCTACCTACTCGTTACTTCAAATGTGTCACCGAACTTCAGTACCTATGCTTAGGCGTCACTTAAGTCACTTACTTACTTTAAATTAGGCGAATTAATTTGAAGTGGGATATTGTGCTGGCTCAATACGAAATAGAGGCTACTTTTTACAAATTCTTTTACCAAAAGTCGCTCGAACGGCAAAGTACGTAGCAGCGGTGCTCGAAGTACGCAGCAAACAGCGGTGCCCCGGCTCCCACCCCCCCACCCCCCCCATTTTCTTTTGTGACTTTTACAGGGTGTTGAAAAGAAAAAAATAAAAAGCTGAAAATTCCATTGATGAATTTAGCACAAAACATTATGTACAACAGATACTATTGATCTAAAACATTTAACACTTATTTAACCAATTGTAATATTCTTTTGGAGTTACTAAGGTAACGCTTTAGGTAATAGTCAAATAACAGTATTCCCGTGGACAAAGATGACACAAAAAGCTCAAGTAAGTACATCGGTTACAACTTCATAATCATCATGAAAGTAAAATTTTCAACTTTAATTTTCTTTTCGTCCGATAGCGTTAAAAAAGACAAAAACCTAAATTGTTACTTATGCATCAAACCAAAATGACACAATTTCATGTATTAGGCTAAGTGAATGGTGCAGAAACTATATACGAAAAAAACAAACTTTAATATTTTTAAAAGCTAAAAACTTATCCCGATCGGTCCAAAATGCAAGTTGAAGTGTTTTTAGATACCTATTTTGAAAGACTAATACTTCAAAAAACGAAGGAAGTTCTCAGTTCGGTTGCATTCAACCGAGACCTAAATTAATGGGTGACTGATACTGATGATGATGGGTGACTGGTACTGAGTGGGCAATTATTATACCAATTATGACGTTCACATTTTTAACACGTTTTTATAAGGTTACCTACTTTCTCATTTGTTTGTTTGTATTTTGTCATCTCGATTAGGATAAAAGTCACCTTTTTACGTCCCCTAAAAAATATTGCAATATTGCATAGTCAGTAACAGTATGATAGTAGGTACGATACGTACGAGTATGTAGGCAAATCAACCCTCAACATTATGTAGTTCAACTTGAATTTTATTAGAAACAGCCTAATGATTCCTACGGACCGACGATATGGTCACCCTACACACTGATTATTCATAATAAATCATAGTAAATAAATTTACTTATTTCTCTAAAACGAATGAAGATATAGTGAAAATATGTTTTCGGGCCGTTTATCGTGATCAAACGGTTACGTAAACTTGCTTATTTTTAATCTTAATACAATTTTCACCAGTATTTTAGACTTAAGCGTGTGGGCCGGAGAGTCGCATGCTTTTAAAACTTTAGATCGCCATATCTTTGTCCCTGTTGCGTTACATGAGCAACAAATGTGTTTGTAGCTGTTACAATGAATATGTAACGGCTACAAATACATCAACCCAGCGGTACAGGCTCCGATTGATCTGGAATTCGACGATTTAACAAAAAACATAACCTCAAACCATGCGAATCTCCGTGCCACATGCTTTTGTCAATCATTCTGCCGGGAAGCCGGTACAATCGATTTGATATCTGAAATAAGAACGTATATCATCGGTACATTACTTCTAGGTAGTTTTAGAATGGAATTATTCAGTGGCACGGAGATTCGCATGCTCACCTGGAATGCACCCATATTGACACACATTAGGGATCATTCACATGGGCGATTTTTTTCAACGTGTGATATTTTTACAGCGCGATTTTTTTACCGCCTTTTCACACGAGCGTTGTGTTTTCAACGCCCTATTCCCCCAAAGTGCGCCCAGTGTGGCCAGATTGAAAACGGCAATCCTAAATTTGAACAACACTGACACGATTTATAATCACTACGTTTCAGTTCTCCAGAACAGGGCTGGAAAACCTGGTTAAATTTCGCAACCAGGTTTCGCGCAGCTTCATACATTTTGAAAAGAGCGTTTTTATTTCGATTCTGCTCGTCGAAACCGGTATTATTTCTGGTTAAGCTCGTAGACCGTTTTGGTTTTGATTCCGCTCCCAAAACCTGGCTAATACCAAAATAATTTTTTTCGCTCCGCCCACCCGATGCAAAGCATCGAAACGAAAGACGAGATGCGACTTGCGTTTGCGCTGCATCGCATCAAGATCTCGCCCGCACCCGCACCCGCAGATAAAGAGACAAAATATATCGCTGCACTATTCACGCGCGTCGTGGAATTAACCAGGTTTATCCCAGAAGCAATATCGCTCGCGAATCGATTCCGCTCCGAGTGAACACTTACGAAACAACCTGTTTGAGATCGAAATTAACCAGCCTTTCTATTGTCTAATTTAAAAATCTATCGCAATCGCTTTCAGGATGTAACACATTGAAGCTTCTTTTTGGGACAAATAAAAACTTACCAAAGAAATGCAGCAATGTGTCACATCCATCTGTCAAACGAAAGCGATTGCAATAGATTTTTTGAATTAGACAATAAGCCCCCTGCACGCGTAGCATGACCAACATCGAGATAGGATTCGACTCAGAGAACAATGGCTTGTCTACACCGAAATGTCACTTTTGTCGGGTTGAGATCGAGATACTCATGCTCGCATTTACAACTAGTAGACTCGTATTGTTCTTTGTCGTGGCCTAATGTCAAAAGTCGACAAACATGAGCTTTTCTCTTCAACTGACATTAATTTGACAGTTGAATCAGAGAAACTTGTCTACCACCGTTTGAGTAGTCGAGAAGGTCGAGAGAGAATCACAGACTAATAAGGAGATTCGAAATAGTTTTCTACGTATTTTATTTTATATGAAACTAAATTTCGCAATAAAAATAAATCTAAATTATCCGTGCTTATATCTTATTCCTTAAAAAATTAAAATTATTTTCATACGTTGATTTCAATATTTCGTAATTTTCTCGTCATTTTACACAGATTACTAAATTAACAATTTCGTTAGTAGTCTGTGTTATCTTTTCAAAATACTCTCAATTAGGGATGGGTCCAGTGAAAATTTCAATGAAATGAAAATTAAATTTATATGAAATTTATGAAATCTTTCAAAACGGGTTGAAATATTTCACTTTTGAGTGAAATTTATTTCCAGTACTAGAAATCTCTTATTTTCTGAATTAGTTTACTAATTTAACGTATTAAATGAAATTTAAAGGCTTAGGTAATTGACCGAGCGAGCGCGAAGCGTCTCTGCTTCAGCTTGGGCAACAATTCTTTCGTATGTCCTTCCTGCTGTCCGTTTGTTCTCCTCTATAGGTTACAGGTCGCATTTCTCAACCGATTCTCGTGAAATTTTGTGAGCAGGTTCGAAAATTATAGAGAATTTTATGGTCGAGCCAGTTTTTCGAAATTTTTCAAAATGGCGGAGATGTGTAAAAGAACATATTTCAGTCCGGCTTTCCGGCGCTGTTGTTCTCCTGTACAGGTCGCATTTCTCAACCGATTCTTGTTAAATTTTGTGAGCAGGGTCGAAAATTATATAAATGTTATAGTCAAACCCCGAAGTCCCGGCGCTCCTAGGTTTGCCTAGTCAAACCTCAGGTTTGACAAGAAGGCTTAGTCAAAGTCCAAAACCAATGGCATATTTCGGCCTTTGACTGACGAATTTATGGCCAAACCTAGGAGAGACTAACTTGGGCAGTCGAAAGCCGAAACTCAATACAATCAAATCGAGGTTTGACCAGTTACGCTTAAATTAGGCACAGAATTTGATATTTTGTTTGTACCTACAACTATGAAAAATACATTCTGTAGAGTGAAAATTTAACTAAATTAACAATCTTCCTGTAAACAAAAAAATTATGTTGCCTGTTTAAAAGAAAATAACCACGAAATTTAAGATGAACGCTCCGCTGCGCTTCGCGATTGTCTTAAATTTCTAATTTATCACGTGACTTACAGGAGTAAGGCAGCTTTGACTAAATATCACATCGGAAATGAATGATGTTTTTCATAATCTTGAGGTTAAGTTTAGTCAAAGAGTCTGCGTTACTCCTATAGGACACGTGATAGTTTAGGAATTTAAGACGATACACGATTTTATTTTGGGCTTTAAGCCGAAACACGATTTTATTATGGGCTTTGACTAAGGCTTCTTGTCAAACCTGAGTTTTGACTAGTCAAACCTAGGAGTACCTAAGCTTCGGCGTTTGCCTATAACATAAACTTTTTTTGTAGCCTGTTTTTTTATTTTTTTCTAAATGGTGGAGATATGTAAAAGAAACACATTTCAGTCCGGTTTTCCGGCGCTGTTTGTGAGAACAAACAGCGCTGCCTCTACAAGTCACATTTCTAAACCGATTCCCGTGAAATTTTATGGGCAGGTTCGAAAATTATATAGAATTTTATTGTCGAGCCTGTTTTTCGAAATTTTTCATGGCGGAGATATGTAAAAGAAACATTTCAGTCCGCCATTCCAGCACTGTTTGTTCTCCTCTACAGGCGCATTTCTCAACTGATTCTCGTCAAATTTTGTCGACAGGTCCGAAAACTATATAGAATAATATATTATATAGAATAAAGTCGCAAAGTAGGTTCAATATTCAGAAAGTTTAACCATGACCGCGCGGCGCGGTCGAAACGTGGAGGACCTCGCGGCCACGCAGTTCTCTCAAACGGAGCTTAGTAGAGGTTCCATTATTTTTGCTAATCGCAGATACGATTTCGTAGATAATTCAGACAGTATAAGTAAAGCCCTAATGTTTGGACTTTACGACCACGTTTTTCGGTAGGTCGTGAAATCCAAACCTTAGGGCTTTATTTATACTGTCTACTATTTTTCCCTTATCGTATCACGGATTATAAAAGAGAATGGGACCTCTATTAAGCTCCGTTTGAGAGAACTGCGTGGCCGCGGGGTTCTCCACGTTTTTACCGCGCGGCCATAGCATTTAATTTCTGTAGCAGGTCGTGAATTCCAAACATTAGGGCTTTATTTATACTGTCTATATTTTCTACATAATCGTATCAGCGATTAGCATAAATAATAGGACCCCTACTAAGCTCCGTTTAAGAGAACTGCGTGACCGCGCGGACTATGGCGCGGCCATAGCATTTAAGCTATGTAGGTCGTAAAATCCAAACATTAGGGTTTTTTATACTTTCTATATTTTTCTAAGCAAAAAGAATGGGACCCCTACCAAGCTCTATTTAAGAGAACTGTGTGGCCGCTCAGTTCTCCTCGTTTCGACTGCGCGGTCACGGTTAAACTTACAATTTTCTGAATATTGGTCATACTTTGCAACTTTTATTGTTAGTTTTCTACATATTCCTTCGTAATGTTGATGAAGTCGTTTTTCTTCTACACTATCGTGGCCGAAAATCGAAACAGGCATTGAATATTTTGTTATTAAAAGTTGTAAAATAGCCAAAGCTATTCGTAATTTAAGCCAACTTATTTATTTATTGCTTTGTTCTATAATTATGTTGATATATTGCAAAATGCATGTAATTTTGTTTTATTTAGGTCAGATGAAACTTAAAAATAAATTTCACTCTAAACTGAAATATTTCAAACCAAAATGAAATTTATTCTAAATATTTCACAGACCGAAATTTTTCGTGAAATTTACCCAACCCTACTCTCAATAAAAGAAAGGCAAATGAATTTATATCCATACAGCTATATTTAATTAGTTTTAAGAGTTTAGCGTTGTGAAATCTATAGAAAGGAACGGTGCTTTATGAGAAATAAAGTAATTATTTTCTACTGGCAATATTATTCTTCTCGAGCTCGAGAGAGCTTGTCTACGGAAGAGAACGCTTTCTTGAGTGCCTCTTTATCTTAGAACATATAAAAAAATGAGAATCATGTTTAAACTAAATTATTTCGGATCATTTTAGATAATTTTGACGTTTATTGGTGTTGAAATAAAAAGATTACCTTTAAATTTCACTTTTTTTATTAAAAGACATTAAAAGGTTTCGAAATTCTGAGAACGAGTCCCACCTGTCTGTCAAACTGTGCTCAGCAATCGAGAAGGTCGAGACGACAAGTCTTCGTAGACAAGAGTCCCGTGTGCTCATGCTACGCGTGCTGGTTAATTAGAAACCGGTTTCCAGCCCTGCTCCAGAATCTCTTTCCACCCAGCGTGCACCATGAATTCCGCTGGAATTGCCGCAATAAGAATGTGTTGTAACTTGTAAGACGTTGAAAAAGAAAGTTGTGGGATCATCCAATTAATCGTGAAAGATTATTAAAAGGCGAATTTATGACACTATATGAACAATTAAATGTGCGGGCACATTTGTCTGACGCCACGTGTTAACATTAACACGTCGTATTTATATGGACGTGTTATAAGATAAGATGAGTGGGTCTCCAGCTTCCTCATAGGCTATAGAGAAATTCTAAGCATGCCATATTTTAAAGCATAATAGCAGCAATCAAACTTCCAGTCATAATAATAGCAGCCACCATAAGTTCGTTACTATGAGTTGTTTTGTGTGTGTAAGCAGGCGACACGTGTCTCCAGCTGACACATGCCGTTAAGGCAAACTAGTGAGCTTAGGGTTTTAGACTATAGTCAGAAATTTAAAGCTTAATTGCAGCAATGAGATCCAAAAAAACTAACCATCACACTCAAATACTGTTGAATTGAAACTACGAGCATAAAACTGTGTGCGAGCTGGAGACACGTGTCACTGGCTTGCACAACTGTATCTTCGTAATTATTTAAGCTAAGATTATGTACTACACCTCAAAATTCTCAGTCGAATTGCAGCATTAGACTCCAAATTTATCAAAACTTTAACTCGAAAAGTTTTTGAGCTACGAGCCGATAACCATGTGTAAGCTGGTGACACGTGTCTCTGGCTGACACATGGTGAATTACTGTAACTGTATATGTTAGAGTTTCGTTTTAAAGATCAAATAATACGTTATAATTGCAGCACACACGAGGCATAATTTCAAATCTCTGGGCCTCTTAGTTTCAAAATTATAAGCCAAAAACTGTTTTCCCGCCAAAAAATTCAAAATAATGGTTCGAAAGTGGCTAATCGCGCCGTTGCCGTTCCGTACCGCTACACTATTGCAATCGAATTTGAACCTAAGAGCTAGTATTATTTTGAGTCATTTTAATATGCGCTCTCGATCGATTTAATTTTTATACAGAGAATTTTAGTCTAGGCGGCACGAGCCGTCTGATATAACTGGTAACCTAACTTAAAAGAAAAGCAAAGTTTATTTATTTAGGAATGTTTATATCGCAATGCTTAGTTATACCTACTTATTTTTTACACTAATCCCACCATTCACTATAGAGTCCGTGGTAAGAAAGTAAAAAAGCTTCGTTTACGATTATATTAAAATTTAACAGCGTTTATTACGCCTTTTAGGCAACGGCTACACGCGTGGTAAATCCATCAGTATTTAATCAGGGGCCAATAGGCCTATCTATAATAAAAGATTAGGAAATTTACTACAATAAAGTACCATTGTAGTTATTCGGGTAGAATTGTGTTTCTTATTAATTATATATAAAACATAATTCTACCCCAATATACTACTACTATGGTAAATTACTGTAATATATGTGTAAATAACTAGGCATAGCGATATAAACATTCCTAAATAAATAGACTTTGCTTTTCTTTTAAAATACTGAACTATTCAAAACATGACACTGGCAAAAATTACTTCCAAGAGGAAAGTAGATTGCCATAACAAAAATAAGAAGAAGAAGAATACAGACCCGCACCCTGATTATCTAAAAAGAAACTATTTAGCGACTAGTTTCATTCCACATACTTTGCTTCTTTTCTTTGGTATGTTTTTTTTTAATCCAATAAGAAGTAGCAATGGATCACTATCATCTATGAACTGCAACTGGTCGCTAGGTGGTTTCTAATTAGATAATCAGCCCGCCGCACCCTGATTATCTAAATAGAAACTATTTAGCGACTGGTTTCATTTGATATAAATTGCTACTTTTCTTTGGTATGTTTTTTTTTCACCCCAAAAAGAAGTAGCGTTGTATCACATTCATCTGTCAAATGAGACCGGTCGCTAGGTGGTTTCTAATTAGATAATCAGCCCACCGTTTATATATTTTCTATATTCAGTGAACATAGAACTTTCAGAAATGGATGACGTGCGACTTGCTGCTTCGTCTTCACGCATATTAAATGTATATCGACTTATAAAAGTAAAACTTTAACAACACCATTAGCGAATCTCTTCTTTCTTTAATTCTGCAATGGATACATTCATTAAATGGATCCAAGCATCATTAATGGATTTTTAGTCTTTATGCAACCGATGATTATGGTGAGAAAGTTCGTGAACAATGACGATTATGTAAACACCGCCGCGAAAACATACGAATAATCCTTTGATCCGCGTCAAAAAACCGACACCGTACGGAGAACAGACGAATATTCGCGGAGAGTACCGAATATACCCGAATATGGTGTTTATAGCTTGACCATAAAGAGTTGACATAAATTGAGGGCGCCACTTTCTATGTAAATACGTCTAAATCACGAATAATTTGGCAACACTGACTACATTTAGTACTGAAAATTTTTAGTTCCATTTTATTTAATTTCAACTTTTTATGGTCAAGCTGTACACACCATAGACATAGAAAAATTTCGCTACGCTCAAGTCATGGAAATAGTACTATAAACCGGATTGAGTGCTTCGCCCCAAAACGAGCCGACAGAGAGGTCAAGTAGATGTATGTGTCCTTTTCTTCATTAGGGTGACCAAACCGTATGGTTGGCCGGAGACATACATAATACTTTAAACTGTTTAATATAAACTTAAATAACTAGGTAGTTCGTTATTTATAATTAACACTTTTTACCGCGTTTTTATTAGGTTGCTTGCTCTTTTGTTTCTTTGAGCACAAATTTTGCAAACGATTTTATACTAAATTCCCGATGAGCTAGAGACTTGAAACTTTGAACACAGGTCAGAAATGGAAGGAAATGCAATATTACAGTGTCATTGAGGTGATCTGATAATGGAGCCGGAAGAACGCCACAGGAACTCTATGATGAATGAAACTATACAACCCCATCGTGTTTGGGCTTATTAGAATTGTCTTGACAAGTACTCTGACGGGAGACGAGGTTCAGGGTGGGATGATGAAGTCTGGATTCCATGCCATAGAAACTCAATATTGAAATCATGCAACCCCATCGAGTTTGTGCTCGTTTGAATCGTCTTGACGAGTGCTCTGTTGGGTAATAGTATCCAAGAGTCTGATGATGGAGCCGGAAGAAGGCCACAGGAACTCTGCAATAAAACCTTTCAACCCCATCGAGTTTGGACTCGTTTGAATGGTTTTGACGAGTACTCTGATAGGCGGTGGTATATTTTTAGTTTAGCTCGTTAACTAAAAAAAAGAAAATTAATATTTATATAAAAAAAAATTTTTAAGAACAAATTATTTATCACGTTTTATTGAGTTGCTTTTTTGTTTTTATATTTTAAATATGGTAATTCAACCAATTAAAATCTAGTTTATTCAATTCAATTTAATTTCAAGTGTAAATAATTACGCAACTTTAAAGTTTATTCCATTTTTTAATAAAAATGCAATGTGCGTGAACTTCGGAAAAACAAATAAATGTTGGAAAAACAAGTAAAAGTAGGAAAACATTGTCTAGTGATCTGTAGTTAAAAAAAGATGCAAACGATTTTCGACTTTATTGACGTTTGAAATTCGATGCTTTTTCCCATAATTATACTTGTACATTTACTTTGCTGTTTCATTAAAAACTGTTATTTTGGTAAAGATGTCAATTAGGTCTAAAATACTTGCACCAATTTCTTTACTTGTGAAGTTAATAAAATGGGAGCAAGAGATTTACGACGACACAATGTTTAAAATATAAAAAAAAACAAAATGGCGGCTAACTATATTGTTAGTGGGCTGATTTTATGAAACTCGATTTTGTTACTATTTTGATAAAAATATAACAAAGAAATGTTAAAAATATAAAAAAATATGGCAGCCAACCTTTTTTATTTGTGGGCTGATTTGAATGAAACTCGGTTTTTAGTACTAATTTGACAAGAAAATAATAACACAATATCTATTGAAAAAATTAAAAAATCCAAGATGGCAGCCAACTTGTTTGTTTTAGGACCGATTTCGATAAAACTCGGTTTTTGGTAATATTTTGACAATAACAATAATATTTTCTTGTCAAAATAGTTCCAAAAACCAAGTTTCATCGAAATCGGCCCAAAAACAAAAAAGTTAGCCGCAATCTTGGATTTTTAGTTTTATAAAAATTGCGTTGTTATTTTCTTGTCAAAATAGTTCTAAAAACCGAGTTTCATCGAAATCGGCCCAAAAACAAAAAAGTTGGCCGCCATCTTGGAATTTTTAAATTTTCAACATTGCGTTGTTATTTTCATATTGAAATAGTACCAAAAACCGAGTTTCATCGAAATAGGCGCACAAACATGAATTTGATTATTATTATTAATTTTACCGTCTCGCCTGCGACCTCTAGCCATTTCAATAGAACAATTTCGTTTTTTTGGAAATCTGAAATGGTGCAGTATTTATGGTCACACTAGTTTTGTAAAGTAACATTTCCTATAGATTGAAATTCGGCGCCAAGGTCAAAATCGGAGTTGCCAAGATTGACACTTCTATTTATTACCACCTCACCGATGATAGCTGATTAGCATTATTTTAGATATCTAATTAAATCAAAAGAGTAAGTTCTGTTTTATATTACAATTATTATGTGTCATTCTAAATTAATATTTAAATAGTCTAAATTCGACTTCCCATTCCGAATCCATAATTTTGATACACTACTTGATTGGTAACGTACATATTTTTAGTCCTACTATCGTGGTATTATTGTTTAGTAATGGCAATTGTGCGAACGAGACACCGACCTCCACCTGGTGTTGTCTCATTCACACAGTAGTGCCTTCAGTCAATGTCGTCGATAGAATTTCAACTCTATGACAAATACAATAAAGGTGAATTTCTTTTAAACGATAAGTGAAAATTTTTGTAGAGTACTCACTCCCTATTATAAACCTCCTTGGCTCAAGTAGACGGACAATGGTGCGAGTGAGAAACCGATTCTTACGACATATGCGATGTGCGAGAAAGAGTTAAAAGAAAATGACAGCAGAACCTAGTTTGACTTCATTTATCGTCTGTTATCATCTTGGTGAAAAGCGTCCACACGATTATTTTGTAATTTTGACCACGATCTGATCGGTTTGGTTCATAAAGCTATAAAAATCAATAATGGTGTCGTGTTCTGTACTGAATGTGAATTGTAATGTTACTTACGACAACAACCCAAATAAACACTCATTTCACAGGTAAATAAGATTGTAAAGTACCATTTTCATATTTCATATTTTAGTTGAATATATTCCTAAACACACTAAGTAATACACTAATATCATGCTATTAACCGCCTATTTTCTAAATAAAGGCCGATTTCTAAACATTATGTGTTAGATAAAAAGATATTATGTCCGTGTGAACTTGAGAAAATAAGGCGTAGAGATTGATCAAAAATTATTATATTATCGATACTCATGTCGATGATTTCCAATATAACCTTGTTTGTCTTTGTGAACACTGATAGTTTTATCTAAAGGTATGATTCCGATGTCATCAGCACTGCTGCGTGTGCTCCAAATTTAACCGTAATGTCACGTTTGAAAGGCTCAATTTGAAGTAAGCGAAGAAGCGTCGCGACACTGCTGCGCAACACTGCTGCGCGACACTTCTGCGCAGCACTGCTGCACGGCACCGGTGCCGCAACACCACTGGTCCCCATACATTCTCTATAGGTTCATATGAGACTACATTCCGAGCTCAGTACCAGTGCTGCGCAGCAGTGTCGCGCAGCAGTGTCGCGCAGCATTGCTGCAGACATCGGAATCATACCTTTAAGCTGCTTTTAACCGACAGTTTTCAAATGGTAAATTATACCTACTTAAGTACTAATTTAACAATATTTCCAGGTTTCCTGTAAATCCAGTGATTAAGTTACTGGATAAATGTCATAAATAAAATAGGCTGGGAGCCTCAAGGAGACTTTAAGAAATTATTTAAATAAAATTGTTCAAAATCTTGTTTGTGTTTTATTTATTAGAGCAATAATACATTAGGGTTATCGACAATCTAAAATGGACTTCAGGGCATCTCTAAAGTTCACGCACACGTTTACAAATTTTCACACTCTGGCTCGTGTCACTTTTGGTGTCGCAGCCAAGCGAACTCTGTTCCTCTATTCCAGTGGAATATTAACTTTATGGTACACACTCGTCTTAAAGCTTCGTACAGACTGAGGCGAATTCGCTCGCGCCATGTGGGACGCGAATCTACGCGATTCGCTCGCTCGCGTAGCCTCCCACACTGAGGCGAGCGAATCGCGCGCGTCATTGGACGCATTCTGTCAGACAAATCTTTGAGTCATCGATCGCTATAGAGTAATTTTTAACCATGTAAAGCTTCGTACAGACTGAGGCGAATTCGCTCGCGCCATGTGGGACGCGAATCTACGCGATTCGCTCGCTCGCGTAGCCTCCCACACTGAGGCGAGCGAATCGCGCGCGTCATTGGACGCATTCTGTCAGACAAATCTTTGAGTCATCGATCGCTATAGAGTAATTTTTAACCATGTAAACCATTGTAATCCAGTAGGCCTACGGCCTTGCTTAAAAAGCTTTCAAATTGCTAAAGTTTAGACGTCAGTGCACTGTCCGTCCTTGTCATCGTGTGATGATATGACAAGGACGGATAGAGTATAGCTATCGATTTCGCTTTGGCTATCGCTTTGAGATAGGCGGTCTGGCTGCCGGACGGAACGGGGACGGCAGCTAGACCGCCTATCTCAAAGCGATAGCCAAAGTGATAGCAATGCTCTATCCGTTCTTGTCATATCATAACACGATGACAAGGACGGACAGTGCACCGACGTCATAAGCACATGAGTAAAGAGAAGGACCAGAGACAAAGCTTCATACAACCGCGTGAATCGGTTGCACTACTACAAGCACGCGGGGCATGTCTGCGACTGCGTGTCCACTGGCCGCTTGTCGCGTACGCGGAAAAACCGGAAAAAACCTGTTTTGACAACTGCAGCCAGTGGACAATCTCAGGGCATCATTTGTTTTGTTAGTTGCAAGTTTGAATTTCACGTTCTTAAGAAGCTTTGTCTCTGGTTCTTTTCTTTACACATGTGTCATAAGTAAGTCGCGACAGTTGACGTGACAGTTGATGAAAACAACTTAATTAAATAAAACACTATTTATGCAACTAATTTTATATTTTCAATCTCAATTGATACAATTCATTTTTTTTCTAAACCGACTTTATTTCATTGAAAAAAGACAGAACGATCTTTCAATCTTAATAAAGAAAATTGTTTTATTCGATTTATATCTGATTGTATAGTAGTCAAATGAAAAGATAGTCAAAATTTTTTTTAATCAATGGAATATTGTAATTTATATCACTAATATTATACGATGCTTCTGAAAAATATGTTGAATCCCATTTATTTGAATCTAAACCTTATTTAGATATAATTTAAAGTTTTAAATACCTTAGTTAGAATATTGCATAATATCAAAATGTCATTAGTGTTAAAATCGATGGCTGAATCGTAGTTTCATTTTTCACCAAGATGCTTTGCATCGCAACTACGGAGCGAACGGAGGTCGAAGTTTCAATGCATACGCAACGGGATCCGGATGGGACGGGGCAGGCACGGGGTGGTGACGTACCGCCAACCGACGGGGTATTTTCCGTCCCGTGCGTGCCACGTCCGGGCCCTGTCACTCCTGCCTCCGCTACGTACGCATGCTCCTGGAGAAGTTGCAACGCTCTGACGTTTGGAACGGGAAAGTTGTGTAATTCGAACGTCAGGCTCTAATGTTTGGAACGCGCCGTTAGATCTTTGGTTGCACTTGGAACGCAACCCTATCGCGCGATTCGCGCGCGATTCGCGGGCGATTCGCGTTTTTGCTGCAACTCGTGCGACTATTCGCGCCAATGTGAACACGTCCATACAAGTTAGCTGACGCAATCGGCGCGAGCGAATCTGGCGCGATTCGCTCGCCTCAGTCTGTACGAAGCTTTAAGCCTATTCGTCTGTACTCGGCGAGTATCTAAACTAGGCATGACAGTAACAGACGCTACCAAACTTATGTTCATGGCTTGGTACCAATAGAGAAGGCTATGGCTATGGTCATTATATTCTTTTTGGCTATGGTCATATGTCATTCATGTCATGGCTGAGTTGTCAAAAATGTTGGCATTATTTCCATCTGTTTTACTTGGCAAAATTGGTTTTTCCTAATTTTTAGTTTCTCTATATAGTGTCTTTAAAGAAGTGGCAGTGAAAAAGGTTAGAATACTTACGCTCTTTCTCTTTTTATTCAAAAATTGTTTCTGTAAGACGTATAGGATAGAAACTGAAACGATTTATACAAACATAGATAGGTACTATATTTTAAATCTCTTTATCCCTCTGGTATTTTTGTTTGTTGTTTTTTTAGTCCCTTTTATTTAGTTGTTTATTTTTACTCCAATAAGTAGTTAGAACGTTGTTTCAGTTATTCGCGCCCAACCCCAGGTGGAAAACAAAGTAATGTGATGACATAATGAGCAATAACAACTGATCGCTCCATAAGATTCGATTTAAGATTTGTTGAAATGGATACTATGCTAGAGTCCCCGGCCAAAACCAGCCCTTCAAATGAGGCTGAAGGCTACGTCGACAGTGGAACAGACTATTCCAGTATCAGAGGAAAGGTATGTATTGAATTCTTGCTCTTGTCAATAATATCAGATATCTTATTGCAGGTATTTGGCTAAACTTCAATGATTAACTGTTTATTTATATATCCATCAATAAATGATAAAAACATGTATCTATCAATCGGGAAATTAAATTGTTTTATACTTTACTGTTCCAATATGCAAAACATAAAGTTTCACAACTTACTAGACTATTGGATCACAAAACTATTTAGAGTGTTTGTTAATAATTGTGTGTTCATAATATTAAGTTAAGTTTTGCTTAACAGTATAACCAATGATGCTTTTGGGATTAACCCCCATTGGTATATACTGCCTGTAAATGTTGGTACCCAGTTGCATCATCTAACCAACCGATAGAAGTCAAATGTATGACTAATATTTTATCATATTATTGCCTGTAGCCAGACTGACCAGTTGTACTGACTTCATTTTGATTTTTGAATACTCTTATCATTCAATATTTATAATGATGAAGGTTTCTATTTCAGTTTAATTAATTTTATATCATATACAGTTACTAATTTTTGTAAATATGAAACAGAATCTGAATGTTTTGTGTGTGTCTGTGTGTTATGTTTATATTTTTAATGTTCATAATTTATGAATAAAACAGATGATTCTGGTGAGCCCTACGGCTGACGAATATGAACTGCTGCACAAGCAATTGTTGGAAAGGCTGGAGGCAGGAAATGGGGAAATCATTTATGACATTGGACAAGGGGAAGGTAAGTTTTGTAGATACATTTATACATTACGGAAACTTTGGTTTGTTATTTCAAGCAGCTTTTTTATTCCTATCATTCTTGAAAGTTAGTAAGTAGGCATTACAATCTTGCTTCTGTAAGTCTCAAATAAACCTGATTTGTACCATCATTAATATTATAAAACTTTACATCATATGATATTATAATGTTTGATGAAAAATTTGCACAGAGATATAAATGAGTATTTATATTATTAATTTTTTTGTTATTATTATATTATTAGGAAAACTACAGACTCTCAAACATCAATTCTGATTTTGGATTTATCACTTTAGACATTATAAAGGTTTGTCAATAAAACAAGTCTCCAATCAATAATTACTCAATATCTTTATGATAAAAGTAGGTGTTTTCTTATGATTTTCGTAATATTACTACCAGTCATCTGTTTTATCTACTATATCAGTTGGTGATAATATGATGCAATCTTTTGCAGTTACAACAATTAGTGTAATTTGTTATTAATTAATTAATGGCCTTTGTTACCTTATACAATATTTAATCAAGTGATATTCCTTTTTAATTACATATTTAGATATCTAGATCAATTACTTGGACTTCAGATTTTCCTTTCTCAAAACACTTGTGCAATGCAAATGACTAATAATAAAGTGTAAGTAAATAATAAATATTGTTGACAAAACAACTTCATATTTTCAAATGCACTTTCTGTACATGAAATTTTGATTATTAAACCCATGCCACAACTGAATAGATAACAAAACACATGCGAACGCGCTATTATTTTCATGATATACGTGAACAAGACAATATCTTTACTGTACATATGTAGGTAGATATTTGATTAATGAATAGATGTAGGTACTTAATAAGGGGGAGAGTGAGTGGGAGAGAAAAATGGGGGCAGCGCTCTTGGTGGGGAGCCACCTAAGCATGTAAAAATGGCTGATCTGATTTTGATGGAATTAAAACAGAATACTATTTATCCTGGTTAAAGGTTCTCTAAGAACTTTTTGAATATCCATTCTGACGAAGTCAGAATGAAAGGAACTAGTGAGTGATAAAAGTAACGAAATTATCTCTTCTTTTCAGTTATGATATGAGTTTAATGCAAATTACATGAGTTCACAGATATACTTTTTTTATTATTGCATATTAGATGGGCGAGGGTTGACGGAGGATGAGTACAATGCCTCAGTGGCGACGCTGCAGTCACTGGTGAGCGGCGGGCGCGTGTCGTGCGTGGAGCTGCGCCGCTGGGAGTGCGGCTCTGGCCTCACCGGACA
The DNA here is from genome assembly GCA_943789525.1 of Agriphila geniculea. NCBI lineage: Eukaryota > Metazoa > Arthropoda > Insecta > Lepidoptera > Crambidae > Agriphila > Agriphila geniculea. The sequence continues at coordinate 3,206,685 of OX038876.1, forward strand.
GTACTTGCTGCGCACGGAGCTCGATCACACCGACTTCATGGAGATCAGGTCTGGACATGAAACACCAGCAGCCTTACAGCCATTCTTTAACATTTGGTATGCCAAATTCTTCGGTGGCGACGCTGCAGTCACTGGTGAGCGGCCGGCGCGTGTCGTGCGTGGAGCTGCGCCGCTGGGATTGCGGCTCCGGCCTTACCGGACAGTACTTGCTGCGCACGGAGCTCGATCACACCGACTTCATGGAGATCAGGTCTGGACATGAAACACCAGCAGCCATTCTTTAACATTTGGTATGCCAAATTCTTCGGTGGCGACGCTGCAGTCACTGGTGAGCGGCGGGCGCGTGTCGTGCCTGGAGCTACGCCGCTGGGAGTGCGGCTCTGGCCTCACCGGACAGTACTTGCTGCGCACGGAGCTCGATCACACCGACTTCATGGAGATCAGGTCTGGACATGAAACACCAGCAGCCTTACAGCCATTCTTTAACATTTGGTATGCCAAATTCTTCGGTGGCGACGCTGCAGTCACTGGTGAGCGGCGGGCGCGTGTCGTGCCAGGAGCTACGCCGCTGGGAGTGCGGCTCTGGCCTCACCGGACAGTACTTGCTGCGCACGGAGCTCGATCACACCGACTTCATGGAGATCAGGTCTGGACATGAAACACCAGCAGCCTTACAGCCATTCTTTAACATTTGGTATGCCAAATTCTTCGGTGGCGACGCTGCAGTCACTGGTGAGCGGCGGGCGCGTGTCGTGCGTGGAGCTGCGCCGCTGGGATTGCGGCTCCGGCCTTACCGGACAGTACTTGCTGCGATACGCCAGCAGTCTTACAGCCATTTATTTTAACATTTAGGATGCCATGCCCTGTCACATCTTTGTCATGGCAAATTACTTAATGATAAAAGCAATATACCAAAACAAACTGGACAATAGCGAGTCAGACTCACCCACTGAGAGGGTTTCGTACTTTATAGGTACTTTAGTAAAGACTATATTCTTTTATGGTTTGGTTACAAATGTATAGTTTTTAGATATTTCCCTGTACTTGTAGAATATGAAGATATTACTTGGCAAACATAGTTTTAGGTCAACGAGAAGTACCAACTCAAGCGATCCACCGCACTCCACTTAGAAATTTGATTTTTTCACAGCTTCAAGAGACCGTAGACTTGAGTATATGGTTTTAATTTCAATTGGATATATGTACACGTTCCCGAGATAAAGGGTCTTGACAGACAGACAGACGGACAACAAAGTCATCCTATAATAAGGGTTCCGTTTTTTCCTTTTGAGATACAGAACCCTAAAAACACTGAAAATCTAGATAATTGAAGCGAGGAAGATTACGCCACTTGGGAGGCGTAGAATGATTATTCGTTTGTGCCACAAAAATACTAAGAAAGATTCTTAAAAACTAATGTCTCCATTATATTGATGTTAGGGTGGCGGTGGTAGGCAACGTAGACGCTGGCAAGTCGACGCTACTGGGCGTGCTGACGCACGGCGAGCTGGACAACGGGCGCGGGTACGCGCGCCAGCGGCTGTTCCGCCACAAGCACGAGATGGAGAGCGGCCGCACCAGCTCCGTTGGCAACGACATACTCGGCTTCGACAGCATGGGTACGTATTGTGGTGGTAGGCAACGTAGACGCTGCTGGGCGTGCTGACGCACGGCGAGCTGGACAACGGGCGCGGGTACGCGCGCCAGCGGCTGTTCCGCCACAAGCACGAGATGGAGAGCGGCCGCACCAGCTCCGTTGGCAACGACATACTCGGCTTCGACAGCATGGGTACGTATTGTGGTGGTAGGCAACGTAGACGCTGCTGGGCGTGCTGACGCACGGCGAGCTGGACAACGGGCGCGGGTACGCGCGCCAGCGGCTGTTCCGCCACAAGCACGAGATGGAGAGCGGCCGCACCAGCTCCGTGGGCAACGACATACTCGGCTTCGACAGCATGGGTACGTATTGTGGTGGTAGGCAACGTAGACGCTGCTGGGCGTGCTGACGCACGGCGAGCTGGACAACGGGCGCGGGTACGCGCGCCAGCGGCTGTTCCGCCACAAGCACGAGATGGAGAGCGGCCGCACCAGCTCCGTGGGCAACGACATACTCGGCTTCGACAGCATGGGTACGTATTGTGGTGGTAGGCAACGTAGACGCTGCTGGGCGTGCTGACGCACGGCGAGCTGGGCAACGGGCGCGGGTACGCGCGCCAGCGGCTGTTCCGTACGACAGCATGGGTACGTGTTAGGATCTCTGAAAAAGGAAACCTATGGAAGTGGCATAAACTGCAATAACAAAGCATTCGTGACGTCAGGCGTGTGTCGTGTCCGCCATATTGTGTTGCGTTTACATGTTACAATTTCGACTCTATGCTTTTTACATAAGGTGTATGTACACTAAGCTAAGCCGCCATGTTTAGTTGCGTTTGAATGGAGAACAATGAAGTAGGTATGCAGGCTTTTTTCGTAGGTATGGCAGGTCCATCTTATTCCTTCCTCATTGGTTAGGATTGATTGATTGGCACCAGCCCCTCACAAATATCCTCCCCCTCCCCTCCATTTGTAACTTAAAATTACCACTACACGTCCTTTATTTGTGATGGGAAAATAAACATTTTATTTATTTATTGTTATATTTTGAAAGTGAAATATTCTTTATTTAAATAAGCTTACATAAAGCATTTTTAAATCGTCAATTCTTTTACCCTACCACCCATTATGACGTTTTTTTAGCTGACTAGAAAAATGGGCGCAAAAAACTTGTCAGCTTTATTAGATGGAACTATATTTGCAAATACGTAGGTATATCGGTTCCAGATTTTATATTAACAAAGATTAACAAATAAATAATATTATTTAATTAGATCATTTCTTAATGAATTTCAATTTTTTTAATCAATTTGAGGAGGAATGAGGATTAGGAAGGGGATGAGAGAGAGTGAAAATGATATAATCTTGGTTGGAAATTGAAATCAAATTAAAAATTCAGTTTTTATTTCTTCATCACGGTCTACCACTTCTGAAGTCAAAACCGCTTGCGTAAGGCTTTCGGAAGTCTGCGGTCCTTTACGAGTATGATAAGGGCCTGTAACTCGTGACTTATTTATCCTTCCCACCTAATTTGATTAGAGGAATTCTTCGATCGACTATAACAGTGGTTCTTAACCGGTGGTCCGCGGACCACTGTTGGTCCCTGGAAGCACCAGAAGTGATCCGCGAAGTCATCCTAAAATAAAAACGCTTCATTCATTTACTTCCCTGATTTTTACTTCCAATCCAAACAGTTGGTGATTCATGGCAAGACCGACATTTTATCAAATGGTCCGTCATCACTAAAAGGTTAAGAACCACTGGTATATAAGATGTGCTTGTAGGTAACGTGGTGAATAAGCCAGACCACGGCACACTGGACTGGGTGAAGATCTGCGAGAAGTCGTCGAAGGTGATCACGTTCATCGACCTGGCGGGCCACGAGCGCTACCTCAAGACCACCGTGTTCGGCATGACGGGCCACGCGCCGGACTTCGGGATGCTCATGGTCAGTTTTACTTTACTGCACACTCGTTGTCGTATGGCTGCGTTCAGACTAGAGTTGTAAATGTACCGTTTAATACCGAATCGCTATGTATTAAACCGGTATTATACAATAAAATACTGTATGATTTGTATTTTATGTATTTTATTTTTTGAAGTGAAGTATTTAAAATAATGTTTTATTTTGCGTGAAATAAGTTATAATTCGGGTTTAAACCACTTTGGCATTATAAATAGTGATGGCCTTCAGGTGCCCCTCATTTGTGTATTCGAGAATTTTAGTATTTGTTAAAAAACTCGAATAATGTTATGACACTAGTGAAACGTGAATTTGCACTATTCCACACACATAATAGTTCAATAAGTATGTATTACTAGATAAAATGACACTGGTTTTGTGTACTAATCAAATTCCCACAATTAACAATTAAATTTAGCATTACAATTACAACTGATAGTCGATCTGATTCGGTATTCAAATACTTTTAGTGAATTCTCTATTCTAGTGAGTAGTTATGTATCCGAATACTTATTGTAGGTATTTTTGGTACTAAAGTATGCCAGTACCAAGAAGGTATTCGAATCAAAAGTGCGTAAGTACTATCTTTGATAGTAGTTTAAGTTTACAACGAAAAATATCTAATCATAGACAAATCAAGGTCAAAAAAGCAGTTTGAAATTATTAACTTGTGTTAAAGTATACAGTCGATGTATAATATGTATAACATAAGATAACATAAGACTGTATAAAACCGTTTTAAACAATTCCTACTGTATAAAACCCAAAGTATTAAACAGCATTTACATCTCTAGTTCAGACGATAACACAAGACCCGAGTTCAACTCAAACTCAACTCTTGTACGCATTTCCTTTCACATTTTAGAGAAACGTTTTACTGCAATAAACTGGTATAAAATCGAAGAGCGCACAATGTGATGGTTGAAATTACGAACATGGTGCAACCCAGCGAACTAAAATCTATTCTCTACAATACAAACTGCAATTTATTGAAAAATAACACTAACGTCAGACACCGGGTGCGTGGCTGGCCCGACTAAAGCTGAGCGGGTTGTACTTTTTCGGCCCTGTGGTGCCATTTTTTAAGCAATATTTGTTTGCAATTACACTTCCTAAGATTTTAGTTCGCTGGTGCAACCTTTATAGTTGGTTAGAAAGAAAATAAATAAAAAAAAGATTTGCGTCTTTATTATAAATATTTCTATAGACTTTTTAGGAAAACAATTCACAAATTATAACGTCAAAAGAATTTTAAGACACTGTTTAATTTAGACACTGTTATGTTTAAATGTGATGCACTCTCTTTTTTAAAAGATATTGTCATCACATTTAGACAGTGTTTAAGTTAATGACTTGTTGAACAGTGTTTTAAAATCTTTTGTGGTAAGGTCGGTATTGTCCACTCCACACACAGATAGGGGCGAACGCGGGCATAGTGGGCATGACCAAGGAGCACCTGGGGCTGGCACTGGCGCTGTCGGTGCCGGTATTCGTGGTGGTGACCAAGGTGGACATGTGCCCACCCAACGTACTGCGCGACAACCTGAAGCTGCTGGCGCGCGTGCTCAAGTCCTCCGGCTGCAGGAAGGTGCCCGTCATGGTCAAGAACAAGGACGACGTCATCGTGAGCGCCACCAACTTCGTCTCGCAGAGGTGAGCTTTATATTGAATAGAAATAGACTATGCATTAACAATGCCACTATACACATCAACTTTGTCTAGGGATACAGGTGATATTTTCATACAAACGAGGTAACTTTGAAGCCTTGGTTTTCTGCCAGGGATGTACCGTGCTGTAATCTGATAATGGCCATCTAGGGAGTGATTGGAGTAGATTCAGATCGCTATACATACCCAACTGATCTGATCAGCATTCTAAAAGATTAATGGGTCAGAGTTCTCAGTTTGAGGATTTCCATACATTTTCATGCTATTTTCGCGGTTTTTTTAAACATGTCCATTACGTTTTTAGAATGCTGGTCAGATGAGTTGGGTGTGTAAGGCGATCTGAATCTCCTCCATTCACTCCCTGGATAGACGTCATCAGATCACAGCACAGTACATCTCTGGCAGGAAACCAATGCTTCAAAGTTACCTCGTTTGTATGAAAATAGCACCTGTATCCCTAGACAAAGTTGATGTGTGTATTATCAGGGGGGTCTCACTCCGCGCTTAAACTTTCGGCTCACTCAGTCGAGCCAGCGCACGAGGGATGTCATGTGTCGGTTGGGACAGAAGCTAAGCTACAGAAAGGGAAGCGCTTCATAGGTGCAATTTGATATTGTTTGTATTTATTGCCGTGCAGCGCGAGAAGCTTATTATTTGATTGTTCTCGCGCGGATGGGCTTCTGTACGTTTAATACTATACAACATTATTTTTTGTATAAATATGAAAGCCGAAACACGGGTCACTTACTTTTATTTTCAGAATCAGTATAAAAAAAATATAATGACACCTTAAAAACTCACGATTTTACAAGCTTTTTATGTTGTGCACGCGAGACATTTTAGTAAGACTAGTTGTTAATTATGGTTTTGTTAATATTATTTAGTCAAAATATACCATGATATAAAAAAATATTGTAATCGTTTCTATTACTGATTCTGAATAAACATTTTTCAGGTTTCGTATATGTATACTAAAAATAACATTTTCACTTCTCATGCTCGTAAAGTTCGTCTTTATGTTGGGTATAGGCTGCATAAAATCGCTTTTTATGCTCTAGTGCATAAAGTAAAATCTTCGTCTAAGTCTCAGACTTTGAGACAAAGGTCGTCAGGTAAACAGCCACACACGCAATTTAACTTCGTTAAATTAACTTGTTATTTCATTGTTTCTTCATTTTTCGTTGTGTTATACACTTAATACTTTTTTAATTTTTGAAAATGGGTATCAATTTTATTGAAAGACCTTGATAATTTCTTTTTTTTTTTCAATTTTTGGATATGGGTATCAAATGAAAGGCCTTGATAAGCACATTCCAAAATTAAATTTTTTTAATAAAAAAATGAGTTTTTTTTTCAATTTTTGAATATGGGTATCAAATGAAAAGCCTTGATGAGCACATTCCAAAATTATATTTTTTAAATAAAAAAAATAGTTTTTTTTTTCAATTTTTGAATATGGGTATCAAATGAAAGGCCTTGATGAGCACATTCCAAAATTATATTTTTTTTATAAAAAAAAAAGAGTTTTTTTTCAATTTTTGAATATGGGTATCAAATGAAAGGTCTTGATGAGCACATTCCAAAAATATAGAATTTGTCACTAAATTAAAGAAATTTTGTTTTTTAGATTTTCACATTATTGTTGTTTAATTTCCTCACAATCGAAGTGAAAAGCAGAGTGTATAACTCGTACATAAAACCCATTTTACCCTCGACTTGACTATATATCCACCGTCTCGGGTAAAATGATGCGTTTTATGCACTTGTTGTACAATCTACTATTGTATATTCTGTGATACAAAAGCATCTTTAAAGTGTCGGTTCTCTCGCAGGCTATGCCCGATCTTCCAAGTGTCGAACGTAACCGGCGAGAACCTGGAGCTGCTCACGATGTTCCTGAACCTGCTCAAGACGCGCATGCCCGCGCACGACGACAAGCCCGCCGAGTTCCAGATCGACGACACCTACTCTGTGCCAGTACGTATTCATTGGTTGCATTCCAACAGACTAATCGCTAGGTCATCGATCACCACAGTATAAATTTTAACCATAGAAAGTAATTTGTTTTTATGTTCAATTTTATTACTTTCCATGGTTAAAATGTACTATTGATGAAGAGATTAGTCTGTTGGTATGCACCCATTATCATATACATATTTTGTGTCTGCATTGTAGATGCATGCATACTCATTACTCTTTGATAAAAACGTCTTGAAATGAAATTGAAGTTAACACATGTTTACTTGCATAGTACATGCCGTTCTGAAATATCTCGAGAGATGATAGAGTACCTTGACTCAGTTACAGTTTTTTTTTAACTTTTTGTTGTTCTAGGGCGTGGGCACGGTGGTGTCTGGCACGACGCTCGCGGGCGTGATCCGGCTGAACGACACTCTGCTGCTGGGGCCCGACCCGCTGGGCCGGTTCGCGCCCATCACGGTCAAGAGCATCCACCGCAAGCGCATGCCCGTGCCCGAGGTGCGCGGCGGGCAGACCGCCAGCTTCGCGCTCAAGAAGGTATCCATTACACACTAGGGCGTAGGCACAGTGTCTGGCACGACGCTCGCGGGCGTCATCCGGCTGAACGATACGCTGCTGCTGGGACCCAACCGATCTCACTGCGCGCTTAATAGTAGTTTATGAAACTGATGCATAATGAGGGGTATTAAAACATGAGTGTGTGTTTAAAAACCGAGCCGTAGGCGAGGTTTTTAATAGTATCACACGAGTGTTTTAATATCTAGTTATGTACAGTTTCATACACTACTTTATCTACTCTCATACAATTTTTGATTAAACCGATTAAACCTACAAAATAAAATATCAATGATAAAAAGATTAAGTTTGTAGTTTCTCGGTAGGTCGGCATTACTTACATATGTTAATTAAGACGTTTTCCGTCGCCGCAACTAAAATATCGGTTGGAGTCAAATTTTTACTCGCTCACTACTATGACATTTTTAAGCAAAAGTAAAAATTTAAATCTAAGAATGGCGCGTATTCGATTAGAAAAATAAATAATGAGATGAGTGCATTCCAGAACGCACGCCCAACCAAACTAGCGATGTATGTTAAAGATACGGTGATTTGATACGCCAAAATGGACTAGTCTGGACAAAGCTTTATATGTGAGACGCCGCTTACTGCTCACGGTTGACTCAGTCGAGCCAGCGCAAGAGGGATGTCATGTGTCGGTAGGGAGAGGGACAGAGCTACACGACAGAAAGAGAAGCGCTTCGGAGGCGCTTATAATAAATACGCAGCGCTTTGCAATTTGAAATTGTACTTTATTGCCGTGCAGCGAAAGTAGCTTATTATTTGATTGTCCTCGTGCGGATGAGCTTCTGTACATTTAATACTATTATATGTTCTGTCTGTGCTATTTTCCCTAATCGTTCTTTTTATGACAACTGTTATCAATGTAAGATTTTAAAAGTTCAATATAAATAATTATCAACCGAAAAAAGTATTTTCGATTGTAAGTATTAGTTTTATTTAACTTTTATTCTGACTTGCTTAAAGTGTTATCAGCATAGTATACTGACGTTAGCAATGGTACCGCAAGCAGATAAAGCGGTCGCAGATCCGCAAGGGCATGGTGATGGTGTCGCCGGCGCTGAACCCGCAGGCGTGCTGGCAGTTCGAGGGAGAGATCCTCGTGCTGCACCACCCCACCACCATCTCCTCGCGCTACCAGGCCATGGGTGAGCGAACGAAACAAAATTTTTAAATTTAAGGTATTCCGGCCATTTCAGAACTACCAGACTTATGTACGATTGAGAACTAAATGATGACACGGGTCTCTTATTGATGTCACATGACTTAAATATAATCTTAAAATTTTGACCGGAAGTGGAAGATTTTCTGAAGCTTCCGACCAATTTTATTTGCGATAATCTTCTGATCCTCGCTCAGCACAACTCGTCCGACCGTGTGCCATGCATTTCATCGTGATGTCATATAACGTAGGCAATACTGTCGCGGGCTCACGGACTAAATATAATTATAATCAATTTACTGAGTAGAAAAATAAATAAAATAAAAAACATAATATGATCAATTAAATTAATAAAAATTAAAATAATAACGTTCAGGAATAATAGATTAGGTATAAGTACCTAAATTTTGCATGTCCAATAAGCCTAATTTAATTTTTGAATGTATATCTTGACGAATGTCGACTGCATTCAAGCAGCATTATGGCATCGAAGATTTCCTTACACGGATCCGGCTCGAAGGACCAAATTTAAAGCCACTACGCATTGGTGTTAGCGTGTAAACACATCAAAGTTCTGACTTATATATTACTAGCTTTTGTCCGCGACTTCGTCCGCGTGGAATAGTTACTTTGGGCATCATTATTATTAAGGTATCTCTTTTCCAACAAAAAAATAATCATCTAAATCAATTAATAAACAAATAAGGGCTTAGTAGCAAAAGGACCTATTCGCAAAATGCCAGACGGCCAAAAAAAGGACACGTTCTCGGAATGACTTGTTCTCGAAACGACCTATTCGCATAATACCTCATTCTCGAAAAGACACATTCGCATAACGCCTTATTCACGTAATGACCTATTCTCAAAAGGACACATTTTTTTTAATAACTGCCAGGTTTAACCTTTACGGCAAATGATTAGTAATATTATCATGTATTAATGAGTAAAAATACATTTTTATTACATTTTAATCTGTCAGCTCCACTATAGATATCATATTTGATAAGAAATATAAAAAAAATATTGATTATATTAGAGACACAGGAAATTATTATTATTTATTGATTAATTCACAACATACACAATCATACACATACACAATCACATCAATCATATTATGGAGCAATTCTTCAAACAAATTATTTATTTGCAACTTTTAATGTAAAATTACAATACATTTTTTTATGATACATCTACCTCTTACCTAATAATTATAAAAAGATAAATTTATACCTTTCCTTTAAATATAGTAATCTGGCATATTATTGTTGATTTTTAATAAAAAGATAGTAAATGACGATTTATATTTTTTTTTTCATATTTATATGTATAAGTATGAATTATTTTTCCTTTCTGAAATACTCTGAATTTCTGATTTTCGTACAAAACAGTGTGTCCAATCTACTTTGACGCCTTTCAGGGTTGCATTTTAACGAGGGACACACTGTAATTCATTGTGTACATGCATAGTTTCATTAACGAACACTTAAATAAAAATAAGGCATTTTGAGAATAGGTCATTTTGTGAATAAGTCTTTCTGCGAATGAGTCCAAATGAGAATAGGGAATTACGCGAATAGGGCATTTTGAGAAAGAGGCATATCGCGAATAATACAATATGCGACTGAGGGCATTTTGCGAATAGGTCCTTTTGCTACTAAGCCCAAATAAGTTATAAAGTTATACAATATCATCAAGGTAGTTTACACCAAAATCATAGTAGTTTCGTGGTATTTTCAGGTTACTTGAAAACTACATTTCCAAATTTTAAAAAGTGGAACCAACTTGGGAGTTAACATTCATAATATGTTAATCATTCCAATCGGTTCAGCCGTCTTTGAGTAATCAGCTAAAATACAAAAAAAAACATACAGACGAACAGAGAACCCATCCTTTTTTGAAGTCGGTTAAAATGGTAGCCTATGGCTTTTCCCAAGCTCTACTCTATCTCTACCGAATTTCATTAAAATCGGTTCTGTAGTTTAGGTGTGAAAGCATAACAGACAGACAATACAATAATATTCTTTGAGATAGTAGAACATCTAAATATAATGAGGCGCGAGTGCAGTTGATTATTGCAAGGGGTGGATGGGTTGAGCTTCCATTTCTTGTTTCTCCTTACTTTAGTAGTGGTTTCACATTAAAGTAGGACCATTATAATAGATAACATTTGACACTTCATCAAAATTCAACAACGTAACCTTCTAAGGGCGGACAGGGACTTTATTTATTTTTTCACACATACACAGTATCTTTGTATTTTTTTAGGCACAATTACTTAACTTTTTCAGTTAATAAATTTACTGTAATAATCACAAAAGAAAGCAATTTTACGATTTACTTTGACAGACAGATGTCACTAAAGACTGACAGATGTTAAATGTGATCTATTAAATTGACCCTGCTTCAGTTGAGAACTATGGTCCTATGGTGTTTTCATCAATGAGGAAGGCCTGTCTGAAGGCCCATCGATTAATAATTTGGTGTGTTGTGTCAGTGCACTGCGGCAGCATCCGACAGACGGCGTCGATTCTGTCGATGTCTCGCGACTGCCTGCGCACGGGCGACAAGGCGCGTGTGCGCTTCCGCTTCATCAAGCATCCCGAGTACCTCAAGCGGGGGCAGCGGATGGTTAGTCACACACTACTTATTACTTACTTTTGTTAATAATAACGAAATTTTTTCAGCGCTGGTTTTTCCAGTTATAATTGTGTATCAATATGTTTGAATCTGTGCTTTTTTAGGTTTCCGTATCCAAAGGGTAAAAATGGGACCCTATTACTACGATATATTTCTGGCCTGGCACCAGTCCTTCACAAATTTAGGTTATAAATGCTGTTTAATTCATTTACACATGTACCATGAAACAAGTTTGTGAAGTGACCAATAAATACATTTTATTATTATTATTATATATATATATAAGACACCGCTGTCTGTCTGTCTGTCTATCACCAGGCTGTATCTCATGAACCGTGATAGCTAGAAAGTTAAAATTTTCACAGATGTATTTCTGTTGCCGCTATAACAACAAATACTAAAAACAGAATAAAATTAATATTTAAAGGGGGCTCCCATACAACAAACGTGATTTTTTTGCCGTTTTTTGCTCGATATTAATAACGACAACCGGTAGACAGTTGAAATTTTCACAGATGATGTATTTTTGTTGCCGCTATAACAACAAATACTAAAAACAGAATAAAATTAATAATTAAGGGGGGCGGCAAAAAAAAATACAACAAACGTAATTTTTTTTGCCGTTTTTTGGTACGGAACCCTCCGTGCGCAAGTCCGACTCGCACTTGGCCGATTTTTTAATTTACAGTTGATGTTTAGTTTTTAAATCACGTTTGAAAATAATTTTTGAGTTCAAAATTTTTCGCGTTTTGGTTTTGTTTCTATGTTTGTTATTTTGCTTCTATTTGCTATGGTATAGTTTAAGGTAATCGCACCCAGAATCATTCTAGGCTAGGGCAGCGAACTTAAATCTATGGAAGTGTAAGTGCAAACAAATATTGCTTAAAAATGGCACAACGGGGCTAAAAAATTACAACACGCACAGCATTTGGTCGGGCCAGCCACGCGCCTGGTAGCAGATGTTAGCGTTCTTTACAATAATTATTATTGCAATTTGTATTGTAAAGAAAAGAGAGAGAGAGATTATTAGAAATAACTTCCTGTGTAGTCAAATGATGTAAAAGATGCAGAAATAACGTATCATATTTTTTCGTTCAAGTATAGAAAATATCTATGAGTATACAAATTTTATGGTCGTTATCACTAGAAACTGGTTGCATAATATGCAACCAGTTTCTAGTGTTAAGTCGCTTTGTGCTGCTTAAATTCCAGTATTTTTAACGTCACTCATTTAGTTGTAATATTCATCTGGTGTCATTTTTTAACGGAATGCTTCTTCCATAGAATTTAGTTCGCTGCTCTAAGGTGAATTTTTGGAGTGTCAAAATAGTACTTATAAAGTTTATTTTCATGTGTCATGTGGTTATTGGTGTGTGTATGTGTTTAGGTCTTCCGCGAGGGGCGAACGAAGGCGGTGGGCAACGTGCTGAGGCCCGAGCCGCACGCCGCCAAGCCGCAGGCGCGCGCGCGCCACCAGCCCGCGCACCAGCTCGCCGCGCCCATAGACCCCAACGCGGTAAATATTAACCAGAGAATACATAACGGGTGTAACAAGACCCTCAACTAAGCCGAAGCCCACGCATTCCGCCCATCATCAGGATCATTTTTGTCTTTTGAACTATACCTGGGAAACCAATAGCCACGAAGTTATTGAAGGTCGAAGTCAAAAAACTTTTTTCATAATTTTTATGTAATCTTATTTTATTCGTTATTTCTTAATTTTTGTCCAAAAAAACATTATCAAAATTGTAAGTATTTCGTAACAAACAATGGCTTCAAAACGTCAGCACTGAATGTATCTCATGAGCACGCACATAAACACTGCCTTTCAACTCGTACGCATGCAGCTGTGTAGCATACACTCGCAGGCACGGTCTGTTGTAAGCGTTACATTGCGTGGTAATGCATGCAAAGCTTTTTTGACACCAAAAATTAAAATCGTTTCCCAGCAATAATATTGAACAGAAATGGTCCTGATGATGGGCAGAATACGTAGACTTCAGCTTCATTGAGGGTCTTGTTACACTCGGTATGAGTACTACCGACACTCCCTGTCCCGCCCTAGAAACAATTACCTTACCCCACCCGCGAGTTCGTGTGCCGAATCGTGTGTGCTCGTTTAGCCGTGTTTGTCAAATGCCAACTTATTTTGATAATCAAATAAATGAGTCGTAACTTTATTTATCAAAGTGCGAGAAGTGTCCGCAACACATTTAATAAAAAATACCTAACAAACTAATCATCAATCTCGATAGCTACAACTTGAGTGTTGATTCGTCACAGCATTTCATACAAACTTTCAAATCCTTATTTTTAACCGACTTCAAAAATTTAAAAAGGAGAAGGTTATCTGTTCGTTGCATATATTTTTATTTATATGTATGTACACCGATTACTCGAAGACGGCTCAACCGATTGAAATGATTCAAACGCTATAACATCAGGAGGCTGATTGTCTAACTTTGTTGCAATCAACTTTGACAGAAATCGCAGTGACATTGCTGCTTTAGTAAGAACCAATGTGACAACTATCTTACTTAAAGCAGCAATGCAACTGCGATTTTAATCGATTTCAATCGAGAATTAATAGCAACAGAGATACGTAATCGGTGGGCAGGTTTCTTTTCAAGTTGGTCCATTTTTTGAAATTTTGAAATCGGTTCAGTAGTTTTCAAGTAATCTTGAAAAAACGTTTTATTTTATAAAAATCATCGTTTACATACCTACCACAAAAAAGTCGGGTGGAGCTGGAAGTAATTTTTTTACTTATTGTATTGTTTATATATTCTAAAAGCTCCACCCGACTTCAATAGACGTGTTTTAATTAATCGATTTTAACATTATTTCTTACTTTTTATAAAGCTGTTTTTTTTTTAGGTTTTTGAAGGTCTTGCTTTTTTTAAAAAGCTTTTTCTAAATAAATAAACTGATTTTAAAGAAACTTCATACGCATAAGCAGGTCTAAAAAGTTATTGAAATGTCTTATTTTCATAAAAAGAAGAAATGGTTAAATTTTGTTGGATCTATTTTCTTTGTAACTATTTAATGCCAAAGGAGGTCGCTAATCGCTCATACATTTCAGCCCATTTTATGTACCTGAGGTACATGTATACCAAAATGTAGGGAAAAATTCGAGGATTCCGAATATGATGTTATTTTAGCTCAATCTTTACTGAAAACTTAGAAATAAACCATTAAAAGTGAACTACTGGTAACACAATCAAATTATAATATGGCAATACTGGATATTCACTTTCAGTTTAATAACGCAAATGTTCATTTATATTAGTTAAACATGTTAAAAAATATCATTACACATTGGAATTAATAGGCAAAAAAATCTAACCTCTCAAATCAACACTGTGGGTACAGTTGTTATGCCTGCAAGTAACAAAACGTCAAAAGAACTGTCAAACAAAACGTCATGAGAGAGAAGAAGTCAAGAAACGTCATTCCGAATTCCGAGTTTAATAAAATCAACTTCAACTGACAATTACAACAGCTGTTAACTTGAGAGTTTTTTAAGTATCAAGGAGCTGAATGTTATAATATAATCTGTGTAATAGGTTCTTATATCGAGAGCATATTTAATTTTTTTTCCTCGTCTCCAAATTACTAGAAAAAAAATATTACTGGTATATTACTCAGGGTATTGTAAGGTATTTTTTTCCGCAGAGTGTACCTCGGTACATCATTTGGGCCATTTTTGGTGACATCCTTTATTTTATAAAATTTCTTATGTATTATGAAATCATTTTTTTTCCTTTATTTGAGATATTACGTGCCGTTAAGACACATCATGGCCCAGAATCCGGCATGATCCTTTCTGTTTCTATAGAAAATTTAAAATCGATCTAATTTAGCTGTAATACTATCGATAATGTTTTCAATTAACTTTTTAGACCAATGTATTCTGCTTATAATGTTTGAACTATTGTATCTTTAAAATCGGTTCATTAATTCCGAAAAATAAGGATTTGAAAGTTTGTATGACATTTAGTGACGAATCAACGCTCTTAAGCCATATCGTAATATTATCATTGTCGATACAGCCGCAAGAGAGCGACGTGACGGCGGCTGATTCTCCGTTCGAGGTGGCGGCGGACAAGCGCACGCGCCGCCCGCGCAAGCGCCACGACAAGCCGCCCGACCAGCACCTGCCCGTCGCCGCCAACTAAGGCCCCGCCACTGGCCGCGCCGGGACGCCCGGGAACTTCGGCCGCGCCGGGACATCTGAAAACCTTGGCTTTCCGGGATAGCCGGGAACTTCGGCCTTCCGGGACATCTGAGAACCTTGGCTTTCCGGGATAGCCAGGAACTTCCGCCTTCCGGGACATCCGGAAACCTTGACCTTCCGGGAAAGCCAGGAACTTCGACCTTTCGGGACATCCGGGATCCTTGGTCTTCCGGGACAGCCGGGAACTTCGGCCTTCCTGAACTTCTTAACTTCGCAATCGACTTCAAAGTACATTAGATTTAGGTACAAAACTACTTTATACAATATTACATTCTAGCTGGGCTAGATCTTTTATTAGTTATTGCAGGAAGACAGTACGTTTGGACGTAACAATAGTATAAATGACGGTGAAAGAATCAATATTTTTAATAATAGATATATTTTCGGAATATCCAGCATCTCATAAAGTCCTACTCTCTAACTTTTTACAACTATTTTCAAATTGAGTATTTGAAATTCCGTCTCTTCTTATCTCATTTTTGTTTATGGTTTAAGTTTTTCATTAAACTAGTGTTTCAGAATAAACACTTTAAAAATTACCACTCTTTAATGTTACCTTGGATTTATCATAATCCAGCATTATTTAACTTATTATCACAAATACAAAATATTTTTATATAGACATTTCATAATCCCTAATAAATCCATACTAAATTAAACAAAAAGCCTAAACTGAAAATTTTATAAACAGATTCTATGTTGTGTTTTAAATACATTGTTTTGATTAGAAATAACATTGTTTTATTTGGTTTCTATACTTTGTTTTATTGTTTGATTGATTATTTTCTTTTCTGTTACAGTTCTATATGTATTAAGAAATAATTGATTGAGTGAAGAATGTGAAACTACCACTATATTGTAAGAATTTATTCTCATAAAGGTTATTCAATTACAGCTAATGCAATAAAAGTGCACTGTTAGTGAGGCTAGCTGCTATAGTTTTTCATAATTCTACATACATCAGTATTTGTTTAACAATAGAATGTGATTTTTCTAGTTTAATTATAAGAAGATATTTTTATTGATTTATTCAGAGTGAGAAGAAATTAAATTAGCTCAAATACATTATGACTCATTATTTATTTACTATCCCATAATTAAAATGTCTATAAAGTAATTCTTATCATTTCTTTAGTTGTTTCTTGGCATCTGCTATGCCTTCTTTCACATTTGCACTAAGCTTTTTCAAAAAGGACATAAAACTATTAAGTTTTTGTGGATCTACATGTGCTAGCTTCTCCTTGCCTCTATAGAATATAGCAACTGCAAGTTGAGCTGCACGCCGCACTGGGTATGACTCGGCCATCTTTTGGACGAGGCGTTCATTGTTGGCCAAATACCTCAGCAAAGCACGGATTGGCATCTTGTTTTTTATCACTTGAATGATGTTTCAAATGAGCACATATTACGATACTTCTGCAACAGTTCACGTTTCAGTCTCAGTTGGGTCTTGAGTATCTCAAACTGCTTCAACTGATCCTGCTTGTTATAGTCTATGCCAGGTAGCCGCTTTATCTGATAACAAAAGACGATAGTCAAAGGCAAAGTGTATTACATAATAGCGATTATTGTACGCATTTTACTATCATCAGAATATTGTCTCAATTAAGTTAGTATAGTACGAGGCATATAACTTGAAATCGGGTGGGGATTGCGTTAAACGCGTATTTTGGGTATGCGTAGCGGTGAGGGGCGCGGGCGGCGGGAGAGGGGCGCGCGCTATTGGTCGCTCACAAGAGCACATGCGCGAACTTATCCCTAATTTTATTATCGAAAAAATTTCAAAATAGCCTAGTACTGTACTAAACCTTACCTGAGCACGAGCGACATCAAATTTCTTCTGTAATTCTAATACTTTTTGACTGCAATCTTGAGACTCCCGAACCTTTGCCGAATTGTCGTGAAAATCACGTTCGACGCTAAAACAGAAAAAAACAATCAAAATGATAAACAAGACGTAATATTGCACTGTTGATAATCTTAAAATAGCGCAAAGAAATACCTTCTTATGATTTCATACACAATGGGCAAAAAATCTACATCTACTTCTTGCACTGATAAAGGGCTAAAATTATTTTGTTCTGAATGATCTGTGTTATTTTCCATCCTATGATATGAATAATGGATCGCAAATTACAAAAATCACTTGCCTAAAAACAGAAAAGCCAAATCCAAAAAATACTATTTATTATAACCTCGCGTGCGTCATCTGTAAAATTGACAATTTGACACCAAAAAAATTTTTTTCAGTGTAGTGTTTCTCTTTGTGTCATTCATTTATCTCATCTGTGCTGTCTAGGGATGCGCGATCTGGGTCCTTCGATCCGATTTTTCGGATCGTAATGCCACGATCCGATCCGCGGATCGGATCGCATGCCGTCGATCCGATCTTTAGGTAATCTATCCGGATCGGATGCAAATAAGTAAAACACAATTAATTTTAGTTCTTTATTACGTAACAGTGGCGAGGGGTCGAAATATTGCGAAGGTAAGCCGAAAAAAACACCACCGCGTGATGCAAGCTTCAAGCGTTTCTTCAGAAGTTAAGGCCTCATTTTCACCATTCAAAAAAGCACTGATAAGATAGTGACAATGTCTAGCCCGTGCTATTCCATACTGAGTTGGAATCGGAAAATAATAAACATGGAAAACAAATCATTTTATTGAGTTTGCAACTGCCTGTCATCCACGTATATTTTTCGTACAAAGATGTAGGTTTGATATTGAAAATGTTTAAAAAACCCATCTTGCTAACGTAACTATAACTTCGTAATTAAGTTTGGAAAACAAAATTTTACCGGTAAGTAAGTAGACAGGTAAACAACACTCCATATGAATTAAAGCCATTATGGCAAAGAAAACTTACCGCAATGAACAAATCGGTATAAGATAAACACAATAAAATAAACAAAACCTGCGAAAAGTATCGATTCTCACTCACTAATTCACTATTTTGCAAAAAACTAATCACTTTCCAAACACGCACATAAACAATAATAATGGCGGACAGGTACTAATTATTTATTAATTTTCGAACACCTACAACTATCGCACTATCCAAATCAAGCCGAACATAATATACAACTAAGTTAAAAAGTCTAAGTCGCGATATACTTTCTTGTTGTTTCTCTTAATTTTGCAATGTTATATTGCACTCAGTTGTCATTTCGTTTCATTCGCGTATACTAGTAATAGACAGAGAAGGGAAACGTAAAATCGCTTGAAATAGTAAGAGATGGAAAAATGGAACCCGGTCCGCCATAGCTTATATCCAGAGTTTTTTAAGCGAAAGGCACGCGTGCGTGCGAAAGAGACAAAGTAATAACAAAGTTCCGATTACCATGGCAACCACGCCAGATGCCGGGTAAACATTAAGCTAAACAAAATCGGCTTTCCTTGACGAGATTTGCTATGGAAATAATTGTAGGCGCTTTAAAATAATGAAGCAATAATACTGTCCATGTAATCTCTTCACAAACTTGTAACAATAATTAATGACATTGTTATAATCTGCATGGAGGATCGTTGGGGTGGTATTTCAGGGATTTCTGAAAGGGAAGCCGATGGGAATCGGCTTGTATGGACCCCTCGCCACTGTTACGTAAACCCATGTAAAACTTGTAAACAAGTAAGATTTAAAAGAAAAACAACGTGAAATAGTAACAATAAAATTGTACTCAGAGAACATAAGAAAATACTTACTATATATTTATCAAAAGTTTAGACTTCGAAGACTGAGATGAGATGGCGGGCACCTAACGCCTAATTACTAACAGTTAAGTACAATTTTTATAGGTGCCAGTCTTCGAAGTCGAAACTTTTGAGAAATTGTAATTTTGACAGATGGCGTGGATCCAGTCTGTTGCGACTTTCGTACAAAGTTAAATTAGCCGATGATATTTATGATTCGTTTATTTATAATATAATATATAAGATTAATGGATCTACCCGCAAAGGATGCCGCCAAGTTCAAAATGTAAACTAAGATAAAGTTTGCAACAAATAAACCTAAGTAAGTGCCCATTTTTTTGTAAACAAATCACTTTTTAATTCATACGATCCAAGCGATCCGCACCCTGAATAGAAACTATTTAGCGACTGGTTTCATTTGATATACATTGCTACTTTTCTTTGGTAGGTATGTTTTTTTTCACCCCAAAAAGAAGTAGCAATGTATCACATTCATCTGTCAAATGGGACCGGTCGCTAGGTGGTTTCTAATTAGATAATCAGCCCGCCGCGCGCCGATCTTTCAAGTTTTGTATCTAGCAAAAATCGTATGTGCTCGATCCGATCCGAAAATCGCTGGATCGTATGCCCGCCGATCCGATCTTTCTAAAGATCGGATCGGATCGGTGCATCCCTACCCTAGTGCTGTCATCGTGACGTATTGTGTTTTGGAGTGTGGTTTTGTGGAATATTGTGGATATTGTTTCAAGCAAAATAATTATATTAATCAATCAAAATATGGATGAAGTTGCTAAATTAGAACATCTTTCCTTAGTATCCAAAATATGCACTGAATTAGATAATCACTTAGGTCTGAATGATAAAGATTTGGGTATGTAGAACTACTTTTCAAATTTTTATATTTAACTATCTATAATGTTATTTATTTAATACTGCCCATATTTCAACTTAGTACACACTCATTAAGTTTCTTGTGTGACTTGAGTTTATATTATTAACTTAAAAAATACTAGTAAAAATTGACTCACCCATAGCACCTCAGACGGGATCCGAACCCGCACCCTTAGGATTCCGGCCCAATGCATTAGGCCGGAATCCCAAGTGCGGGTTCGAATCCCGTCTGAGATCCTACGGGTGAGTCGATTTTTTTCTAATATTTAAATTAATTTTATATAAAAACAGCATTGTGAATGCCTCAAATCTATAAATTCAATATGCTTGATTTTATCGACGGGAAAAATATAAAAAAATCTCTACAATTTTTTAAATATTTTTGTTTTTTTAATGTTTTCTTGATTGCTACTGTGAACAAAACCTTATAACTTTTAAACTCTATCTATCACTATGAAACAAACTAAATAATGATTGCAAATAATAGGGTTGTCTTAATAAAATCAAAATTTATGATGAGAACCCACAATAAGATGCATTTTTTATCAAAAAATAAGATTTTTATTTTTTGATGATTTTTCCAGAAAAAAATAAAATTTCACAATGAAGTTAGATTTTTTAATTATTTTTTCCTGTCATTATAATTAGGCATAGTTTTACTTATTTTTATTTCCGTACTTTATAAAGACACTCTGTATACTCCAGTCCAGCACAGGACTCCAGCCACCTTGGGAAAGAATGTATGTAAACAAAATTTCTCGCATTTTTTGAAAATTATTCCACGAATACAAAAAGTTTCAGAGAATTAACGCCATATATTAAACTTCGACAACATAGGTAAGCTATCGATGATATTCACATAAGTATTTATAAAGATTTCGTTAAAAAGTACTTTTGAGGTTAAGTATGGGTGGTTTGTTTACAAACATTCTTTCCATTGCTGGAGTATAGTCTCTTTTCTTCTGTTATTTATCAAGCAATAAATTTCTTTCCAGCTGAATTTATCATTGACCTAGCTGATAAAAATCCTACCTTTGATGGATTCAAGAAAGCTTTGATAGACAATGGAGCAGAATTTTCGGATTCTTTCATGACAAATCTACTTCGTATAATACAACACATGAAACCTGTTAACTCTGCTGACAAAACCAATGAAACACTATCTTCCAATACAAACCCCTTAGCTAACAAGTTTCCGGGCTTAGCAATACCTAATGAAAAACCCCCTATATTCTCCTCTTCTGATGAAAGCAGTGATGAGGAGAAGAGTGAAAAGAAAAACAAAAGAGTTACAGCCAAAGACATGTTTAAAGATGAAAGTAAACCTAAAAATGATGATGTAGTTGACAAAGCCATGGCTGAACTGGAAGCGTTAGCACCTTCACACTCTAGCATAGCTGCCGAAAATAAAAATGACATGAAAAAACGTGAAAAAACGAAAGGGGATACCAAAACCTTGAAAGAAGAAAAGACTGCGAAAAGGGAGCGATCTAAAGAACGAAGCAGACGCAGTAGGAGTAGAGATAAAAGAAGTCGAAGTAAAGACAAAAGGAGTCGAAGTAGAGATAAAAGAAGTCACAGTAGGGAGAGAAGAAGTCGTAGTAGAGATAGGCGAAGAAGATCAAGAAGCCGTCATCGGCATAGATCAAGATCGAAGGATAGGCAGCGATCAAAATCAAGGGATAGAAAGCGGTCAAGGTCAAGGGACAGGAGAAGGTCTAGGTCTAAAGAAAGATACAGACGATCTAGATCAAGAGGTAGAAGATCTAGAGATAGATCTCGATCTCGTGATAGAGAAGAAAAGCACAGATTTGGAGATTCATTTAAAAAGCCTCGTAAAAAAAGTCCTGATGTAGAGATGAGTGATGACCCAGAACCAGGAAAAGTACTGTGTTTTACCTTGTACTGTAGTTAATATATAATCCAGCAGTAAGATATAACCTATTATTCATTCATATGCCATTCTTTTTTTCAGATTTATAATGGTCGAATAGCTAACATAGTGCCTTTTGGGTGTTTTGTCCAAATTGAGGGGGTAAGAAAGAAGTGGGAAGGATTAGTCCACATTTCCCAGCTGCGTTCAGAAGGCAGAGTCACTAATGTGTCGGATGTGGTCTCAAGAGGAGATAAAGTCAAAGTATGTCATTAATTTTAATAATCAATCCCTTTAAATAATGACATTAATTATTATTGATGCCCTAATCATTTTTTGCAGGTCAAAGTATTGTCTATAACTGGGCAAAAAGTTTCACTAACTATGAAAGATGTCTGCCAAGAAACTGGAAAAGATCTGAATCCAACATCACATGCTCATTTGGAGGTAAGTTTAATTTCTATTTTTACCTCCTATCTAAAGTTTTATTTATACAATCGCTTCCACGATACAGGCTTATCCTAGTGTGGTTACCGCTGCTAACTGTTTTAAGTGTGCGTTTTATAAATAAGGATTATTTCTATTTCTATTTCAATATACTATTTGTTGCAGCCGCGGATTTTATTTTATATAATTTTATATAACACTATTTGAAAGATTTTTCATAATCATCATGATAGTGGCGTGTGCTCAATAAAAAATACGCGTTACGTGATCGAGGGATATCCTTTGGCAGGGTGAACCTTCTGAACCCTTAGATCATTTTAGAAGAGGAGCCATCTTGGATTTTTGTATGGGAAGGAGATATAATACAATCTTTTTTTTGTATGAAATTTGAAAAATTTCTTTTTCAAAACCCATCGTGTGGGATATCGGATGGAAGGGATTTTTTAGCTGATTCCAAATATATTATAATACTAGCTATATTACAATACTTCCTATACTATGTCCACAGTTTCACGTTTATGTCGCTCGTAATCTCGTGGTGTCCTTTAAGGTTCTCTTATGCAGAAACATTTGTCTCTGTATTTTTCTTTACGTGTAAAGAGTATGGAAAATAATTTCACTTCTGCACTTTTTCGATGAATTTCATTGTTTCTTCATTATTATCTTTAGCACAATTATCTTTCTTGAAAAAAGTTGGGAATTGGGGCAACTGCACAGTACGTTAAAATTTATATTTGGATGTAGGATTCAATACGTTTTCGCTATTATTTACTCCAAAAATATGGCTCGCGACAAGCGCTTTTGATGATATTATAACTAGATTTTTTACAATCATTTACGCAATTTAATACTTGTAGCTACTAGATAATCTCTTTAGCTTGTCGTATGTTTTTGTGGCTACAACTTTACGTTTTCTATATAAAAATATAGGCGGCGCAAACCATGTTTTCCTATGGACCCTTAATCAGGGCTCTGTCACTCCGCGCGCGAGTAAGAAGCGCTTCATATGTCAGAAAAGATTAGACCTACGCGATAGAAAGAGAGGCAATTAGCGAATAGAGCGCTGTGCGACCTGAATAGCACTTTATTGTGTCGAAGCAAGAGTCGCAATTTATTTAAACGATTTTGCGGAATGTAACTTCTGTACGTAAGTACTATTATGTGCCTTAATGTGAACTGTACAGTATTTTCAGTTGCGTTGTGTTGTTGACAGGCGGAGCGGTCGGGGCGCAACCCGGACCGGCCGGCCGCCAACGCGACGGTGCTGGCGGGGCTGCAGGGCGGCCTCGACCCCGACGAGGACTCCAGCCGCAAGCGCGTCACCAGGATATCCAGCCCCGAGCGCTGGGAGATCAAACAGGTTACAATTACATACATATCTTTGTTCGAAGGGGCTGTTTTTATTAGTTAAAAAAAAACATAACTGGATTCTGCTTGGCCTTCACTTCACTTGATGTTAAGTGACGATAAGGCCGAAAGTGTAAGAATACTACACCCGGAATCCTCACCACTGAGGAACTGGCTATCTGAATTCTAACTACCGGAACATAAAGTTTTTTATAATTAAATTAGCCTTACTTGCAAGATCTATGTCTTAATGAGTTACAAAGCCTTTGTCCATCAGCCATTTTTAATGTCCCCACTGCTGGGGCACAGGCCTCCCTTATGGGTGGATAAGGATGGCGGGCCATAACCCACCACGCGGGCCCAATGCGGATTGGTGGGTGTTAACGTCTGCAAATGCAACCGGGATGAACGGCTTCGGAAGCACGGAGGAGCTCGAGCTAGTAAATTTTTGGTCACCCATCTCATGACCGACCCTTGCGAAAGTTGCTTAACCTCCGCAATCGCTGGGCCAGGCGCTAAACCACTGCGCCACCGAGCTCCTCAAAAACAAGGTCTTAGCCTGTTTTTATTGATTTTCAAATAAAAAGTTGTCATTTTAAGATTATTATTCATTTAAGGACTAAAACATGTCATTAATACTGACATATTTTCGTTAGGGGATTTGGGGAACTGGGTGAA
This sequence comes from Agriphila geniculea, assembly GCA_943789525.1. Lineage (NCBI taxonomy): Eukaryota > Metazoa > Arthropoda > Insecta > Lepidoptera > Crambidae > Agriphila > Agriphila geniculea. Next base: position 3,231,430 of record OX038876.1, read on the forward strand.
ATGGTTCCGGTTAGGAAGACTGGGTGATCAGTCTGCTGGCGTTGCTTTGCTGGCGGCCCCCTCCCAAATAAGAATAACGTCATTAATATTTGCCCATATTTTCAGATGATTTCATCAGGAGTCATTGACAAGAGTGAGCTGCCAGATTTCGATGACGAGACAGGTCTACTGCCCAAAGACGAGGACGGGGAGGCAGACATCGAAATCGAGTTGGTGGAGGAAGAGCCGCCGTTCCTGCAAGGCCACGGCCGCGCGCTTCACGAATTGTCTCCCGTGCGGATAGTCAAGAATCCTGACGGGTCGCTGGCGCAAGCCGCGATGATGCAAAGCGCGTTAGCTAAAGAGAGAAGAGAGCAAAAGATGATCCAACGAGAGCAAGAGATGGAGAGTTTGCCGACCGGGTTGAACAAGAACTGGATCGACCCGTTGCCTGAAGTGGATGGGCGCGCACTCGCCGCCAACATGCGCGGCACCGGCATCACCCCCCAAGACCTGCCCGAGTGGAAGAAACACGTGATAGGAGGCAAGAAATCCTCCTTTGGCAAGAAAACAAACTTATCACTCTTAGAACAGAGGCAGTCTTTACCGATCTACAAACTTAGAGATGAGTTGACTAAAGCTGTCGCCGACAACCAAATCCTGATAGTGATCGGCGAGACCGGTTCGGGTAAAACGACCCAAATCACGCAGTATCTGGCGGAGTGCGGTCTGACGGCGCGCGGCAAGATCGCGTGCACGCAGCCGCGGCGCGTGGCCGCCATGTCGGTGGCCAAGCGCGTGGCGGAGGAGTTCGGGTGCCGCCTCGGCCAGGAGGTGGGGTACACCATACGATTCGAAGACTGCACCAGCCCCGAGACGGTTATCAAGTGAGTACAGTACATTACATGGTACATAGTAAAGTACTTAATAATTAAGTTTATTTGAATAAAACTATTTTTGACTTTGACTTTGAGTACATAAAGATAGTAGGGTAGGATAGGAAGGTAGTGGACTCCCACAGTAAATCCTTAGTAGCCGAAACTTTACAATATGACAAAGTATCATAAATGAAACATATTTTTAAATTATCCAAATAGTTTTTTTTGTTTTTGTCTATTTATACATAGATTTTGGTTCATACTACCTAGTCTGGCCATAAGTTCTGTTATAGTACGAGGCACGTAACTTGAAATCAGGTGGGGATTGCGCGGAACGCGTATTTTGGGTATGCGTAGCGGTGAGGGGCGCGGGCGGCGGGAGAGGGGCGCGCGCTATTGGTCGCTCACATGAGCACATGCGCGAACTAATCCCCACTCCGTCGAAAAAATTTCAAGTTACGTGCCTAGCACTATACTTAGGTAAAATTTCAAATTTAGAATGCAAGCCGAAAAAAATATTGTGGGCATTCGAAATTTGAACATTTGAAGAAAATAAAAACATATAGTTCTCATATATTCTCAAAGAAGACAAAGTCGTAGTAATTTCATTGCATCGATGCGGTCTAGCGCCAACTGAGATTTTCAAACTGCTGAAAATTTGAAAATTCCACTGCGATTTATTTATCGTACTATCAAACGATTCAGAGAAGATTAAAGATTAGAATATAATCAGAGGAGCGGTCAACCTCATTCTGTTCGGACTCCAGCGGTCATCAAAGCAGTGAAAGCGCAAATCTAACGAAATCCTGTCCGTAAGCAAAAACTTTTGGCTCTGCAGATGGGACTAAGAAAAATCACTGTTAAAAGGGTGTTGAATGAAGACCTAGGACTGCATGCTTACAGAAAAAAAACAGCAATCTCTTTAACGCATGGCTGAAGAAAATTATATTCGAAAGATGCCGGGTTTTGTTTATGTGGTACGCGGGAAAAAAAATTCGTGAAATTTATTTTTTGGGCGAAAAAAATTTTTATGTTTTGGAGAGTTTCAACAAACTAAATGATAAAGTGTATACACACTCTAGTGAAGAAGCAAGCACACGTGTGCCATGTGTTCAACGTGGTCATCACCCTTCAGAATTCATGGTTTGGTTGGGGGTCTCCTATTTGGGTCCAACGGAGGTGTTTTTTTGTGAAAAAGGAGTGAAAACCAGTGCCCTCATATACCAAAACACAATCCTAACAAACATTGTAGAACCTCTTTCACAAACAAGGTTCGAAAACGGACACTGGGTTTCCCAGAAAGATTCTGCGCTCGCTCATAAGGCGAAAAGTACCCAAAACTGGCTCACGACCCGTGAAATCGACTTTATCAGGCATGAGGATTAGCCCTCCTCCAGCCCAGACTTGAATCCCTTGGATAACAAAATATGGCAGTACTTAGAGGAGAAGGTCTGCGCTAAACCCCATCGTAACTTGGCGTCACTTAGAACATCCCTGATTAAAGCAGTCGCCGCTATTGACATGAACGTCGTCCGTGTTTCGATTGATGACTGGCCTCGCAGATTGAAGGCTTGTATCCAAGCAAGAGGAGGACATTTCGAATAATTTTAATGTGGTTTAAATCTGTATTTTATGCCCTTTCATTTGACACATATATGGTTGTAGTGCGTAACTCACTGTGCCACTTATTTAACTTTCCATATGTAACAAAATTTATGGCCAGACTAGGTATATTACATCCCTGCAGAGTTTCATGGACTGAGGATTTAATGTTGGGTCTCCATATAAAAAATCGCTTCATTTCCTACACCATAAACATAAAGTACATAGAGTACATAAAGCTTGGCCGAGGAGTCCGGCTGCCAATTCGGCTATTCGGCTTTCAGAAAATCAAAATATTAAGGCCCATCACATAAAGACTGAATTTTGATTCGGAATTCCGAAACGGTATAATTCGGAAGCAAATCCATACAAATCTGTGGATGCGATAGTCGATATTCCGTTTCGAATTTCTAATGCCGCATTTACACGCTGGCCGTGGCTTGGCAAGTGACCGCCAGCTCCCAGCTACGGCCAGCCTCGGCCAGCACTTGGATGCCATTTTCACCCTGGTCGTGGCTTGGCAAGCGACCGCCAGCTCCCAGCTTCGGCCAGCCTCGGCCAGCGCTAGTGTGTTCCGGACAGCCAAGCTGTGCAGACCGCAAAAGTACTTAATGAATTTTTAGATTTTAGGAATTCATACCATAGGTAGTGCTTTTTATATTAAGATAATTAATATATGAATAGTAGAATACTAGAAAAAATCGACTCACCCGTAGCAGCTCAGACGGTATTCGAATCCGCACCATTATTTACACAGATGATTCCGAATTATGCTATCTACCAATCCGCAGCCAGTGGGAGCGGCGTTTCTTCGGCATTCGAATGCAACATATTTTTCTAGTATTTTTTCTAATACATTTATCTTACCACAAAAGTACTCTTTGATGCAGACACACTACACACATGACAGACAGACGAAGTTGCGTCGGCTATTGCTTATGGATTAACCCATTTTTATTTTAAATACAAACAATAAAAAACAAAGAAAGTGAATAGTTCGTCGTAGAAGATGGTGCATGATATCCATATAAACCGCAACAGGTAACTATGTATCAAATTCAAAATATGTTTTCATACTGAATCGATTATGTAGCTACGAAGTATTATTTCGTATTGTTTTACGCGGTCATAGACAGCGCAGCATAAATACACCCGTACGGCGCGAGCTCTTGAGCGACACTAAGACGGTTCTCACACTGGCACCGCGCGCGGGAGCGTGTTTTACTTTGTATGCAAGTACATCAATTTGTATAGAAAACCGCTTGGTCCAACACACCGAGGACGCGCCGAGGCGCGGGAGCGCGGGGTACAACACACTGAGCCCCATAGTATCGTGCCGGTTTTTGTACGTAAGCGCGGGGCCGTCATATGACGCCGACCGGCGCGGAGGCGCGTCGAAAACCGCCCGAATAGGCGGCACGCTGCGCCGTCGCCGCGCGCGTGAAACGCCAAACCGCGTCCCGCGACGGCGCGCGCCGGCAGTGTGAGAATCGCCTTAAATTATATCTATGCAATGACTGAAATATGGGCCAACTTAGAGTAAGACGGGCTTCTACAGAGAGAGAAGCCATACGAAGCGTTCCCCTCTGCCGAAGTACAAGCCCAAATGGGCATACGCATAAGTAAAAACAGTTGCGCCCGGATTTCTTTCTAGACCGAGTCCAGTCGCGCATGTGAACGCTGCTGTGTTTAAAATGTCGAATTTATGAGTTTTTTTGCTGTTAAAAGAGGTCTTGAACATCAAGGATACAAAAAGACGGTGTTACATTTCACATAAAAGTAAATTTTTATCGTATTATTGCTATTTGTTTACATTTAAACAGTAAATTCGTATATTTTATTCTTGATTAGTTGTCAAATTTGTTCAGTGACATCGGGTCTGCTAGTCCATGGCTCGTCCCTACAAATTTCAGATCTGTCGCTAGATAAATCCGAGTTCTCGCCGATGGGCAACTTAGTGATGTTACCGATAAATAATGTTTGTCGATAAAGTGTTGGTCAATCTGGCCCTGATTATGCGTCAAATTCATTCGTAGGAGCACGTCTAAAAATAAATTGATAAACATATATTTTGTGATTTTGAAAATCAGCCCCTTAGGGGGTAAATGGGGTAAGTAAACATAAAAATCGATATGGATGTCGTTCTTGAGGTTTAATGGGATAGTAATTGCGAAAATGACATTTATTTTGAAGTCCAACACGGTGGACATGAATGCGAACGCAAACGGGAACGGGAACGGTAACGGGAACGGGAACCTACTAATATCTCTGGACCCAATTCTGGGGGCCTATTTTTGAATCGCTCGGCTGGCGTCGAGCGCTCTTTTCGACTGATTTTCGTTCGACATATGACTCAAAACAATGAGATGTCGAACAAAAATCAGTAGAAACGAGCGCTCGACTGGAGACGAGCGATTCAAAAATAGGGCCCCTGATTATTAAAATAAACTCGTGCGAGGCCCGCGACACGCGGCAAACGTCTTGCCTCGCGAGGCAGCGCGCTTGGTGGAGACCCGCCTAAACGCGTAAGAACGGCTGGTCGGATCCTGGTTGAAGGTTCTCTAAAGATTTTCTCTAATATCCACGCGGACTAAGTCGCGGGCGGAAGCTAGTAATGATATATTTTACTATATTGACGACATTATCAAAATCAGTTTGCTATTTTTTTATTCAACAGTCGGTCGGTATCTTTCAACATTCAAATTGTTGGGTATGCAGATGGCAGTACTGTCATGGAGCGATGTTCAGTGTCAGCAGCCTGAGCCCAACTTCCCTGGGTTTTTGTATAAAGCTCGAGCGTATAAAAATGACCTCTTTGTTGTTATTCACCCCATCGTAAAATGATTGAGTTTGTAACCTTTATTCCTTTTTCCGTATCGATATTGCTGCATTGACAGTTGAGCCCAGACCTTTATGTCAAAAACGTGTCATATTTTGATGTGTGACTCATCCGTACACAAATTTTTGCTGTTTTGTTTTATTTTGTATGTGTGAGTGTCGTCATTACAGTGTTGTTTTTGTATGTGGGTATGCGGAACTGCACTTGTGTGCTTTTCCCTCCCCCCGCAAAAAATGCCAGAATAATTTGAATAGAATAATAATCGCTAAGGCTTCTCCCTTCGTGACGAAACGAAGCCTTTGTTGCTCGAAGTGGGCCAACATGTAAATACGTCGCAAGCGCTTGGCGCCAGCTCCTCTGATCTGTGTTCAAAAACCGACACGGGCGCGGATCGGCGGCCAACTCACGCGAGCTCACGCCAGCCAAGCCCTAGGCCTGTTTACACGCTGGGCGTTGGTGGTGGCTGGTCGTGGCTGGCCCAGCATGTAAATGGGCCATAAATCTGATTCCATCCGTATGTAGGGGACCTAAATGTTATAAGTTCTAACTCCTATTAATATAAATAGTGTTTTGTTTTGATAATGATAATAATAAATTTATTATATTTGTCGGTAATAATATGATTGACTTTTACTTAGTCTCAACTAAGATTAAAATATGTTTTTTCCTTTATTTTTCTATGTAAACAAACAGAAACTTTTGTCCACCAGATACATGACAGACGGTATGTTACTGCGCGAGTGCCTGATGGACTTAGACCTAAAGTCGTACTCCGTGATCATGTTGGACGAGGCCCACGAGCGTACTATACACACAGACGTTCTATTCGGCCTACTCAAACAAGCCGTGCAGAAGCGACCCGAGCTCAAACTGATAGTCACCTCCGCTACCTTGGACGCTGTGAAGTTCTCGCAATACTTCTTTGAAGCACCTATCTTTACCATCCCAGGGAGGACATTCCCCGTTGAAGTTTTGTACACGAAAGAACCGGAGACTGATTATTTGGATGCATCTTTGATAACAGTTATGCAGATACATTTAAGGGAACCTCCTGGAGATATATTGCTGTTTCTCACGGGTCAGGAAGAGATTGATACTGCGTGTGAGATCTTGTATGAGCGTATGAAGTCTCTAGGGCCGGACGTACCCGAGCTGATCATCCTGCCAGTATATTCTGCGCTTCCTTCGGAGATGCAGACGCGTATCTTCGAGCCCGCGCCGCCCGGCTCGCGCAAGGTCGTCATCGCGACCAACATCGCTGAGACGTCGCTCACCATTGACGGCATTTACTACGTGGTGGATCCAGGGTTTGTGAAGCAAAAGGTGTACAATTCCAAGACTGGCATGGACTCGCTGGTCGTCACGCCGATATCGCAGGTATTTATTGAAGACACATGTCTTTGCTTATTATTTTTGACATACATGCAAAAAACTAAATTAAAAGTTAAATTGTTTTTTGAATTAAAATATGGCACAATTTTTTTTTTAATTATAAATAATGTTCATCTGATTACTGATTTCAGCTACTGTTTTCAGTCTTTTGAGCGCCGTAAGCACGGGCTGAAAGGACTATAATCGCTGTGAGATACACTCGACGTTAGAAAAATCGCACCTCTTCGAAAATAAGTTTAGACTTGGCCACCTGCTATTGTTAGCTAACGTTTTATTGTGTAAATGTTGATATCTATTGAAAGTACACTTAATGAGCTTTCAATTAATAATTGTTTGATTAAATTAACATAACAGTTACCATAATTAAACGCTTAAATGCGTTATTGCTTGCACCTCCATAAAAGAAAAATAAAGAGTCAATTCAGGAAATGCGGGTAAATTTGCAATCGAGATGATGAGGAATATCTAAGATGGATCCCAACCAACATTTTGGCGCTAGTTTCCACCTTTCTTAACGTTTGTATTGGTTTAATGGGTGTATAAAAGCGTCCAGTAAAACTTTTGTTTGTTCAATGGTCATGACTATAACTAAATAACTCATCAAGATGAGTAACAGCAGTAAGAAGACATAATATGACTTAGATAGGTATAAAAGAGAAAAGCTGAACCACAGTAACACTAGGTATTGTAACTTCAAGTAACAATAAGAACCTAAGGTAATAGTAAGGTTTCTAGTAAGTCTCACTATTTCCAAGTGTTCTTAAAGAGTGCTAAGTAAATGTTTTATACCACTTAACTAAATTAGGAAACGTAATATTACTTAAGGATGTATAAACGGTATAGTCGGAACCATTATAGCACCTGCTTTTATAAATTCAAGTATCAGACAATACTTAAAGTAATATTATAGTTTCTTATAACTCTTTCTACCGACAAGAGCTCTAGAAAGTAGTTAGAATTTTTTTTTATCACCTAAGTTGATATAAAAGTGTCAATCGCAACCTATTTACAGCTACTTAATTTAGTAATTAGAAACCCCTATATATGATAGCAATTGGTATTATGGAGTTACTTTTAGAGCCCTTATTGTTACAGCGGGGTTCAAATTTACTTTTATGCTATTCTAAGCAATATTAACATGTAATTTAACCATTGTAACTCTTATTTTCACTTGATATCATAAAACATATAAAATATTACTTTTATAGATGTATAATGTCTCTAACCTCTAAATGTTATCTTTTCTGATCTGATTACATGCAGATTACAGTGATACCTATAAGTAGTCAGAATTTTCTGATTTTTGCCATGAGTTCGTGGATAAAACGAAAGTGTCATTGTCAGTCAGTCAGTTAACAGAAACGTAACCCTAAAATACCACCACCTTTACATCCAAGTTGAACCATAGTAAAACCAAACACCTTAAACTTGTACTCTTATTACCTTTAAAACCCTGTTCTGGTATTACAAGTGCAACAATAGTTCTAATTACAGGCCATCTAGCACTTTTTGTTCATTAACAGTAATAATAGGAACCTAGGGTAATAAGGAATAGACGCCATGCTAAATCAAACATAACCTAAAAATAATTCAGAAATAAAACTAGTTTAAAACACATTTTTGTATAATTTTCTCATTTTAAAACACAATATTATTACTACAATACACAATAACTGTAAAAGACAGAGCCAATATCCTGTTTTTATGTAAATGTATATTGTGTGTATGCCCCGCGTGATAAAATACAAATTATTTTTAATTCAAATATCACTTATTTTCAAGGCCCCTCAAAATTGAGATGCAAAACATATATTATTCTCTCAATAAAGTAGCCCTCGCAATAAATGTTAGCCATATGATGAAGAAATCAAACTTGACTGATAAAGTTAATGACAATCTTAATTACACTTCCTTAGTTGGCCATCAATGTTTACACGATATCACACATCACCAGTAACACTTTAAGAACTAAAATAATGAAAACTATTAGAAGAAGAAAACGCGCTACAGCTCTGAGTTGCGAATCAGCACTGATCAAGATACATAAAGTAACTCCAAGAAAAAAATGAACCTAAAAAAGAACTAATATATTACTATAAAAGTTATACCAGCAGACTTTAAAACTTGTGTACCACCTATAGTTTTTATTATAACCACAATACAGACTTTAAAGTGCTTGAGGTAGCAACATTTATATTATACCACCATTATAGATACGAAAAATTGTTTGCCATTAACGCCACTCTATGACTGTAATGGAACTCTCAGTGTTAAAAGAGTGAGCATTATAACCATTCTATTACTTATAGCGCTATAAGACGTGGGCCCAAATAAGAGGTTGTAAGGGGTTAGAGCGTGCTCTAACTCCAATTGCTAAAACCTTTGTATAACTCTTGCTTGCCAAAATCACTTTTAAATAACTATTTTAACACCAATTCTTATTACCAAAATGCTAGTTGGGATACTACGAAGTTGCTCAAATATTGCAAAAAAATGAGGCAATGTAATGTTGCTTGGAAACTGAGTCTCAGTTTAATCATTGATTCCGTTCGACGAGTATTCCAACGGTTGGCTATGTCCGAAGGGGAAGAAGTATATAACAACACTTACCATTAAATAAATTAGATAGGATTACTTTTTAATTTATTCTTTGAACTTTGAAGATTTTTTTAAAAGGTATAATTTTTCTGACGCCCAGTGTATAAATAGGCCCGTTTTGACAGCTGTTTATTTATTACACTAGAATACAACTCTTTACACGTAATTGCAGGTAACATTATCATTTCTTTAGTTTTTTACATACGACATAGTGCCGTAGTAATCTGATCACAGATTTTTACAGATTTCACACAATAATTTATTAAAATGTTAAAATAATAATTTTCACACACGGCCATATTGAATATATAATATACAATACTTAATTAATGATTGATTATTTATTCTGGTGAAAACGATGGCTAAATTGTCAACTTCGCGGCTTTTCTTCTGTAAAAAGTTAAAAACTACGGAAATACGATTTTTTTGTGTTCCGTTGAATCATTTTATCACTTGCTAGAAGTAAAACTGAAAATGATAAAAACTAAATTATTAAAAGTTCATACAATTTGGGATAGATTTGTCGTGAAAGTTGAATATAACGGCTATCGATTTTTGGTCAACATCCCTAATTGCGTTAAGATGGCAGCTGTCAAAACGGGCCTATTATATCTCTACAACTATATAAGCCACAGCGCAACCGAGTTCCTTCTACGATTTAGTATGAGCATATTGATTGTACGTGCAGGCGGCGGCGAAGCAGCGTGCAGGGCGCGCGGGGCGCACAGGGCCCGGCAAGACCTACCGCCTGTACACCGAGCGCGCCTACCGCGACGAGATGCTGCCCACGCCCGTGCCTGAGATACAGCGCACCAACCTCGCCACTACGGTGAGTGGATGTTTATGAGACCTACCGCCTGTACACCGAGCGCGCCTACCGCGACGAGATGCTGCCCACGCCCGTGCCTGAGATACAGCGCACCAACCTCGCCACTACGGTGAGTGGATGTTTATGAGACCTACCGCCTGTACACCGAGCGCGCCTACCGCGACGAGATGCTGCCCACGCCCGTGCCTGAGATACAGCGCACCAACCTCGCCACTACGGTGAGTGGATGTTTATGAGACCTACCGCCTGTACACCGAGCGCGCCTACCGCGACGAGATGCTGCCCACGCCCGTGCCCAAGATACAGCGCACCAACCTCGCCACTACGGTGAGTGGATGTTTATGAGACCTACCGCCTGTACACCGAGCGCGCCTACCGCGACGAGATGCTGCCCACGCCCGTGCCCAAGATACAGCGCACCAACCTCGCCACTACGGTGAGTGGATGTTTATGAGACCTACCGCCTGTACACCGAGCGCGCCTACCGCGACGAGATGCTGCCCACGCCCGTGCCCAAGATACAGCGCACCAACCTCGCCACTACGGTGAGTGGATGTTTATGAGACCTACCGCCTGTACACCGAGCGCGCCTACCGCGACGAGATGCTGCCCACGCCCGTGCCCGAGATACAGCGCACCAACCTCGCCACTACGGTGAGTGGATGTTTATGAGACCTACCGCCTGTACACCGAGCGCGCCTACCGCGACGAGATGCTGCCCACGCCCGTGCCCGAGATACAGCGCACCAACCTCGCCACTACGGTGAGTGGATGTTTATGAGACCTACCGCCTGTACACCGAGCGCGCTTACCGCGACGAGATGCTGCCCACGCCCGTGCCCGAAATACAGCGCACCAACCTCGCCACTACGGTGAGTGGATGTTTATGAGACCTACCGCCTGTACACCGAGCGCGCCTACCGCGACGAGATGCTGCCCACGCCCGTGCCCGAGATACAGCGCACCAACCTCGCCACTACGGTGAGTGGATGTTTATGAGACCTACCGCCTGTACACCGAGCGCGCCTACCGCGACGAGATGCTGCCCACGCCCGTGCCCGAGATACAGCGCACCAACCTCGCCACTACGGTGAGTGGATGTTTATGAGACCTACCGCCTGTACACCGAGCGCGCCTACCGCGACGAGATGCTGCCCACGCCCGTGCCCGAGATACAGCGCACCAACCTCGCCACTACGGTGAGTGGATGTTTATGAGACCTACCGCCTGTACACCGAGCGCGCCTACCGCGACGAGATGCTGCCCACGCCCGTGCCCGAGATACAGCGCACCAACCTCGCCACTACGGTGAGTGGATGTTTATGAGACCTACCGCCTGTACACCGAGCGCGCCTACCGCGACGAGATGCTGCCCACGCCCGTGCCCGAGATACAGCGCACCAACCTCGCCACTACGGTGAGACAATTTGAGACCGCAGTTGAGCAGTCGACGAAGTTTACGTTTGACCACTTCTTGTACAAAATTATTTAAACGGTGTCTACCTTTAACAGTTACGCAATCGAAATCGTATCACAATTTGGAAGCAGAGCCGTTTACACCACAGTGTTTACACATTCGTAGATTTGTTAAATTTTATAATGTAAACAAATAGACTTGTTTGCGTGCATACAGGTGCTGCAGCTGAAGACGATGGGCATCAACGACCTGCTGCACTTCGACTTCATGGACGCGCCGCCCGTGGAGTCGCTCATCATGGCGCTGGAGCAGCTGCACTCGCTCTCCGCGCTCGACGCCGAGGGACTGCTCACGAGGCTCGGCCGCCGGGTACATACATACATACACACCTTATAATAACACTTAAACAATACAAAGAAAATATAAAAAAAATGGGATATTTTTAATTGGGTGACTGGAAATAATTAAAGGCGACTGTTAATAGGATACTTAAGTACTAAACCCGGCAGCGGTTTATTTTGTTGGCGACAAAATAACTAAACGAGCTGATCCGTATATCTCTTAGAATGCTGATCAGAAGAGTTGAGTGTGTATAGCGATCTGAATCTCCTCCATTCACTCCCTGGATAGCCATCATCAGATCACAGCTAGGTCAATTCTTGGTGGAGAACTAAGACTTCAAAGCTACCTTGTTTGCATGAAAATATAGGGACCGCCACTATACAACGGGTTACAAAATAACCCCTAATACCGAATATGGTAGATAGGGACCATCAAACTGAACAAGTTTTACTATACGGGGCCAACTCTGAAATCACGAAAAAAAGTCAGCTGTTTCATACCAAAATTAATAACGAAAGTATCGAAATGTAACAGCTGTTTTTTTTCGCGATTTCAGAGTTGGTACCATAATAAAAGTTGTTCAGTTTGATGGTCCTTATCTACCGTATTCAGCATTAGGGCACAGAATACATAATAGTACAAGTACAGAAGATCCACTCCTCAAAGTCATTTAATTAAAAATCGACTCTATCCTAGACACAATAAAGTGCAATTCAGGTCGCACACCACTCTCTTCGCTACTATCGCGTAGCTCTTATCTCTTTTAACGACTTCAGGGTTTCATCCTTTAAATAATAATGAAATAATAGCTTACAATACTTACAAGTTATGTGTTTGTGAAATAAAATGTGTACATAAATACGTTTCAAAAAACCCTAGGCTAGATACAGTCAACGCCACTTTGCTTTCTTACGAAATCAAATTGTCATTAATAATTAAGTTTATTTCAAAAGTAGATAAGTAAGTAGGTACCTACCTAAATAAGACGTAAGTAGGTACCTAAGAATAAACAAATACTAACTAGGTAGTAGATAAGCATAGAGATGGGAAAGTGTTTCTGCCCGGGCGGGAAAATTGGGAAAAAACCCAGGCACATTGGGCATAAATCTTTTATGCCCAAATAAATGCCCAATCTGTGGGCAGAAAAAAACGATTGTTCAACAACGAATAAATGAAAAAGTTTTAAGGAATTAAAACGAAATATTAGTTATTTAACAAATATTTTTTATAATTTGACTTTTGGGTATATATTTTACTGATAAGTCTAAGGAGAAATCAAGGGAACTCTTCAAATATTATAGGCAAAGAGGCAAACCTATAGCGATTTTGGTATTTTCTTAAGTAACTTATGCATTTGCTTTTGGGAAGTACCATTTTGATGAAGTGTAACTGATGATGAAGACCATAGACGACCATCGGAATTATTCAATACTAAGTATTTCACTGGTGCGAAATGGTTACTTTTACATGGTTGCTAGGCTATTTACGCTCATCATAATGCATATGGTGAAGTGGAGCTGATAGTGAAGTACCAGGAGAACTCCTCAACAATTAACGCCCCTGCGTCGGAAAAAGCAGTGTGTTGTAAAAGGTGATGAGACGTTGAAATAAGGCTGTTGTAACCTAGGTAAATTGTCAATAAATATACCTACCACAAAAAAGTTTAAAATAAAAGTTTTTTTAAAAAACAACCTTCAAAAAAATATATAACCTAACAAATATAGCTTCAAAAAGAAATGGCTCTAAAAAGTTAGAAATAAAATATTCAAATCTGCATAATTACTTATTCGAAAGTTTGTACGCATATCTAATATTAAACAACGTCTTTTGAAGTCGGATGGGGTTTAAAACATATGATTGATGAAGCTTAGATGAAAAAATCCTTCCTCCCCTACCCGACTTAAAAAAGCGTTGTTTAATATTAGATATGCGTACAAACTTTCGAATTAGTCATTATGCAGATTTGAATATTTTATTTCTAGCTTTTTAGAGCCATTTATTTTTGAAGCTATTTTTGCTAGGTTATTTTTAATTTTTTTTAAGCATGTATTGTTTTTTTGTGAAAAAAAGGCTTAAAATTAATTTCTTTTTCAGTTAAGTATTGGGTAAAATGTCTTTCTTAACCAAGCTAAAAGTGAACATAAAAAAAACAAATGTCCGAGTCAAGGCTCCAAAGTCCGGGGTTTTTACTCATGGCGCGTGGACTAGGGATGGGTCCAGTGAAAATTTCTTCTTCTTATTTTTGTTTTGGCAATCTACTTTCCTCTTGGAAGTAATTTTTGCCAGTGTCAAGTGTTGAATAGTTCAGTGGTAGATTGTTTCAGTTTACATTAGAATGTGGGTGCATTGCATTCCAATGCTGCTTGGAGCATTTGGCACCAAGTATATCAAAACAGTTTACTCGGTAAGAGTTCTGCCGAGGTAGCCACCACTACACTAAAAGTCTCGGCTTCACACAACCAAGATCGCGCCTATTTCCATTATCCCACATATTGTTCAGTTGCGTAGACACTTGTACCACAAAACTGCACCAATTTTAAGACACAATATCCACTATGAATCAATTTGCAAATAATTAAAATAGACACCAAACCGAACTTGACAAATGGCGCCAAAAAACTCCAGTGAAAATTTCAATTAAATGAAAATAAAATTTATATGAAATTTATGAAATCTTTCAAAACAGGTTGAAATATTTCAGTTTTGAGTGAAATTTATTTAGTACTAGAAATCCCTTATTTTCTGAATAAGTTTACTATTTTAATGTATTAAATGAAAATTAAAGACATAATTTAGATTTTACTGTTGAGCAAATTCATCAAACTATTTATCGAGCTAAATCTTTAGATATTTTAACTTAGCTATTTAGTAATATCACAAGAATTATGTTTTACACGTAGCTATTTTGTAATATCATGAGACGTATGTTATGAATGATATAAAAATAAACTTTACTATTGTTGTTTTGCGGTCGGGATTCCTCAAAAGCAGCCTTGTACACGAGGCTGTACTTACTTTTCTTTATATTTTTATTATAATTTTAAAGGTGATGGTCCGTTATTGTTCAAATTTGAGTCAAAGCACAGTTTTATTGTTGAACATAATAATGTTGATTGTTTGTCTCTCGAACTTCACTGAATATTTTGGTATTTAAAGTTGTAAAATAGGCAAAGTTATTCATAATTTCAGTCAACTTACTTGTTTATTGTTTTATTCTATAATTATGTTGATTATATTGACCTTAGGCCAGTTGAAATTCAAAAATAAATTTCACTCTAAAGTGAAATATTTCAAACCAAAATGAAACTTATTCTAAATATTTCACAGACTGAAATTTTTCGTGAAATTTACCCAACTCTACGCGTGACGCATAGCGACCTACTAGTATTAACCTCACCGAGTGGTATTCTATAATTATGTTGATTATATTGACCTTAGGCCAGTTGAAATTCAAAAATAAATTTCACTCTAAAGTGAAATATTTCAAACCAAAATGAAACTTATTCTAAATATTTCACAGACTGAAATTTTTCGTGAAATTTACCCAACTCTACGCGTGACGCATGGCGACCTACTAGTATTAACCTCACCGAGTGGTGCGGGGTGATCAAGCGAGTTTAAATCGGGAGTGTCCTTCTCTACTTGTATTTTCATATGATTATTTTCCTTCAATATAATTTTTACCACTTTCGAAGATTATGTGACAAATATATACTTACGTCTACGATTCACATACAATATTTTGATTAGGATATCCAAATTCATGAAAATATTAACTTATGTACGATAATCTAAACTAATTTAATTAAAATTAACTATTTTTTAATGTTTAAATAAATTTTGTAGATCAATTTTGTAACAAAATATAAATGCCCAGATAAATGCCCAGTGGGCGGGAATTTATGGGCATTTATTGGGAATATTCCCAATCTGCCAAAAATGCCCGGCATTTTCCCCATCAGTAGATAAGCACGATGACGTTTGGAACTTTTGTGAGTGTGAAAAACGTGAGGTTCGGATCCTTTTTATTACTATTCAGGCAGCCCATTGCGATGCAATATGCCTTCATTATGGTTAAATATCATAAATGTACGAACGAACGACGCGACAATACGCGAATTGAATTGCTAACGGTGCGTCCCAGCCGGTACGCGGCAGCCCTCTGAAATTAGTCCGTCCGGACGGACCCGCCGGCTACTTATAGCTTCGTACCTAAAGCTCGGAGTGCGCCTAGCCTGATTAGGGGTTATTTTGTAACCCGTTGTAAGTATATGCCATCACGGACTAAAATGTAGATCTATAAAAGAGAAACAATTTCGATGCAATCTCCCAATCGGTTTAATTGCCGACATCTTCAACAATGATAGTCGTATTTCTACCAATTTACATAAAACCTCAACTTATATACACCTAAAACCTCCTCAGGATTCACTCTATCATTTGGTAAAAACCGCATGATTATCCCGAACAGACAGACGCGGTATTGTTTTATAATAATTTAGTGATTTGATAACAATCACACATCGGGCATCGTAATAGCAGTTTATGAAACTGATGCATAATGAGGGGTATTAAAGCATGAGCCTACGGCTCGGTTTTTAATAGTATCACACGAGTGTTTTAATACCTAGTTATGTACAGTTTCAGACACTACTTTATCTACTCTCATACAATTTGTGATTGAACCTACAAAATAAAATATCAATGATAAAAAGAGTACCTAGGTAGTTTCTCGACTTTGCTTTAGGTAGGTAGGTTGTACCAAATACTTAAAACTCTACGTACTTACCTAGATTAACTATTACGTTTTTCCGTCGCCGCATCTAAAATATCTACTCACTCACTACTATCAGAGATATTATTAAGCAAAAGTAAAAATTAAAATCTTTTTTTTTTTTTTTTTTTTTTTTTTTTTTTTTTTCTGGCTCGTACTTTTAGTACATTTGCCAATGTCGAGTAAAATTAGGGAAACGGAATTAAGAAGAAATAAGATTAGGATATC
Source organism: Agriphila geniculea (assembly GCA_943789525.1). NCBI lineage: Eukaryota > Metazoa > Arthropoda > Insecta > Lepidoptera > Crambidae > Agriphila > Agriphila geniculea. Next base: position 3,248,308 of record OX038876.1, read on the forward strand.
GGAATTTAGATGGGATCAGGAAAACTTTTTGATAGGTATTTACATATATAGGATTATATACATAGTACATTTAGAGTTTAATATTGTTAAGGATAAGGAAGGATATTATACATTTATATACATTGCGATCATTAGAAGATAATAGAGTTACAATACTGGTCGGGAATGGAACACGAAGAGTTAGTAGGTCCTTCCAGAAATCATCTCTGTTGTATTTTGGGCAAGCTAATATTATATGGTTTGGGTTACCCACGTCCAACCCGCACTCACACCCAGGGTCGTCAACGATATGGAGCTTGGCAAGATGTGATGGTGTACAGGCATGGCCTAATCTTAAGCGAGTGATTATAGATGTCTCCATTTTGCCAAACTTCATTATTGAAAACCAAGGTCTCGTGGGGATATTTTTTTGTATTTGAGAATAAAATCTGCCCCTAGTATGCTGGCTATATTCCCATGCACTTTTCCAATTGTCCTCTAAATAGGTTTTGGGAAGTGCTAATAGATCTTGACAGTAATTTTGGTAAGGATAAACATCTCCACAAGACACCGCATCGTGAGCAAGTTTATCTGCGATTACATTGCCATCTATGTTTGAATGTCCCGGAATCCACGTGAATTCTATATGTAAGCCTTTATCCAGACATTCTTTTGTGATTTTTCTGATATTGAAAATTAAAGGAGAATATAGTTTTAAGGTAAATGGATTTTTTTGTAAAGCCTGTAGACAACTTTTCGAATCTAAAAATATCACAGTCTTGTTTAATTTCATAATTTTTATGAATTCGACAGCTTTTAGAATTCCTAAACATTCGCCAGAATAGACCGATGACTCGGGTGGCAGCTTTACTTTTTGCACAATATTAGATTGAGAATGGTACACTCCTATGCCAACACACTCGGAGGTGGAATGCTTAGAAGCATCAGTGAATATATAATGGAAATCCTTGAACTTGGATTCAACAAGATGGTTGAATTCAGTTTTAGGGCTTCCATTTTTGACAAAATTAAGATGTATGACTAAAGGATAGATTAATGAATCATAACTGACACTAAATAAAGGAAGAAAATTAGATCGGTAAGTAGGAGAGTTTAAAGATAAATATTTTTGATAGCTAACTAAAAGACATGGAGGAGATTTATGTGTCCAATAGCTTGACTCTTGGTACAACTCATATAAACACTGAAGTTTGTCAAGTAAAGGATGGTTGTTAAACTGTAGAGTACGGAAAAAGAACTTGTCACATAGAAATTGCCGTCTCAAGTGCAGTGGTGGATCGCAGCATTCAACCTGCAATGCATTGGTAGGGCTAGACTTCATGGCACCGGTAATTATTCGTAAGGCTTTGAATTGAATCAAATCTAATTTCTTGTAAGCTGTAATGTTTCCTGGCTCAAGCAAGTATGTACCATAATCTAACACGCTTCGAATGAGAGCATTATAAACAAGTTTTAATGAGTAAGGGTGAGCTCCCCACCATACGCCCGCTAAACATCTTATCATGTTTATCAATCGTTCACATTTGCCAATGACATAGTCGCAATGTTGAACACCCGTTAATTTGGTATCCAAAACTACTCCCAAGAATTTAACATGAGCCTTAACTGGTATGGTTGCATTATCATAATTTAAAGTGATATCTGGAGGTTTATTCATGCGTGAAAAAAGGACAACCGCACTCTTAGATGCTGACAATTGAAGGCCATTCATATCCATCCACTCTTTAAGATTCGCTAATGCAACTGACAAAGTGGACAGCGAAATATTGATGGAAGAATTAGCGCTATATAATAACAGATCATCAGCATACTGTAGAATTTTAATGTTCTCATTTACACAAATATGGGACTGTAGATCGTGGGTGTAGATGTTATACAAAAGAGGACTGAGAACAGATCCCTGAGGAAGGCCTTTGGAAACAGTTCTAGAGAAGTTAAGGCCATTTATGTTTAAATTTATTGTTCGTTCCGATAACATATTAATAATAAAATGTGTGAAAATTTGAGGAATTTGCAAAGACTCTAGTTTAATTTTTAGGACATCCAGGAGGACGTTATCATAGGCAGAGCATAAGTCTACAAATACGGCTAAGAGTGAGTTATTTTTGGAAAAAGCAATGCGGATATCTGAGGTCAGAATGGCTAAATTATCAATAGTGCTCTTACCCTTTCTAAAACCAAATTGAGTATTTGCTAAAAGCCCTTTACTTTCTAGGAACCATTCTAATCGATTCTTTATCAAGTGCTCGGCTATCTTTATTAGTACAGATGATAATGCAATAGGCCGATATCCTGCAACATCGGTTGGTTGTTTGTTTGGTTTTAAGAAGGGCAACACTGTTTGTTGTTTCCAAGATGGAGGAATGTTCCCTGTCAACAACACTTTATTTATTAAATCCAAGTAATAGTTTAATGTATCGTCGCAAACGTTTTCAAAAAATGCATATGGTATGCCATCATTCCCAGGAGCTGAGTTTTTACAATTGTGAAGGATTCCTTTTAATTCGTGTAAAGTAAACGGAGCACTGAGACCTGTTAGGTTATGAGGTGATAAGAGGGGACAAGTGGGAATGTTGTTATCAGCAACCCAAGGGGGAGCTAATTTATCCATAAAAGAATCGGCTAATTCTATTGGAATTGTTGCGGAAGGCTTATTATAAGTGGCAGATTTATATCTGTTGATGTATTGCCAAACTAGGCTCGGTGGAGTATTTGGGGAAATTGATGAACAGAATGAACGCCAGCCTTCAAATTTCTTTTGTTTGAAAAGTTTTTTAGTTTCTGCTATGGTTTTAATCACTAAATCGTAATTACTATCCGACATGTCCTCTCTATACCTTTCTTCAGCTTCTTTTCTGTTTTTTATTGCATTGGTGCACTCACTATCCCACCATGGAGGCGAGGGAATTTTATTGGAGCCACTTTTTTGTGGAAAAATTTCATTAGCAGCCTCAATAAGAACATTACCTAATGCCTTTGCACTCTCTATCTCGGAACCATTAGTCACATCTGGGAGTAGCGGTAGTTTGGACTGTACATTACATTTAAATTTTTCCCAATCTTTATTATCCTTATCAGGAAGCTTGTGTTTTAGATGAGAGGTACGTTTTATATTTACAGGTTTATCAAATGGGAAGGTTATGATGATGGGGTAATGATCACTGCCATAAACGGATGGAAGTGTATCCCATAGTAAAGAGTTTGCAAGAGATGGAGAACATAAAGAAAGATCAACTGCACTATCAATCTCATTTGGTTTTGTTAAGCGAGTAACCTTTCCCGTATTCAAAATACATATATTAAGAGAATCAATAATATCTATCATTTCTTCTCCATAATTATTAGTTTTAGAGCTGCCCCAACTCTGATGATGACAGTTAAAATCACCTAGTACCAAAAAGGGCTTAGGTAAGTTAGAAATAATTTGTTTAACTTCACTGAGTATAGGTAGAGATGGATGAGAAATGTATATAGAAACAAAACACATATTAAAAGTTTGTATGGCAAATATAGAAATTTCTTTATGATGTGACGGTATAGGTATTATGGAATAAGATATTGAGTCTTTAATAAGTATAGCCACTCCTCCATGGCCATCATCTCTGTCCTGACGAAGAGTAGTGTATCCAGTAGCTTTAAATCTTTGATGTGGTTTAAGCCATGTTTCTGATAAAACAAACATGAAAGGGTCAAACTTGTTCAAAAGATAAATTATTTCACTTCTTTTACCAAGTATGCTTTGACAGTTCCATTGCAATATTTTAGCCCGACTGTCCATTTTGGAAGATTTGAATTAAATTTGAAATGATAGAGGCTGCGTTGGACGGTGAATTATTATTACTGTTATTATTATTACTAAAGCAAGTAAGCAAATTGAGGATTAATTTAATTATTTCAGCTATTGATATATTTTGAGAATCAGGTTCTTTTTCAGTTCTACTATAGCCACACCCATTAGTTGGTGATGGCATATCAAATTCTTTAAGAATGTCATTATGTGCTTCAATGTCATAACCTTGGCTAACTTTAGGAGGAGAGCGGGGTTTGAGAAAAACTGTTTTTTTATATGAAACTGACTCTGGTCTATTGTAAGTTATATTGTTTTGAATGGATTGATTAGGTTTGTACATAGTAGAAGAGGAGTTTTTAGCAGTAACTTGTGAATATAGTTTCGAGATATTAGGGAAATATTTTGAAGCCTCTGCGTAAGATGTACAATTGTGAGCCATATAACTTTTGATTTCCTGCTGTCGATTAAACTCCGGGCAAGACTTATTGGTAGCAAAATGTGAGCCTTCACAAGAGCAACAATAGGCATTAAAGTTTTCCTCTCTATCACAGGAGTCACCAGAGTGGTTGTCTCCACATTTGAAACATCTGGGTTTAGATCTACACTGCGTTTTAGTGTGTCCAAAACGACAACAGTTGAAACATTGTATTGTTGGGAAAATGTATAGATCTACAGGTAATGCATTAAAGCACATAAAAATTCTCTTCGGTAGCACCTGACCATCAAAAGTTACAACTATGGACTGTGAGGGCTTCCATATTGCTGATCCATCTTGAGATACTTTATAATTGATGCGTCTCACTTTAATTATTTTTCCACAGCCAATTGGGACTGAGATATTTTCTAGTATTTCTTCCGGGGACCATTCTGTAGGGACTCCACGAACAAGCCCCATCCTAGTTACACTAAATGTCGGGATAAAAGCTTTCATTTTGTGAGTTTCTAAGTTCTTGTTGGTCAGAAAGGAATTAGCTGACACATAAGATGAAAAGGATATAGTGATTTTGTTACGGCCTATGCGTTTTACACTTCCATTTATTATATCATGAATGTGATTATTTTTTAAAAATCTTCCAAATGCCACTGGATGGAGCGAAGCGTCGTCATTGGGTGCAGATTGTATTCTCTGGACATGGATAATAAATGGGGAAATATCTGTTTCATTGAAAATTGAACGTCCTATGGGTGAAGGCGTAGGTATAGCTGAAGGCGCGGGTACAGGCGTGGGCGTGGGAGCAGGGGCTGTTGTGGGGGCCGGACTTGAAATCGACGCATTAAGTTCTTTAGCAACTGATTGAGTCGGTGAATTAAAATCAGATTGATCAGCTTTTATAAGAGTTAACTCCGAACACTGGCAATTATTGTGGCTGACATCTGAACCTTGGTGTTGGCGACGCTTCTTGTTACAATGTTTACATACATGTAAGCGACTACGTTTACGTGACCTACTTGTCCAAGAACCATCGGTTTCCACTCCAGACTCATTGGAAGCTACTGTAATATACTTTCCCGCCGGAGGGACAAAGTCCCCCGGGTCAGGAGGTTCATTCATAATGAGTTGAAAAAACTTACCAAATATCAGCTATATACAATACAGAACTTATACAATTTACACACTATATATACAATTAGATACTAATGTGATAAAATTAAGTAATTCTGATCACCACTATCACTATAAATTAATTAAACAAAATCTCAAACCAAAAAACGCGTCCGACAAGTCAAACGTTTCCCGCCTTTTTTTTAATTAAAATCAAAAAAATGGCGCGTTTTCTATTAGAAAAAACAATAATGAGATGACTGCATTCCAGCAGAGTAATCGCTACGCCAAGTCATCGATCACCATAGAGTACATTTTAATCATGGAAAGTATGTGAGAATTTCATTTTTTTTTAATATCGCGGCACTGCCATCTTCTTGTATTTGCCCTGTATCGTAATGAGAAAAAAGTTATTTTATAGCATAGGTACTTTAGTTAACGAAGGTATGTTATAAAATAACTTTTTGATTTTTTTTCGGTATTGCGTGTATAAAGTATGTAAATATAAATTCGTTTTGAAATTCATAATTGATTGAATTTCAAATCGAATTTATATTGACATACTTTATACACGCAATACCGAAAAAAAAATTAAAAAGTTATTTTATAACATACCTTCGCTATACCTACTAAGCAATGTTATCAAATAACTTTTTTTCTTATTCTATATATACAGGGCAAATCCAAGAAGAAGGCAGTGCCGTGATATTAAAAAGCAACAACGATATTTCCACATACTTTCCATGATAAAAATGTACTCTATGGTGATCGATGACTTATCGTAGCGATTAGTCTTCTGGAATTCACTCATCTCATTATTTATTTTTCCAATTGAATACGCGCCATTTTTAAATATTTTTTTTACTTTTGCTTAAAAATGTCATAGTAGTGAGCGAAAATTTGACTCCACCCGATATTTTAGATGCGGCGACGGAAAACGTCTTAATTAAGCAATGTAAGTAATGCCGACCTACCGAGAAACTACAAACATACTCTTTTTATCATTGATATTTTATTTTGTAGGTTCAATCGGTTCAATCACAAATTATATGAGAGTAGATAAAGTAGTGTATGAAACTGCACATAACTAGGTATTAAAACACTCGTGTGATACTATTAAAAACCTCGCCTACGGCTCGGTTTTTAAACACACACTCATGTTAAATAAATGTTTTAATACCATGTTAAATAAATGTTTTAATACCCCTAAATAATAAATAAATAAATAAATGTTTTAATACCCCTCATTATCCATCAGTTTCATAAATTACTATTAAATGACTTTTAGCATCTTCCTTATTTGTTTACAGATGGCGGAATTCCCCCTAGAGCCGAATCTTTCCAAAATCCTCATCATGTCGGTGGCCTTACAATGCTCCGACGAGATCCTGACAATAGTCTCGATGCTCAGCGTCCAGAACGTCTTCTACCGGCCGAAAGATAAACAAGCGCTCGCGGACCAGAAGAAGGCAAAGTTCAACCAGCCTGAAGGGGACCACTTGACTCTACTCGCTGTGTATAACAGTTGGAGGAACAATAAGTTCTCAAACGCGTGGTGTTATGAGAACTTCGTCCAGATCAGGACGTTGAAGAGGGCGCAGGATGTCAGGAAGCAGCTGCTTGGGATTATGGATAGGTGAGTGGCTTGTTGACAACATTGTACACAATGCGATTATTGACATATTTTTTTTTTATTTATTAATCTTTATTGCACAACAATACACAAAGTAAGGTACAAAGGCGGACTTAATGCTAAAAGCATTCTATACTAGTCAACCATCAATAAAAAGACATTCATGAATTTGCGGTACATACAAAAGAGTTACAGAACCTTAAATATAAATATTAAATAATACATAGATAAATAATATATATAAAAATAAATAAACCTTAATATATAAATACATATATTATAAATATATAACAAAAATAACAAGAAATAGATTGAGACAATGATCATTCACATTTCCAAAAGAAAAGCATGAGCGTTTCTTTTAAATGAGAATTTGCTAGGAGATCTCCTGGTAGTTTCAGGGAGATTATTCCAGAGGCGGGTAGCTTGCAGCGTAAAAGAATCAGACATATAGCCAGAACGAAAGAGAGGAGTGGAGAGAGCAAGAGAATTGGCAGAGCGAAGTGGACGATCGTGAGTATCACAGAGATACTGAAATTTGCATTTCAAGTATTCTGGAGAATGGGGATTGTTGAGGATGGAATAGAGTGAGCAGAGCAGCCTTAGCTGTCTGCGTAGACGGATAGGGAGCCATTTAAGCTGAGACCGGTACGAAGAAACATGATCAAATTTACGAAGGCAAAATATGAAACGAATGGCATTATTAATAAGCCGGTCCAACTTATTAAGGAGATCCTCATTCAAGTCAGGGTAGCAGACATCAGCATAATCAATGAGTGGAAGAATTAAGGAAGTTACTAGAGTGATTTTTGTGCGAATGTAAACAATAGACAGTGATCCGCTGCAACTTCACTCGATAATGTGTAGTAAAGAGTAAATTTTTCGATTATAATACGTCGTTTTGAACCGCAAGCGCTCTAAAGTTAGTCACTTCAGTTGAACATTGTCAATTTAATTGCAATTGTACCTTTCAAGAACAGATTACTCCTCCTTCCAAACTTTGATTGTATAAAACTAGCATAGTGAATGCTAAAATATCAAATTAAAAAATTAATGAAAAGAATTTAATACAATAAGTAAATTGTATTGTAGTGAATTAAAACTTTTTATAATTTTCAGGCACAAACTGGACGTGGTGTCGGCGGGCAAGAACACAGTGCGCATTCAGAAGACGATATGCTCGGGCTTCTTCCGGAACGCGGCCAAGAAGGACCCGCAGGAGGGGTACCGCACGCTGGTGGACAGCCAGGTCGTCTACATACACCCCTCCAGCGCGCTCTTCAACAGGCAGCCAGAGTGGTAACCAATATAGCACTATTAATACTGTTGTGTGACAAATGGATACACGACGGCACCTCACACTATAAATGTTGACCTTGAGACCGCCTTTATGCCTTATGTAATAAAAGCTGTTTTCGCATAGGCGATTTAGTATAGGCGATTTTTTTTTTACATATCCATGTGTTATTTAGAGAAAGTTGTTCAGTTTCATGGACTGAACACATCCACAAAATTTGGATGGTAAATACAAAATGACCCTGTATATAACCTGAAGTGCTGTCGTGTGTACCATCGCGGACTCAAGTGCCTAGCTTAGGTAGGCTATTACATTTTGATATATTATTTTCGTTATCAAGTTCTGTATGAAACAGCAGATTTTTGTTTCGCGATTCCAGAGTTGGTCCCATAGTAAAAGTTGTTTAGTTTGATGGTCCCTATCTACCATATTCGGCGAGACTGGCATTCAATACAGCTATTTCATTAGAGATTTATTTCTACGAACTTCTAGATTACGGTATATACAGGGTGTCCCAAAACTTTGCCACACGGAGGGAAAATACCTTAAATAATGAAGATAGAAAAGTTCACTGAAAGAAGTCTTTGTTTTGTTTTTAAAAAGAAACGGAACTGCATTCAAAGTTATTTTTTTTAATTTGATATATGATTGATACAATCCGTAATAATTAAAATTTTAATGTTGAATTTCATGGTCTTCCTTTTGTTTAGGATGCTGTGTTACTTAAGAAAAAATAATCCGTATAAGCAGCCCTTTCGATTGGTATCGTAAAAAAAATATCGTTTTTGGTGGGTTCGATTCCTGGTTAAGGCAAACGATTTTTCAAAAATCTTTGAATGCAATTCCAATTATTCATAAAAACAAAATGAAGTCTTCTTTCAGTTAAATTTCCCATCTTCAATATTAAAGGTACTTTCCCTCTGTGTGGCAAAGTTTTGGGACACCCATTTTTTATGCGGGAATTACATTAGGCCGACGTGGGCCACGTACGCCGATCTGGGTGCGTTCAATAATGTACTCTATGGATGTTTCATAAGACATATTTTTCGTTGCGTCGAGTAACGTGGTATCGCGTCGCAAGGCGTGGATGTAGTGTAGCTCTAAACGAGTATCCTCTATATCAGGGGTCTCCAAACTACGGCCCGCGTGCCAGCTCCGGCCCGCGAACACCAATAATCCGGCCCTCGAAAGCGGCTGGATTGTACCAACATACTGTAATATACAGTACGTTGGTACAATAAGCTAGCTAGGTCCTGGCCCTTAGGACTTCGTTGAGGAGTTAGTCTGGCCCTTAGGCTAAAAAGTTTGGAGACCCATGCTCTATATAAAATGCATGGGGACCGACGCGCGACGCGCCCAGATCGGCGTACGTGGCCCTCGTCGGCCTAATGTAATTCCCGCTTTAATATGGTCAGTGTTGCCATTGCCAAGTTATTCGTGATTTTGTCGTGTTTGCATAGAAAGTGACTCCCTCAATTTTTGTCAACCCTTTATGGTGAAGCTGTATGTGATGTCAAATATATCAGTATTTGTACATTGATTGAAATAACTTTCAACAGGGTAATTTACCACGAGTTAGTCCAAACGACCAAGGAGTATATGCGCGAAGTGACGACCATCGACCCCAAGTGGCTCGTGGAGTTCGCTCCAGCCTTCTTCAAGTTTTCGGACCCGACCAAGCTGTCCAAGTTCAAGAAGAACCAGCGACTCGAACCGCTCTATAACAAATATGAGGAGCCCAACGCTTGGAGGATATCTAGAGTACGCAGAAGAAGGAATTAATACCGATCTTCTGGACGCTCTTAGTCAACCAAGATAAAGAGAGATTGAAATCTTTTCACAGACTGTTTTATTTAAATATTTATAGTCAACTGCCTGTACCTATAGTATCCTGTATCTACCTAAAGGTAAAAACAAAAACTTTTTAATGAAATAAAATATCAGAAGAACGAATATGTATTGTAGTTATTAATGTTAACCATTTCTTATAGCCAACCACCACCGATCACAATCTAATAATAACACTTGTTTAACTTCAATCTTCATAAATCTCCATTTCGGGACCTGTCTTTTCTCACTTTCAAGAGCGAGCCTGTGAAATGTGAATGGGGTTCAAGTCTGCTAATGTTTTCGTCAAAATCGTAGTTCAATGGTGTTTGAATGGTAATGCTTTTTGACACAGTTCTTGTTTCTTAAACCCAAAACGGAAACATATTGTGTCTTGATTTTGGGTTTAAGAAACAAGAACTGTGTCAAAAAGCATTACCATTAGAACACCATTGAACTACGATTTTGCCAAAAACAGCAGACTTGACCCCCCCCAGCCATCCTAATCAGCCATCCGCCGTAAAGACCGGGATTTAAAATGATGGCTCATTTCACCGCGCTTACCACAACGAGTATGAGTGAGAGAGCGATACGTGTGGCGTTTAGTATGCGAGCGAGAAGTGAATATGAACGGACCCCATTTCTAATCCCATTCTTTATCTGCGCGGTTGTATGGGAAGTGGTAATTGTTCTTTTGTGGCCATGTTTTCACGTGCCGAAACGGAGTGAGTGTGCGAACGCCCTCACTTTCCATGGTAAAAAATGAATACTGTGGCGATCGATGACTTAAGGTGCAGGGCAGGCACATTTGTCTGACGCCACGTGCTAACACGCCGTCAGATGACAACGGTTTTCATAGTAAATGTATGCACTAGGATCACACTTGTCTTATAACACCTCCATAAAAATGCGGCGTGTTAACACGTGGCGTCAGACTAATGTGCCCGCGCCATTAGAGTGCGTTTCATCGGTTACTATTACATCTGGGCCCTATATAATAAACGTGACAATTTGTCACCTATCATGACATTTTTATATCCATTGCGTCAATCGATCTGAAAATAGAATAAACTACTCATAGCTACACCGCAATGTAAACACAATTACAAATTACACAATTTACAAATTGTCACGTTATTAAATAGGGCCCTGGTCTGGTCATTGACCTGCAATAAAAAAAAATTATGTCAGTGCCTCTCTGGCAAGGAGGTTTATAAAGGGAGTGAGTACTCTACAAAAATTTTCACTTATCGTTTAAAAGAAATTCTACTTTATTGCATTCGTCATAGAGTTGAAATTCTATCGACGAAATTGACTGAAGGCACTACTGTGTGAAAGAGACAACACCAGGTGGAGGTCGGTGTCTCGTTCGCACAATTGCCACTACTAAACAATAATACCACGATAGTAGGACAAAAAATATGTACGTTACCAATTAAGTAGTGTATCAAAATTAAGGATTCGGAGTGGGAAGTCGAATATTTACTATTTAAATATTAATTTAGAATGACACATATTAATTGTAATATAAAACAGAACTTACTCTTTTTTTTAATTAGATATCTATAATAATGCTAATCAGCTATCATCGGTGAGGTGGTAATAAATAGAATTGTCAATCCTGGCAACTCCGATTTTGACCTTGGCGCCGAATTTCAATTTAAGAATGTCAATCTGTAGGAAATGTTACTTTACAAAACTAGTGTGACCATAAATACTGCACCATTTCAGATTTCCAAATAGCGAAATTGTTCTATTGAAATGGCTAGAGGTCGCAGGAAAAGCGGTAAAATTAATAATAATAATCAAATTCATACTTATGCGCCTATTTCGATGAAACTCGGGTTTTGGTACTATTTCAACATGAAAATAACAACGCAATGTTGAAAATTTAAAAAATCCAAGATGGCGGCCAATTTTTTTGTTTTTGGGCCGATTTCGATGAAACTCGGTTTTTGGTACTATTTAGACAAGAAAATAACAACGCAATCTTTAATAAACTAAAAATCCAAGATGGCGGCCAACTTTTTTGTTTTTGGGCCGATTTCGATGAAACTCAGTTTTTGGAACTATTTTGACAAGAAAATAACAACACAATTTTTAAAAAACTAAAAATCCAAGATGGCGGTCAACTTTTTTGTTTTTGGGCCGATTTCGATGAAACTCGGTTTTTGGAACTATTTAGACAAGAAAATAACAACGCAATTTTTAAAAAACTAAAAATCCAAGATGGCGGCCAACTTTTTTGTTTTTGGGCCGATTTCGATAAAACTCGGTTTTTGGAACTATTTTGACAAGAAAATAATAACGCAATTTATTAAAAACTAAAAATCCAAGATGGCGGCCAACTTTTTTGTTTTTGGGCCGATTTCGATGAAACTCGGTTTTTGGAACTATTTTGACAAGAAAATAACAACGCAATTTTTAAAAATCTAAAAATCCAAGATGGCGGCCAACTTTTTTGTTTTTGGGCCGATTTCGATGAAACTCGGTTTTCGGTACTATTTTGACAAGAAAATAACAACGCAATGTTGAAAACTTAAAAAATTCAAACATCTGAAGACTCAATTGATTGCACTATGAGTCAGGCAATGGTTGGTTGCAGTAGAAACAAGCTAAAGAAATATGTAAAAATTAACAAGTATATTTCAAAAACAAAAAAGTTACTAAATAAGCAGAAACACTTTTTCAAAAATATTAGTCACATTAGGGAGCATAGACAACTAACTGAAAAGCTGGATACATGTCAAAGTATAATCAATGAGAATAGACTTACTTATGAAAATAACATTGCTATGTTAAATACTAAAATTCACTCGTTACAGGAGTCATTATCCAGGATGACCCAAAATTATGACCGTTCCAAAAAAGAGATAGGGGAATATATACTGGCACTTAAATGTTTATCCACTCCCTCTCTGTCAGAAAACCATTCAACCCATAATGATAGTAGTAGCTCCTTAGCGTCAGGCCTAGATGCTCGGGATCATTTACAAGACCAAACAGTGTATGAGCCCTTAATCTCCAAACATGTAAATATTTTAGATAGCACAAGGGAAAATAATTCCTTTACTACTAACCAATGTTCGAACATTATGTTGTGTGACGAAATTGGAAAAGATTTAGGCCACTTATTCACCAATCTATTGGGAGAAAATGTTTTAAATTATTGTATGCCGGGTGTGACCCTACATGACATTATGAGAAAAGTAGTAACTCTGAACTTAAACGAAAATACCAATTTAATTATATTAATTGGTCAAAGAGGTAATGTAAACAAGAAAGATCTCATTTCATACTACAATGAGTTGTGCAGTTTAAATATAAATAAAGTTGTATTGTTTACACTACCTTACAGTGCTAGCTTGCCACAGGAAGAAAATAATATCAGATACAATTTAAATTTAACACTAAGCAATATGACTTATTATAATAGTCAGAGATGTCACATAATAGACATAAATAAATTATTATTTAATTTTAAATTGACAAGAGATAAATATTATCTTCCAAATTATTTTAAAAGACAAGTAGCTTTAGCGCTATTATTTTATTTTAAATATTTAGCCAAAAACTTGGCTATCACTTCTGCTTCTATTGAGCAGAATAATTTTGACATTTTGCATGAGACCTTGGAATCTGTTCCAAGTAATAATAATACTATTCTTACTCCTGCTTCTATTGAGCAAAAAAATTTTGACATTAAAAATAACCCTTTGGAATTAGTTCCAAATAATTCTTTTGTTAATAATTTAAATCACATAATAAGACAATAGAGGAAGTCTCTAGCCGTGTAATGACTAAGGAAAAGCCTAAATACTTAACTATAGTTCATCAAAATATTCAGGGCTTTTCTGGCAAAGAATTAGAATTAGAACTTTTTTTAACGGAAAAGAATGTTAATATTTTATGTGTCACTGAGCACTGGCTTAAGGAATATGAATTAATTACAGGATTTGAATGTTATAAGATTGCTAGCTCATTCAGTAGAAAATCCACCATTAGAGGGGGGTGCTTCATAATTTTGCAAAACAATATGAATTTTAAAGAACGTAAAGATGTGATATCCCTCTCTATTGAACAACACGTTGAACTGTCATGTGTGGAATTAGATCAGTTGATAATGATTTGTGTGTATCGCCCACCAACTGGTAACTACCCTCAATTTGAGTCCGCTATGGAAGATGCTTTAAAATTGGTCATCAAAAAGAATAAAAAAATTGTGGTGTGCGGTGATTTTAACATAGACATCTTAAAATCGTCATCTATTGCAAGTAGGTTTCTGAATTTATTTAAGTCCTTCGATTTAGTAAACACTTTCTGTGAACCTACAAGAATCAGTGCTACATCTAGAACTTGTCTAGACAATATTTTTAGCAATTGTAACATACTTGATAAAGGAATAATAAACTGTATTCGTTCTGACCATAGCGGACAAATAGCTTCCCTTGAGCACCATCATGTTCCTTATCAGTGTAATATAATTTGCAGGCCTCTAACGAAAGGTAAATTGGAAAATTTTCATAATAATGTCACCGCCAAAACTCTTTGCTTACCTAGTAAAGATGATCCCAATTCCCATTATAATGATTTATTTAATTTAATTAAGGTAGAATTTGATAAGACATTTAAGCAAAGAACTATTCAATCAAAAGTTTTCGAAAAAAAATTCAGTGATTGGGCAACACCAGGCATCTATGTTAGCAGAAATAAGTTGTTTGAATTGTATGGTCAGAAAACAATCTCAAATGATCCCGAATTTCATGAATATGTAAGAAACTATTCAAAAATGTTCAATAAAGTATGTACTTTAGCAAAAGCAAAATGTATATCTACAATAATTCATCAGTCAGATAATAAAATAAAAGCCACTTGGAATATTATAAACAAAGAGACTGGGAAAACTAAAAGTAATGACCGTAAATTCTCATTAGTATCAGACAATAAAATTATTAAGTCAGATGAGGGTGTGGCAACAATTTTTCAGGATTTCTTTTCTAAAATACCTCTTGCAACTACCAGTAATTTGAATTCATCTCCAAACATCTCTGTCTCCCTCTTGGAATCATGTGTTGATAAGTGCAATAATATATTTAAATTTAGACATATTTATGGTGATACCATTCTTAAAACATTTAATTCAATAAATATAAAAAAGACTGAAGATCTCTGGGGCATTTCAACTCACGTAATTAAACCTATAATAACTACCATTGCTCCCCATCTTGCTTTTATTTTCAATAAGTGTGTTGATGAAGGGATATTTCCAGACTTAATGAAATATAGTAAAATTATCCCTCTTTTTAAATCTGGGGACAAAAGCGATCCCGCTAACTTTAGACCCATTTCCATTTTGCCAGCACTAAGCAAAATTTTTGAAAAGATCATTTATGATCAATTATTAGCACATTTTCTTATCAACAAACTACTTCACGAGAAACAATTTGGTTTTACTCGTGGTAGATGCACAACTGATGCTGGAATTGCACTTCTCAAACACGTCTTTGAGGCATGGGAGGGTAAACAAGATGCAATTGGTATATTTTGTGATCTCTCTAAAGCATTTGATTGTGTCAGTCACAGTACTTTATTGAATAAATTGGAACATTATGGTGTATCAAAAAATGCAGTAAGCCTTATGCAATCGTATCTTTCGGCGAGAACCCAAAAAGTTGTTGTAAATAAAACAATCTTATGAAGCACCCATTACCATGGGCGTGCCGTAGGGATCGATATTGGGTCCATTACTTTTTCTTATATATATTAATGACCTTCCTTACTATACCAAAAACTTGTGTGAAATAGTACTGTTTGCTGATGATACTTCTTTAATTTTTAAAGTTGATAGAGGATGTGACTGCAGTGACGATGTAAACAGCACTCTTTCCAAGGTGATGCATTGGTTTACTATTAATAATCTGAAGCTTAACTCTAGTAAAACTAAATGTGTCAAATTTTCACTTCCTAATGTGAGGCAGGTTCATACCACAATAAATGTAAATGGCGAAGCAGTCGAATTGGTTGACTCAACAAAATTCTTAGGTATTACTATAGACTCGCGGTTGCAATGGGACCCTCATATCGATGCCCTGTCAAGCAGACTTAGTTCTGCTGCCTTTGCCGTTAAGAAAATAAGGCTTCTGACCGACATTGAAACAGCAAGATTGGTTTACTTTAGTTATTTTCATAGTATTATGATCTACGGTTTGATGTTGTGGGGCTCAGCTGCTAATATTAATAATATATTCATCTTACAAAAAAGGGCAGTGCGCGCTATATACAACTTACGGTCTAGAGATACCCTTCGTGACCTATTTAAAGAAATTAAAATATTAACGGTTGCTTCCCAATTCATCTATGAAAATATTATGCATGTAAAGAAAAACTTAGATAGCTTTGTAAAAAATAGTAATATTCATGAATTCAATACAAGAAACAAGGACAAACTTGCTGTTCCAAGACGCAGATTGCATAAAACCGGAAGCTCTTTTTTGTGTAGATGTATTACCTTCTATAACAAGATTCCACAAAAAGTCACAGAACTGCCCTTGGAAAAATTTAAAAATACTGTTAAATCCAATCTTATGAGTAAAGGCTATTACACTGTTGACGATTATTTGAAGGATAATAACGCATGGGCATAGCTTTTGTATTTGTTAATTATTACTCTAATGCCTCAGTATAGATTAGAAAAGTCCGTGGTTCTTTCATAGGTCTAGATAAATAGTTCTTTAAAACTCCAAGTAATTAAAAACGTTGATTTTCTCTTTTAACTATGAATTGTGAAAAGTGTCCTACCTACTTAATAACGTACTACTGGCTTCTTGACTCGACGACTTAATATGGGTAGCTTTAGTATGTCATGCTCACTTTAAACATTTCT
The DNA here is from genome assembly GCA_943789525.1 of Agriphila geniculea. Taxonomy (NCBI): domain Eukaryota; kingdom Metazoa; phylum Arthropoda; class Insecta; order Lepidoptera; family Crambidae; genus Agriphila; species Agriphila geniculea. The sequence continues at coordinate 3,265,281 of OX038876.1, forward strand.
GCGGTGGTGTCGTGTGAGGCGGGTCGTTACGTTCCCTCAAATATGGTTGAGCGAAACGATGGCTGGTTCATGCGTCATGCTCGTGAACGGGTGCTGCCAGTGGGAATGGGTCTGCTTCTGTCTGCTTGTATTAAGGGCGTCGTATATAGGAAATCTGTTTTGTATTGTCTGTATGTATGGCACTTCTTACTCGAAACGTTTATATCATAATAACTTACCTTGTTTTGATTTATTTAATTGCAATATTTTTGCTTTCTATAGTATTTGTGTATTATAAAATTCATAAGTGCTGACTATGGAAAGTAAAATATAAAATACATAAATATTGCCTATGAAAAGCTTTTGGATATTAGTTTTCAATTCGATGCCTTAACATGGGTAGCCTTAGTATGTCATGCTCTCTTTAATCTTTTCTGCGGTGGTGTCGCGTGAGGCGGGTCGTTACGTTCCCTCAAATATGGTTGAGCGAAGCGATGGCTGGTTCATGCGTCATGCTCGTGAACGGGTGCTGCCAGTAGGAATGGGTCTGCTTCTGACTACCTATCTTAACGCATATAGAATTGTAAAGTTTTTTTTTTTTTTCTCTCTTGTAACAGCCTAGACTGAATAATAACTTCAAACTTTGAATTTAGCTTGAAACCTGTAAATTGATTAAGAAAATTTGTAATTTATTAAGTAATGATCTAATTAAATTTTATTTATTTGTTAATCTTTGTTAAAGTCTGGAAACGATATACATATTTGTAAATATCGTTCCATTTGATAAAGCTGGTAAGTTTTTTGCGCCCGTTTTTCTTGTCAGCTAAAAGACGTCATAATGGGTGGTAGGGCAAAAAAATTGTTTGACGATTTAAAAACGCTCATTATGTGAGCTTATTTGAATAAAGATTTTTTCATTTCATTTCATTTTCATTTCATTTCATTTCATTTCAAGATGGCGGCCAACTTTTTTGTTCTTAGGCCGATTTCAATGAAACTTGGTTTTTGGTACCATTTTGACAAGAAAATAACAAAGCAATTTTTAAATACAAAAAAATCCAAGATGGCGGCCAATTGTTTTGTTTGTGAGCTGATTTTGATGAAACTCGGGTTTTGGTACTATTTTGACAAGAAAACAGCAACGGAATGTTATAAAAAAATCTAAGATGGCAGCCAAATTATTTATTTGTTTTTCAACCGAGTCACATCAAAATCAACCCAAAAACAAAATTAGCAGCCATTTTGATCTTTTTTGATTTTTCATCAGTTTACATTGAGTTGTTATTTTCTTGTCAAAATAGTACCAAAAATCGAGTTTCATCAAAATCGGCCCAACCAACAAAAAAGTTGGCCGCCATCTTAGATTTTTAGTATTTTAAAAATTGCGTTGTTATTTTCTTGTCAAAATATTACCAAAAACCGAGTTTCATCGAAATCGGCCCAAAAACAAAAAAGGTGGCTGCCATCTTGGATTTTTTTAATTTTTCAATATTGTGTTATTATTTCTTGTCAAATTAGTACTAAAAACCGAGTTTCATTAAAATCAGCACACATAAAAGAGTTGGCTGCCATATTATTTATATTTTTAACATTTCGTTGTTATTTTTTTATTAAAATAGTAACAAAATCAAGTTTCATCAAAATCGGCCCACGAACAATATAGTTGGCCGCCATTTTGTTTTTTTTTTATTTTTAACATTGTGTCGTCGTAAATCTCTTGCACCCATTTTATTAACTTCACAAGTAAAGAAATTGGTGCAAGTATTTTAGACCTTATTGACATATTAACCAAAATAACAGTTTTTAATGAAACAGCAAAGTAAATGAACAAATATAATTATGGTAGAAAAGCAACCGAATTTAAAACGTCAATAAAGTCGAAAATCGTTTGCATCTTTTTTTAACTACAGATCACTAGACAATGTTTTCCTACTTTTACTTGTTTTTCCAACATTCATTTGTTTTTCCAAAGTTCACGCACGTTGTATTTTTATTAAAAATTGGAATAACCTCTAAAGTTGCGTAATTATTTACACTTGAACTTAAATTGACTAAACTAGATTTTTAGGAGTGTTTTGCAGGTTGTCCGGTTCGCAATTCGTCTGGCAGACAAACTGCAAATTTTTCTTCTCAAATATGGTAGAATTACCATATTTAAAAAATAAAAACAAAAAAGCAACTTAATAAAAACGTGATAAATAACTTGTTCTTAAAAAATATTTTTTAATAAATAATTATTTTCTGTTTTTTAGTTAAAGAGCTAAACTAAAAATATACCACCGCCTATCAGAGTACTCGTCAAGACCATTCAAACGAGTCCAAACTCGATGGGGTTGAAAGGTTTTATTACAGAGTTCCTGTGGCCTTCTTCCAGCTCCATCATCAGACTCTTGGATACTATTACCCAACAGAGCACTCGTCAAGACGATTCAAACGAGCCCAAACTCGATGGGGTTGCATGATTTCAATATTGAGTTCCTATGGCATGGCCTCCAGACTTCATCATCCGACCCTGAACCTCGTCTCCCGTCAGAGTACTTGTCAAGACAATTCTAACAAGCCCAAACACGATGGGGTTGTATAGTTTCATTCATCATAGAGTTCCTGTGGTGTTCATCCGGCTCCATCATCAGATCAGCTCAATGACACTGTAATATTGCATTTCCTTCCATTTCTGACCTGCGTTCAAAGTTTCTAGTCTCTAGCTCATCGGAAATTTAGTATAAAATCGTTTGCAAAATTTGTGCTCAAACCAACAAACGAGCAAGCAACCTAACAAAAACGCGGTAAACAGTGTCAATTATAAATAAAGAACTATCTAGGTATTTAAGTTTATATTAAACAGTTTTAAGTATTATGTATGTCTCCGGCCAACCATACGGTTTGGTCACCCTAATGAAGAAAAGGACACATACATCTACTTGACCTCTCTGTCGGCTCGTTTTGGGGCGAAGCACTCATTCCGGTTTATAGTACTATTTCCATGCTCTCTGGTGTTATGTTGGCACATGAGTAAAAAAATGTAAGATGTTGGTACCCCGTTAATTTATTAAATTCTGAACCTTATTGCATTGTAATAAGATTACAATGGCGGCCAACAATACTGCCAATATAACGCCATACGAATTATCCGATGAAACCATAGATGTAGCACATCCCTTCGGTATAAACCAGATTGAGCTCTTCGCCCCAAAACGAGCCGACAGAGAGGTCAAGTAGATGTATGTATCTCTTTCTTCATTAGGGTGACCAAACTGTATGGTTGGTCGGAGACACACTTATTACTTTAAACTGTTTAATATAAACTTAGGTACTTCTATATTTACAATTAATACTTTTGCCACGTTTTTATAAGGTTGCTTGCTCGTTTGTTTGTTTGAGCACAAATTTTGCAAACGATTTTATACTAACTTCCAGATGAACTAGAGACTTGAAACTTTGAACACAGAACTAGAAGGTAATGTAATATTATGGTATCCACAGGCCAGCCACAGGAACACTATGATGAAACCATACAACCCTATCGTGTTTGGGTTAGTTAGAATCGTCTTGGCAAGTACTCTGTTGGGGAATAATATTCAAGGGGCTGATGAAGGAGCCGGAAGAAGGCCATTGGAACTTTGTAATAAAATCATGCAACCCCATCGAATTTGGGCTTGTTTGAATGGTCTTGACGAGTACTCTGATAGGAAATAGTTTCCAGGGTCTGACGATGAAGCCGAAAGAAGGCCACTGGAATTCTGTAATAAAACCATGCAACCCCATTGAGTTTGAGCTCGTTTGATTCCTCTTGACGAGAGCTCTGATAGAAGGTGGTATATTTTCAGTTTAGCTCGTTAAGTAAAAAGCAGTTGTTTTGATTTAAATATATGGTAATATACAACGTCAAAAGTCAAAAGGTCAAAATAGCTGCTAATTTTGTTTTTGGGTTGATTTTGATATTACTGGGTTGAAAAAAAAGAAGAACAAGAAAAGAATTTGGCCGCCACCTTGGATTTTTAATACTTATAACATTGTGTTGCTGTTTTCTTGTCAAAATAGTACCAAAACCCGAGTTTCCATCGAAATCGGTGCCCACAAACAAAAAAGTTGGCAACCACCTTAGACTTTTTAATATTTTCAACATTGCGTTGTTGTTTTCAAGTGAAAATAGTACCAAAACTGTGTTTCATCAAAATCGGTCCACAAACAAAAAAGTTGGCTGCCATCTTGAATTTTTTAATATTTAAAAATTGCGTTGTTATTTTCTTATCAAAATAGTGCCGAAAACCGAGTTTCATCGAAATCAGCCCATAAACAAAAAAGTTGGCCGCCATTTTGAATTCTTTAATATTTAAAAAATTGAGTTGTTATTTTCTTCTCAAAATAGTACCAAAAACCGAGTTTCATCGAAATCTGCCCAAAAACAAAAAAAGTTGGCCACCATATTTAATTTTTTAATATTTAAATAATGGGTTGTTATTTTCTTATCAAAATAGTGCCAAAAACCGAGTTTCATCGAAATCGGCCCATAAACAAAAAAGTTGTCCGCCATCTTGAATTTTTTAATATTTGAAAAATGCGTTGTTATTTTCTTATCAAAATAGTGCCAAAAACCAAGTTTCATCGAAATCGGCCCATAAACAAAAAAGTTGGCCGCCATCTTGAATTTTTGATATTTTAAAATGCGTTGTTATTTTCTTCTCAAAATAGTACCAAAAACCGAAATTCATCGAAATCGGCCCACAAACAAAAAAGTTGGCCGCCATTTTGAATTTTATATACTTTAAAAATTACTCTGTTATTTTCTTGTCGAAATAGTACCAAAAACCGAATTTCACCAAAATCGGCCTACAAACTTAAAAGTTGGCCGCCATCTTGGATTTTTTAATATTTTCAACACTGCGTTATTATTTTCTTGACGAAATAGTACCATAAACCGAGTTTCATCGAAATCGGCGCATAAACATGAATTTGATTATTAATATTAACTTTACCCCTCGCCTGCGACTTCCAGTTATTTAAATTGATAGAACAATTTCGTTTTTGGGAAATCTGAAATGGTGTAGTATTTATGGTCACCCTAATTTTGTAAAGGAATATTTCCTGAATATTGAAATTCTAAAATTGAAAATCAGCGCCAAAGTCAAAATCGGATCGGAGTTGCCAGGATTGACACTTAAATTTATACAACTATAATAATGCTGATTAGCATTATTGTAGAAATCTAATTAAATCAAAAAAATAAGTTCAGTTTTATTTTACAATTACTATGTGTTATTCTAAATTAATATTTAAGTAGTATATTTTCAAAATTCCACTCCGAATCCTTAACTTTGATACACTACGTGATTGGTAACGTACATTTTTTTTTTCCTACTATCGTGGTATTATTGTTTAGTAATGGCAATTGTGCGAACGAGACACCGACCTCCACCTAGTGTTGTTTCATTCACACAGTAGAGTCTTCAGTCAATATCATCGATAGAATTTCAACTCTATGGCAAAGGCAATAAAGTTGAATTTCTTTTAAACGGATAGTGAGAATTTTTGAATAGTACTCACTCCCTATATAAACCTCCTTGGATGAAACGCATTCTAGCGGTTGGTCTGCTGGAATGTATCTAATGTCAAAAACAAAACACCTGTCAATTTGATTGTCAAATTGTGTAATAAAAAAAAATCATGCCTTCCTATTCCTGCCTGAATTTGATGTAATATTGTAGTTTATTTTGAAAAACATGAGTTAAGGCGCCTAGGAAATTATAATGTAAAGTGGAAATTGGCTTAAATATATATCTACATCTTCTACAAATCAAATATGGATTTCTTTTCGGAGATAATAGGCGAAACGGTGATACTGGGAATAGACTCCCTCATCCTGGGCTTTTGTGTAAAACAACTTAGCAAATGTAAACATATTTTGAATGCTTTACAGGTAATTTTGTGAACCTGAAGCGAAAGAGACCCCTTTTTCTCTTTGCCTCACGCCAACGTGCTTTCTACCGTGCGTCCTTGCTTCATGCCAGTAGCGTTAGTACACTTGTAACAATCTCGAAATTTTTCAAAAAATTGAGTAACGTGTGACAAAGAGAAGAGAAAAAGGATCACTTTCGCTTCAGGTGCAGTTAACTTGACGGTTATAGTGTCAGACACTCATTTTCATTGTCCTATAGGTAGTCATTGGCTTTAATATTATTTATTTTTTTAGACAGCACCTGTGCTAGATATAGACAAGACTTTAAATAAAGAAATTGACAAGTACTCCCACAACACTATACCGTATGTCGTGATAAGAGGCCTCGTGAAGCCACTGGGGACCCCTATCACGAGCAGTAGCAATAGCTCTGTCACCGGAGTTGTTCAAAGGTGGGATTTTTTTACATTATTATTGTTATCTGTTTGAACAAATATAAATCCTCGTTTTTACTTTTAGATTGACAATCAAGGAACATGTGATAGCTAGAACTTCCGCTGGGTTCTGGTCAGACCAGACGAGAACAATACACGAGGTGTATAACTCCACACCATTTGTGCTTAGTAATGGGAATTATAATATTGAGGTAGTTGATGCACTTGCTGCAGAGTTACTTGGTAAGAATAATTATAAGTTTACTAGTGACCGCTTGCGACTTTGTCTGTGTGGAAAGTTTATTTGGCATCCCTTGGGTACAATGTTTTTTTCTGGATGAAAGGTACCTTATGTCCTTCTCTGTACCTCTGATAATGTGTATGTAAAATTTCATAATGATTGTTTTAGTGGTTAAGATGTGAAGGAGTAACAAACAGACTTGCATGATAATATTAACTAGCAGCCGCCTGCAGTTTCACCCACATGGTTCCCGTTCCCGTATGAATATCGGGATATAAAGTATTCTATGTTTTAATCTAGGCTATCTATTTGTGTGCTAAATTTCAACCAAACCCGTTCAGTAGTTTTTGCATGATTGAGGAACAAACATCCAAACCCACAAACTTTCACATTTATAATATTAGTAGGATATTAGTAAGGATCCTTACTTTAAATTTGTAATCATACCATATCTAGTATAGTGACACAAAAATATTGGAGATCCTTTTTGTTACAGATATGGATGTCATATCGGATAAGTTTGAGCCTATGTCCCCTGGTGTAATAGATCATGTTTGGGGTTTCTTTTCTGGAGTCCGCCAGCGGGGATTACAGAGTATGGAAGAAATGCTTCGTGATGGCTCATACATAACAGCTATAGGGGAGCTGAGCAGAAGTAATACTGGTGCTTTGAAAATACAACCCCCAAAAGATGGTTTACCATTGTATTTGACTACAGCCACCAAGTCCAGTTTATTAAAAAGATTAGCTAGCTCCAGAGACTTCTTAAGGTAGGTATATTGGTTAATCACTACTTTTTTCTTAATGTTTCTGTGTTGGTAAAACTGAGTAAAAGGCAGGTGCGGGTAGTTTAAATGTACCTAGACGTGTCTTGATTCATTTGTACTGGTGTTTGATGCAGGGGCAGCTTGTTCCATTTTAACATGCAACCACTTGGAATAGTATCATATGCACCATGAAATTTCATATCTAAATTGAACTGTGTGGTTAGCTGCCCCCGTGGTTGACCCTAGTGTGTAACGGGGCTGAGACCACAGAATAGATCAACATCTAAGACTAAATGCTCACATACACACACTAATATTCTTGAATGTCATAATAATAAAGAACTCTTTAATAACTATAAACATGAATATGGCCAGTTGTTTACATCAATCAATCCACTCAAGCACATTCATGTTTAATTGATAAACTTATCTAAGGCCAGTATTGATTTTCTTACAATGTTTGTGACTACCATGTGAGTCCTGTAGTATTTATGACTTACTTTTAAAATAAATTGAGTACTTTAAAAAAAATAAAAGATGTGCCTATAGTTTCTAAGTGGGTCTATTGATGTATCATCGTTCATTTTAAAATTCGCAATATCCTTGACAGAGTGCTGCTAGTTGTGTTTGGATCAGTGGCTGTAGCGGCGTTGTGTCGTATAGCATACAAGTACATAAAGAGAGGGCGCCGGCGCGCCCACGAGGAGGGTGTCAAAAAAAAACTATCGGTCGGTAGAAAAGAACGTCGCGCGCGCGCCCGAGAAAAAAACCTCACTGATGATCAGTTATGTGTTGTGTGTACTGAAAATCCGAAAGAAGTAAGTTTTCAAATAGAGAATGTCCCTTTAAATTATTCTCAAATATTTTAAGTATTTAAAATCAACCTGAAAAAAGTGCAACAAAATATTAGATTTTGTCAATCAATTCACTGAAAAAATCACCAATAATGTCATGTTTCTTTCCAGATAATATTGCTTCCCTGTGGGCATGTATGTCTATGTGAAGATTGTTCAGAGAATATCACTGACAATTGCCCCATTTGTAGAGAGAAGATACAGTACCGAGCACCTGCTTTTATCACATAAACAAGCTAAAACCATGATTTGTAATCACTGACCTGCATATATTTACACATAAACAATTTTTTTTCATGTCAGTGTTTGTAACATATTACAATGATTTTTAAATTGCTCAGGTTGTGGTTGATAAATAGTATTAGCAAATGAGTTTTTTTATGTACAGAAATGAGTTTTATTTTTTAATCATAAGTATCAACCCAATCTGAATGTCATCAGATGCTGATGTTGAATAGTGCTTATTAATTTCATGTTAGATAAGTTAAAAAATAAACAAAAGTTATATTTATATATAATTTTTTTTTATTACCTACTTAATTAAAATCCTATTTGCAGCGATCCCATTTTCCCACATGCTCCAGCACATGTATTTTCCTCTTGGTTACTATGTAACTCTTCATTGATATCCTCATCAGTATCTTCAGAACCATTATGATTCATTGGAGGATGTTCTGTAGTGTCACTAATTCCATACTCCTCAAGTAAGGAGTTAATCTTAGAATTACCTTCATTTTCTTTGCCACTTGACTGATCACTTTGACATGCCTCTGAATAACTTCTATTGCCACATATTTCATTTCCATTCACAACCCCAGTATGTTTTTTGTTATTACACATTCCTGACCTACAAGATTTACCTTTGGATATGCACCTTTTTGCATCTCCATTAATTCTATTATTATCATCTAAACCTTGAATAGCATTTTCTATTGAAATTTGTTCTTGCTTTGCATTGTATTCTTGGAGCATCTTTTTGGCTTTGGAACTCTTACCTATACCAAGCCTTGGCAATCCTTTATTTAGTCCTTCTAAAAGGACACAAGCTTTACAAACTTCTTGGGAAGAGACAAATTTGCATCTTGTGCATATCCCCTGTGTTGGCAAACTAACTTGTTCTTTCACTGCCATTGTTTCTCCTGCAACAAAATATGTTTCACTTGTTACTCTTGACAAATATGGAACAAGTGTTTATCCAAAGATGATATAATACTAACCAGAATAAATTATATCCATAATACAAGAAGGCCTGATCTTTTCCATGTCTTTAAGGAGAGCCCGAGCATGACCTCTGTAGGCATTCGGCGCAAACACACACTCAGTAGAGAAGTACACTAGCTTCTTGTAATGAGCATACATAACTATTTCCTTTTCATATGCATATTTTAGGGGCTTAACTCTAGGTATTGTACCTTCACTACCCTGTTAAAGAAAGTATATTAAGACAAAATTAAATAAGTAATAAAAAAAGGAACAAAACCATACTATTAATAAACTCACTGTTGATATAGAAGTACATCTTTTTAACCTTGCAATATCTCCTCTTAGAACATTCATTAAAACTGTCTCCGCTATGTCATCAGCATTGTGACCTGTAGCTATACATTTCACATTTAACATTGCTGCACCACGGTCTAATGCTTGCCTTCTAAACACCCCACAAAATGTGCAGTTGTTCTTTCTTCCTATTTGCGCTACAATCTCATCCATAGTCCACCCATACAAATCTTTATATGAAAGAATTTTCAAGGACATTTCATAATCATCACGATTTTGTTTGACAGTTTCTAAACTATCATCTCTGTAACCTGTGATACCTTCATCAATGGACAGGAGCATTAGATTTAAACCGTAATTATATTGTTTGTTCAGTGTTTTCATAACATGAGCAAGGACAGTGGAATCTTTACCACCAGATGCGGCGATTGCAACAGAATCTCCTTTTTGGAATAATTCGGCTTTAGTGATGGTGTAGTGAACTTCTGTTTCAAATGCATGGTAAAAACACTCCTTACAAAGAGCATCACCAGTTTTTGGTCGCTGCAAGATGAAAATACTATACAACTAAAAAAGTACTTAAGTAATAAGGAGAGAACGTCCGAATCCGAAGTGTTCTCTCCGAGTTTCTCAATTGGAAACGGAACCCAATATTTACCTTAAGTACAGCTTTTTCTCCACAGCCTGTCCTACACAAAACAGGCATTATGATTTAAAATGAAAGTATTTTTGAAGAATTTATGAACAAAGTCCTCAATCATCACCTCACCAGACCAGTCACCCCACAGAAAAATCTCACGTGGAGTGGACAATGGACATGACAAATAATCATAATCTTAGCATGCCATGACAGACATGTCAATTGTCATTTTATTTGACATTAGGTGCATTCCAACAGACAAATCTCTAAGTCATCGGTCGCCATCAGTGGTCTCGAACGTCAAAATGCGAAATCGGTAGATTTGCCAAAAAAATTCGGTAGATTCCGAAAAAAATTCGGTAAAAGGGGTAGATGCGCCAGCGAGCGACCAGCACGCGTAGCATGACCAACATCGAGATAAGATTCGACTCACAGAACAATGGCTTGTCTACACCGAAATGTCACTTTTGTCGGGTTGAGATCGAGATACTCATGCTCGCATTTTACAACTAGTAGACTCGTATTGTTTTTTGTCGTGGCCTAATGTCAAAAGTCGACAAACACGAGTTTTCTCTTCAACTGACATTAATTTGACAGTTGAATCAGAGAAACTTGTCTACCACTCTTTGAGTGGTCGAGAAGGTCGAGAGAGAGTTCACAGACTAATCAGAAGATTCGAAATAGTTTTCTACGTATTTTATTTTATATGAATCTAAATTTCGCAATAAAAATAAATCTAAATTGTCCGTGCTTATATTTTATTCCTTAAAAACTTAAAATTAAAATTATTTTCAAACGTTGATTTCAATATTTCGTAATTTTCTCGTCATTTTACACAGACTACTAAATTAACAATTTCGTTAGTAGTCTGTGTTATCTTTTCAAAATACTCTCAATAAAAGAAAGGCAAACGAATTTATAACCATACAGATATATTTAATTAGTTTTAAGAGTTTAGCGTTGTGAAATCTATAGAAAGGAACGATGCTTTATGAGAAATAAAGTAATTATTTTCTATTGGCAATATTATTCTTCTCGAGCTCGAGAGAGCTTGTCTACGGAAGAGAACGCTTTCTTGAGTGCCTCTTTATCTTAAAACTTATAAAAAAATGAGAATCATGTTTAAACTAAATTATTTCGGATCATTTTAGATAATTTTGACGTTTATTGGTGTTGAAATAAAAAGATTACCTTTAAAATTCACTTTTTTTATTAAAAGACATTAAAAGGTTTCGAAATTCTGAGAACGAGTCCCACCTGTCTGTCAAACTGTGCTCAGCAATCGAGAAGGTCGAGACGACAAGTCTTCGTAGACAAGAGTCCCGTTTGCTCATGCTACGCGTGCAGGCACCGTTCCTTTCTATAGATTTATTGTTAAATAAAAATTATTACACAGTAAATGAATATTTTAATGATAAAGATTTAAAGAAATATACAATTTAAAACCTATGATAAAATAAATATAAGATTTTTCTAATTTTAATTTTAAGATAATAATGACAAGTCATAACAATACAAATAACGATGCAAAAAATAATAATGTTATCGAGTCTATAATAATATTAAAAGTAGCGGAAGCATTGATGAAAAATCTTCTTCATTACTTACCTAGAGATACCTTTTTTACCAAAAGTCTCCTCCCTTCTTAATTACTGTGCCCAACAGGGTCCAAAATTGTATCTTAATATTTACCTACCAGCTTTGTAACATTTTGGAATGCAAATAAATTGAAATTGAAATTGATTTCACAACGCTAAACTCTTAAAACTAATTAAATATAGCAGTATGGATATAAATTCGTTTGCCTTTCTTTTATTGAGAGTATTTTGAAAAGATAACACAGATTATTAACGAACTTGTTAATTTAGTAGTCTGTGTAAAATGACGATCAATACGAAATATTGAAATCAACGTATGAAAATAATTTTAATTTTAAGTTTTTAAGGAATAAAATATAAGCACGGACAATTTAGATTTATTTTTATTGCGAAATTTAGATTCATATAAAATAAAATACGTAGAAAACTATTTCGAATCTTCTTATTAGTCTGTGAACTCTCTCTCGACCTTCTCGACTACTCAAAGGGTGGTAGACAAGTTTCTCTGATTCAACTGTCAAATTAATGTCAGTTGAAGAGAAAAGCTCGTGTTTGTCGACTTTTGACATTAGGCCACGACAAAGAACAATAGGAGTCTACTAGTTGTAAATGCGAGCATGAGTATCTCGATCTCAACCCGACAAAAGTGACATTTCGGTGTAGACAAGCCATTGTTCTGTGAGTCGAATCTTATCTCGATGTTGGTCATGCTACGCGTGCTGGTGAGAGACTTCTATGAGGACACTTCGTTACAACGACTCCTAAGGTGATAAAAATGGCGCCAACTGGAAGTAAGTCTGTACAATTACGATTTTTAACAGGAAAACTGCCTAAAGGGTAAGTCAAATCACTACTTTGACAGGATGTAGCTAGACCGAAAGTCGGCGCACTCTCACAGATGCTGTGCATCGTCTCTGCTCAATAATACAAGTCTTATTGTTGTGTAAAACTTGCACTATTTTATCCACATTTAGGGCACCGTAGTAGGGTGAATATGCCTAATACCAGCCCCCCCCCCCCCCTAAGATTTTTCAACTTTGAATCTCTGTTGCTGCCACAATTACGGTCTTAAAAATACTGTTGATACAGTTTTAGGTAGCTTGATTAATGTTCATTACGAAAATAGTACTTAATTTTACGTAGTTTTGTGGAAAAAAAATAGAGAAGCGTTTAAATGCACGATGGGCAAAAATCCCTAATTCCAGCCGCCTTAGCCCTAATATCAGCCGCTTAGTTCCCTAATTCCAGCTGGGTACAGAATGTTTTTTTTTTCAATTTATTTGGGTTAAAAAACAGTGTAACAATAAAGTATTCTCACAGTGTTATGATAAATGGCCTTTGTCATTGTGACACCAACATCATTAACCACGACAGTATTTTAGACAAAAATAGGTTAACTAAGAAGCAATGCTATAAAGTACGCAGAAAGAGAAAAAAAAATTGGTAGCTACATCAAAGCTATTTTAAAAACTACGAGTAGGTATTAGTACTATTATTTATTCTATGGTATTAGTACAAAGATAATTTGTATGCAAATTTAACTTAAAGGGTCAACCTAAGAAAAAAAAATGGTGGGTATTACACAATATGTTTCAATTGTTTCATTAAGCAAAACTTAATTTTTTTTAATTTTTTTTTTAAATTTGAGATTTTTGCATTTACAATGCTATTTATTTATAATAAGATTAACATTTATCAAACTATGATATGATTCTAACATGAAAAATGCTTTTATAGCAGTAAATTGATATAGTTTATTTATTGTTTAGTATTTCTAACAATTGTTTTTTGAATGAATTATAGTCCAGGCAAAATAAAATTTTGATCACATTAAATCCTACAGTTCATTTTCGTTTTTCTAAATAAAGATTAGGGTTATTATAACATCGTACTATGGCTGCTTTTCCTCTCCACCATAAGCGTTATGAGATATAGGTAAAAAATACCTAACTTCTGGAAAGTAATGTTCATAAAATTCTACAGTGGAGATTTATGATGCGTTTGCTTATTTACATACTTAATATTTAATTAAAAAATAATCACTGATTTTATGTTTAAGGTTAAGGAGATAGGGTGCGTTACAATCATATTTTTGGAGAAAGTATAGTAATGTATCTTAATAAATCGTACACAAGGTGATTTTTTTATAATACGTTTTTAAGCTTAATCCAGGAGCATCTTTAAGTTTTCACTCCAGTGACTTTAATATATCTAGTGATTTTTATGTTTTTACGTGATTTTTGCCATTTATTTTAGCCAACAAAAAATCCTACACCAAATATTTTATCTCGTCTTCGTTTCTACCTTTGCAATAAACCCCCATAAAAAAAATCACCAGCTTTTATGAGTAGCATACGAAGTTTTAGCCATTAATAGCTGTAGTTGAATTGCGCATCAATCGGACGGAGTCACGTGACAGATCGAAAATATCATTTCGTCCCCAATACATAATAGTTTTATCGCTTGGCGGGTTTCTTAAGTTTTATTGTCTGCCACTCCTACCACTTGATCGTTTTTCACACTAAATTTTATTTATTATTTTTATTTTATTTTTAACACAATACAGCTATTTTTACAGGGGTTCCTAATACAATAGTGTAGTCATCTAAAGTTTACAGATACTTATTTAAAAAATTGGTTGCAACTGTTCGCATCGAGTTGCGAGAAGTTTGGGTTAGTAGATAAGTTAAGGTCCGCTAAGAAACAGCGGCATAAATACGACGATCGAGTATCACTAGTATGAGCTCGCGCAGACCGGTGCAAGTTTGAGTTGTTGCAAACTGTTTACATTACAGTAAACTATCGTTTTCTCTCTTTCACTCGTATTGACTGTGAGCAGTATATCCGACAGTTTACTGTAACGTAAACAGTTTGCATCAACTCATGGTAGGGCCACAGGTATTCTCGAAACCGTAGTGATTAACCGGGGCCTCATTACGCACCAACGGACGTGTATGTAGTTGTCTCATTTACACCCGCTCCCTCACCGACTGGGGTCGGTTCGCCTGTTTGGTGCTCTCTTTCATTCCTAGGGTGAAATGCCCTAAATTCGGCCACGTCAGCAATTTTAGACATTAAATCTAAAATATTTCTATTAAAATTGAACTACAGCATTGTAATTTTTGTTATTTACGATTGCTACATGATTGTTCTTTATAATAATTGTAAGAAAATCAAGGAAACAATAATAGTAAAATTAAGAAAAAATAATATATGACGAGTGACCCAATTTTCCTAAATTCTGACGCGTATGCCCTTCATTTGACCCATTTTTCCCTAAATTCGGCTAAGGTGAAATAAGATTTTGAAATTAGAATTATTGACATTCAAATAAAATAATTAACATAATTATTATTCCGATCAACATTAATCATATTAGGCATAACAAAAATCTACGAAAAATAAGCTTAAATAAAAAATTATATGAAGTCTAATACTTGAATGCATTTATTGTATATTTATCAACATTAATAATTTTAGGCTTATTCAAAATCAACAAAAATATTGTTGGCTATATATTGTTCTTTATATGAGTATAACAACAATCATATCAAAATTATGAATGTTTATCAAAAACATTATTTATCAAAAATTAATAAACATAATGAATACAGTCACGTTCACACTAATATTTTTAATGCTTGGTAGTTCTATTTTTATCAGTTAATATATTAATAATAGTTATTTAGGAATTTATAGATTTTATTCAGAAGTTTTTCGTGAATATTTATTATTAATATTACATTGATTACCATTAAATATTATAATTTTAAAAATAAATTCAAATGTTGATTTGTGGTATCAAATATCTAAATTAAATTAATTTTAAGTTATTCAAAAGTTTTTATTTTTGTTTTATTTTTATTTTATTAAGGATATTTTTTATTTTATTATAAATAATTAAGTTCTTTTTTGGAGTGGAAATTTTTTTCATTTAGATCTATAAGTATTGTAATAAGAATTTTATAAGATTGGATGTCAGCAATATTTATAATATTTGTTTTATAAATTTCTTTTGCAGTAATCTATTATAGAAAAAGATAAGTAGGGTAGGTGCACCAGTGAATGAACACCCCCCCCAGTGAAGGAACAAATGTGTTATTTTTCTATAAAATAAGAAATCTTTTGTTTTCTACACGCAACAGAATTTTTTTAATGAAAATTATACTTTATTACCTTAACTGGCTGCACAGACGACTATGTGTGTTCCGTACTTTCTAAATGGCGATTGCTCAAAGTAGACACGTTGTGTAGTGTTCCTGTTTCTATGGACCAATACTAAGAACTATGGTGCAACAACATATTTTGATAATAGCTTTTAAGTTGATATATGATTCATTCTACAAAGAAAATTAGTTTCTTAGATGTAATAATGATTATTTCGTCTAATAGAAAAAAGATTGTAAAGAATTTCATTATTTTAAACAAAATATAGGGGTGTTCGAGTACTGGATTAAAAAATTGAGAAATAATTAGTTAATGAACCAGGTGTTCATTCATAGGATCTAACGTATTTTTTGGTTTAGGCTTATTTTGTGTCTTACTTTTAAAGGAGTTTGTTCATATTTAGGGGATAGCTATAGTAAATCATTGTCAATCTTTGGACCAGTCTTCGAACTAGGGTTTTCATTCATTAGTTTTTAAAATTTTAAGATTCTTCTATAGTAAACTGATATTTACTACTGATTATTAAAAAACTAGTAAATGAACTATACATTTCTTAATTGTTACATTAATTATTTTTTGTTTTTAATTTTAGACCACTTCTAAAACAATTAGAATAACATAGCTGATGTGAACTATAAAGCAATATGATGGAAAATACTTAGGTCTAATTTTTTTAATATTGGCTGTCCTAAGTTAAATAAACTCTTCGACCTGACTCTTCAACTCATGAAACAGAGACATGAAGTGAGGATACAGGTCATACAGAGCCCCAGGAGCATCCGGAGGATTCCAGAAAGGAAAATAGGCAAGCCTCAAGAGAGGCATATGCCAGTGGGTTGGGTATCGTGCGCCATTTAGAATTTAGGTTTCTTTTGAAATTTTATATGTTTTACCAGTTTGTTATGCTATAAAATATCGTGTACAGACATAAATTAACGATTTCTGTTTACATCCACCTTATGAAACTAGTAGTTCATTTATCGGATTTCAAACATTCGTTAACTGGATTTTGCCGTTCATTCACTGGTGATTTGGGTGGGGTACTTTTGTGTAAAATTCGGATTATCTAAATAACTATAAGCATTTCAGAAATACTGAAGATATTATATTGAACATTAATAAATTCTGAATAGTATGTAGTGCCATTATTATAGCATAGTCATCCAGAAATAGGTATTCGTAATTTTTAAAGTTTCAAATCGCCTTAAGGGTTCATTCACTGGTGCACCTACCCTATATGAGATCTGAGATAAATTTAAATCATTTTATATTATTAGTATTATTATTTGTATTTTCAATAATTTTAATAATTATTATTATTAATCATAAAAATAATTATATAAGACTTTTATTAAGTTTGACCGTTGTCCGAATATAAGATCATATTTATTCTATTTTCAGCAACCCTTTCAAAAACGGCCGAATTTAGATTTTTGACTAGTTTTTAGGGTTCCGTACCCAAAGGTTAAAAACGGGACCCTATTACTAAGACTCCGCTGTCCGTCTGTCTGTCTGTCTGTCTGTCATCAGGCTGTATCTCATGAACCGTGATAGCTAGACAATTGAAATTTTCACAGATGATGTATTTCTGTTTCCGCTATAACAATAAATACTAAAAACAGAATAAAATAAATATTTGAGGGGGGCTCCCATACAACAAACGTGAGTTTCTTGCCGTTTTCTGCTCGATATTAATAACGACAACAGGTAGACAATTGAAATGTTCACAAATGATGTATTTCTGTTGCCGCTTTAACAACAAATACTGAAAACAGAATAAAATAAATATTTAAGGGGGGCTCCTATACAACAAACGTGTTTTTTCTGTTTTCTGGTACGGAAACCTTCGTGCGCGAGTCCGACTCGCACTTGGCCGGTTTTTTCAATCCTGATTTTGAACAAGCTTTTATTAATTAACTAATAAAAATATATGAAAAAATATCACTTCAAATCATTCTTTGGTTAAGGTTTTATCACATAAATGCCAATGGATTGAGAAATCAGTAAGTATTTAAATAGTAAAAGTATATAAAAATTTATTTCCCAGAACTTGCTCGTAACTAGAATTTGAACACCAAAATGGTACAATGCGTGGCACAACAACGTAGGTCACTGGTCAGATCGTTACTGAGTGCAAACCATATGACTGCTTACTGCCATTTTTACAATTCTTAATCTATACATATAATAAATCTGTAGAAAAGTTGAGTCTGTACAAAGGAAATATTTTGAAAAAAAGTGATTGGAGTGTTTAATAATTACCAGTAGAACCCATTTATAACATTTTTCGAATTTTGTCTGTTTGTCTGTATGTTGGTGCGCTAAAAATGTAAAAAGCGCTAACTTAATACTAAATAATGTTTACATACAAATATATGGTGTATCTTGCAAAATAATGAAATCTTATTTCATCGCAATTGGTTCACTGAATCAAAAGTTAAACTAATTTAAAATTTACGATGAATTTTTGTTGTAATAATATCTTCGGGAATTATACTGTTAGAAAAACCGACCAGCTGGTGTATCCA
Source organism: Agriphila geniculea (assembly GCA_943789525.1). Classification (NCBI taxonomy): domain Eukaryota; kingdom Metazoa; phylum Arthropoda; class Insecta; order Lepidoptera; family Crambidae; genus Agriphila; species Agriphila geniculea. The sequence continues at coordinate 3,283,882 of OX038876.1, forward strand.
CATCTGGCACAGAATAATGGTCAATGGCTAAAAGTAAACAAAAACGTGTGGAGTTTTGGGTCTATTGTAATTTCTCAGAAACAAAATGCACATGCATGCAGTAAAATCAAAGCCCGCTTTCTATTATATTATTTTTAAACACACACACTAACATATATAATTTAAAAAATAATTTTGATTATATTTATATAACTTAACTAATTAGTTGTTCATATTTATACATAGTATGTAAGTGTTCCGATAGATCAACGAAACAATTTTTTGATCACTTATACAAATGTTGAAAAGTTACCGAAATAATCGTAATATTCGTAACCTTTTGTACCGGCTCGCGTCACTGTGCGCCACCCACCGCCGCGCGCCGATTACCTACCTTACGCGCGTCCGTCCTTCCGTGCACTACCGCGTTGATATTTATTTTCGTACATTTCTAGAACTCCTTTGGGAATAATAGGGGGATTACTTAATTTTTAAAAGTAAATACTTATTTAATATTTAACTTTTACGACTGTAGAATTAATGCTTCCTATATAAAAATTAATAAAACGCAATAAAAAAAACTATAATAGTCACTTGAGTGAAAACTTTTGCTATTAGTGTAGTAATTATAGGGAATCTTATGCTACAAAATCACTTATTTTATAATATTTGTTTCTGAGTTAGGATTTTTTATTTTTTATTAGCCTTTATGAAAAAATCCTCTGAAATGTAAGTGGTGATTTTGTAAGGTTTAGTTTCTAATGGTTTTAAGAAATTCATTAAGAAAATTCCCTTCATGTACGATTTAATCTCGATGTTATAAAATAAAAACAGTATTTAAACCGCGTTTTGTAAAAAAAACAACCTAGATATTTTGGGGAAAACTTGAAATTTATCATTGACAAGTTTATTTTAATCAAGTTTTCAAAAATCACCTCTGTAGGATATAATGTGATTTTCTCGAACAAAGTATTTTTCGTTGCCCGGAGACTCATGACACGCCGCGCGCCGTCGCGTCATCGTCGCTCGTAGGTACAGAGTGCCTGCCATTCGTGCTCGCTCACCACTCTATATTACGCTCCGTCTTGCTGATATTTTCGTAAATTTCGAGAAATCCTCTACTTAGAATTGAGGGATTACTTAATTTTAAGATGTTATCAATTATTACACTATATATTATTGAACTTTTACGACTGTAGAATTTATGCTTCATATTTAAAAATGAATAAAACGCATTTAAAAAAAAACTATATTAGTCACCTGAGTGAAAATTTTGTTTTTAGTATAGTTAATTATAAGAAACTTTATACTGCAAAATCACTGATTTTTTAATATTTGTTTCTGAGTTATGATTTTTTTTTATTTATTAGCCTTTTTTGCAAATTCCTCTGAAATGTAAGTGGTGATTTTTGAGGTTTCATTTCTAATGGTTTTAAGAAATTCATAAAGGAAATTCCCTTTGTGTACGATTTATTCTCGATGTTTTAAGACAAAAACAATATTTAAACCACCGTTGTAAAAAAAGCACCCCAGATATTTTGGGGAAAACTTGAAATTTATCATTGACAAACTTATTTTAATCATCTTTCCAAAAATCACCTCTGTAGGATTTATTGTGATTTTTTCGAACAAAGTATTTTTCCTTGCCCGGAGTATAACAGAGGTTGAGAAAATATCAAGCGAATTAAAATCATTATTGTATGAATTAGTAATTCTATGCAAAGGAGAACGTTTGCCAGCATTTGTTCTACATACATGGGTGGCAAATAGATGAGTAGCGTTTCGATTATGGGTTCTATAATAAAACAACCATTTAATATGAAATCAAAGTAAAATTTCGTAACTCTCAATAATGATATTAAAATACTAGAGGCTTTAAAATTATGATTCCCATAAAACGTCATTATACCTCTCCTGTAGATATTAATCTACTTAGAATATATAAACATATTAAAAATAAAAAAAAAATGATTTAATATACATAATATAATCAACGAGTACGAGATGGTTTTAATTATTTGAAACCTTTTAAAACGTTTTTTAAGAAGTGGAATTCAATTTACATTTTTTTTATTGTATTTATTTTCTGTTTCTGTGATTGATGAAAAGTGTGATTTTAATTATTTTTACTTTTTTACATGTAATAAAAAACAATAATTAAAATCATCCTGTATATTGCCGTAAAGTTTTGAAGACCGGCTGGAGTTAGGTTCTAATATAGTTCCTAATGTCAGCTCCTAATTTGCAGAACAAATAACTTTGGAATTGAATATTATTCACCCGGCTGTATTTAGGTCATTGGGTGCAGAGTTAGTAATTCTAGTGAATAGCACTACAAATTCTAACCTTAAGACGAGCAAATTAAGATGAATTTAAATACCCAACATCAGCCCCCGGCTGATAATAGAAAGTTATGGAAAATCACCCAGTCAAACTCCAGCACCCCTAATTTTCCCGAAATAAGTACTTTTAATTCGGCAGCTATACCCGCATCTTTAAAGAAATCCACGGCTCCTGCCTACATTAAGGTAAGGGTATCGGATGTGCCTTAGAGTAAGGCGCGCTTCTGACGAAGCCGCGATGCTCTAAAGGATGTGCTAATTGAATAATATAGTGTACTAGCGGCCGCCCGCGACTTCGTCTGCGTGGAGAGTTTTTTGCTATCCCTTGGGAACAATGTTTTTTTCGGGATGAAACGTATCCTATGTCCTTCTTTGTACCCCTGACAACGTGTATGTAAAATTGCATGACGATCGGTTCAATAGTTAGGACGTGAAGGCGTAACAAACAAACAAACAAACGGACTTTCGCATTTATAATATACGAAGGATTATCTATGGTGCTAATTAGCTCAACTTTCGGCTGCCACTGTTAAGGCGCAAGTAACCTATCCAGCTCTTTTAAAAAAATTCTAATATCTTTGCCACTAACTATGTGAGTCTTAGAGTAAGACGGGCTTCTAAAGAAAGAGAAGCCATACGAAGCGTTCCCCTCTGCCGAAGTACAAGCCCAAATGGGCATACGCATTAGTAAAACCAGTTGCGCCCGGATTTCTTTCTAGACCGAGTCCAGTCGCGCATGTGAACGCTGCTGTGTTTAAAATGTCGAATTTATGAGTTTTTTGCTGTTAAAAGAGGTCTTGAACATCAAGTATACAAAAAGACGGTGTTACATTTCACATAAAAGTAAATTTTTATCGTATTATTGCTATTTGTTTACATTTAAACATTAAATTCGTATATTTTATTCTTGATTAGTTGTCAAATTTGTTCAGTGACATCGGGTCTGCTAGTCCATGGCTCGTCCGTACAAATTTCAGATCTGTCGCTAGATAAATCCGAGTTCTCGCCGATGGGCAACTTAGTGATGTTACCGTTAAATAATGTTTGTCGATAAAGTGTTGGTCAATCTGGCCCTGATTATGCGTCAAATACATTTGCGAGATGTTTGCATGATTTGCTTTGCACTGATGTGAGCGCGACGCGACAGATATCGCGAAATAAATTTCGAAATAGTAGATTATACAACAAGTGAATAAAAAGGGAATTTAGTTCGAGGTATACAAAGAACCGAGATGAAATTTTTTTTCACGAGTTGTGTTGTGTACTCTTCTTTTTACCATTGACTGCGAGAAAGCAAATAGGTACCTAACAGTACTTTATACTTAGTATTTATAGTTGACCATCAGCCATTTTTAATGTCCCCACTACTGGGGCACAGGCCTTCCTTATAGGTGGGAAGATGGGCGATAACCTACCACGTGGGCCCAATGCGGATTGATGGGTGTTAACGACTGCAAATGCAGCCGGGACCAACGGCTTAACGTGCCTTCCGGGGCACGGAGGAGCTCGAGATAATACATTTTTGGTCACCCATCCCTTGACCGACCCATGCGTGAAATTTGAAGTTTTCCAATGACATAAAACAACCACGCTAAGAGAGATGGATGGTAGGTACCCCCCCTTGGTAGGTAAGGAGGGGTGGCATTCAAAGTTTCGCGCCGCCGCACTTCAGAAAAAAATCATATCTCCTTCAATATACCTACCACCTCGAATGAGGTATCATATTATGATAAATCAGGGATGATGAAGCCATTTTTGAGACATTGAATGTACAGTTTCTTAAAAAAATAATGATATATTTTACTATATTGACGACATTATCAAAATCAGTTTGCTATTTTTTTATTCAACAGTCGGTCGGTATCTTTCAAAATTCAAATTGTTGGGTGTGCAGATAGCAGTACTGTCATGGAGCGATGTTCAGTGTCAGCAGCCTGAGCCCAACTTCCCTGGGTATACATTAATCCCAACCCAATCACCTACACTCTCAAGATTTTTGTATAAAGCTCGAGCGTATAAAAATGACCTCTTTGTTGTTATTCACCCCATCGTAAAATGATTGAGTTTGTAACCTTTATTCCTTTTTCCGTATCGATATTGCTGCATCGACAGTTGAGCCCAGCCCTTTATGTCAATAACGTGTCATATTTTGATGTGTGACTCATCCGTACACAAATTTTTGCTGTTTTGTTTTATTTTTTATGTGTGAGCGTCGTCATTACAGTGATGTTTTTGTATGTGGGTATGCGGAACTGCACTTGTGTGCATTTCCCTCCCCCCGCAAAAAATGCCAGAATAATTTGAATAGAGTAATAATCGCTAAGGCTTCTCCCTTTGTGACGAAACAAAGCCTTTGTTGCTCGAAGATGTGAGTGACCTGTGGGCTGATTTTTTAAAGCAGCAATGCAACTGCGATTTCAATCGAGAATTGTTAGCAACAGAGTTACGTAATTCGGTGTCGGGGTAAAATATTCATTTGTTACCCGTGGTACTACCTGTGGTACTACCTATTACATTGAACATTATAGTACTACTTTCCCTGGTTAAAATTTACTCAATGGCGATCGATGACTCAGCGGCTTGTCTGTTGGAAGGAATGCACTCATTGTGACAGATGGTGACAGATGGAAATTTTGCTGTTCTGCAAGGGTTATCGCCCAACGAATTTATTTTTATTTGCATTTACCGTTTTAATTTTCAATAAGATAACGCTACAGAATTTTTTCTTTGTTTATAATTTTCGGTCTAACTCAAGTAAAGTGAATGTAAGGGCCCTAAGTGCTTGATGTGTTGTGTAGTGAGTGCCTACGATCCGAATAATAATTCGATAGAAGTGAATGTGTATGTGTAATGTTGACTAATAATTATTATTCGTGGCGAAGATGCACGAATTACTAAAACACGTGCTAAACGAGAGAGACCTCACTAGGGCTGGGGATATATTTGCTATCCCCGATGCCGATATAGTTGATGACCTGAATGAAGTGGTATGTAAACTCGCGTAGAACGCAGATAAAGAATGGGACTGGAAATTTCGGTTAACCGCATTTACCACCCGCGTAGTTAAGAATGGGATTGAAAATGACATTGTACATGTTCACTTCTCGCTCGCACATCATAATATCACTAAGCTTATGTACGGTTGGCTGTAATGTTTTTATTATTATAGCTTTTTTTTCCAGACCATCTTTGGTTTTATCTTTAGTTCAGTATTTGAGCCTAACCTTGCTCGTTTTTTACAGTCTGTTTGTCAGTCGGCAAAGGCCTCCTCCATCCTTTACCATTCAACTGTCCTCAGCCACTCTATTCCATGTCGCTCTTGGGTGTTCTCTTATGTTGTCATCCCACCTTCTTTGTGGTCAACCTCTCATTTGGCCCTCTGGGGTTACCAATATGTGACAATTTTGCTTCCATTTTCTTTTCCTCTTATCCTGTGGTGGTGGTAATGTAGTAAACATAAGATCTAACAAGCTTTTTGATTACAAATAGATGTGGCCTGATTCTAGTTAAAAAAGCCGGTACTTACTAAAGGTTGATCGGTTAAAGAGTCCTCGCCCGCGAAGCACAGGGGCGAAACTGAACCTTTGTTGATGGGTGAATATTTGAGACGCTCAAAATTGATGTCTAGTCATTTTTTTTATTATTATTAGCCTCTTGCATCAGACAGTCTTTGTTATTCAAGTATTTGGGCTTTGTTTACATATTGTAGGTCTGATTGCCAATCGGCAAAGGCCTCCTCCAACCTTTTCCACTCCCACCGGTTCTCCGCCACTCTGTTCCAGGTAACTCCTGCTACTTTTCTGATGTCGTCGTCCCACCTCTTTTGTGGTCGACCTCTCCTTCTGTAGCCCTCTCTGGGGTACCACCGTGTAATGAGTTTACTCCATTTATCCCTACCTCTCATCATATGGCCTGCCCATCGCCACTTGAGCCTTCTTATTTTATAGGTGATATCTTGAACTTTAGTCCTGTTTCTAATATGTTGGTTGTGTAGTCTATCCAATTTCTTTACATTCAACATACTTCTTTCCATTGTGTGTTGGCATGTTGCTAGTTTCTTTGTATTGTTTTGTGTTAAAGCCCAAGTTTGACTGCCATACATTAGTACAGGTAGTATGCAAGTATTGAATAGTCTACTTTTCAAATGTATGTCAAGCGTTTTGTCCTTCATTATCTCTTTCAAGCCCCAGTATCTTTTCCAGCCATTAGCTATTCTTCTGTCAACTTCTTTGTTCACACAATCGTTTTGTGTCATTAATTGTCCCAAATAAATGTATTCGTCTGTGTAGTCGATTTGTGTAATTCCAACTTTTATGGTGTTCTTCTCTCCATTTGTCATTACCCTCGTTTTTTCGGGATTCATTTTCAGGCCCACCTTCTCACTCTCCCAAGCCAGCTGATTTATCATTATGTTCATGTCTTCTGCGGTTTTAGCGAATAACACTATGTCGTCAGCGAATCTTAAGTGTGTAAGTTGGTAGCCATCCACATTGATGCCCAAATTATCCCAGTTTAGAGATCTGAATACTGATTCCAATACAGCTGAGAACAGTTTTGGAGACAATGGGTCTCCTTGCCTTACACTGAACCTTTGTTGATGGGTGAATATTTGAGACGCTCAAAATTGATGTCTAGTCATAATACTCCTAAATGATAAGGAATTTTAGAACCAGATAAATTGATTCTACTAACTAAATTAATAAGGGAAAAAGCAATCGAAATCGATTTGCAATTAAATCATGCGTTTTTTATTTATTGAGAAAATGCTCCAAAAAATTGCTTTATTTGGTATGTCACACATGCATGCTTTTTAACGTTATGGTGTAAAATAAAATACTATCAAGGTTTATTTTAATTGTGTGCATGCATATATATTTTTTGTTGGTTAATATACCTTGTAATTTATATAACAAATAAATAAGTAACTCAGAAGTTACTCAAATACTGTGTCAAAAAATGTTCAATAAATAATCGTCATTAGCAGCAACCAAGTTTGTGTTTAACATTATGGTAAAACAAAACACGATTGAAATGAGATTTAGCAGCTAAGCAACGCTCCTCGTCGCTCAGGCGGCCGGCAGACTTAGAAGTGAACATACTCCTGGTACTTCGAACAGTAAGCAGTTGTATTTCGTTCTCCATAATTTGTCATGATAATGATCAATCATACTTTAAACTATTAATCACTTATTTATGTTTATGTGTAGTGTTTTATTATAACCACGTAAAATTATTCACGTTTCTAATACCGCGCACTGCATTTTTATAAAGCTAACATGTCTCAAAATGTTTTAAACTTGATTTTTTTTCGAAACATCATTATTGGCAATGTCATTGTTAGCAACATACACTAAGCCATAAGTGTATTTTATGTAGAATTTTAAGTTGTAATAGTTTTTAACAGTAAGTAAATACAATTTAACAACAATAGATAGTTTATAAATATTACCTTTTGTCAAAAGTAATAAAAAAAACCTAGTAGCTTCACTTATAATAATAAGTAATACCATTAATTATAATATAATGATGACCTATCTCTATTCTAATCTCAATTATACATAATTTGAGCAACCATTATGTCATTATTTAAGGCAATTTCGTCATTATTGTCACAAATCGTCATTATTGGCAAGAGTATTTTCTAAAATACTCAATTATTTTGAGTGCCTTTAACATTAAATAGGATATCTTTGCCTTAGATATATTTTTAGCATAAAATAGAAGTACTGACACGAGTTTCTATCAAAACTAACATTTTTCAAAGAATCAGCCTGGTAAGAGGATGTTGTTATAGACTCACACGCTCACCTATTTGAGAGATGGAATAATTTATGAATTAATGGATTAAACCTGGTCCAGCGCCCCTGTGCCTCGTGGGTGAAGACTCATTTGATTTTTCGAACTTTAAAATACTGATATTATTTATCAACACCAACAAGATCTGTGCCCTGTTTATCAAAACTTACAAGCTACAAGTAAAATTTACGAGAAAAAATTTACAAGTTCATGTAAATTATGTCTTTTTCCAAATAATTTATGCAAGACACTTGTAAAAATTGTCAGACAGAATGGAGAGTTGCCGGGACCTTTAAAAATACTCAGTATTTTCCATTGAGTTTTTTACAAGTTGTAAGTTTTTTTTACAAGTTTTGTTTTTTTTTACTAACAAACTGACTAATATAAGAGTGAATATATATTAGTTAAATAAACAAAAACATTTGTAGCGTTTAATTTAACATGTTTTGATAAATGGATTTGTGAAATAATCATTTTCATGAGGAAAACTCGTTTTTAAAAAGTAAAACACTTGTATGTTTTGATAAACAGGGCACTAGGGCGCTATTTTTGAATCGCTCGGCAGGCGTCGAGCGCTCTTTTCAACTGATTTTCGTTCGACATATGACTCAAAACAATGAAATGTTGAACGAAAATCAGTCGAAAAGAGCTCTCGACGCCTGCTGAGCGATTCAAAAATAGGGCCCCAGGGGCCCTATTTTTGAATCGCTCCGACATCTTATTGTTTTGAGTCATATGTCGAATGAAAATCAGTTGAAAAGAGCGCTCGACGCCTGCCAAGCGATTCAAAAATAGGGTCCCTGGTCTTTGTTTGTTGACATTGTTTGTTTGGTATAAAACTTTTAAGTTTCTAATAAACTTGGTAATGTTAATGACTATTGGTCACCTTGCCTATTTTTATAAGAAAATTATACTCATTTGTTTAAATACTATTGTTTTGTAGCAAACCAATGTTGATTGTATATTTAATATATGTGTATTTAATTATTTTCCACATTAAAATTTGATATTTCAGTTAAAACAAATAACAGAAATCTCTTCGAGACCAGATTATTGTCGTAATGATCGGGACCAAGCGTTGATAGAAATATGTGTGACAAGAGTGACATCATGTATAAAGGAGACTGGTACCTTAGAGAAGTACTGTGGGGCTCTAGTGGCCCTCCTGGAGTCCTGCTTGCACCACAACTTGATGCCACTAGGACACTTAAGAGACGATGATCCCCCGCATGCAAAAATTGCATCTGATATTATAGCATGCATAGTATTGGTGAGTAGAACAAGGGAACATACTGTTTTGCAGAAAAGTAATTTAGTCAACTCCCTGACAATTGGTCACATCTTAAAATATTCAGTATGATACTTATAATTACGAGGCAAACATCTTGATGATCTTTTGGTGGAGTGGGGATAAGTTCGCGCATGTGCACTTAATAATAATAATAAGCCTTTATTTATTTCACAGAAATACATAATACAGTTATATTATAAAAGAACCTCTTTTAATTTATTTCATTACTATGAATCCCTTCTCGGGTGAAGGCCTCCTCCATTCCCTTCCATGTTTCTCGGTCTCTTCCTCTCTGCATCCATTCAACTCCTGCCACCTGAATAATGTCGTCATTCCACCGTTTGATAGGCAGACCAACATTCCTTTTTCCATCTGCGGGTCAATCGGCTAAAAACATTGAAGTTCATGTTAACTGTAATTTGACAGATGGATGTGATACATTGCTACTTTTCTTTGGTAAATTTTTATTTGTGCCAAAATGAAGTAGCAATGTATTACATCCATCTATCAAATTACAGTTAACATGAACTTCAACATTTTTAGCCGATAGACCCACTGGTCCTTTCCACTTTGTCTATGCATATGCACTTGTGAGCAACCAATAGCGTGCGCCCCTCTCCCGCCGCCCGCGTACCCCACCGCTACGCATACCCAAAATACGCGTTCAGCGTAATCCCCACCTGATTTCAAGATCTTTGCTAGCTACTGTTCTTATAATTCAGTACAAAACAAAGCATTTTTTTATATTTAAACTTTTAATATAAATAATTAATAAAAACCAATGTATTTGTACAGGTGTCGTTTCCAGTGCAGGCTGAAAAGGAGCATTATAGCAACAAAAATGTTATGGAGCTATTTCTGCCGGTGGCGGTTCAATTCTTGCATAAAGGGAACCGCGAGATCTCCCGGCATATGGCCCGCTACCTGTCCCTCGCCGCTGTCCATCATGCCGCATTGCTAAAGCCACATGTTCAAACAATTATGGACTCTATTATGTCAGGTTAGAGATGTAATTAAATCATTTATTCTTAGAATATACAGAGACCACCAACAGTTAATGTGAAAGTCGTGTTAGTTTAATAGATTATACATATTTAATGCTGTTTTGCATGTAGTATAATTTGCTGCTTATTGTGCAAGATGGTAGTCATGCAATTTTAGAGAATGTTATGTTTTTTAATTAACAATATTTTTAAAGTGAAAGTTTGCATTTATCTAATGAAAAGAACATGTTGTATGTACGAGGGGAGGTCAAAAAGTTTCTTCTCTCGAAGCTATTTTTTTTTTTTTACCAAGTCAAGAAGTCCCCATAAACAAAATACATATTTTCCAATAAAATTTGAAAAGATTTCCTCGGTTGGTAAGACATTAATGACAACGCGGAAATCGAATTGCAGACTCCCCTCCGGATTGGTTTGTTTATTGATTTTTATCTCAGTAAATGACGACATGATTTTTATTAAACTTTGTTATACTCCTAATGAGTGTCACAAATTAGTTTACGTTAAGAAAAAGTGACCCTTTCTCCACCATATCCTTCGTTCCGCGAACTTCCTTCCCTAGGCAGAGGTTGCTACTATACATATTAATGCTTAATTTTAAGAAGGAGTAGGTAGTGTTGCCGTATCATACTGCCATGCATCTAGTAAAATAAACTTTACTGTGAGTAAAGTGTTATTTGTGATTTAATGACTGGTGTTCCAAAATGTAGTAAAACAAAAACAACAAAACCAAAAATGCTAGCATTCGCGACAGCCGCGAGTGAGCTCTGTCCAAAATAGTCCGAGAATCCCTTTAAATCGTATGTCAATGTGTGCGTGCAAAATGGCGCTTTGTTCGCAGTATGCTCTTTGTAAACGGAGCGCCGCCGCTAAGTACTTAGTTATACAATTTTTTTTATAGGAAACTATCCTCTGTGTCGTATCTTGACGAATCTATACGAAGTGTGTCCGGAGCCGCTTGAAGCGCACGCGACGGCGTTGGTGTCGCTGCTGCCGCACGCCGAGCCGGTGGAGAAGAGCGCGCTGTTCGCGCTGCTGGAGCAGGCGGCGGCGCGCCGGCCCGAGGCGCTGCGCGCGTGCGTGCCGCAGCTGCTCTCCTACCTGTGCCCGGGCACGGCGCCGCCCGGCGACCCGGGCTGCATGTGCGTTGATATTCTGCAGGTTAGTTCCACTAATTGACTCAGTTGTGTTTTTGATATAAGTAAATGATAATATATATTTTTTTCTGATAATTACTCATGTATACCGAACCTGCTCCTTAGCGATCGAGACGAAGAACTTTCAGCCAAAAAGTGAAAAGTATATTATTTCATCTTCTTACCTTGTACTTCAGCAATCAAAGTCTCGATTCTATTAATTGTTATCTTCATTATTTGTTTTTGAATTGTAATGCTTTTTAACACAGTTCTTGTTTCTTAAACCCAAAACCGAAACACGATTGAAAGACAATTATTACGTTACCATTAGCAGAATCGTGGCCCAGAACTTTCTGGATTGCTGATCGAATTTTCGTTTGAGTGGTTGCTGTCGAGTTGTTTTTAGGGTTCCGTACCAAAATGGTAAAAAAGGAACCCTTATGGTGTGACTCAGTCTGTCTGTCTGTCTGTCTGTCACAGCTGGATATCTCGAGAACTACTTATGGTATCAACTTGAAATTTAGAATAGTTTGAGATGACATTTGCCCAACTATTTTGCAAATAAGAAATAAATAAAAAAATAAATATCTTTTTTACAGCAGGGCCTGAAAAGGGGTCTTAAAAATTTTAAGTATAGCTACTAGAGCATGTGGGGTATCATATGAAAGAGCGCCGTTAGCACGTTTTCAAACATTTTTTATTTTTGTTTTAGACCGCATAGTTTTCGATTTATAATGAAAAATGTAAAAAAAATACCGTTCCCCCCCTTATCTCCGAAGTTTGCAAAGAGAAAAATCTGAAATAATTTTATGTGATAGCAGTTTATATAAAGATTACAGGAAAAATAAAACGATGTCTCAATATAGCACACTTTTTTAGAAATTATGAAATTTCTAAAAAAGTTAACATTAGTTCCACTATCGGTCAAGAGATGGCGCTGACCTAAAACTGCAATACTAATTTTATTATTCTACTCTGCAGTGTGGTTTAATGATGCAATTTTGATGGTACGGAACCCTCGGTGCGCGAGTCCGACTCGCTCTTGACCGGTTTTTTTTTCTTTTATAAAATTGATCATAAATAATAATAGAAATGTATTGGTTGCAGGTGATAGTGTGCGTGTCGCGGCGGCGCGCGTCGCTGGTGCGCGAGCACGCGGCGAGCATCGAGCGCGCGGGGCGCGCGCCGCACGCCACGCCGCGCGCGCTCGCGCTCGCCGCCGCCGCGCTCACGCACCTCGGGTACTCCGACCGGGTGCGGACCCACACTACCATACACACTAATACACTAAATACACCGTACCTCACACACTAGTCATACAAATGATACTTTTCCGACGGAGTGGGGATAAATTTGCGCATGTGCACTAGCGAGCGATAAATAGCGCGCGCCTCTTCCGCTGTCCGCCGCATACCCAATATACGCGTTCAGCGAAACCCCCACCCGTTTTAAAGATGTTTGCCTCGTACTGTACAAATACTCAATTTTAAAATAAAACACCTGTGGATAGAAACGCGTGCGCAGCGAAGTAAAATCTATGGAATAAACATTCTGGTCGAAAAATGGCACCACACGAAAAGTACAACAAAGTGGATAGAGCTAAAAATGCTGGCATTTAATTATGAAGTACAAAGCGTCGGAACACTTGTTGCTTATTAGCGACCATAATTTGTATACTCATAGATATTTTCTATACTTAAACGAAAAAATAAGACACGTTTTTTCTGCATCTTTTTACTGCCTTCTTTGCATCTTTTACACCATTTGACTATAAAGGACGTCATTTCTAATAAACTCTCTCTTTCATCTTTTCTCTACAATATAAACTGCAATTTATTGAAAAGAACACTAACGTCAGTCACCGGGTGCGTGGCTGGCCCGACTAAAGCTGAGCGGGTTGTACTTTTTCGGTCCCGTGGTGCCATTTAAAACAATATTTGTTTGCAATTCACACTTCCATAGATATTAGTTCGCTGCGCGTGCGTTATTAATTAAGTCTTTTTTTATGTGTTTAGTTTTGAATTTGTATCTCCTGACATTATGACACCTTATCAGAGTCCGAAGTCACGAGAGTATCAGTAGTAGAGAAGTCATTCAGTGTATAGTACGCTTGAAAATCCAAGAAGTAAATAATTTCAATTTGTTTTAATTAAGTCATTCAAAATTTATACTTTTCACAATCCATCAGACAAGTTCCAGCTACCAAATCAATATTTACACATTTTGTCAGTTTCAACATAATTATTACACAAATTAAAAATCATATCATAATTCCTCCCACGCCCACTATATCTAGAACAAACTCGTACCACACCCCGGACACTCCATACAACCGCTCCGTTATAGCTACCTATTACACAGACACTACACAGATGACGTTTTGTACACGCACAACTGTGTGCGTAAAGCTAGGGCTACTACGGGAATGTTGTCGCCTCACACACACAAAAAAACATATTGGTTTTTCATATTTTAACAATAAATATGTATTTACCGGTAATAATGAATGTTTCCATGAGTGATATTAAATGTTTTGCTTTGCTTTTTGCAACTTAAATTCACGCCGCGCCGTGCACGAAAGTTGACAGCTGTCGTCACTCACGGCTAAGAGTCCCCGCAAACTACAGACCAAACTATCGGTCGATAGTTGGGTCGGGCGTTGAATCTTTATTTTTATTTTTTATTTATTTATTTCGAAACTCAACCGCTTTTTTACAATAGCTTTTACAAAAAATACTTAATTAGAAAAACTTAAGCTACTACAGAGTTTCACAACATGACCATTTAAAAGAAAAATATATGTGAATACCTATAATTAAAGGTTATACGTTATCTTACTTATTAACAATTATATTTTAAATATATTCGGAACTTAAGAATTGGTAAAAACAAAAAAACAAAAAACAAAAGGATGGACAAGGCAGTTAAAAACACTTAGAATAAGATATGAGAGCACTAATACAGAATAGATAATGTTTATTACTAATAATATAAAAAATATATTATAAAATATAACACTATAACATATTTAGACATTCCAACACAATCATGCAGTAAAAACCAATGTTATGGAACGCTTGAAGGATTCCTTACTTATGTTAAAAATATCTATGTTATCAAATTTTTTGTTGTATGTCCTAGGTAGACGAGACATGACGGCATTGTTAACATAATTAGTACGGTGCCTAGGCACACTGAGTAAAGGTGTGTGTCTAGTGCGGTATTTAGGCGTACAGAAACTTAAGCTGGAAAGAAGGTTCGGAACATCCAAATTACTATGCAAAATATCATAAAGCAGGCTCATATCTAGCAACTCTCGGCGAGACTCGAGGGATAAGAGACTATAGTGACGACAGTCTTCCTCGTAATCCTTGCGACGACGGAATGTCTTAAAGTTAAGATGTTTAACAAATCTCTTTTGGACTTGCTCAATTTTACTAATATATTTTGCATATTGCGGAGACCAAATAGGACTCCCATATTCAAGCACACTGCGACAATATGCAAAATAGACCGCTTTAAGACAAGGAACACTTCTAAAAGGCTGGCAGGTCCTAATAACAAATCCCAAGTTGCGATTTGCCTTATTGACGATGTACTCAGTGTGTTCCGAGAAAAGCATTTTTGAGTCCAGCACCACACCCAAGTCTTTGACACTTTCAGTTCTTTCAATCGGGTTACCATTAAAGTTGTAAGGATATGTAATTTTTTGTTTTTTACGACTGAAACTAATACATTGACACTTGCCAGTGTTAACAGTAATGTTGTTTTCGTTATAGTATTTATATAGGGTATTTAAGTCTCTTTGAATTAGCTCGCATTCAGACCGAGATGAAACTTTCATGAATACTTTTTTATCATCAGCGTAAAGAAGGTGACTAGAATGCAGGAAACACTGGTACATGTCAAAAATGTAAGCACAATACAACAAAGGACCGAGATGCGATCCTTGTGGGACACCGGAAGGGATTTGAATAAAATCGGACCTGAACCCCCCCAAAACTACAGCCTGCGAACGGTTTGCAAGATACGACGTAATCCATCTGAGCAAGTCACCTCTAATTCCAAGAGCAAAAAGCTTGTCTAACAGGATGACGTGATCAACACGATCAAACGCTTTTTCGAAGTCCGTGTAGATCACGTCAACCTGCCCCCCACCTTCCATCCCACGAAGCACGTAATCGGAGAATTCAGCTAAATTAGAGACTGTGGATTTGCGCTTCAAAAAACCATGTTGGTGATGTGATAAACCATTTCTTATTATGGAACTAATACTGTTGTATACAATTTTCTCGAGCAATTTACTCAGAACGTTTAATTTTGATATGGGCCTATAATCAGTATGAAGAAGAACGCTAAGTGCTCACATTACAACGATTTGGTATCGGCCGATTCTTGATATTAAAAACGGTCCTACCCAACTATCGGCCGATAGAAAGTCTGTACTATCCCCGTCAATTGGTAATGCGCGTGGCGGCCATGATTTTAACCTCAAAAACGAAAAACAATTGTAATTTTTTTATATACCTAGAATCTAGATCCTATCTTATTGAAAATAATAATTCAATAATTAATATAGTAGATAACCTATTAGAATTTTCTTGTTTCATGCCTTTTTTAGTTGCGGATCACGTCAATATGGATGTTAATGTGACAAGGTTCCAGCGCATTGCCAACTGACGGGGATAATAGTCTTCGAGAGCTCTAAACGAGCACACGCTTCGGTACATGAACTCGCGGGGTGGGGTCAATGATATTAAAAAAGTATAGATACGTTACCCGCACTCCAAAATGGCAAGACGAAAGTCAGGTAATTACCCGACTTTCAATTAGTCAGGCACAGTCTCGCGACACGGAAATACACGCGGCTCTCGTCAGTCAGACGCGATAAAATTGTGAAATTCCATTAAAAAAAATGTCTACTTAAGTCTTTAGACGATGTACAAATTATACAGCAACAGTCAGAGATCGGAAAAATGCTTAATTTCACACGTAAGTAATGTATTTAAAAAAATATGTATTTTCTATTACTTTATTCGGCCATATTGTACGAAGAACGAGCTGTCTGCTTTGCGTGTGTGAGTGAAGGAGACTGCTGACGCGCTGTCAATTGGTGGCCAATGCGCATGCAGCGGTCAATATGTTTATCTATAGTACCTTTACGCTGTTTTAAATAGCAATGATGTTGGCGTTTAACTTATCTTTACTTTTAATATCATTGGGTGGGGTGAGGTAATCGATTCTAGGCGGGGCGAGGAGTGTCCTTTCTGTCATAGTATATATATTCTGTGGTCGTACACAGGAGCGAGCGGCCGAGGCGTTGAGTTTCGTGCTGGAGCAGCTGCCGCGCGCGGAACGCGGCGTACAAGCGGCGCTGTTGCGCGAGGCGACGTCGCTGTGCAGCGCGTTCCCCGCGCTGTTCACGGACCGCGTGCTCGCCGCCGTGCGCGCCGCCGCGCCACCCAGGTGTGTACACTACCCACAAATCAGAGACACTATAGTCCGTTCGCGTTAAGAATGCAGTGAGTCATCAGTGCAACTGCAGGGTAAAGGTGCATTCACAGTGGTGTTCATAATACAAACAAATTATATTTTTATAGAATAACTTTGATGGATGGACGTCTAAAATCAAAATACATTTAAATATACAATAAATTTTGATCACTATCACTGGTATCTTCGTTAGTATTAATTATAAAAGGATGTTCTTTGGCAAGTTTCATGACGTCATCTAAATTCCACATGGTGTTTTCTTCTTTTATCGCGTGGTCGCAGCATTTCTTCCATCGATCAGCGTCTACTAACTGTATTGCATCATAATATAATTTATTTACGTCAGTCATCTTAAAAGTGGAGTTATTGACAGCAGTATATTTTTTTAATTGAGCCCACACCAACTCAATGGGATTAAGTTTGCAATGGTACGGAGGTCAACCGAGAATTTTAACGCCATATTTTGTTATATATAAATAATAAATAAAAACAGTACTCCATGCACAAAGCACAGGACACGACCGTTGCGTTCGAAAGTATGCGTTCAACTGGGCACTGTGAACTTGACTTTATAATTTTGAACGATTTGATTGGTTAGGGGGCGTGGTTAGGCCGGCGGACAAGTATGACTCACTACATTCTTAACGCGAACGAACTATACACAACTTAAGTTTAGTACAGTCAGCACCAAAATGAGCTAAGCGTTCAAACCTTCTTCTCTTTAGGAAGTAATTTTTTGCACGACTGCCCAAAAAGGAGTGTATATGAGTTTAGGGTTCATGTATGTTTGTGGGTATGTGAGTTTCTTTATTCTACCACAACTTCTAAATGCCTTAACGGATTTGGATGTATGGTGTATCGTTAAAATCCTTACATCATTCCGAGTAACATTGGCTAGGATTTTTTTGAAAAAATCAATATGGCGACTGTACGATGCTACTTTTAATTATGTGAAAAAAAAATTTTTTTTCTTCTAACATTACAATATGGGCATCAAATGAAAGAACTTGACGAGAACATTCCAAAACTATATAATTTGTCCCTAAAATGTGACAAATAAAAATAAATAAATTAAAAAAATATTAAAAACACGACTGCCCTGCCAAAAACGAACTAAAAAGTTAAATAACAAGTGTCATTGCAGTCGGGGGACCTCTTTGATCAAAAATTGTTCCATAAATCACACATACATACACGCACACACGCGCGCACACACACACACACACACACACACACACACACACACACACACACACACACAAACAGCATTTATAATATTAAGGGCTGATTTTTCAATCCTCAAATAAAAATCATTAAAAAAAATTGACAAACAAACTTATTGATACTTGATAGACAAATATTATCAATTTGGCAGTATAAAAGCTCTATCTGGGTATTGAAAAATCAGATCTAAGTAGGAATTAGGATAACGTTACTGTTCACAGACCAAAGTCAGAAGTCTCGACGGGGGAAGTGAACCGAACTTCAGGCGGAGTTACGATCGTGAAGCTGGGCGGCAACGGCGCAGGGGGCGGAGTTACCTCAGGGGGCGGGGTCACGTCCGTGGGCGGGGCTAACGCGGCGAGCGGGGCGGGGGCGGGGGCGGGGTACACGCGGCGCGCGAAGCTGGGGGACTCGCGCAGCACGGGCCGCCTGCACGCCGCGCCGCATCGCAGCATCACCCGACTTAACCTGGCTGGTGAGGATGCACCACTAATTTATAGGGAAAAAGCGTGAAAATAACTAAAATACTTATTTTTGTTTAATTATTTCTTATCTATTCTGTTTTGGAAAAGATTACTAAAGTCTGGTAGACAAGTATAGACTGGTGAATGTACAAAATTCTTTCTGCCTCGAGACCGGACTTGGAAATAAAACCCAATTTCGTAACTCCATAAACGTGTCTAAAGTATGTAATTGTTTTAAAAATATAGGCATATACTGGCACGGGTCTTCAGCTTTGTAAAAGTTCGATTAGTTAGTATTTTCAGGACTAATTAATCGTATGGACGGATCCCATGCCAACATAGCCGCGTTGCGGCTGTCCGTCCGGCTGGCCGCAGGATGCGGTTGCAGTTGCGGTTAGCCGGGCAGCGGCTAGCCGCAAGCGCAACCGGAAAGTGCGGATAGGATAACGTTGCGGTTTCAGCGTAGGTATATGGGCGCATTCACTGGCGAGCAACCGCAAACTAGCAAACCGCAGTGCATCCGCGTAGTGCGTACAGCGACCGTCCGGATAGCCGCCAGTCGGGCCGCAGCGCTGCGAGCGACCGGTGCGGTTGGATGGCAGCCGTATCACAGTGCGAATAGAAACAATTTTTTCGTACATATTTTTGGTTGCGGTACTCCGGACGGACAGCCGCAACGCGGCTAGCCGGGCAGTGCGTATGAGCGTTAAGGGTTGGACCACATCTATCGGCACCGAATCGCCTATCGATCCTATGCGAGTGCGATCGCCTCGAGGATTCCGCCATCTCTCGCATTCCCGCTCTTTCTCGCTCTAGTAAGTAGCGGTTCTGAGCGACAGAAAAGGCTAGAGCAACGGAAAAAGACGATACCGTGCTAACAGGTGTGGTCTACAATAATTTCTGCGTCTAAAATGATCTTCGTTCGTTTCTGACAGTTATTTGAAGTTATCGTATTTGCCAGTTCAAATTTTGAACTGGCAAATACGATAACTTTTTGTACTTCAGCAACTCAAAACTGAAATATATGTTGAAATGTCTATAATCTTATATTGCGAAAAGTGACCGCGACACATTCAGTTACGCACTCAGATTTAAGATATCTTAAGAAAACATGAAATGTGCGAGCGAGAGGGCTGCCGTCAGCGGCAAAATCGCTACGGGCTCTTAAGCTAAGCTAGTTTAATTTAAATAAGGTTTGTGCCAGGTGGATCGGTGGGCGGGCTGCACAAGAGCATGACGCGGCTGTCATCGTCGCAGCAGATCTCGCAGCAGGCCGGCTCGCAGCACAGCGTCACGCACGCCGGCAGCGGTGAGAATATACACGCCTTAACGTTATACCACAACACCCCGGACACTATACAACCGCTCAGTTATAACTACCTACCTATTACACAAACACTAAACCAGGGATGCACAGACCTATTGAGACCATGGGCCACTTGGGCAAATGATGAACTAATGACGGCCCACCAGCACAAATTAAAAATATGAAAATACTCCACCGTGACCACGGCAGCTGCAAAGGTGCCAAAACGCAGGGAAAATAAAAAACCGGCCAAGTGCGAGTTGGACTCGCGCACGAAGGGTTCCGTACCAAAAACGCTAAAAGAAATCACGTTTGTTGTATGGGAGCCCCCCTTAAATATTTATTTTATTCTGTTTTTAGTATTTGTTATTATAGCGGCAACAGAAGTACATTATCTGTGAAAATTTCAATTGTCTAGCTATGACGGTTCATGAGATACAGCCTAGTGACAGACAGACGGATAGTGGAGTCTTAGTAATAGAGTCCCGTTTTTACCGTTTGGGTACGGAACCCTAAAAATCAAACAAAATACCAACTAAATACCAAAGTACTTTCAATGAAACCGCCCTAGTATCCGTTAAAAAGTGTTTTATTTCATGTCTAGTGAGCGCGTAAGCTTGAGAAGTGAACATGAAAATAAACAAAAAAATAAATTTCTTCCAATTGTACATACGAGGGAATATTTTTGCTGGCGGGCCACTGGCATATTGCCGAGAGACCACATGTGGCCCGCGGGCCGCGGTCTGTGCATCCCTGCACTAAACAGATGACGTTTTGTACACGCGCAACTGTGTGGGTAAAGCGATTATATTCTGATAACATGGTTTGCGCGGGCCATATCTTTATATAGAAAACGTAAAGTTGTAGGCACAAAAAAAAACATACGACAAGCTAAAGAGTTTACCTAGTTTCTACAAACATTAAATTGCGTATAAACCTCACAGATGATTGTAAAAAAAAATCAGAATATCATCAAAAGCGCTTGTCGCGGGCCATATCTTTGGCGTGAATAATAGCGTAAACGTATTGAATTCTACATCAAAATACAGTTCTACGTACTGTACAGTTGCTCCAATAACTTTTTTTCAAGAAAGATAATTGTGCTAAAGATAATGATGAAAAAACAACGCAAAACATCGAAAAAGTGCAGAAGTGAGGTTATTTTCCATACTCTTTAAACCTAAAGAAAAAGACAGAGACAAATGATTTCGCATAACAGAGCCTTAGTTCAGTTCGGTCAAGCCCAAACCATAATGTGATGCTGTTAGTGCAAAGTGATAAAATAGTTTGGTGTTGCAGGCGCGAAACTGTCGGGCGGAGGCGTAACGGTGAGCAGTGTGTCGCCGCCGCGGCCTGCGCGCGCGCCGCACTCCATCGTGCTCGGCGCTAACGCGCATGTAAGTGACGCACGTACCAACAGGCGCAAAATTCAATTTTTAAGTCACGGTACCTTTTTTGCTTTGGAATAACTATGTATGACCCCATCATATCAGCCGCACGACACCCACTACTAGGTATAGGCCTCCCCTAAGGATCTCCACGACGATCGGTCCTACGCTGCCCGCACCCAGCTGCTTTCTGCGACCTTCACCAGATCGTCGGTCCACCTTGTCGGGGGCCTACCCACGGAGCGTCGTCCGGTGCGCGGTCGCGATTCAAGAATCTTTCCGCCCCAGCGGCCATCGGTTCTTCTCGCTATGTGCCCAGCCCACTGCCACTTCAGCTGAGCAATCCTTCGAGCGATGTCGGTTTCTTTAGTTCGCCTGCGGATCTCCTCACTTCTGATTCGATCACGCAAAAAAACGCCGATAATGGTTCTATCCATTGCACGCTGGGTGACCTTGAGCCTCCTTATGGGACCCATAGTTAGCGACCCCGTTTCACTGCCGTAAGTCCTCTCTGGCAACACACACTGGTCATAGACTTCCATCTTGAGACACTGAGGTAAATCGGACACTAAAATTTTTCGAAGCTTCCCGAATGCTGCCCATCCGAGTTGGATTCGACGAGAGATCTCTTTCTCGAAGTTGGACTTACCTAACTGGACTGCCTATCGTAGGTATACATAATGGTCAACAACTCCAAGTGTAGTGTTCCCAACATGAACTGGAGCGGGCACAACATGGGCATTCGACATGATTTTCGTCTTATCCATGTTCATCCAAAGACCCACTCTTTGGGAAGCACTACGGAGATCTTCGAGCATTGTGTTCGGGTCTTCCAAGGTCTCAGCAATAATAACTATATCATCGGCAAAACGAAGGTGCGTTAGGTATTGGCCATTAATGTTGATGCCCAGTCCTTTCCAGTCTAAGAGTTTGAAGATGTCCTCCAACGCAGCTGTGAACAGTTTCGGAGAAATAACATCTCCCTGTCTCACACCTCGCTGCAGTTGGATAGGATTTGTGCTCTGGTTCTGTACTCGGATCGACATGGTGGCATTTTGGTATAAATACCTCAACACCTCGATATACCTGTAGTCTACTTGGCACCTCTGGAGAGACTGCAGCACCGCCCAGGTTTCAATCGAATCAAAAGAATCATAGTCCACGAACGCAAAACAAAGTGGCAAATTATACTCCTCGGTCTTCTGTATAACCTGCCGCAACGTATGGATGTGGTCTATGGTGCTAAAGCTTTTTCGGAATCCGACTTGTTCGGGAGGTTGTCAGTCATCGAACTTGCGAGCGAGACGATTCGTAAGGACTCTCGAAAACAGCTTATAGATATGGCTCACGTTCTGCCCTCGACGATGACGGAATTGAAAAGCTTCTGGAGGACTTTAAGTATCGGCCTACCGCCCGCTCTCAGAAGTTCTGTAGTGATTCCGTCGTTACCCGCCGCCTTGTTTTAGCCTTGCTTTCAACAGGTGTCTGCGTGGAATATAACTGCCCATAGAAACTCTCGATCTCCGCAGAATTTTAGGCTTCGATGAAATAATGCCTCCATCATCAGTTTTCAGCTTCGTCATCTGGCTTTGCCCAATAGACAGATCTCTCGCGAACACTTTGGAGCCTTTATTTCGCTCGATGGCCAAGAGGCCAATGAATATCAAAGATGATACGATTCGTATTAAATTGGCGAAGGTCACTCGTCAAAGACTTGTTGTTTAGATCGTCTACATCTATGCTGTTTTCAAGGGCGTTGAAGCGGTTCTGAAGTTCGAGTTGAAAGCTTTCGGGGTTTTGGATATGGGCCGGTAATGGTCGGAGCCTCGATTTCATCATCCGAGATCTTTCCAGCTTTACGTTGATATTCAATGTGCCACGTACCAATCGGTGATCGCTCCCCGTCTTGACGGCATTGATCACAGTGACATCATCGAAGTGACATTATTTGACGATTTAAAAACGCTCATTATGTGAGCTTATTTGAATAAAGATTTTTTCATTCATTTCATTTTTTCATTCATTCATTCATTCATCCATAAAGTCGCAGCATCTGGCCTCTGGCATTCCGTTGCCCAACTCCAAATTGCCCCACTCTCAGCTCATCAGCGCATCATTTCCCCAATTTTGCATGTATGACTCCATTAACCCCTAATTGTTTAAGGAGCTTACAGACGAGCGTCAATTTTTCAACACCAGTTCGTTACTTACTTTCTTTCGTTATCTCTTATCGTCACTTGTAACGGCGCTATCATAGCGCTACGTTAGCAATCGACGAATAACGAAGAAATGAAGGATCAGCGAAATGTACAATTTGCAAACATTACGCAGACGTGACGTCGCACTACGTCAAGCTAACATCGCGGTAGAAATGTATGGAGCCCTGACTCACGATATTGAGTTTTCTACGCGCTTCGCATAAATATAAATTCCAATACCCAAGGGTTGGACCGCGGTTTACGACCACAGACACCGAATCTTTTCGCTGGATATATGGTAAAGAGATCCTGCCTAGACATGGGTTGTAACAGGGCAAATTGCCTACCTGTTACAACTGTTCCTGTTACACTAAAATAACAATTTCAACATCCTGTTACAAAAATAACAGTCGTAACAATTTGCTTCCATTGTTCCTCCTGTTCCGTCCGTGGAACAAGCGCTTCTTTATTCTAACCTTAGGACTACTAACATAAAGAAAAGAGACGAAGCTTGTTATTTTTATCTATTATGATCATAAACTGTTATTTTTTTCTGTTAAGCAAGACTAAACTTTATTACAATTACGTAAAATCTAATATTATCAAAAATGATTTCCATTACGGCAGTTACGGCACACATGCGACATCTTGTTTGTATTGGGTGAACCATCATATCACCTAATGAAGTTGCTTGCTGTATTACTTTCATTAAGCTTTTTACTGAAATTGCGATAGATGGCAGTAATTATCATAAATTTGCTAAATAAGTTCAAATAATAAAAATAAAAATAGATTGTTGTTAAAAACAGGTGCAAGCGATTTTCGAGCATATTGAAGTTTGAAAGTCAGTAAAGTCGAATATCGCTTGCACCCGTTTTTTAACTAATGATCACTAGTCAAATGTTTTCCTACCTTTCTCTACATTATTTTGTTCTTCCGGTCATTGCCTGTGCCCCAGCAGTGGAAACATAAATGGTGATGATGAAATACCAGGTGAACTAAGTCTACTGAAAGAAAATTTTCAAGGAAATTTTTACTGCAAAAAACCCCCAATCTGGGAACCATGATCTTTTCCTTAACTCCCTGGCAGCACTAGATGTCCGATTTCCTAACCCGCATATCCTAATTTGCTTATAAATGCATCCATTTCACGTATATAATAAAGTGCTTAAACATCCTTAAAATCTCAATAAAATTAAAATAGTTTTATTTAATTCAGCCTGTTTACCTACCTTATAACATAACATTAGCAAAACAGCCAAACTCTATTGCCACAAAAAACAAAAAAGGCCATAAACAAACACAGGAACAGATAACACGACTAATTTACAAAGTCGAATGTATTTTTGATATGGTCGGTTTATATAACAGATAAAAATAACAAGCTTTGTCTCTTTTCTTTTCATATGTTAGAGTAAGAAAGCGCTTGTTCCACGTAACAGGCGGAACAATGGCAACAGGTTGTTACTCTGATAACAGCGTGGTACAGGGAACAGTGAAGACGGCGAGAACAGTCTGTTTCGCCTGTTCCTTTGAACAACAGTTATTTCATAGCGCTCGTAACAGGGCGAAACAGTTACATTTAATTATCTGTTATTTTTAACTGTTACAATAAATACGCCTCACGTCTAATCCTGCCTCAACATTACTGATAAATTGTCACTTGGCCTTGTTGTTAAGCCCCTTTACCTCTTTAAATGCATTTCTCATTGAAATAATTATCCGATTAAATAAAAATGTACTAGTTTTACCAGGGCTCTGTCACTCCGCGCGCGAGTATTAAGCGCTCAGCGTCCTCTGAGAGGACAAATTTCATACGTCAGAAAAGATAAGACCTACGCGATAGAAAGAGAGGCAACTACTAAGTGAATGTTTTGAAGCGAAGGGAGCGCTGTGCGACCTGAATTGCATTTTATTGTGTCGGAGCAAGGGTAGGAATTTATTTAAACGACTTTGCGGAGTGCAACTTCTGTACGCTAGTACTATTATCTATTCTGTGCTTGTATGGGTCGTGAAGAGTGTAGAGTAGATAGTAGATTGATAGATAGTTCAGTTGGAAGTTTAAAGTTATTTTAGTTTATTAGATAAGTACAAGTTAACATTTATGAGTTTAGAACTAATTATTATTTCATAAAATGTAAACAATCGAGAGGCCGGCGGCGCGCAAAAGTAGGTCGCGTAGTCAGCAAATCAGACATAATTTGTACGTAATCGTACAGTGCTTTTACAACAATTCCTACATAAAATAAATTGTAAACTTTGTTTTACCAGGCCTCAGGACCGACGATAATAACAAACCCGCCACAATCCATATCAGTGAACCCGCTAACCGGGAAATCCTCCGACGGCCTCGCCCCCGTGCCGTCAGCCGTATCCGTCAGCGGAGTCGCCGTGGTGACCGGCGTTACGCCCGTGAGCTCCGTCTCTAACGCCGGACCGGTGTCCGTGTCCGGCCCCGTCACGGTCACGTCACGACGCGCCAACAACACCAGCGTCACTATGATCAACACGGCAAGCAATGCCAACCATCGCATCAGCGTGTTCGAGCCGTACCCGATGAGGGATACGGTGCAGCATTTCTGTGAGAAGCACTTGGATAAGATTAAGGCGTATATGGATAACGTGTCGCTGAGGTTACCGCCACCGGCCAAGTGCACTATTGAAGGTAAGAACTTGATCGATTATGTTTTTTCTGTAGCTGATGTCTTTTCATCGCGATTTTCTGGGCTGTTTGATAATTCATTTATTTACCTCACAAGTTCACAACCCACAAATTGCACAAAAATGTACCTACAGCCCGCGCACATAAAGAATGGGACTGAAAATTACGGTTAACCACGCTTGCCACAATAAGAGCTCTCGCAGACTGCAAACCAAAGTATCGGCCGATAATGGGAATGTCCGAAAAAAATAAAAATGGCTAAATATTTTTTTATAGGTAGGAATAAGCTCCCTTCATTTTAGAAAAAAAGTTTCAGAATTTTCGGTTGCGTCAAAATTTTTTAATAAATTAAAGACTCTTCGATGTCACAAATGTACGAAAGTAACAGCAGAATGGCGATTATACCTTTGCCACCACCTGCCACAATCACAGCAAGTATTATAAAAAAAAGTTTTGACATTTTGTGTTGAAACTTTTTTTTTAATAGCATGTTGTGGTTATGACAGGTGGTGGCAAAGGTATAATCTACATTCTGCTGTTACTTTCGTATATTTGTGAAGTCGAAGTGACTTTATTTTATATTTTTATTTGTACGCAACCGAAAATTCTGAAACTTTTTTCTATTACTAAGGGAGCTTATTCCTACCTATAAAAAAATATTCAGCCAAATTGATTTTTTTCGGACATTCCCCTTTGAGTCGGGCCTTTAATCAGTATGAATTGAAAAAGTATAAATGTTTATTACAACGATTTGGTGTCGGCCGATTCTTCATATTAAAAACGGTCCGACTCAACTATCGGCCGATATTAAGTCTGTAGTCTGCGAGAACTCAAAGTATGAGTGAAGGTGAGGTGAGTGAGGTTTGATAATATGGTGTGCGATCGAAAAGTGAACATGTACGTGATCAGCGTGGTTGACCGAAATTTTCAATCCCATGCTTTATCTTGATAGTATACGAGTGTGGTTTGATAAGTCCATGACTTTGTAAAAAGGAAACACTTTTTTTCGTCATATTTTGTTTTATTTCTCTACATAATCTTTTTGTAGCTCTGTATATTCAGTCCAACTAAGTTCCTACTTCTTTAACCCATTATTTTTTTCTTTCATCGCCTGAAAACTGTGGTAACTGAAATGAGGGCCCATTTCAGACACCATCTTTTGGCTTGATGAAAATCTTTGCCCGCCAAGACATTTATTCATGTTTGGTAGGAGAAAAAATCTCAGTGGGCTAAATCTAGAAAATAGGAAGACAGGATCATTAAGAAAAATTAGAAGTCGCTTGAGCTTTTTGTTTCCAAAAGTAATAATCTTTTGCCGACTTCGAAAAAAATTTAGTGTAAAGATTCCTAAGGAGTTTCTTTTTAAGATACAAAAATAAATAAAAAAAAAAAGAATTTCTTCTTTTCAAACTCATGGACTTATCAAATCGCCCTCGTACGACAGGATCATTCGCGCGTTACACAACGGTTCACATATTTTCCCTCATAATTATTTAACTCGAGTACAGAGTCTTCCCAGAATTATAAACCGAAACGAAATAACTGTTCCATTCGCCCAATATTGTCCATCTCCATATTAGAGCGTCGCTCCAAGAAGCAGGCCCGGCTGTCGTTCGCGTGCGGGCGGCGCGGCGCGCACTGCCTGTACGCGCGCGCGCTGTTCTCGGTGCGCACGCGGCTCGCGCGCGTGTGGATCCACCTCATGTTCCTGGCGCTGCAGGCGCGGCACCCGCGCGCGCTGTCGTCGCGGGACCCCACCGTGGCCAGCCTGAAACACTGCTGGGACATACTCAAGTGTGAAAACAAGACTTTTCTCACGCTAGTCACCAGCGCGTTCCCCGGGCTCAAGGTATTTATTTGACAATAGGGAACATGCATAACTCACCGATTTTGATAAATTTGAGCTTGATCGCTGCGGACACGTATAAAAACATGATGGAACAGAAAAATAAAAATAAAATGTATTACTTTAATTTTATCACACAAGGGAAAATAACGATTTTTTTTTTCGTTTTCGGATATAATCCACTTAACAGTCGGATAGAACATCAAATAAGAAATAATATTTTCACTTCTCATGCTCGTAAAGTTCGTCTTTATGTTGGGTATAGGCTGCATAAAATCGCTTTTTATGCTCTAGTGCATAAAGTAAAATCTTCGTCTAAGTCTCAGACTTTAAGACAAAGGTCGTCAGGTAAACAGCCACACACGCAATTTAACTTCGTTAAATTATCTTGTTATTTCATTGTTTCTTCATTTTTTGTTGAAAATGGGTATCAATTTTATTGAAAGACCTTGATAATTTTTTTTTTCAATTTTTGGATATGGGTATCAAATGAAAGGCCTTGATGAGCACATTCCGAAATTCTATTTTTTTTAATAAAAAAATGAGTTTTTTTTTTTCAATTTTTGAATATGGGTATCAAATGAAAGGCCTTGATGAGCACATTCCAAAATTATATTTTTTTTACAAAAAAAGGTTTTTTTTTTCAATTTTTGAATATGGGTATCAAATGAAAGGCCTTGATGAGCACATTTAAAAAATATATATTTTGTCACAATAAAATAAGAAAAAACATTTTTTTTTTTCAATTTTTGAATATGGGTATCAAATGAAAGGCCTTGATGAGGACATTCCAAAAATATATATCTTGTCACAAAAAGTTAAGAAAAAAAAATTTTTTTTTATTCAATTTTTGAATATGGGTATCAAATGAAAGGTCTTGATGAGCACATTCCAAAAATATAGAATTATTCACTAAAATTTAAGATTTTTTTTTTTAGATTTTTACATTATTGTTGTTTAATTTCCTCACAATCGAAGTGAAAAGCAGAGTGTATAACTCGTACATAAAACCCATTTTACCCTCGACTTGACTATCCACCCTCGCCTGCGGCTCGGGTGGATATATACGTCTCGGGTAAAATGATGCGTTTTATGCACTTGTTGTACAATCTACTATTTATGTGACACATATGTACTTAAACGCAATATTTAGGGAGATATTTGAAAATTCTTGGCTAACTCCATACTAATGCACTGAAACGTGACATGAGTGACGTCACAAATATTGACCTTTTTGTATAGAGCGTTTTCGGCGGGTGCTGCTGCGTGCTAACTTCAAGTAACTATATCACGAGAAAAAAACACAAGAGAAAAGTTTTAATAATACAGTTGATTTTCTCACGCAGTATACTATTGATTTTGATACAAAAAAAATTGATGCATGTTCCCTATTGACTCCACTTTATCATAGTTTTTAGGGTTCCGTTGTCAAACCAACAAGAAACCTTTATAGTTTCGCATGTCCGTCTGTTTGTCCGCGGCTTAATTCAGAGGCTCATAGTACTCGAAAGCTGTAATTTGACATGAAATAATAACGCCGAAAAAGTGGTAGAATAAAATCATGAAAAAATGTTTTTGGAGATGAAATTTGTTCTCATCAATCACTGCTAGTAGACAATCGATAGTTGACTAATTTTTTTTATCATAGTTTTTTTTTTATATTCAGCTAATGTTCCTCGCGCTACAAGCGAAGGAGCTTGCATTTGTTATGTAATCTATTAAGGTGGCACCGCGGTGAATTTTATTTAATGTTATAATTCTAATATATGATTTTAATAATGTTTATCGTGGAGATTTTAGGGCCTACAGTCTAGTATTTTTAGACGGTATCGTTACATCCCCTCGTAGTCACTGCTAGAAGTAGACAGAAAAACTGTTAAAAGTGGCCGTTTTTGCCAGATTTGCTATCTACTTCTACGAATGACTACGAAGGCATGTAGTGATACCTTCTAAAAATACTAGACCATGGGCCCTAAAACTCCACGTAAAACATTATTAAAATCTTTTTCTATTAATAACTTATTAAATAAAAACCTCTGAGGGCGCCACTTTCGGTCATACAACCGACTTAAGAAAGTTTTTTATAACGCTAGTCGCTATCCAAGTGGCAATAATTAGAACTTAATTTGTTTATCGGATAGTAAATTAATAAGATAGACTGTTAACATTTAAGAAACAATAATCTACCCAAGTTATATTAAATATAACAATACTAAATAATATACTAGAAAAAATACGACTCGCACCAGATCAATACTCAGACGGGAATCGAACCCGCGACCTTTGGATATCCGGTCCAATGCTCTGACCGCTGAGCTACCGAGTCACTCTCAGCGGTCAGAGCATTGGACCGGATATCCAAAGGTCGCGGGTTCGATTCCCGTCTGAGTATTGATCTGGTGCGAGTCGTATTTTTTCTAGTATATTATTTAGTATTGTTTAAAAATAGCATTGTAAATGCAAAAATCTCAAATTTAAAATATTATATTAAATATGCAAAATAAAAGTGTGTGCGTCGAGGAAAGCGGACGCGAAACGGAACCCGTATTTATCTTATTAAAGGTCCCGGTTTCTGAGGTACTTTATTGGAGGTTCAACTTAATCGGAGAGGTCCACATTATCGGGTTTAAAGTATTAAAATTTAAAATTATTAATACAATTGAAAAATATTAGAAAAAAATCGACTCACCCATAGCAGCTCAGACGGGACTTTTTCTAATATTTTTCAATTGTATTAATAATTTTAATATAAAAATAGCATTGTAAATGCATAAAAAATCTAAAAGTTTAAATATTAAAATTTACTTTAAACCTAAAGATAACCTAAACATTTTGAGATAATGTGGACCCCTTCGATAAAGTTAAACCTCCGATAAACCACCGATAGGTGCCTCAGAAAGAACCATTAGGCCCGCATCAGGCATTAGGCCCGTATTTATAAACCGCTCTCAACTTTAAGAGCTATCTTGATACTTGAGATGTGGTTCTTATAAATAAAAAGAGCATCTTAAGGCGGTTGTATGACCGAAAGTGGCGCCCTCGGAGGTTTTATTTAATAAGTTATTAATAGAAAAAGATTTTAATAATGTTTATCGTGGAGATTTTAGGGCCCATGGTCTAGTATTTTTATAAGGTATCACTACATGTCCTCGTAGTCATTCGTAGAAGTAGATAGCAAATGTGTCAAAAACGGCCACTTTTAGCAGTTTTTTCTATCTACTTCTAGCAGTGACTACTAGGGAATGTAAAGATACTGTCTAAAAATACTGTGGGCCCTAAAATCTCCACGATAAACATTATTAAAATTGTGTATTAGAATTGTAATATTAAATAAAATTCACCGCGGCGCCACTTTCGCTCAAGGTACCACCTTAAGTATGATCTCAAGATAGCTGTCAACATTTAGAGCGGTTTATTAATACGGGCCATAAACTACTCTCCTCGTGTTCAGGAGCAAGAGATGGTAGCGAACGAGCTCCGCGCGGCTGGCTTCTTCGACGTGTTCGAGGTGGCGGGGGGCGGGGGCGGGGGCGGGGGCGGGGGCGGGGCGGAGGCGCCCACGTGGGGCTGCTTCCTGTGCACGCACCCGGAGCGCGCGCTCGGGTTCCTGGCGGCCGACGGCCAGCCCGTCATCGAGGGGCAGCTGAAGGAGAAGAAGGGCCGATGGAGACTGTTCCGGCGCTGGAGGACGCGGTACTTCACGCTGTCGGGTGCACATCTGTCTTGCAAAGGATCGGTGAGTACACTATTTGTCGGGGGACGGCGGCGGAAGCGGGGCGGAGGCGCCCACGTGGTGCTGCTTCCTTTGCACCCGGAGCGCGCGCTCGGGTTCCTGGCGGCGGACGGCTAGCCCGTGATTGAGGGGCAGCTGAAGGAGAATAAGGGCCGATGGAGACTGTTCCGGCGCTGGAGGACGCGGTACTTCACGCTGTCGGGTGCACATCTGTCTTGCAAAGGATCGGTGAGTACACTATCTTGCGGGGGGCGGGGACGGGGGTGGGGGCGGGGCTGATGCGCCCACGTGGGGCTGCTTCCTGTGCGCACCGGAAGCACGCACCCGGAGCGGGCGCTCGGGTTCCCGGCGGCGGATGGCCAGCCCGTGATTGAAGGGCAGTTAAAAGAGAAGAAGGGCCATCTGTCTTGCAAAGGACGAGCCGGACTACATCTGCGCCACAAAAAAAAAGTTGGAAATCGTACTTTTTGACTATGCCAGCGTTAAATTACTATTTAACGCATATTTGGAAATATTTTTATACTACTCTTATATTTTATTGCAGTAATGAATTGTTATTTATTTAAATATTAAACGTTGATTTCGGTAAATCTGCTCCGATCATTTGGACGCGTTCGGCAGTAGCTCGCCAGTGCCAGCCAGGCAGTTGTGAGCGGGACCTGTGTTTTTTGAGTCCGTTACGCCAGCAAGAAAGTAGCTTCTAGAGGGAAGCGAGTTTGATGAATAATTTGTGCGCAATTCGGTGTAAATGTGCGCCAAATAAAAAAATTGTGGGCCTTATAGTTTTGGAATAAAACGGGAAAAACGAATTCTGCTGGGGTAACGGTACTCCAGCAAGAAGATTCTAAACTAATGATCGGAGAGAAATAAAAGATATATGGGCGGGTAGCTTGATACTAGCAAGAAATGTGCGCCAAATATATAATTTGTGGGCCTTATAGTTTTGGAGATATTTGATTTCCTGCTGGCGTAACGTTTTGCCGGATCCCAGATCTCGGAAACTACTAAATGTGCGATCTTACAGTAAACATATATAAGTAGCCCCTAATTTGTGCTATTTGTGCGGTAGAAAACATTTCAAAAATATTCACAAATTTTGAAGTAATCGGGCATTTTCTGAAAACAGAAAAAAAATTCTAGCGCCTAAACTACCACATAAATAAAGAAACCAAAAACGGTGTTCTATTCTTCTTATTATTTCTCATTACCATAAAAATTTTGAAAACCGCACATTTACACGTTTTTGAATAATACCCACATGAAGGTGAGACCGACCATGTCATGACTTTGACGGTCAGCAGGATAAAAATATCAGAGATTATTTTGATCCTGGCCCAATGAATAATCTGTGCGGTTACTGAAGTATATGCTCTGAAAATTTCAGCTTCAAATTCTTCGTATTAAAGGAAATATCAATTAAAATCCAAAACAACTGTCAGTATTCCGATTAACCGACCAAATTCGATAGACCACAAAAAAGCGACGCGTTCATACATATTGATGACCTCCTTAACTTTGTTGTCGAACAGGTTTGTACACGTCACGTCTACGTACATTTAAGTGAAAAAGTGATTTGAGTGAGTGCTTTTATTTAAATAACGAATGAAGTTATTTCTGTTTCATTTCATTTTTACTTGAATTGAAATAATTTTAACCATTTTAACATTATTTTAATAAAAAAATAAAGGATGTTTTGTAATTTTATTTCGTTTTTTTTGTCATATCTAACTAGGTACTTGATGTACCTACAATGCGATTAAATTGACAATAGACAGTGATCCCTTGCATGCAACTTCTACATGGGTGTAGGTCTCTTCACAGAGGGCCTAGTACGAGTTGGTTTAACGAGTTGGTGTAACTCTCTTTCACTCGTTCACTCACTCGCATGATTTCCTCTCTTTCACTCGATACTATTCGTAAAGTGAGGTGAGAAACACAACTCGTACTAGGCCCTCTGACGTCCATTATACAAGTTGTATTCGCTGGGTGCGAAGTTATAATAATCGATCGCAGCGCTCATGGTGGCAAAAAGTAGAAATAATGAAGGCTCTGTAATCTGTTTGAAAACGATATTTAATTGATTACTAGCGATACGGGAACAATTATATATGTTTATTATCACTTAATTATGAAAGTGGCTTTATCCTCTTAAGTAAACAGATCTTCTAGTAACCTAAGAAATTTAGCTGGTTTCACAGTCACGTGTTCGAAGAGTGCCGTCCGCAAAATATATAATCTGGGTGTAATGTAACAGATCAACGCCACATTGTATTGGTATAAATACAGGCTCAAACTAACTATTTAAATGTTAAAACACTATTTACCCACATTTGCCAATAAGAAGATATGAACGCGACTGTACAAACAATTTTTCTGCATAATACGACACATTAAAGAAGGTCATCAATATGTATGAACGCGTCGCTTTTTTGTGGTCTATCGAATTTGGTCGGTTAATCGGAATACTGACAGTTGTTTTGGATTTTAACTGATATTTCCCTTAATACGAAGAATTTGAAGCTGAAATTTTCAGAGCATGTACTTCAGTAACCGCACAGATTATTTATTGGGCCAGGATCTAAATAATCTCTGATATTTTTATCCTGCTGACCGTCAAAGTCATGACATGGTCGGTCTCACCTTCATGTGGGTATTATTCAAAAACGTGTAAATGTGCGGTTTTCAAAAATTTTATGGTAATGAGAAATAATAAGAAGAATAGAACACCGTTTTTGGTTTCTTTATTTATGTGGTAGTTTAGGCGCTAGAATTTTTTTCTGTTTTCAGAAAATGCCCGATTACTTCAAAATTTGTGAATATTTTTGAAATGTTTTCTACCGCACAAATAGCACAAATTGGGGGCTACTTATATATGTTTACTGTAAGATCGCACATTTAGTAGTTTCCGAGATCTGGGATCCGGCAAAACGTTACGCCAGCAGGAAATCAAATATCTCCAAAACTATAAGGCCCACAAATTATATATTTGGCGCACATTTCTTGCTAGTATCAAGCTACGCGCCCATATATCTTTTATTTCTCTCCGATCATTAGTTTAGAATCTTCCTGCTGGAGTACCGTTACCCCAGCAGAATTCGTTTTTCCCGTTTTATTTCAAAACTATAAGGCCCACAAATTTTTTATTTGGCGCACATTTACACCGAATTGCGCACAAATTATTCATCAAACTCGCTTCCCTCTAGAAGCTACTTTCTTGCTGGCGTAACGGACTCGTGTTTTTTGTGTGCTGTGCCTACGAGCGTTTATCGAATTTTATAGGTATTTTCCAATTTTTAACATAATATTGTTGGCATAGACCTTGTCACCTTTTTTAAGGTTTTTAAATCAAAACACGTTCGCTCGATATCGCGACCCCTCGCAAGACTGAGCAGCATCAGCTACTATATCTCGCGGAGACAGCTAAGGCGAGCTGAGCTACTGGGGCGTACGATCAGACAAGCCGAGTAGCCGTCTACTGGCTAGGCAGCAGCTCGCACTGTGTAAACGAGCCATTATATAAGCCCCCGGCTCACAGCGTTTCACTCGTTCCAGAGCGGCGGCGAAAGCATAGACATCAACCAAATCCGGTCAGTGAAGGTGTCCCGCGGCGCGCGCAACATCCCCAAGGCGTTCGAGATCTTCACGGGCGACCAGACGCTGATCCTGAAGCCGTCGGACGGCAAGAACGCCGAGGAGTGGGTGCAGTGCCTCAGCATCGCCGTGGCGCACTCGCAGGCGCGCGACTCCGCGCACCCCGCCAAGGCGCACAGCCTGCCCGCGCGCGGACTCACGCTCAAGGGATTCTAGACTCTAACAGGTACACTTTGAGACTGTAATTCCATGCTAACACTTCTTTTAACGGTCGTCGACTGGGCAAACTTTCCAAAAATGATGAATTACCTACCTAGAA
The DNA here is from genome assembly GCA_943789525.1 of Agriphila geniculea. Lineage (NCBI taxonomy): Eukaryota > Metazoa > Arthropoda > Insecta > Lepidoptera > Crambidae > Agriphila > Agriphila geniculea. The sequence continues at coordinate 3,319,651 of OX038876.1, forward strand.
GTCCAAAATATAGAGTTCAATATTGATTGATAGATAATTTTTAATTCGGTGCTAAGTTGAACAAAATATTTACTGATTGACTTTGTGAAAGAAATATTTGTTACGGGAAAGCAAAGTTTTTATGTTTATTCGTAATGTTTTCCCTCTACAGAAATATGTTTGACCAAATAAATTAACAATTTGTTTGTTCATATTTTTGTAGGAGACATAATATCTCCATCTTTCGAAAATTACGTTATAGAGCTGTGTTAAACTCTATGAAATTCGTGCTGACAGTTTTTTTTACAGTTTGATCATTAGTACTTAAGTAATAAATAATTATTGAAATCTTTGCTATTGATTGTAGCTATGCGAACCAATATGAAAATCGCTGTTTCTGACGCCATTTCTTGGTCACAGATATCGCATCGTCTGTTGATGTCGCAATCAACTGTAAATATAATGTAAACAATTTATAGTATACATATTTCTTAGAAGAGAAATACGACTTTCAATACGAGAATCCTGTCATAACTTTTCTATATACTTATTGAAGGTATTGCACTTTAACAGATATTTAATATCGGATGCATGTTCATATACACGATAAAGAAACTATTTATGAAGCGGTCTACCGTTTGAACGTTAAAGGTTCCAAGTGCGATGCAATAGAGCCGTGCTACTTACAAAATAAAATGCCAAAATAGAAGTGCATTGACAATCAACACTATTTCTTTTTTTTATATTATTGAATTTTAGTTATTTAGTGTACAGTCATATTAACACGCTCAAATCGTTAGATGTAAACTGGGCATATACTCGATTAGTGTAGTTTTAGAGTTACTCATTTTATTATTAAGCAAGTTTAATAAAATGAATAGCCTCAGTGCCAGTTCAAGGTATAGACTAGGTATAATCTACTAATCATTAAAAAAATAAAAATATAGTTATAAACGTACTAGAAAGCATATGAATAGAATAGAAATACCTACTACAGCCTTCCACGTGAAGTATCCTACGCATTATTTACTTTGCCTGAATTTATATATTTTTTAATATACGTGTTAATTCGCGTAAATGAGATGAGTTTAATAAATATAGATAATTTTACACTCTACTTAAACAAGCATTACGTGATTTTGATAAAATTATTAAATCGACTACTGTTGAGTGGTCTAGGTGACAAAATTCTTAAAACTGTAATACGTTTCATTTTTATTGGCGGATGTGAAGTTAGCCAGTATGCGCGTGCGCGTGCCCCACCACTCGCCTCTCTCACCCACTCACATCGAAATTGTGTTGTCACATCGTCTCGCGCGATTTTCCGTACCGCCAATAAGTTTGAAACGTATTATACATTTGAATCGACATTTATTTCATGTCAAATATTTTCACGTATTGTTAACTAATTAAATCTAAATAACAGAAATGTGTACTGTAAACCTCAAATATGTACTGAAAAACCATTATGGTCACAAGAAATAAGAATAAAATTTCGATTATCAAATCGTAATTTTATTCACCAAATATACTGCCTTTTTACCGATCTCATCGGCGGCGACACGCCACAACTGCTCGAGCTTTTCAAGTTTCATTTCAATACAATATTACAATTTTAAAAGTTGTATAACGTATGCATCGTTTACGTATTCAACATGGTTATGGTAAATTATTAAAGTTCTTATATTCTTATATATCTTTGCAAATTTTTGCTATCGATTTACAGATGTATGGGATTGACATAGCATAACTGAGTTTTCGCTAACTATAGATTTTGAAATCGTCAAATATATATTTCTAAAAGCCTTTACTCACTATTTAATTTCACATTCAATCTGTTGATTCAATTTGTTGAAGTCGAGATTGACTTGACCGTACCACACCCCGGACACTCCATACAACCGTCCCATTATAAACAGATGACGTCAGATGACGTTTTTGTACACGCGAAACTGTGTGTGTAAGTCTAGGACTACCGTGATGAGCGGCGCGGCGTTCAATTCATAATTCTAATTTTTTGGTAAATAGAATAAACAGTGTGTCCCTGGATAAAGTGCAATCCCGAAAGGGGGCGAAACTAGACTATAAATGAGTAATTAAAAAAAATACAAAAAAAAATATTTTGGCAGACTTAAGATTTGTAATTTTCACAATGAACTCTATGTACAAAAAATAATATTCCTTTAAAAGTAGTGAATGGATTTTGTTCAAATAAAAAATAACGTGCTGCCAGATACTTGTTAGTTCAGATAGATTGCAAATAACTCACAAAAAAGTGATAATCATGACTAAAATTCAGCTTTTTGTAAAAAAAATGCATTTCAATTAACTCTTTTTTCACTAATCTCAATTTTTTTTCAAAATTTCGCCCCCAATACTACAAAGTTTTATCATTTATTCATAATTTTTATCATATTAGCTTCCAAACAACAACAAAATATGCACTCATTAAAAATTACACGCTGACCATGGGCTTTCAAAGTTAACCACTGATTCAAAATTTCAAAGTTAACCAACAAGCTGGGGACAAAATTGTCCCTTGGGTCCAAGGGACAATTTTGTCCCCAGCTTTTATATGAAAAAAAATAGGAGTTGTCTCCTGAGTCACATATGTTTTTCTTTAAAATCGCGTTAAAATTATCATATCTTTTAATTAGTTTTCTTATAAGATAATTAGTTGAGAGTATTTGCAACTACAGATTAACTTCATATAAAAATGGTTCACGTAGTAGATATTTTAAGAAATGCCACAAAACAACAAAAAGTTGATTCACCCAATTAATTCTGGGGCGGGGCGGAGTGTCCTTTCTGTACGGTAGTATTTATATCTATTCTGTGTGTGACAGTACTAAGAAAGTTGAAAATTTGTCAACTCTCAACAAATTGAATTATCAGATTGAATATGAAATTGAACGGTGAGTAGGGGCTTTAAACGATATGAGGAAATTTACAAATCTGACTTTGTGTAAGAGGGCGTATCCTTTTAGTAGTAATATTTAACTGGAAAATATAAGTAGAAGCTGGAACAATAGTTCTTTCTCACTCGAGCTGAATGACTGACTGACACGTGGTGGCGGCCACTCTATGACTGAGGTGTGAAGACTCGACGAAACCGATTGCATTTCATTTATAAGACATAACTGTGGTGACTTAATCTTTAGTACTTATTCTCCAGTGTTTAACTATTATGCATATACAAATATTATGCACCTATATAATTAAGTCGTTTAAATGATCTATGTAAGTTTTTATAATGGTATTAAATTATACATATATATCATTTATATAAGTAAATTTCAATCCATTCACCTATTGTATATCTAATGAACGATTTGCGGAATAAAATATCTTTGCCTTACTTACTCAATCACGATGTTTGTATGTATTGTTAAATTATTAGTTTTGAAAGGCAATTTAGCACGGCTAAGCTGTATATGTATATTATCTTGCATTTTGCTTTATGTCTATTCTATTTTTTTAATTACGCTATGTTATCAAACATATTTTAGTTATACTTATCAATGTTATTAGAGATGACACAGACGAGATCATGATGGCTCATTCAACATTTCAATTCTTGTTATCTAATAAGGATTTCTAAGAATAAAGGTCTCTACTCACTACACCGTACCATACCATGACCGTGCTAAGAATGTGTCAGGCAAAAAAATCATTTTTTATATTGAAAATGTATATTATGACACTATTCCCACTAGACCGGTCCGTCACCGGCCATGCACCTAGCGTGCCATGCACGGAGCGTCAAGAAAAAAAAAAAAAAAATGAAAGTCTCTTCGACTTCACAAATGTACGAAAGTAACAGCAGAATGGAAATTATACCTTTGCCATCACCTGTCACAACCACAACAAATATTAAAAAAAAAGTTTTGACATTTTGTATTGAAACTTTTTTTTAAATACCTTTAGACTTTCATTTTTTTTTTACGCAACCGAAAATTCAGAAACTTTTTTTTATTACTAAGGGAGCTTATTCCTACATATAAAAAAATATTCAGCCAATTTGATTTTTTTTGGACATTCCCCATTGTCGGCGAGCCGAGAATATTTTGCCGGTGCTGACACGCTCTGTGCATGACACGCGACGTTGCCAAGACGGTGAGTATACGGGTTGGTCGGGTTGTAACTGCGTTTGATGACCGTTATAGAAGAAAAATGAAACGGATTCCTATCGATTTTGAATGTTGCATACGGGATATATACGGACACAACGCCGTCGATTCGTTTCAGTGGGCATAGTAGTGCGTATCGTGTTGCTTTTCGTGTCGGATACGTTCCTAGCACGGTCATGGTATGGTACGATGTAGTGGGCAGAGACTTTAAGGCGGACGAAGTGATGAGTAAATTGTCATAATGTCGACAAATTTATACTTGATTAATATTAAAAAGTTTTAAATATTAATATTGTGATAGAAACCAGTTTCGAGTGACTTAAATTTCGTCCATTTTTAATGTTTTGATGTATTTATATTTGCTATAGCTTAAAAGTTAGAAAGTGCCTTATTTAATTAAGTAGGTATCGCTTAGAAAACGTTAAAGTACAATGTTGTTTATATGTTATTAATATTTAGATGTAGTTTGTTGTTTTTATGTCATTGAAATAGCTGTTGGATTTGGGCTTCAACGAGTGACGAGTTCAATGAGTTTATATACTTATGTTAGTACTGATATAAGCTAAGCTAACTCCCTCAATCCCATAATATTACTGTTTGCTTAGCATACGAAAATAAAATTTTTGCAGATTCATTCGTCGATTTTGTAGTAGACTTTGTCTTCCACATAGGATAAAATTGTATTGCTATTGCGATGTGCCTATTATAATATGTACTAACAACATGTTGACGTGTAATTTGAGATTTAATATCGTCCAAGACTGAAGGCTGGTCATTTTAACTTCTATCTAATGCTTTACGATGTGAGAGACGGTTATGTTTGTGATTCAAAATTGACATTCCCGATCCTGTTTGACAGACGTTATATGAATGAATATTGATACGTTTGGTCTCAAAGTATTTAAACGATATGAATGACATTAGTCAGTAATGATGGATGACTTAAAATATTCAGAGTAAGCTCATTTATATTGACAGTTTTTTATTATTATGTACTTAAATGTTATTACTTATTTTTAAGTTACTGCACTTAAGCACACAAACAATATTCGAGTTAATACTTTTGTTACGTACTCCATCCCCCTTATTAAGAAGAAGAGGAAGTTGAATCAAAAAATTCGCTTAGGAATATAATCCTTCGGGATGTCAAACGTAAGGCGTAATATTGCTAAGCAAAATTTTTGGTTTCACCAGTCCTCCGGTTTTGTAACTTTGTTGCAATCAACTCTGACAGAAATCGCAGTAACATTGCTGCTTCAGTAAGAACCAATGTGACAAATATCTTACTTAAAGCAGCAAGGTAACTGGGGTTCAATCGAGAATTGTTAGCAGCAGAGTTACGTAATGAGGGGGCAGGTGTAAACTTACTCTTCGTTTATTATGAAAGCCGTAAAAGTTTATTAAGGTGGTACGTCACGCTCAGTAGCGCCACCAATGGAAATAAATCATTTACGTTTTATCAAGGGCTTAGATTAAAAGTTTTAGTTATTTTGCGCAAATAGAAGAATAAAGTGCAATATTTAAATATTTTTTCACGGCCTCAGTTATAAGCAATAAGTTATGAATGTGGATATTGCTAAATGTGGCCACTTTTGGCAATATCCACATTCATAACTTATTGCTTATATCTGAGGCTGTGAAAAAATATTTAAATATTGCACTTTACTCTTCTATTTGCGCAAAATAACTAAAACTTTTAATCTAAGCCCTTGATAAAACGTAAATGATTTATTTCCATTGGTGGCGCTACTGAGCGTGACGTACCACCTTAACTTTAAGTATTTCTTATGGATCTACTTGTCTGTGTAACTATTAGATACTCTAATATTGCTAATAAGCTGGATGCCTGATATTGTAATTTTATAATATAATGTTTAAGAAATAGATTCAAAGGTATATGTAACAATATTTTGAAGTTACACAAACAAGTAGAAATCCACTACGCTTAGAGCGAGTTGCTGTTTTTTGATCGTAGTTTTATTATGTTTCGTGTTCATTATAGAATCCGTCGTCGCCAAATATTGAGTGTTCATTGGTTTAAAAATAAACTACTTAATTAATACGTGAGAGATCATTGACTTACGAAGGCGGTTGTCAAAGTTCTTATTACCACGCAATAAAGTTGAAAGTCGTTAAATTATTCATCATTATTCGTGACAAGAAAAGAGATATTTTTTCCATCTTTTGTTATCAGTAATGTCAGTCAAAGAAAAGATTATCTAATATATAGACACTGCATTGACAATAATTTCGTCACAGAGACGTGGCGCAGTTTTATTGCTACTTTTATTCAAACTATCTGCCTGCAGTACTTTAGATTAGAATCTTTAGATTATATGTACTTGTTTATAATTAAAAAAAATATATTATAACTTAAAATATATTGATTAGTTTTTGTTATTAATTTATCGATATTTTGTTTCTGTGTTATCATGAGAAAATTGGACAATATTGTCATGACACTATTTTACTGTAATGTACATCAGTCTTAGTGAAAAAATAACGCTAAAATCAATAAATTGACGATTTATATATATATCTGAATTTTTTTAAAATGTATTTTCTTTTGTTCTGACAGTAAATAAAATGTACTTACATTTTAAGCTTTAGCATTTAAAACCTTATGAACTTGGTGCTACAAAATAATACAATTGTACCTAATTAATATATTAGTGATATTTAAATTTTGGGGATGGTGTCAACATCGAAACCGCTTTAATTACGGCTCTAGTACTTATCATATTGCCTTATTTATTGCAGAATAAAAGTTTCAGTTAAAAACAAAATTGTTTTATTTACATGACTCATTTTACATTACTTATACATTATATTGCACAACACAACACAATTGTCTAGCTTCTACCTGCCCCCTACTCAAATGGCCATTCTACTAAGATTAACGCTAGTAGAATAGACTCACAGTCACAATACATTGTCATTCTATTCTACTAGCGTTATTTTAGTTGAATGGTCATTTGAGTAGGCACTTTGGTTGGTTTTTAACCATTCTCTATTTGTAATATTGCAACTATGTCTCATTCTTCAAATGACGTAATTGTCATTAATTGTTTTCGGAACCCTGCATTCGGTTGTACAGCTGGTCTTTTCTGTTTGACTAAATTATAGGCATCTTCGAATATCATTTCCTTGTATTTCATTAAATAAGCTATGGCTACCATAGCGGTGCGTGAGACACCGGCATTGCAGTGAACTAAAACATTTTGTTCATTCACAACAGCCTCATGTATGAACGGTAAACTAACTCTAAGTATCGGCTCTATGTTCATTTCTGGCAAATCCAAACAATTCACAAATCTGTTACAAACATCCACATGTACATTTATACCTAAGCTAAGGACTCGTTTAATATTGTATGATTTTAACACTTCGCTCACTGCACAGTCTTGTGAGCCTATATACAAATGATCTAAAATCAACACGGGGATATTATCAGGTTTCGTATCAACAACGAAACCATGACAAGGGTCGAGTTTTTCAACAGTCTCTGCATTTCTTTGGATGAACCGCTGCCCGTCTATATTCGTTACAACTGTATCTGTCCCTTTCAGTTCACTTTTTCGTTTACGTAGTTCACTGAGAAAACTCATGTTCACCCTCCAGACGCAAAATAGGCGCAATAGACGTCGAGTCGGGGAAACCGCCTGTAATGCTAAGAAGAAGAAGAGAGGAAACTCGTTTAATCACTGTCACACTGGCTGTCTCGCTCTACCTGGTCGGGTTGGTAGAGGAGGTCGGCAATAGACGTCTAGTTGCGGAAACCACCCGTTTTTCTAAGAAGAAGAAGAGAGGAAACACATGTTTATTCACTGTCACTTTCACACTGGCCGTCTTGTTCTACCTGGTCGGGTTGGTAGAGGAGGTCGGCGGGGTCGTACTGCACGTCGCACAGGTAGAGGCCGTCGGGCGGGCAGCTGTGGATGAAGTTGTGCCACGAGTGCTTGGACGGCACCTGCAGCATCACCTTGATGTCCTCGGGCTGTAATTTGCCCACGCCCACGCTTAACAACGTGCCTACCATGCGACGGATCTAAAAAGAAATGGAGATGTTTGCCATAAAAGCAGTTGTCTGATTCTAAACATGTGAAACCACTTTAATCTGGAACGTTTTAGATCGACTGTTCGTATAGTCCGTGAGCCCGCGACAGTATTGCCTACGTCATTTTTTTATAAACATAATTTTTTCCAATCAAAACCAGTTGGGTTTGTAGTTGCTCTTTGTATTTTTTTTTGTAAACACTCTCAACTTATTTTGTCATATGACATCACGATGAAATGCATGGCACACGGTCAGAAAAGTTGTGCTGAGCGAGGATCAGAAGATTATCGCAAATAAAATTGGCCGGAAGCTTCAGAAAATCTTCCACTTCCGGTCAAAATTTAAGATTATATTTACGTCATGTGACATCAGTAAGAGACCCGTGTCATCATTTAGTTTTCAATCCATAGAGAGAATAAACACGGGTCTGTCAGTTCTGAAATGACTAAAAAACAAAAATTTTAAGTTTAAGGTATTCCGGCCATTTCAGAACTGACAGACTTATGTTTACTCTCTCTACGATTGAAAACTAAATGATGACACGGGTCTCTTACTGATGTCACATGACGTAAATATAATCTTAAAATTTTGACCGGAAGTGGAAGATTTTCTGAAGCTTCCGGCCAATTTTATTTGCGATAATCTTCTGATCCTCGCTCAGCACAACTTTTCCGACCGTGTGCCATGCATTTCATCATGATGTCATATGACGTAGGCAATACTGTCGCGGGCTCACGGACTAGTAGTCACGCGCGTTTAGACAAAATAATATGAATTAGCGGAAGATCCTGGGGACATCACCTTGCATTTTGGAGACAAAGCAAACCAATTGGAACGGGTGTTCCTGGGGGTGATCTGAGCTGATTTAGCCCGGTTGTCATGCAGTTCCCCCCAGCAGGTGGGCAGGGGAGGGGGGAGAACGGTGCGTCCGGCGGGCCTCACTCTAAGCTTCATATTTGCATACATGTAGCAACTATATCAAGTTTGGTGTCTTTTTCTTATAATTCCAGGACAAGGAATTCATTTTTGGAACTAAATTTTCACTCACCCATACAAAAAAACCGCGAAATTCAAAAACAAATCTTTTTCTCTACAATTTTTTTTCGTATATCCTCTGCAGAATTAAAACTATGAAAATTTTCCCTATAAAAAAAATACTAGTGAATAGCCCAGTTATTCCACTTTATATAATAATAAACTTGTTAAACATTTTTTGTGTAAGAACTGTGTTAAAAAACATGTTTTTGTCGCATTGCAGAATTTTCTCTGCCATTTTTTTTTTTTCGAAAATTTTCTATAGAATTAAAACTATGTAGATTTGCACCAGGAAAAAAATAATGAGAAAATAGCACAGTTAATCTACAAAATAAATTAATACATTTGTTAAACATTTTTGTCTAAAAAAATGTTTTAAGTCGCGTGGCGGATTTTTTTCTACCATTTATTTCGGACATCTTCTAGAGAATTAAAACTATGAAGAATTTCCCCAGAAAATAAATACTGGTGAATAGCCCAGCTATCTAAGTATATAAAAAAAATTGTCAAACATTTTTGTCCAGAAACTGCGTTAAAAAAATATTATTTGTCGCGCGGCGCAATTTTCTCTACATTTTTTTTATTTTCGAATATTTTCTACAAAATTAAAACCATGAAAATTTGACCCAGAAAAAAAATTAAGTGAATAGCCCAGTTATTTTACTATATAGAATAAGACATTTGTCAAACATTTTTGTCTAGTAACTGTATTAAAAAATGTTTTGTGTCGCGTGGCGTAAATTTCTATACCATTTTTTTCGATAATCCTCTACAGAATTAAAACTATGAGGATTTGCCCAAAGAAACAAAAATACTAGTGAATAGCCCAGTTATCCTACTATATAGAATAATAAACTTGTCAAACATTTTTGTCTAGTAACGGTGTTAAAAAAATGTTATAAAATATATAAATAAAGATGTTGGGGAAACGTTCGCCATTAGAATTATTATAAAAATGTGATAAAATTAACATACTTAGTTATGAGATATTAAAAAATGCAGCTTAAAATAAATCAATTTAATTGTTCGCAGATTTTAGATTTCATTTAATGCAGTTGCACTTCCCTGCGCATTTTGTTTTGCAGCGGCAATGAATTAATTCTAAACAAGCAGCAGATGCAGCAGGTAGTCTTGTTCAAATAGGCTCCCAATAGCCATTTTGTTTGGACCAGCCCCAGTCAGCAGGGCATGGCAGCTGTTGCTGAGGGGCTATAATCTGTCCGCAAACACAGCCTCCTTGGTAAAGTGCACGGAGAATATGGTTACGAAGTGCATCTTCCATTGGAGGCAGATTTTCCAGCTGGAGATCTTTTTTTGTAAAGAGACTAAAGAGTACTTTTCGGCACTCATTTACACTCGAACTTGTACCCGATCTGAAATCAGTAACAAATTAAAATTCATAATGTTAAAATAATGTCTAGGAACCAATTCACATCTCGTAATTCAAATCTCTTCAGACTTAATATTGTAAGTTTCTTACTTGTCATACAAGACAATAACATTTTTTTACAATATAAGCAATGCCTGCTCAATATTGCCTTATTTAAACCCTTCAAATACTACAAGATGTGACGTGCCGGACTACAGCTGCGCCACAAAAAAAAAGTTGGAAATCTGACTTTTTGACTATGCCATGATGAAGTCGATAATTTGTCGGAATTTGTCGCACAAAAACCAGAATTTGTCGGTCTTGCGTTTAGGAGATACGTGTGGCCCAGCTGTAGAGACGTCTCTACAGCTGCGCCACACAGATCTCGAAAACGGAAGGTCGTAGCGAAAATCTGATTACTCGTGTGTGCAGCCGTTAATTTGTCGGAATTTGTCGCACAAAAACCAGATTTTGTCGGTCTTGCGTTTAGGAGATCTGTGTGGCGCAGCTGTAGAGACGTCTCTACAGCTGAGCCACACAGATCTCGAAAACAGAAGGTCGTAGCGAAAATCTGATTACTCGTGTGTGCAGCCGTTAATTTGTCGGAATTTGTCGCACAAAAACCAGATTTTGTCGGTCTTGCGTTTAAGAGATATGTGAAGATATGCTGTGGAGACTTTTCTACCTGGATCTTGAGAAAGGAAGGTCGTAGCTAAAATCTGATAACTCGAGTATGTAGCCGTTAGTTTGTCGGAATTTGTCACCAAGAATCAGAGTTTGTCGATCTTGCGTTTAGGAGATATGTGAGGATACGCTTCCGACCTTTCGTTCTCGAGATCCAGGTAAAAAGGTCTCCACAGCATATCTTCACATATCTCTTAAACGCAAGACCGACAAAATCTGGTTTTTGTGCGACAAATTAACGGCTGCACACACGAGTAATCAGATTTTCGCTACGACCTTCTGTTTTCGAGATCTGTGTGGCTCAGCTGTAGAGACGTCTCTACAGCTGCGCCACACAGATCTCCTAAACGCAAGACCGACAAACTCTGGTTTTTGTGCGACAAATTCCGACAAATTAACGGCTGCACACACGAGTAATCAGATTTTCGCTACGACCTTCCGTTTTCGAGATCTGTGTGGCACAGCTGTAGAGATGTCTCTACAGCTGGGCCACACGTATCTCCTAAACGCAAGACCGACAAATTCTGGTTTTTGTGCGACAAATTCCGACAAATTATCGACTTCATCATGGCATAGTCAAAAAGTCAGATTTCCAACTTTTTTTTGTGGCGCAGCTGTAGTCCGGCACGTCAAGATGTGTGCTCCAAGCTTGAAATGTGCTTTTTTTACCCTTTCCACACAAAAAAGACACAGTGTCGCAACCTGAAAAGGCGTGGAAGTATGGCAAGACTTCAGTATTTTCTGGTCCTGTAAAATAAATTATAATCATTGCGTTACAACACTTACAACTGAAATCATATATTTAACAAAAGTTTGTATCACGTGACCAATCGCTCAGATGACCTGTCTCGTACTGCAGTAATCTTACAATATTAAGTCTGAAGTGAAGAGATTTGAAATACGAGATGTGGATGGGTTCCTAGACATTATTTTAAAATTAAGAATTTTTATTTGTTACCGATTTCAGATCAGGCACAAGTTCGAGTATAAATGAGTGCCGAAAAATCCTCTTTACAAAAAAAGATCTCTAGCCACATGAGTTATTTACTCATGTGCTCTAGCTGGAAAATGTGCCACCAACGGAAGATGCACTTCGTAACCATATTCTCCGTGCAGTTTACCAAGGAGGCTGTGTTTGGGAACAGATTATAGCCCCTCAGCGACAGCTGCCATGCTCTGCTGACTGGGGCTGGTCCAAACAAAATGGCTATTGGGAGACTATTTGGCAACTGCGAGAAATAAAATTATTTTATTTTAACTCGCATTTTTTTAACATCTCATAACTATGTCAATTTTATCACATTTATAATAATTCTAATGGCGAACGTTTGCCCAACATCTTTATTTATATATTTAATTTGTAACATTAAATATGTATTTGTCACGTCTAGAAGTAATTTATCAATGTAATGTAATGTAAATTATCAATGTAACCAGAAAAATAACAACTTATCAGAACATAACTTTGCAGGTCCGCCGCGCGACACAGATTTTTTTTAACACAGTTACTAGACAAAAATGTTTGACAAGTTTATTATTCTATATAGTAGGATAACTGGGCTATTCACTAGTATTTTTGTTTCTTTGGGAAAACCCTCATAGTTTTAATTCGGTAGAGGATTTTCGAAAACAAATGGTAGAGAAATTTCCGCCATGCGACACAAAACATTTTTTTAATACAGTTACTAAACAAAAATGTTTAACAAATGTCTTATTCTATATAGTAAAATAACTGGGCTATTCACATATATAAGGTCCTTCTTAAATAGTGCACATAATTTTAAGGGGTCAATGTACTCATGCATACAAACAAATTTTACTATGGGAACAACATTGAAATCGCGAAAAAAAATCAGCTGTTCCATACATTTTGATAATTCGATTTTAAATTTTCTATGGAACAGCAGATTTTTTTTTTCGCGATTTCAATGTTGGTCCCATAGTAAAAGTTGTTTGTTTGCATGAGTACATTGATCCGTTAAAATGATGTGCACTATTTAAGAAGGACCTTATATTTTTTTCTGGGGTAAATTATCATACACTGGCCTGCAAAAGTAAGTACTACAGAGGCCTATTTTCATACAAACGAGGTAACTTTGATGCTTTGGTTCTCCGTCCAGGATTAAGCGGGGTGTGATTTGATAATGGCCATTCAAAGAGTAAATGGAGGAGGCCCAGATCGCCAAAGAAACCCAACGGATTAGAAGAGTCGTTTAGGTCAGGGTTGAACTTAAAAAAAATAACAAGTTAAAATTACATCAAAAATATGGAAAATGTAACACTAAAAAGTCCGTTCAGTCTCTGGTGTAAACGACTCTTCTAATCCGTTGGGTTTCTTTAGCGATCTGGGCCTCCTCCATTTACTCTTTGAATGGCCATTATCAAATCACACCCCGGTTAATCCTGGACGGAGAATCAAAGCATCAAAGTTACCTCGTTTGTATGAAAATAGGCCTCTGTAGTACTTACTTTTGCAGGCCAGTGTAGTTTTAATTTTGTAGAAAACATTCGAAAATAAAATGTAGAGAAAACTCCGCCGTGCGACACAAAATATTTTTTAACGCAGTTTATGAAAAAAAAAATTATAAACAAATTTATTTTTGTATATAGTAAGATAACTGGGCTATTCATCAGTATTTTTTTCTAGGGAAAATCTTCATAGTTTTAATTCTCTATAGGATTTTCCAAAAAAAAATGGAAAAAAAATTCTGCTGCGCGACTTAAAACATTTTTTAACACAGTTACTAGACAAAAATGTTTAACAAATGTATTATTTTATAAAGTAAATTAACTGAGCTATTTTTTCATTATTTTTTTCTGGTGCAAATCTACATAGTTTTAATTCTATAGAAAATATTCGAAAAAAATTGGCAGAGAAAATTCCGCCGCGCGACAAAAAACATTTTTTTATACACAGTTTTTACGCAAAAATGTTTGACAAATTTATTATTATATATAGTGGGATAATTAGGCTATTCACTAGTATTTTTTTTCTAGGGAAAATTTTCATAGTTTTAATTCTGCAGAGGATTTTCGAAAAAAAAATTGTAAAGAAAAAAAACGTTTTTGACTTTCGCGGTTTTTTTGTATGGGTGTGTGAAAATTTAGTTCCAAAAATGAATTCCTTGTCCTCGAATTATAAGAAAAAGACACCAAACTTGATAGTTGCTAAATGTATGCGGATATGAAGCTTAGAGTGAGGCTCGCTGGACGCACCGTTCTCCCCCCTCCCCTGCCCACCTGCTGGGGGGAACCGCGTGGCAACCGGGCTAAATCAGCTCAGATCACCCCCAGGAACACCTGTTCCAAGCGGTTTGCTTTGTCTCAAAAATGCAATGTCCCCATACAAATCGATCCCCACGATCTCCTACTAATTGTGGAGTTTGGCATGTAATTTCGCGAATAGTGTAGATAGGTTTTCCTGTGTAATGTCGAATCCCGAAAGACTTAATGTGCGCTTTTATAATTCCCAACGGCCGCGGCCCGGCACGGAACAGCACGGCAGCCGTCGAACGGCACAACAGGGAAGTGAAATGTATGGAATTATATGGAGACGCTTTTATATTTCCTCAACGGCACCGGCAAACCGTGCCGGCCACATCCTACGCTGCCGTCGAACTTTTACGATGTAGTGCGTAGCTACAAGGATTCATATGTGTGAATGTGAGTCTAGAGCAAAGAATATACAGCGTGTATAAAGGGCACAACCCGAATATTGACTGTGTTGTTGGTACACTGTTATAAGTACCCATGTATGATTGTGGAAACAAACAACATCAAAATTCAACAAATAGGTAAAATTCCGACAAACAGTTATTTCGGTACTGCCCCCCTACTCAAATGGCCACTTTTCTATTCGTTCGCTAACTTAAAGCTTAAAATAAGCAATTGGACGAGCAAGTCCCACTTCGCAAGTTTATGTAAATCACAGACATTGCTGAATTGTATGGAAATGACAAGCTTACGACACGTAATTTTAGATTTTATTGCTTGTTTTTAATTTTTAAGTTAGCGAACGAATAGAAAAGTGGCCATTTGAGTAGCCCCCCTGATCGGAAAGGTATCTAAAGATATCTAGGTACTTATTGCGGTGGGAACACGGTTAATAGGGGACTTACCAAAGTTAAATATTGTTACCTATCTCAACAAATAATTACCTAGATATTACTTTAAGTAGGTAGTTACCTACTTAATAAAATAATCTGTTGTGTAGATACCTACCTATCTTGGTAAGTAGGTACGTAATGAAAACCAGCTACATATATTTTCTTTGATTTTTAATAGATTTATTTATCATTTAAGTAAGTACCTACATTGTAATTTCATTACAGAATTTTTAATCAAATTGTACATAAGCACACATTACTGTAGAAAAACTACCTATTGTCAATATAATAATTTGTAAAATATTATTTTATGAAATAATAAATAAAGATAACAAAAATCTAGTGAGAGGTTAACTTTTATTTTTATATTATTCTAAAGTAAATACACTTCTTTTTGGGCAGTCTTGTAAAAAATAGGTACAAAAAAACACGACACTACTGTACAATGTACAATTGGTAACTTCTTCGCTATGAGTGTTCTGTGTTGAACATCCAACGGCCCGGCACGGCAGCAATTATAAAAGCATCTTTCGGCGTCGCCGCTGCCGTGCCGAGCCGTGCCGTGCCGGGCCATGCTGTTGGGAATTATAAAAGCGCACATTGTCTTAATTAATCTGTTATTAAGACCTATTAGGTCTTTTGGAATGGAATTCGACATTACATAGAAAACCCTGTCTACACTATAGTGTTTGGCGTATACGCCAAACTGCATGCCAAACGCCACAATCATAAATCTTTGTCGAAACGCGTGTGACTAGGAGCACAGTCACTTGATCTAGCTGTGTAACGTTCCGGATTTATGTGGTTGGTTTCAAATGTATAGAATTAGACAACTGCTTTAGTGTAGACAGCGTTTACTATGTAATGTCGAATTCCAAAAGACCTAATAGCAGTGGCGGATTTGCACTAAGGCCAAGTAGGCCCGGGCCTAGAGCGGCCAGATATAAGGGGCGGCCAAGCGTGGCGAAAAATACACTGATGATAACAAGAATAGTCCAATAAAACTAGCTTTACCTGGACATAATTAATAAACTCGTTGTTTTTATTAGTTTATCGAATATTGATATTAAGTGTCAAATATTAATTAGATATGTGATGTAAGAAATCTGCGGTGGTAACCGTTTCATATAAAAATCATGCGATTTCGTACATTACCTAGCTTTTTCCTAAAAGCAAAATAGTTAACCAAATACCTTGTTAGTATAATTTTATGGTGCATTAAAATGCTATCACCTAATAGCAAAATTAAACTGAATCCAATTTCGCATGTTTGTTTTTTTTCACAGTATTCATCTGCTCTCAATATCTAGATAAGCCAAAATGGTAACTATGATGTTTGTATCTTATTAAGCTATGATGCGTCTTTTTAGACATTTTAGACAAAAATTAAACATTTATTTTTTACGTTTTACTAATAATGTATTTCTCAGTAGTTAAAAATCGTAACTGTAAAATCTTTGTTTAATAATAGGCTTTTGTGTACTACAATCATGTTTTCATCAAAATTAAACATGTCAATATCACGTTTATGAAATTGTAAATTACGCGCAAGTAGTAGTGGAGCATGCGATGAGTGCGGGGTGGGGAGAGTACCTACCACCCGCCCCGCCCCGCCCCGCGCGCCAGCAGCGCCGCGCACACGGCGATTTATTTTATTTCAATTAGGCGTGCTTTGTAACTACGGACCGCGTTAGGTATTTAAAAAACAATGGAATTTCTTTGTGAATGTGCGATAAGGCGACTAGATATCTGAAATGATAGTTTTTTTAGGCGAATTGGTCTTAAATTAGCCGACAAAAAAACCCACAAAAATATATTTTACGCCTTGATATATGGCCTGTACATTTGAAAACTTTGAAGTATATTAAATACTATGCAAAAAAAAGGTGTCTACACTTCTTTTGAATGCGTTACACATTTCCTTAGTGCAAGTCACGTAACTTTGTGTGCTAAAAGATGCTTTATGTGATTATTTATAAGAATAGTTTAGTAGAATTTTGTCTTAAGTTTTACTTGAATAATTATTAAACCTATAAATTATGTAAACATTTTATTCTGCTGTGCGATAGGTACTTTTGTTTGCTTTTTGTGAAATTTACGGACGTGAATTAAAAGGACGCTTTTTGTGATTGAACATTTAATTGGTTTAGTATATTAATGTCAGATTCTTCTACAAATGCCAACTTAGTTTAAAACGCCAGATTCTACAAATGACAAATTCTACAAATGCCAACTACTACAAATGCTAGATTTTAATTGATATGGAGAAATAATTTATTCAATCACTTTTAAGATTTTGTTTTTTTTTTGGGAATTAATTAACTAAACCTGGCAGCGGTTTATTTTGTTGGCGACAAAATAACTAAACGGATGACAAACTGAATAAACAGATTGACAACAAAAAAAAATGGGCAACTGTATGTGGGTAACAAATAATTTAAATTAGCAGTGATGTGACAAAAAAACTGAGTGGGCGACCATTAAACTAAGTAGGTAACTATACCTATCTACTATATAACTGATATAGGCTAATACAATGAGGGCTTCAAAAAATATCTTTTGGGATGTTTTTGTGGGCAACGATAAAAATATTTTGGGAAACTGTAATACTATTTGAGCATACATATATCTTTTTTGGAAACAGCAGAACGGCGACGACAAGCAGTAACCACAGGTATTAGGGTGCTCCCACACAGCAATTATGTAACGATAAATAACATTGTACCTATAACACGATAACATTCTGTCTGTAACATTTTGCTACAAAATGTACAAGAAAGAAGTTACTCGACGTCGAACTCTGCCTGATATTATAGGTATTTAGCAGCGTTGAGTACTTCTCGAGGTATTGTTTTTTAAGTTTGACAGATGACAGCTGTCAAACTCACAACAGCAATATCTCGAAAAGTACTCATCCTGTGGGTCTATCGGCTAAAACCATTGAAGTTCATGTTAACTGCAATTTGACAGATGGATGTGATACATTGCTACTTTTCTTTGGTAAATTTTTATTTGTGCCAAAATGAAATAGCAATGTATCACATCCATCTGTCAAATTACAGTTAAAATGAACTTCAATGGTTTTAGCCGATAGACCCGCGTGACTGATGGTTTCTTTGAAGAAATGAAAGGTCTTGATGAGATCTCCGTTTTAGATGACAGCTGTCAAATTTAAGTTTGTCATCTAAAATAAAGATCTCACTAAGATCTTCAATTTCTTCAAAGACACCATCAGTGTAGGATGAGAACATTTCGAGATATTGCTGTTTTAAGTTTGACAGATGACGGCTGTCAAACTCAAAGCAACAATATCTCGACAAGTACGCATTGTAGATTGATGGTGTCTTTGAGAAATGAAAGGTCTTGATGAGATCTTCATTTTAAATGACTGCTGTCAAATTTAAATTTATCATCTAAAATAGGGATCCCATCAAGACAAGACCTTTCATTTCTTCAGTTTGTATTTTAAAGTCACCCATTATCAATTCTTATTGTCGCTCTTAGTCCGTCGCCCACTTAGTATTTCAGTTAAGGCTCGCAAATATTCGATGAAATTCAATATTCGAATCCTTACTAATATTATAAATGCGAAAGTCCATTTGTTTGTTTGTTACGCCTTCACGTCTCAACTACTGAACCAATCATAATGAAATTTTGATACACGTTGTCAGGGGTACAGAGAAGGACATAGGGTACCTTTCATCCGAAAAAAAGTATTGTTACCGAGGGATAGCAAAAAACCTTTCCACGCAGACGAAGTCACGGGCGGCCGCTAGTATTCAATATTATTAAGGAGGTATTCGAATATTTCTCTGAAGTGAAACAGATGGTCGTAATTACTAAATATTGTTTATTTTCCAAGTTAAACTAAAGTGAAATGCTTCGCTTAATGGGGCGCATTCTGTAAGATTTATCATCAACTTACTTTTGCATTCGCCCCACGTTTTTAGGTTTAAAACTACTGTATAGGCTTATATCATAGATCTTTACGGGGAAAATATTATATATTTACCTATAAAAACGGACCTTTCGTATAAATACTAATAAGTATAAAATAATTTCCCCCCCTAAAGATTTATGACTCTACACAGAAGTTTTAAACCTAAAAACGTGTGGCGAATGCAAAAGTTAATTGATGATAAATCTTACAAAATGCGCCCTATTAAACGAAGCATTTAACTTTGGTTTAACTTGAAAAAGTTTGGAGTCCGATTTTTATACTTTTTAGTCCGTTTTTAAAATATGTTTTTTCGTTTTTTTTTTCAGTAAATATTTATATTCTGCACTTCAATCTTAACTGTGTTTTTTTACGTGGTTTCTTTTCGGCGTCATCATCATACCAGGGTCTAACACTGTCTTCCATCAGAATACTTGTCAGAACGAATCAAACGAGCCCAAACTTGATGGAGTTTTATGGTAACATTATAGAGTTCAGAAGAGTGGAACAGGCTGCCTGCCAATGTGTTTCCCAAAAGTTATAACTTGGGCCTTTTCAAGGCTAGAGTGAATAGGCTTTATCTAAGTGAGCATGCTCAATCGTAGTCCGCATTATTACTTAACATAACACCAAGTGTGATTGTTGACAATTGCTCACTTATTTTCAATAAAAAAAATGAGTTCCCGGGCCCTTCTTCCGGCTCCATCACCAGACCCTGCGCTCATGGCGGAACTTGACAGACTGATCGTACTCGATCACGTTTGTTAAGCAACGCTCAGTCCGGTGAGGTGTCGGATGGGTGACCGTTAAAGTGGCATTACAACTGAGCGCTTCCGTGCTTCGGAGGGTACGTTAAACCGTCGGTCCCGGCTGTTGTCATCTGATAACAGTCGTTAAGCCAAGTAAGAGGCCTTACAGGTGGCTTGATGAACTCTAACACCAGAGGTTGCCACTAATCCTCATTTAATAAGAAAAAGAAGAAGAACCAGACCCTGGACTTTATTTCCCAAAAGAGTACATGTCAAGACAAATCAAACGAGCACAAACTCTATGGAGTTGTATGGTTTTATTACAGAGTTCCTGTGGCCTTCTTACGACTCCATCATCAGATGCTGAGAACCTCTCCCATCAGACTAGACGAATAATATTCAAGACGAATCAACAAGCCCAAATTAAATGGAGTTGCATGTTTTTAATATACAGTTTTTGTTGCCTTCTTCCGACTTCATCATCAGACCCTGGACACTATTTATTTTCACGACAAAGTACTTGTCAAGACGAATTAAACAAGCCCAAATTCGATAGGTTTGTATGGTTTTATTGAGCTCCTGTGGATTTCTTCTAGCTCCATCATCAGACCTTGGACACTATTTCGTAACAGAGTACTTGACAAGACGAATCAAACGAGCCCAAACTAGATGGATTTGTTAAGTTTCATTACAAAGTTCTTGTGGTTTTCTTCTGGCTCCATCATCAAATCCTGGACATGCCAACAGAGTACTTGTCAAGAAGAATTAAACGAGCTGAAACTCGATGGATTTGTGATGAACAAATGAGGCTCCAGAGTTCAGCGGATGCTCATCGTTATCGGCAGCTTAATAGACAGATATCTAAGTCTTTGACGAGCGACCTTCGCCAATTTAATAGGAATCGTATTAAAGAGGCCATCGAGCGGAATAAAGGCTCCAAAATGTTCGCGAGAGATCTGTCTATTGGGCAAAGCCACATGACGAAGCTGAAAACTGACGACGGACGCATCATTTCATCGAAACCTGAAATCCTGAGGGAGATTGAGAGTTTCTATGGGCAGTTATATTCCACGCAGACACCTGTTGAAAGCAAGGCTAAAGACCCCAGAGCCAAGCTTACCCGACACTATACCCAAGATATCCTGGATGTCAGCATGTACGAGATTAGTATGGCTCTCAAACAGCTGAAAAACAACAAGGCGGCGGGTGACGACGGAATCACTACAGAACTTCTGAGAGCGGGCGGTAAGCCGATACTTAAAGTCCTCCAGAACTTTTCAATTCCGTCATCGTCGAGGGCAGAACGCCGAAGGCATGGAACATAAGTGAGGTGATTTTGTTCTTTAAAAAGATGTTATGTCCGAAAATCCTTATAAACACGTGTGATGGCAAGCTAAATAATTGATATTTTTCAGCATTATGAAAAAACTACATGCCAGATCTCTGTAATTTTTTTATGGGACCACACACGAACTTTGTTCTTTGAGATAAAAAAAGAATTGTATAATTCGGATAACAACTGACAAAGTTATGGTAAAACTTACATAAAAAAAATAAACAAAACCGTCGACTTGATAACCTCCTCCTTTTTTTGAAGTCAGTTAAAAAGGGTGATAAGTCCCTCTTAAAGAACTACAGACTCATCTCACTTCTGAGCCATGTCTATAAATTGCTTTCGAGAGTCCTTACAAATCGTCTCGCTCGTAAGTTCGACGACTTCCAACCTGCCGAACAAGCCGGATTTCGAAAAGGCTTTAGCACCATAGACCACAAACCACATCCATACGCTGCGGCAGGTTATTCATAAGACCGAAGAGTATAATCTGCCACTCTGCTCGGCGTTCGTGGATTATGAGAAAACCTTTGATTCGATTAAAACCTGGGCGGTATTGCAGTCTCCCCAAAGGTGCCAAGTGGACTATAAGTATATCGAGGTGTTGAGGTACTTCACTACTTATACCTAGGACAGGCAGCCCAGTTAGGTAAGTCCAACTTTGAGAAAAAGACCACTCGTCGAATCCAACTCGGGTGGGCAGCATTCTGGAAGATTCGAAAAATCTTCGCGTCCGACTTACCTCAGTGTCTCAAGACCAAAGTCTATGAACAGTGTATGTTATCAGTGATGACTTACGGCAGTGAAACGTGGTCGCTAACTATGGGTCTCATAAGGAGGCTCAAGGTCAGCCAGCGTGCAATGGAGAGAGCCATGCTCGGCGTTTGCCTGCGTGATCGAATCAGAAACGAGGAGATCCACAGGAGAACTAAAGTAACCGATATCGCTCGAAGGATTGCTCAGCTGAAGTGGCAATGGGCAGGACACATAGCGAGAAGAACTGATGGCCGTTGGGGCGGAAAGGTTTTGGTTGGAGACCGCGTACCGGACGACGCTCCGTGGGTAGGCCCCCGACAAGGTGGACCAACGATCTAGTGAAGGTCACGGGAAGCCACTGGATGCGGGCAGCGCAGGACCGATCGTCGTGGAGATCCTTAGGGGAGGCCTATACCCAGCAGTGGGTATCGTGCGGCTGATATGATGATGATGATGATGAAGTAACTATTAGTACTAAGTACGCGCGCGCACCCCGTTTCGCCGCGCTATATTTACGCCACTACCAAGTCTAACCCTGTTGCCGACTCGCAACTCAAGGTCACCGGCGGCGCCAGAGCTCACACGTACAGGGAGTGTCGTGGATGTACATGTAGGTCTTAAAAACCTAGTCTAGTTTGGATTCGTTTAATTTGTCTGTCAAGACTACTCATAGTACTCTAATAGAGATGGTTTGATGATGGAGCCGGAAGAAAGCCACAGGAACTCTCTAATAAAACCATGCAATCCCATCGAGCTTGTGCTAGTTCAATTTGTCTTGATGAGTGATCTGTTGGTAAATAGTAGCCAGGGTCGGATGATGGAGCCGGAACAAGACCACAAGCACTCTGTAATAAAACCATTCAAATCCTAATAGTTACTTAATTATAATCAAGTAGCTTCCGCCCGCGACTTTGTCCACGTGGATATTAGAGAAAATTTTTAGGGAACCTTCAACCGTTCCCGTTCCCGTTCCCATCCACCGAGTTGGACTTCAAAATGAATGTCATTTTCGCAATCACCATCCCATAAAACCTCAAGAACGTCATCCATATATAGATTTTTATGATTACGTACCGTACCCCATTTACCACCTAAGGGGTTGATTTTCAAAACCACAAAATATATGTTTGACAATTTATTTTTAGACGTGCTCCTACGAAGTTTAAAGTTGTAATGTCTATTTTATATTCTTTTTCCATACAAAATTTGAAACCCATCTTCACTCCTTTAGGGGGTCAAATCATGTCCACCGTGTTGGACTTCAAAATAAATGTAATTTTCGCAATCGTCATACCAGAAAACCCCAATAACCACATCCATATCTATATTTAGGTTTATTTACCCATTTTACCCCTATTTCATCGCCATAGCGGTTGAAGTACTAACAATAACAATATACGTTGCGTTAGATTTTCTTCCATAAGCCTATACTATAAGTTAAGTGATTTTTTACTTCGAAAATGAAGAATTTTCTTCTATACACAACTTTTTATAGTGGGTATGATAAGGTAAGTTTAGTATACTTTTTTTTACTTAAAAAAATGTGCACGGCTCTGTGGGCCACAAGGTAACAGACGGTGGCCGCATGTGGCCCGCGGGCCGTGGGTTGGCCACCCTTGATGTACATCGTGTTGGACTTTAAAATAAATGTTATTTTCGCAATCACCATCCCATAAAACCTCAAGAACGACATCCATATCGATTATTATGTTTACTTACCTCTTTTACCCCCAAGAGGTTGATTTTCAAAACCACAAAATTTATGTTTGACAATTTATTTTTAGACGTGCTCCTACGAAGTTTAAAGTTGTTATGTCTATTTTATATTCTTTTTCCATACAAAACTTGAACCCCATTTTCACCTTTTTAGAGGTTAAATCATGTACATCGTGTTGGACTTTAAAATAAATGCCATTTTCGCAATCACCATCCCATAAAACCTCAAGAACGATATCCATATCGATTTTTATGTTTATTTACCCCATTTACCCTCTAAGGGGTTGATTTTCAAAATCACAAAATATACGTTTGCCTATTTATTTTTAGACGTGCTCCTACGACGTTTAAAGTTGTAATGTCTATTTTATATTCTTTTTCCATACAAAATTTGAAACCCATTTTCACCCCTTTAGGGGGTCAAATCATGTCCACCGTGTTGGACTTCAAAATAAAGGTCATTTTTGCAATCGTCATACCAGAAAACCCCAATAACGACATCCATATTATCTATTTTTAGGTATATTTACCCATTTCACCCCTATTTCATTGCCATAGGGGTTGAAGTACTAACAATAACAATATACGTTGCGTTAGATTTTCTTCCATAAGCCTATACTATAAATTAAGTAATTTTTTACTTCGAAAATGAAGGATTTTCTTCTATACACAACTTCATACCCCTTTTCACCCCTTCGGGGGTAGAATTTTGAAAAACGCTGAGCCCCGTGTTTATTAATTTTCAATCGTCAGCCTAAACACAAAATTTGAAGATCCTAGCTTCAAAACTGAGGGACTTTCATACAAACTTTCATCCCTTATTTCACCACCTTAGGAATGGAATTTTCAAAAATCCTTCCTTAGTGGATGCCTACACTGTTTGAGGTATCTGTGTGCAAAATTTCAAGTCTCTAGGTCCGTAATCTTATATTGCTAAAAGTGGCCGAGACACATTTTTCAAGTACGCACTAAGATTTAAGGGCTGGTTTACATTATCTTAGTCTTTAGTAGAGTGTTTTAGGAGAGTAGAAGTTCATTACGTGGTGTGTTTGACGTTCTTTTAAAATCGACGAACATGCCAAGCAATGTATTTCTACTCGCTACTCTACTCGGTCGTCTACTTGCCTAATGTAACCCAGGCCTAAGAAATCTTGAGAAAACATGAAACGTGCGAGTGAGAGAGCGGCGGCAGTCAGCGGCAAAATCACTACGGGCTCTTAAACTATCTACTTCCACTCCCAAATCAAAAAAATTGGTAAAAATATAATAATAAACAGCAGCCCCCCCTAGCATGATCACCGAAACGCGAAGATTTATCATGATTAATTGTCAAAAGACAATGGATTTTGACAGCTGAGTGGCGATAAAATGCTATACCACGCGATATATGTCGTGTTTTGATGGTCATGCTAGGGGGGCTGTGTATCTTTAGGTACGTGTACTTAGGTCGTAGACACATACCTACTTAATTCAGTAGGTAAGGTTTTTATTTATAAGTTTACTTCGATCGATCGATATTATCAAGAACTTTCGTAATAAATAATTAAATTATTTGGATTGAAGTAGGTAATATTTTTAATTTTTTAAGTACTTATTTACACAACACATAACATAACAACACATTGGCATGTTAGGTTTTTATACATTATCTCGAACGCATGATCATGCATGATGCACCAAATAAATAATAATATATTATTTTGCGCGAGCGACATAGACACACAGCTAGCTAACCGCAGCTAGCCCTCGGTTGGACGAGGCAGCCCAGCCAACGCAGCGACCGACGAGCGACGACGAGACGGCACGCTCCACTTCCCCCGCACATACGCATACACGCACACAACCGCTGCGAGCGATTACGAGCACATCACCTTTTCGCGTTTTAGAGTAGTATAAAAATAACTAATTAATTATTATTGGTGCTACAGAGGTCTGCCTAATAAAGGTAGAACCATTTATCATGTTCATAATTTGCATGTTCTCACCTAGACTATTTTTATTTACTTTATACAGAAAGCTTATAAATAAGTAAACGTGATTCCACGAAAATCATATACCTATCTCATCCTGATCAATTTGGTTATTGTCGATCTAATGAACACATACCTATATATTTCAATGTTATCTCCACCCTAGTCGAACCGTGGTCCCACGTGTTCATAAAAGGTTGACAATCACTGACTGCCTTGCGTATAGTCTAGGTATAAGAATTTACTCGCGACTCGCGACAGCACAGTCGGGAGTTGGTACACAAATCACGACCTTATTTTGCAAGAAATAATGTTCATATTGAAACGTAACTAAGAAAAAATATCAGTAAATGAATAATCGTGGACATTTATTGTTTAATTTGTTTCTTAAAGTACTAATAATATTTTGAAGGCATCAATTAAACACTTTTGAAGTAGTTACGTATTTTGGTTTTCCAAAAATCACAAATATTTGTGACTTTGGAAATCTGCAAAGAGAATCTGTTTAATTTTTAACAATTTATTAACACACATTATATACCATTCAGTATGACTTATTAAATTACAGTTATCTATAATTTCTGGTAAGATAAGCCAAAATATCTGCAACTTACTAACCCTTCCTTATTAACAATAGTTCCGATTGATCAAATAGTTTAATTTTGATTTATTTACCTGAAATGCAAGCGTCATGGCATAATACATGTACATTTACTAAGTTATTTATTATGCTGTAATAATGAAATCAAAATTCGTTGAAAATTTTGTTTTTATTTTTTTTTAGTTTTATGCGAAGTTTTGAAATGTTTAATTCCTTTTATTTTAACTATAACTAACATTAATTTATGACATAGAAAAAGAAAATTTCAGTTATCTAATTATGTCCGGATAAAGCTAGTTTTATTGGACTAAAACGACCCAAAATTTGTCGCAGGCGTGCGGCCGGCACTAAGCTGAGACAGGCATTTTTGATTCTAGCGGATGAAACCACTGATTACAATATTAATGGATGAAACTGACTAAAAATCGCGCTGCGCGGCCATTTTTTGGTATAGTCAGGCAATAGTACAAGATTAGAGGATGAAACTGACTAAAACTCGCGCTGCGCGGCCATTTTTTTGCTGTAGCTAGGCAAGATTAAAAAAAGTGGATGAACTAACTAAAAAAATCTATAAATAGAGCTATAAATAGACAAGAGTACACGAGTAGTAGATGAAACTGACTAAAAATCACGCTGCGCGGCCGCTTTTATTAATTTATTTGATCTTAAAACGTGGTCCGAGGCTAGAGTTACCATTTGACAGGCTTGTGTCGCTTTTACGGTTTAGACACGCATGCGGCCAATACTAAGCTGAGACAGGCATTTTGAATTTTGTGGAAGAAATACTGTAAAAAAAAAGATACTGTAACGTTCGTTATTTTCTTTACTCAAATTAATCTAGACTACTAATAAAATAAATATTTATTGTGAAATATTTTTTTATAAATATTAATTCCTTAAACAAACGGACAGCGTAAAATATTTTTATGTATCGAACTGGTTCATGCGCTGAGGACGCCAGCGGGCGGCGCGCGCGCAGGGAGGGTGCCGCCGACCGTGGAGACGCGAGCCGATCTGCGCTCCTGCGACAGGCACGATCCAACCTTCTTGTCGAGCACACGAGTGCCGATCACGGAAAATTCTGCCATATCATCTTAACGAAATCTTTAGTCGCTCCTCGTTTATACCTACAATTCTGTTATTCTGAAACGTGACGTTCATAATCATAAGTCGTACGTTTTACTGAGTGTTGTGTTGTTCCCGTACTGGGAACTACGCCAGGGTTATATTAACCCATCCGCTGCTGCTAGCACTTACCTACGCTTTCGGAAGACCGGACGAAAATCGACGGGTTGCCGCCCGGGTTGAAGAAGCCAGGGTAGTGCGGTTATTTGCACACGCTAATGCGCCGACCTCATATCTACCCACCCCCAATTTTTAGTA
The DNA here is from genome assembly GCA_943789525.1 of Agriphila geniculea. Lineage (NCBI taxonomy): Eukaryota > Metazoa > Arthropoda > Insecta > Lepidoptera > Crambidae > Agriphila > Agriphila geniculea. The sequence continues at coordinate 3,347,456 of OX038876.1, forward strand.
GTCTCGCTCCTACCGCTTAGTCTTATATATTGTCTTAATATAATTAAATCTGGTAAATTCTTACTTGTCGTTATTATTTATACCTATCAGTAAATAAAACGCGACAATGGCTTTGTCGCGCCATTGTCGCCATTGTCGCGTTTTATTTACTGATAGGTATAAATAATAACGACAAGTAAGAATTTACCAGATTTAATTATATTAAGACAATATATAAGACTAAGCGGTAGGAGCGAGACTACTAAAAATTGGGGGTGGGTAGATATGAGGTCGGCGCATTAGCGTGTGCAAATAACCGCACTTCCCTGGCTTCTTCAACCCGGGCGGCAACCCGTCGATTTTCGTCCGGTCTTCCGGAAGCGTAGGTAAGTGCTAGCAGCAGCGGATGGGTTAATATAACCCTGGCGTAGTTCCTGAAGAAGCCAACAACGGTACAAATTAGTAACAGAACAGACGAATCCTGGAACTGCCAGATTACAATATTAGTGAATGTAACTGACTAAAAACCGTGCTCCGCAGCCGAGCATTTTTTCAGAAAAATCAGTTTGTGCATCCTAGACAGGTATCCTCTCTTACATAGATGATCGCTCTACCCAGGCTCCTCCACCCATGATGGGAGCTGAAAAAGGGGCGGCTTGTACTATTCGGCCTAGGGCGGCCAAGACTGTAAATCCGCCACTGCCTAATAGATAATATCATCAAAAACTATTGACCGACGCTTCATAACGTTGAAAAGATCGATAGTGCGAAATCTCGAAAAAGAAAACGCGAATTAAACACTTACGCACTAGCTGTTAACCGCGCGGTTCCATTCTAATAATATGAAAATTTATGGCGGTTCCTCAACCTCAAGTGCATATTATATACTATACTTATTATTGCATAAATTGTAAACCAAAATATTGCAAGTAGTTTTTGTTTTTCGCTTTGGAAACTTTTAACCATTGACAATTTAAAAGTATTTAATTTTATATATTACACAGTAATCAAATCAAATTATGAAAAATTTACCTGATTATGAACGAAAGCTCTCCCCTTAAACTCCACTTCCCAGTAGTCAAATATATTGTCGTCCCTCTGTTGGGAGTAGGAGGTGAGGAGCGGCGCGCCGGCGCGCACGGTCACCGCGCGCAGCTCGCGCCGGTTGTGCCTGTGCTGCAGGAGCTTGTCGAACTTCTTGAAGGTCGTGAAGTCGTGATACCCGACTAAGTATTTTGCGCCTTCTTTAAATTTTTCCACGTCAAAGCCTTCTAATCTGGGAACATTGTAAAACATTTGTTAAAGTCACATGCTCATGTAGCTGGAGGAGACTATCGAGAGCCTTGAAGGCCTGTCAAAGAGCGATAAGAGAAAAAGAAGGAACTCTGCCAGTCGCCTAGGGCACTAGAGGCTAATAACCTGTATGTCTGAAACAAACTTATTACTAAAACTTAAAGAAGGAATAAGCGGACCAATTTAAAAAGTGTAGCTGTTCCTTCTGAGAGCCCTAGGTCTGATGAAGGATAAGAAGACAGACATCATCATCACACGGATATCGAGTCCGTTACGCCAGCAAGAAAGTAGCTTCTAGAGGGAAGCGAGTTTGATGAATAATTTGTGCGCAATTCGGAGTAAATGTGCGCCAAATAAAAAATTTGTGGGCCTTATAGTTTTGGAATAAAACGGGAAAAACGAATTCTGCTGGGGTAACGGTACTCCAGCAAGAAGATTCTAAACTAATGATCGCAGAGAAATAAAAGATATATGGGCGGGTAGCTTGATACTAGCAAGAAATGTGCGCCAGATATATAATTTGTGGGCCTTATAGTTTTGGAGATATTTGATTACCTGCTGGCGTAACGTTTTGCCGGATCCCAGATCTCGGAAACTACTAAATGTGCGATCTTACAGTAAACATATATAAGTAGCCCCTAATTTGTGCGGTAGAAAACATTTCAAAAATATTCACAAATTTTGAAGTAATCGGGCATTTTCTGAAAACAGAAAAAAAAATCTAGCGCCTAAACTACCACATAAATAAAGAAACCAAAAACGGTGTTCTATTCTTCTTATTATTTGTCATTACCATAAAAATTTTGAGAACCGCACATTTACACGTTTTTTAATAATACCCACATGAAGGTGAGACCGACCATGTCATGACTTTGACGGTCAGCAGGATAAAAATATCAGAGATTATTTAGATCCTGGCCCAATGAATAATCTGTGAGGTTACTGAAGTACAGGCTCTGAAAATTTCAGCTTCAAATTCTTCGTATTAAAAGAAATATCAATTAAAATCCAAAACAACTGTCAGTATTCCGATTAACCGACCAAATTCGATAGACCACAAAAAAGCGTCGCGTTCATACATATTGATGACCTCCTTAACTTTGTTGTCGAACAGGTTTGTACACGTCACGTCTACGTACATTTAAGTGAAAAAGTGATTTGAGTGAGTGCTTTTATTTAAATAACGAATAGAGTTATTTCTGTTTCATTTCATTTTTACTTGAATTGAAAGAATTTTAACAATTTTAACATTATTTTAGTAAAAAAAATAAAGGATGTTTTGTAATTTTATTTCGTTTTTTTTGTCATACCTAACTAGGTACTTAATGTACCTACAATGCGATTAATTAAATTGACAATAGACAGTGATCCCTTGCATGCAACTTTTACATGGATGTAGGTCTCTTCACAGAGGGCCTAGTACGAGTTAGTTTTTTGTTCTCACTTCACTTTGCGAATAGTTAACTATCGTTTTCATTCTTTCACTCGTTCACTCACTCGCATGATTTCCTCTCTTTCACTCGATACTATTCGTAAAGTGAGGTGAGAAACACAACTCGTACCGTACTAGGCCTTCTGACGTCTATTATACAAGTTGTATAATGGACGTCAGTGGTCTCTATGGAAAAGAGAAAATGTTACAGATTAAAAAACGTCGTTTTATAGCACAAGCGCTATGAAGTTGGTCACTCACTTCTGTTGTAAAATTAATTGAATTTTAAGTAAGTACTTAGGTATTACACTATTACTACAATAAATACTTACTTGTTACACCAAAACTAAATACCTACCTTATTAATAATACGCGAGTGAAGTGCCCGTTTAACTGATTTTAGTGCTTCTTTCCGGTTCGAATAAAGTTATAAACACATACCATACCTACCTAAGACAGATAGGTAGTTGTTTTCTGTTATTGAAAATAAAAACAGCTATGCTATTGATGTTTAGACAACAATGATTCTGGTATATTTCATTATGAAGTAAACAGATCTTCTAGTAACTTAAGAAATTTAGCTGGTTTCACAGTCACGTGTTCGAAGAGTGCCGTCCGCAAAATATATAATCTGGGTGTAATGTAACAGATCAACGCCACATTGTATTGGTATAAATACAGGCTCAAACTATTTAAATGTTAAAATACTATTTACCCACATTTGCCAATAAGAAGTTATGAACGCGACTGTACAAACAATTTTTCTGTATAATACGACAGTATAGTATTATATTATCTGTGATACGACACATTAAAGGTCGTCAATATGTATGAACGCGACGCTTTTTTGTGGTCTATCGAATTTGGTCGGTTAATCGGAATACTGACAGTTGTTTTGGATTTTAATTGATATTTCCTTTAATACGAAGAATTTGAAGCTGAAATTTTCAGAGCCTGTACTTCAGTAACCGCACAGATTATTCATTGGGCCAGGATCTAAATAATCTCTGATATTTTTATCCTGCTGACCGTCAAAGTCATGACATGGTCGGTCTCACCTTCATGTGGGTATTATTAAAAAACGTGTAAATAAGCGGTTCTCAAAATTTTTATGGTAATGACAAATAATAAGAAGAATAGAACACCGTTTTTGGTTTCTTTATTTATGTGGTAGTTTAGGCGCTAGATTTTTTTTTCTGTTTTCAGAAAATGCCCGATTACTTCAAAATTTGTGAATATTTTTGAAATGTTTTCTACCGCACAAATAGCACAAATTAGGGGCTACTTATATATGTTTACTGTAAGATCGCACATTTAGTAGTTTCCGAGATCTGGGATCCGGCAAAACGTTACGCCAGCAGGAAATCAAATATCTCCAAAACTATAAGGCCCACAATTATATATTTGGCGCACATTTCTTGCTAGTATCAAGCTACCCGCCCATATATCTTTTATTTCTCTGCGATCATTAGTTTAGAATCTTCTTGCTGGAGTACCGTTACCCCAGCAGAATTCGTTTTTCCCGTTTTATTCCAAAACTATAAGGCCCACAAATTTTTTATTTGGCGCACATTTACACCGAATTGCGCACAAATTATTCATCAAACTCGCTTCCCTCTAGAAGCTACTTTCTTGCTGGCGTAACGGACTCCATCTGTTCAGGGAAAGGTTAAGGTTCATCAGCACAAAAAATATTGACAGGGTGACCTTGCATTAGAAAACTATTTCACCATTAAAATTAATTTTCATACAATAGCTTTCAAATGTCGAAAACAGTTGTTAGTTTGTTGGTGAAGATTGATAAAAACAAAAGCTATCATACCTAGTAAAATGGCACCTCCTCCATTCTTCAATAGGTATATAGGATGCGATGCTTACATATTCTGGTATTACAACACCCTGTTTACGAACTGCAAACCTGAAAGTTTTATACAAAATCAAATTTTCTATACTAGCAATAAAGCAAGACAAAAAGATACAAGTCCGAGACAGACCACAGAGAGCAAGATATTTTAGTGCTCTAGAGCTCCATAGCTTTATAGAAAAAAAAACATGTGCAGCTGTGGTTTGTGGTCTGCGGTCTGTCTGGGACTTGTACCTTAATAATTTTGTCCGATTTAAATCGAGAGCTTACATACCTATACAGATATGTTCTGGAAACAGCTTGAAATCTAGCATGAAAATTATCAGAAACCCGTATGCACTTGTTTATAAATATACTGGTGTCAGTTTTGAAGAAAAACTTATTTAGGCCATAGCATATATTCCGTGGATCATAGATTTTTGAGCCAAATCTCTCCAGATCAAAGTGGGCTGTTGCACATAAAGCATGCACGCCACCATCTGTACTGCAAAAAATAGTTTTTACACAAATTATTATTTAACATTTGACTGTATGACAATAATAGTTTAAGGCAGCGGTTCCCGAATGGTGTTCCACAGAACCCCTCTCAAGGGTTCCACGAAAATTCAAGAGTTAAGTAAATATCTTTTTGTAAAAATTAACTAGAAATTAATAATTTTATCTTAAAAGTCCTTCTTTTAATTCAAACTATACTTACAAGAGGCAAACACAAAGCCAAAAAGCCTCAGTATGGTGTGATTTCACTTTAAAAAAAACCGGCCAAGTGCGTGTCGGGCCACGCACCGTAGGGTTCCGTAGTTACCTTATACCATACCATATTTAATGCCACTATCTTTTTTCGTCTGCAAAAATAACTTTGTTTTTCACAGTGTTGGTATGAATGACTAAGTTATATTTGCGGTTATAGAAAATGAGCTATATCTCGAAAACTAATTACTAGATCTCGTTCAAACCAATTATCGTTGAAAGCGTTTATTAAGATCTACAGCATATATATTTTTTTAGATTTTTCACTCTCTTATTTCAAAAGTTTTAACTTTTGAAACCTTTAAGCTTCGTACAGACTGAGGCGAATTCCGCGCGAAATTCGCGAGTGCGACCACGTAACTCAAAGCGATAGCCATAGCCATAGCCATTGTCAAAGAAATTGCTATGGCAATGGCTATGGCTATGGCCATTGCTTTGAGTTACGCGATCAAAATCTGTCAAAATGAGCGACGCGCGCGATTCGCTCGCCTCAGTCTGTACGAAGCTTTAGGGGGGACACACATTTTACCACTTTGGCGGTGTATATCTTTCAAACGGTTGACTTTGGTAAAAAAATTGTCTTACAAACCTTAATGTTATTTTTAAAGACCTATCTATAAACACCCCGCAAGTATTGGTTCGAAGAAAACAATTTTTTTCAGTGTCAGTTCCATGTATGGGGAGCCCCCCTTAATCTTTTATTTTTTTTATTTTTGTGTTAAAATCGTTAAGCTGTTAACAGAATACATCTACCTACCAAGATTCAATTGTGTATGAATGAATGAATGAAATTATTTATTCACTGAAAACAGAGTAAAGCTTCGTACAGACTGAGGCGAATTCCGCGCGAAATTCGCGAGTGCGATCACGTAACTCAAAGCGATAGCCATAGCAATAGCCATTGTCAAAGAAATTGCTATAGCAATGGCTATGGCTATGGCAATTGCTTTGAGTTACGTGATCAAAATCTGTCAAAATGAGCGACGCGCGCGATTCGCTCGTCTCAGTCTGTACGAAGCTTTAGTACATAGGTCTGATTTTTCATAAAGTTCATCTGTCTTGCCAACGTTGGGCATGTGAATATTACACAATTGTTATATCATTAGAATTATCATCATGTCATTATTATTATTAAATCATGTCAAGTAAATGTTAATTAAATATTTGAGTTAATTTTATAATCTAGAAATTCTTTAACAGAGTAAAAACATTTTTGAACAAGAAAATTAATTAATTTACTTTTAAACAAATTAAAAGGGAGCTCTGTTAAGGAATGCGGTAACTTATTATAAATTCTTATACAGCTAGCATAACAGTTCTTTTTATACAAATTTGTTTGCATCCTGGGTAACAATAGCCTGCCGCGGTACCTTGCCGATTTGAAATTATCTTTCTTTTATAAATAGATATGGATGCAAGTTAACGAAAATGCAACATTCCAGAATATACATGGACGGTAACGTAAGAAGATTGAGTTTCGGAAATAATTCTCTGCAAGATGTCAAGGGAGGGACATCACATATAGCACGGACACATTGTTTCTGTGCTATGAACGCTCTGGGTACATCTACAGAATTGCCCCAGAGTAGTAGACCATACTTAATATTAGATGCAACATAGCCGTGATAGGCCATTAATGCGGCTTTTTGATTAACTTGTTTTGTCAGCCGCCAAAGAGCATATGCAAAACGATTTATTTTCTTACATAGCCTTATGACGTGTTTTTTCCATCTGCATTGGTTATCAATAACAATACCTAAAAATGTCATCTCATCTGTTTCCGTTATGAATTCATTATTAATTGATAGGGTTAGACAATTTTCTTTTTGTTTTTTGATATAGAATCTCATATATTTGGTTTTTTTAGTATTTAAGTGTAAATTATTCCTTTCCAACCAGTTAGCAATATTCGTTAAAGTAGCGTTTACGTCGTCATTATAGTTTTATCATGTCTTTTTTCTATGATAACCGAGATATCATCAGCAAATAGATTTATTTGATGATTCGTCACGTTAGGTAGGTCATTTATATAAATGATAAATGTAATATTAATACTTTCGGAATAAAGTGGCTGTGACATATGGACGGACAGACAGACATGACGAATCTATAAAAGTTCCGATTTTTGCCATTTAGGCTACGGAACCCTAAAAACAATATTGCAGTTAGTTTACTTCTTACTTGAGCTAGGGTTCCGCCCAAAAACGGTGAACCAAAAAGGGTTCCGAAGCCAAAAGAATTCGGAAACTGCCAGTTTAAGGCATCAACAAGCGCATCCAAAAATATAAGTGAACGTCAGAATAGCTGGTCAACTGTCGTATTTAACCTTGAAATAGTGTCTAGAAATTGCTTATGAATTGCTTATATTTGGTTATCATAATGAGAGAATTGCTTATTGCATAATTTAAAAGAAATAAAACATTTAAGGTTGACCGTCCATCTGACATCAGAATGGCCGGTCAACCTCCTGTAGAGTAATAACTATGTAGAATTACTGAAATTTTCATGGGCCAAAAATTGCTTATGAATTGCTTATTCCACAATTTGCAAGCCTAGAGCCTGTTATTCTTTCCATAAACTAGGTACGAGTTTAAAAGCCCCCATCTCCTGTTAAAAGTTTGAGAGAAAAGTGACGTATGTTGCTAATTGCGTTTATATTACAAAAGGTTTGAGGGGTCAATTGAATCGCCGGTCAACCGTCGTATTTAACTTTGAAATAGTGTCTAAAAATTGCTTATGAATTGCTTATAATATGTTTAAGCAATTTTTGGCCCATGAAAATTTCAGTAATTCTTACATATTGAAATTGAAATCGTTTGTTTACATAGTTATTACTCTACAGAAGTTGAACGGCCATTCAGTGGCCCTACCATGAGCTGATGCAAACTGTTTACGTTACAGTAAACTATCGTTTTGTCTCTTTCACTCGCATTGGCTGTGAGCAGTATCTCCGATAGTTTACGGTAACGTAAACAGTTTGCTTTAACTCATGGTAGGCCCACTGATGTCAGGATAGACGTAAAGCTTAAATGTTTTATTTCTTTTAAATTATGCAATGAGCAATTCTCTCATTATGATAAGCAAATATAAGCAATTCATAAGCAATTTTTAAACACAATTTCAAAGTTAAATACGACGGTAGATCGGCGATTCAATTGACCCGTCAAACCTTTTGTAATATAAACGCAGTTAGCAACATACGTCACTTTGCTCTCAAACTTTTAACAGGCGTTAGGGACTTTTAAACTCGTACTTAGTTTATGGAAAGAATAACAGGTTTTAGGATTGCAAATTGTGGAATAAGCAATTTATAAGCAATTTTTGGGCCATGAAAATTTCAGTAACTCTACATAGTTATTACTCTACTGGAGGTTGACCGGCCATTCTGATGTCAGGATGGACGGTCATCCTTAAATGTTTTATTTATTTTAAATTATGCAAGAAGCAATTCTCTCATTATGATAAGCAAATATAAGCAATTTTTAGACACTATTTCAAAGTTAAATACAACGGTTGACCGGTCATTCTGACGTTCACAAATATAAATAGGAACTAATCTACCACTAAATGAACTTGTAACATAGCTGGTCTAAGATCAAAGTTCCAAGTAAAACTGAGGAGAAAGAGCTGGACTTGGGCTGCTACATTGACAATGTATATATTGGATGAGATGTGAAGGAAATACCTATACTATGTTTAGATTTAGTGCCTCAATTTCTGATCAGTGGCCCTACCATGTGTAGATGCAAATTGTTTTTGCTGCCATAAACTATTGTTTTCTCTCTTTCACTTGCAGTGACTGTGAGCACTATATCAGATAATTTATGGTAGCATAAATAGTTTGCATCAACTCATGGTAGGGCCACTGGTAACTAAATCATGGATTGATAAAACAAGGATTGGGTTAGTGGTTAGTGTTGTCTTGCAGCACTACTGGTCCCCATACATTCTCTATAGGTTTATATGAGATTACATTCCGAGCTCGGCAGCACTGCTGCGCGACAGTGCTGCACGGCAGTGTCTACCTTTAGGGGTAGATGGAGTTATGCTATTATTGTCATTAAAAAAAAACCACTGTGCAATGACAGTTAAGTAATTTTTGGGTCTCATTGGCAGGAGACATTGTGCGGGGCTACTGCAAACTTGCGCAGTAATCCCCTCCAATTTCTCTCACCGCTAAAGATATGTGCAGGGGCTTGTAGAAAAATTTTCTATACTAAATAATTGATTACCCACCCCCCCTTTATATCACAATTCATCATTGTTACACCGTCAGGGTGGTTACATAAAGCAACAGGTTTCTGGTGCAGGTAGGTCTGTGCGGCTCAGTACCGATTGGTGCAGGTATTTTATTAATATTATTTTATGCTTTCACATAAAGAAACAGGTATATAAAATGAATGTTAGCTTACTTACCGGCTTGATAAATTTACGAGGGGATAGTTCAACGATCGCAGTTTCAATAATCCAGACTCTATTCTTCCTTGGATGCTTTCAGGATCAGGATAGTATCGTCCTTCTTTGAGCCACAACTTTTCTGAAGACCTGTGGGCGGTGATGATTAAAGGTAATTATAATTTTTCAAACTAGGATAGGAGAGTACCGGGTCAGAGAGTCAGCTTATATCTATTCTGTGGAGACACAAAGATTTAAATCGTGTGGAGTCAGGTTCAATCACAGAATAGATACATAGGTCGTGCCCCAGGAAAAACTAACCTAAAACGAGTTCCTAAGTAAGAAAAATACATTAAATATCTAGCTTTCATTGTATTAAAACTATATTTTTTATATTAATTTCATTGATTTCGATTTATTAGTAGTACTTGTACAAAGAAAGACATTTATTTAAAAACTTCTGAATATTGCCTGAAACATACAAACTGAAATAGAGATGCGCCGATCCGATCCGATCTTTTGAAATATCGGATCGGCGGGCATACGATCCGGTGATTTTCGGATCGGATCGAGGCCATACATTAGCGTATAGTTGGCAGCCTCACCATGGAATTAGAAGGTTTTGACTAGGTCAAAAAATTGTTAGTAAATAGTTATAAATAGTGAACTATAGCATATAAATAGTGATACTATGGTTCAAAAGATATTTGAGTATCTTGGTGAGGCTGCTATCTTGACGTCAAGCTAGCAGACACCTTAAGAAATACAGTTCGTATCAATGTGATTTATATGCCAAAAAATTGTTAGGAAATAGTGAATCGTATACGCAAAATTTCAATAATATTGCTTCAGTACAAGCCGAGATATTACGATCTCAAAGTGGGCTGCTAACTTGACGTTTCTGGCAATGGCGATTACAGAGAAACGGGTACAAGTTATAAACAAATAAATATATCAAAAAATTGTTAGTGAAATTGTGATTCTTACGATTTAAATAAAAAAAGAATTCTTCATTGCTATTTTCTAAAAATCGAATGTAAACTTCTACATAGTAATCTGAATATAGGCTGTCGATCAATATTGAACTTTGCTCCACGGTAATAAGGTTTAAACTTGATTGCAATCATGAGGTGAGTACTATCAAGCAAAGACACCTTAAGAAATACAGTTCGTATCAATGTGATTTATATGCCAAAAAATTGTTAGGAAATAGTGAATCGTATACGCAAAATTTCAATAATATTGCTTCAGTACAAGCCGAGATATTACGATCTCAAAGTGGGCTGCTAACTTGACGTTTCTGGCAATGGCGATTCCAGAGAAACGGGTACAAGTTATAAACAAATAAATATATCAAAAAATTGTTAGTGAAATTGTGATTCTTACGATATAAATAAAAAAAGAATTCTTCATTGCTATTTTCTAAAATTCGAATGTTAACTTCTACATAGTACTCTGAATATAGGCTGTCGATCAATATTGAACTTTGCTCCACAGTAATAAGGTTTAAACTTGATTGCAATCATGAGGTGAGTACTATCAAGCAAAAAAGTGAAATTTATATCTTTTGACTGTGTCAATAGTCATATCCTCGGTGCAAGGCTATTGATTTGGTATAAGTAAACAAATATTTTTCTACTTACTTTTTTAATTTATTTTTTATTAAATCTCATCAAAAAAAATTTGATTGTGTAATACTACTCTAATAATAATTAATACTACTACTCTAATCATCGGTAATACCACAGCCTAGAGAGTATTCTTCTTACAGTCGGACATCGCCCTTTGTGTTGGCGCAAAAGCCGCCGTTCGTCTAGACAGTTGACGCAACGACTAAAAGTGTAAGGGTTGGCACGATGTAATTTGCCTTTTCGAATTTTAAAAATATATAGGAAAAATAAGATAGACACTTCAAAATTCTTGTTTTATTCTTTGAATTATTTATTGTCATTTTTTTCTAGAAGGTAAGAATATTTTTTTCAAATTTGTCTCTTTTCCTTCTTTTAATGCTCTTAAAATAAGGAAAAGAAAAAGTTTTTCTTAGTATTTTCTCTTTTTTTCTTCTTCTTGCATCATAAGTGCGAGGAATTATAGGAATTATGGAAAGGATATGGAAAGGATGTATGATAATCATAATTTTAATTGTAAATCATTACTAATTTAGGGCTAAATAAGTATAAAATAAATCTTAAATTAGTGCTCAATTAGGAAATAATAATGAAAAAATAAGTTCCAAGATGGCGGCTGACAACTTTTTTGTTTATGGGCCGATATCGATGAAACTCGGTTTTTGGTACCATTTTGACACAAAAATAACAACGCAAGGTAACGCAATGTGAAAATATTAAAAAATTCAAGATGGCGGCCAACTTTTTTGTTTGCGGGCCGATTTCGATGAAACTCGGTTTTTGGTAGTATTTTGACAAGAAAACAGCAACGCAATGTTAAAAATATAAAAAACCCAAGATGGCGGCCAACTTTTTTGTTTGTGGGCCGATTTAGATGAAACTCGGTTTTGGGTACTATTTCGACAACAAAACAGCAATGCAATGTTAAAAATATGAAAAATCCAAGATGGCGGCCAATTTTTTTGTTTGTGGGCCGATTTAGATAAAACTCGGTTTTGGGTACTATTTCGACAACAAAACAGCAACGCAATGTTAAAAATATAAAAAATCCAAGATGGCGGCCAACTTTTTTGTTTGTGGGCCGATTTAGATGAAACTCGGTTTTGGGTACTATTTCGACAACAAAACAGCAATGCAATGTTAAAAATATAAAAAAATCCAAGATGGCGGCCAACTTTTTTGTTTGTGGGCCGATTTAGATGAAACTCGGATGCGGGTACTATTTCGACAACAAAACAACAACGCAATGTTAAAAATATAAAAAAATCCAAGATGGCGGCAACTTTTTTGTTTGGTGGCCGATTTAGATGAAACTCGGTTTTGGGAACTATTTCGACAACAAAACAGCAACGCAATGTAAAAAATATAAAAAAATCCAAGATGGCGGCCAACTTTTTTGTTTGTGGGCCGATTTAGATGAAACTCGGATGCGGGTACTATTTCGACAACAAAACAACAACGCAATGTTAAAAATATAAAAAAATCCAAGATGGCAGCCAACTTTTTTGTTTGGTGGCCGATTTAGACGAAACTCGGTTTTGGGAACTATTTCGACAACAAAACAGCAACGCAATGTAAAAAATATAAAAAAATCCAAGATGGCGGCCAACTTTTTGTTTATTGGCCGATTTAGATAAAACTTGGTTATGGGTACTATTTCGACAACAAAACAGCAACGCAATGTTAAAAATAGGAAAATTCCAAAATGGCGGCCAACTTTTTTGTTTGTGGGCCGATTTAGAAGAAACTCGGTTTTGGGTAATATTTCGACAACAAAACAGCAACGCAATATTAAAAATATAAAAATCCAAGATGGCGGCCAACTTTTTTGTTTGTGGGCCAATTTAGATAAAACTCGGTTTTGGGTACTATTTCGACAACAAAACAGCAACGCAATGTTAAAAATATAAAAAAATCCAAGATGGCGGCCAACTTTTCGTTTATGAGCCGATTTAGATAAAACTCGGTTATGGGTACTATTTCGACAACAAAACAGCAACGCAATGTTAAAAATAGGAAAAATCCAAGATGGATTTAGATGAAACTCGGTTTTGGGTAGGGTGTAGTGTGGTACAATGAAACACCAAAAGTTCTGAGTCTCATATTTCTCTCATTTTTGTAGATATGAATTCCAATTTTTACAGGAACGGAGTCTACTCAATTAGGTATAGTATAACATTTATAGTTTTATTAATAAATAGATACATAACCAATAACAAGACTTTTAAAAGAAAATGGGAATTGTTTCAATGTGTACACCTAGGTGGAAGAAACACCCCGTGTCCAACAATGAAACACTGTTATTAATTTTGCCTTTTTATATAAAGTGGAACAAGTAAATTACAAAATCTGTTGAATTACAATCAATGAAGGTTTTTTCAGAGTATTCCACAATTATTCAGACTTTAAAAGTACCTCTAGGTTTGTCTCCGGTACAATTATTTAGTGACTTAAAGATTAACGAGTCCTAATTTTTTAAATCTTAGTAAGGCACCTTTTTTAGGCAAACACTATTTAAAATCAACAGTTACTCATAATAGGCATTAATATCTTAAGTAAAGTTTGAGCGTGGGCGGGGACTTTTATTGTCCATTTTAGCAAGTCTAGCGCTAAAATGAATGTTGCCTTCGTTGATTGATAGGACACTTTATGACCTTAGAAAGCTGCAGAACTGTATTAACCAAATTTTTCTGCTTGTTTTCTGGTACGCATTGTATTTCAATATTTGTTGAACGTGTCTGTAACTCAAGCTGTGCCAGTCTAGAAGAAAGGTTTTGATTAGCTGAACGTAGCGACTCATTTTCCTTGCAGACATCATTCAAAGTGGCCAACTGGGCGGCGTGTTGCGTTTTTATGCTATCCAGATCCTGGCTGAATGCCGAGAGAGATGATTCAAAGCCAACTATCATATTTTGCAAGGCAACAATTTTTGGATTAATAACATCCTCGAAAGCATTGTAAATCTCCTCTCTAATAATGTCCCTTAAATCATTGGCCGAAGGGCAGGAACAACTCGTTGGCGCAGGAAAACTTGACTTCAAGCGCTGGGTAACGAAGCTATCATTGGAGGCAGTGGGTAATTTAGCTCTCGTTGGTGTAATCGTGTTATTACCCTTTTTGGGCTCGCGAATGTGGCAGAAATCACAAATTCAGGCGTTTTTAGTATCAGCTGTCATCGCATTCTAATCTGCGAGTAAATATGCAGTGCACTGCAAATGATAATTGTCTTTGCAACGTTTACATTGCATGAATATTGCTCCATCCATGATATTAGGACATCCCGCGCACTCAGATGATCCTTTAGTCGACATTTTTTATTCTTATACAATTTCAATAATCTTATACCTTACTACGGCTTTGGTGAATGAAGATGTTTTAGTAAATCAAAATTAATTGAAAAGTAATGTCCAAAAATATCTTCAATACAAATTAAAAAAAAAATATCTTTAAAAATAAATAAAATGTCTCAAAAAAAAATTTGGGAGAAAAAGTCTTTATAAGCGAGGATCGATCTTCGGGCCACTCACAGTTGAATTCAGTATGCAGCACTCAGTGTGCTAACGTATGCGCCAAAGCGACTTAAAGCGTTCAAAGTATTGATCAGTTAAGTAGGGTTTGAAACTTGATGTATGAGTTGGTTTGAGTATGAGGTCAAGACGAAAATAATAATTATTGTACTACCTCAACACTGATAATATCACTGATGATAATATTTAGTTTTAACACTGGAGATGAGATTTATTACGCAAATTAAAGCGCAGTTTTATCACTTTTCTGAGGATAATGCTCAGACTATATTCAGCAGTTTTTAATAATCCACTGATTAAAAAAGGCACTGAATATTTTTTGAGCACAAATACACACTTTTAAACCATAGGTATAGTTCTACAAACGATATCACTGGTGAATCACTAGACAAATTATTGATTTAACTTGATTCCAAATGTTAGAATTGTGATTTAAAATTATTCGGCAATATTTAACGTAGAGACTATGTTTACTACAAAGCGCCATCTGGCGGATTTAGATGAAACTCCGTACTATTTCTAACATTGCGTTGCTGTTTTGTTGTCAAAATAGTACCGAAAACCGAGTTTCATCTAAATCGGCCCACAAACAAAAAAGTTGGCCGCCATCTTGGGTTTTTTATATTTTAAACATTGTGTTGCTGTTTTATTGTCAAAATAGTACCCAAAACCGAGTTTTATCTAAATCGGCCCATAAACAAAAAAGATGGCCGCCATCTTGGATTTTTTATATTTTTAACATTGCGTTGCTGTTTTGTTGTCGAAATAGTACCTAAAACCGAGTTTTATCTGAATCGGCCCACAAACAAAAAAGTTGGTAGCATCTTGGGATTTTTTTTATTTTTAACATTGCGTTGCTGTTTTGTTGTCAAAATAGTACTCAAAACCGAGTTTCATTTAAATTGGCCCACAAACAAAAAAGTTGGCCGCCATCTTGGATTTTTTTATATTTTTAACATTACTTTGCTGTTTTGTTGTCGAAATAGTACCCAAAACAGAGTTTCATCTAAATAGGCCCACAAACAAAAAAGTTGGTCGCCATCTTGGATTTTTTATATTTTTAACATTGCGTTGCTGTTTTGTTGTCAAAATAGTACCTAAAACCGAGTTTCATCTAAATCGGCCCACAAACAAAAATTTGGCCGCCATCTTAGATTTTTTATATTTTTAACTTTGCGTTGCTGTTTTGTTGTCGAAATAGTACCCAAAACCGAGTTTCATCGAAATCGGCCCCCAAACATAAAATTTGGCTGCTATTTTTTAGATTTATTTATTTATTATTAGTTTAGATTTATTACTAAAATTGTAATAATAGGCACGATCTGGCAACATTACCATGTGGTAAATACTGAGCCTGTAGGCGTGCGTTTTCATTCCATCGTTGGAATTGGAATTATCAGTATTTACCACAGTTGGACCACAGTAAATACTGTGTGTGTAGCCGTCGCCTTATACGTAATTATAGTGCGACTATCTTGAATTAATATTTATCTTGTTAATACAGTCGCACTAAAACGTAACAGTACCATCAACATTTCAAAAACGGTAATCAAGCATAAATCCCAAGTTTGTTCTTTTTCAAAACAAACTCTACTGATCTTTGCTTCTGAATGAAATATAGACTTAATCCGGGAAATTCCTTGAACATCAATGTTTGCGGGGACTTAACACCGTAGTTACCATAACTTTATAACCAAAATCTACCGAAAATACTTACTTCCGCTAATATACCTACAAAAATACTGATGTTCGGTAAAGTCGATAAAATATACTGAAAAAGTATTAAAATACTGAATCTGGTCACACTGGCGCTCCGCGCTCCGTGTTCGCGTGTTCGCATCGGATCCCAAATATGGAGCGCGCTCCGAGGTTCGCGGAGCGCGGAGCGCGGAGGTTCGCAAACCTGAGTGGGGACACACCCCGTTAAAGTTTCAGTTACTAAAAAAAAATACAAAATATTAATTTTCAAAAAATTACAGGTTAGGGTATTTTCATTAGACTCCTCCCTTTAAGTTATAGTTTTAACGTTAGGTACCTAATTGGTAGTAAAATATTTGTAGTTTTTCCTAAACTAAATAAATGAACTGAGAGTAGAGTATTAAACGACCAAATTTTTTTGATGAGATTAATTCAAAAATTTTTTGATTGTGTCAATACTCTAAAAAATAAAAAAGTGGGTAGAAAAATATTTGTTTACTAATACCAAATCAATAGCCTTGAACCGAGGACATGACTATTGACACAGTCAAAAAATTTAAATTTCACTTTTTTGCTTGATAGTACTCACCTCATGATTGCAATCAAGTTTAAACCTTATTACTGTGGAGCAAAGTTTAATATTGATCGACAGCCTATATTCAGATTACTATGTAGAAGTTAACATTCGATTTTTAGAAAATAGCAATGAAGAATTCTTTTTTTATTTAAACCGTAAGAATCACAATTTCACTAACAATTTTTTGATATATTTATTTGTTTATAACTTGTACCCGTTTCTCTGTAATCGCCATTGCCAGAAACGTCAAGTTAGCAGCCCACTTTGAGATCGTAATATCTCGGCTTGTACTGAAGCAATATTATTGAAATTTTGCGTATACGATTCACTATTTCCTAACAATTTTTTGGCATATAAATCACATTGATACGAACTGTATTTCTTAAGGTGTCTGCTAGCTTGACGTCAAGATAGCAGCCTCACCAAGATACTCAAATATCTTTTGAACCATAGTATCACTATTTATATGCTATAGTTCACTATTTATAACTATTTACTAACAATTTTTTGACCTAGTCAAAACCTTCTAATTCCATGGTGAGGCTGCCAACTATACGCTAATGGCCATACGATTTTTTGCCGGATCGATACAAAACTTGAAAGATCGGATCGTTTGGATCGTATGAACGAAAATGCAGTTTGTTTACGAAAAAAGGGCACTTTGGTTTAGTTGTTACGAAATTTATCTTTGTCTACATTTAGAACTTGGCCGAAAACTGGCGCCGATAAAAATTGTACTTAACTATAATATCAATATCAATATATGTTTATTGCGAATACAGGTGGTAAGAGATTTCACATTGGTAGCAAATAAGTTCAGCCATATTCTGCCTTTCTGACATGCAATAATGAAAATAACAGTAATTGAAGTACATAAAATGCCAAATCTAAGTATTTATCTTAATATCTCACAAATTATTAGGTATATCAAAAAATTTAAATATTATTGCAACATGTCAAAGTACAATATTAATGATGTCAAATTACAAAAAAAATGTCAAATTATAAGATGAATGTCAAAACACTATAAAATACAAAATAATATTAATGTCAAACAAGGAGCAAATTAGTTAAGTCACAAAACCAAATCTAATTATTACATTTTATCTTTCAAATATTCGTCAACCGTATAGTATGCCTTATCAACTAGTAGCTTCTTAATGCTGGTTTTAAAAGATTCTATTTCATTTGTTTCTTTAAAACTTTCTGGCAGCTTATTATACAGTCGCGGCGCCATGCCAAAGATACTTTTATTGAGCAGTGCAGTTCTACTAGGAGGGAAACAAATATCGTTTCTTTTCCTCAAGCTTCTAAAATGTTGAAACTGATTTATATTTAATTTAACAAATACTACTACTTCATATATGTATAAAGAGGGTAGTGTCATCAGTACCAACGTTAGGGGGGGGGCAAGCACGGGCGACCGCCCGGGGCGCCGGAGATAAAGGGGCGCCGCAGGCGTCAAGATTACAAAATTAGTAGGTGAAACTGACTAAAAATCGCGCTGCGCCACCGTTTTTTACTGTAATAAGCAAAATAATAAGATTAGTAGACGAAACTGACTAAAAAATCGCGCTGCGTGGCCGTTTTTTTACTATAAACAAGCAAGGTTACAAGATTAGTAGATGTAACTGACTAAAAATCGCACTGCGCGGCTGTTTCTTTTACTACAAACAAGCAAGATTACAAGATTAGTAGGTGAAACTGACTAAAAAATCGCGCTGCGCGGCCGTTTTTTGACTAACAGGCAAAATTGAAAATCTTGAATCGCAGATAGGGGGCATCCCGTAGAAATGTCGCCCAGGGGCGCTGGTAGTGTTAGAACCGGCACTGAGTGTCATTATTTTAAGATTTGCAAAATGCTGCTTACAGCTATCCCTACATTTTAATTTACAAATTGCTCTTATACACTTTTTCTGGGCTTTAAAAACAGTGTATTTATTAGTGGAGTTGCCCCAAAACAAGCGCTATTAGTAGTTAGGCGCGTCTTCAAGTATTAACTTTTGCGAGAAATTCGTCTTTAAGTTCTTTGAGTACAATATTACTATTCCACATTATTTTATACATTGTTTTGGATGGGTTTTCTTAATAAAGATATAAAATTAATTGTGTCTTACTTCGATCCGGATCGATTTCCTGAAAATCGGATCCGATCCGCGGATCGGCGGGCTGATTATCTAAAAAGAAACTATTAAGCGACCGGTTTCATTCCATATACATTGCTACTTTTCTTTGGTATGTTTTTTTTTTAATCCAAAAAGAAGTAGCAATGGATCACTATCATCTATGAACTACAACCGGTCGCTAGGTGGTTTCTAATTAGATAATCAGCCCGCCGATCGTGGAATTACGATCCGAAAAATCGGATCGACAATCCCGGATCGCGCATCCCTAAACTGAAATGAAACAATGAATGAAACCGTCTGTCTGACACAAAAGTTTTGTGTCAAATGTCAAAGTCAAAACTCAAATCCATGGAAATAGTACTATAAACCGGATTGAGTGCTTCGCCCCAAAACGAGCCGACAGAGAGGTCAAGTAGATGTATGTGTCCCTTTCTTCATTAGGGTGACCAAACCGTATGGTTGGCCGGAGACATACATAATACTTTAAACTGTTTAATATAATCTTAAATACATAGGTAGTTCGTTATTATAATTAACACTTTTTACCGCGTTTTTTTAGGTTGCTTGCTCTTTTGTTTGTTTGAGCACAAATTTTGCAGACGATTTTATACTAAATTCCCGATGAGCTAGAGACTTGAAACTTTGAACACAGGTCAGAAATGGAAGGAAATGCAATATTACAGTCTCATTGAGGTGATCTGATAATGGAGCCGGAAGAACGCCACAGGAACTCTATGATGAATGAAACTATACAACCCCATCGTGTTTGGGCTTATTAGAATTGTCTTGACAAGTACTCTGACGGGAGACGAGGTTCAGGGTGGGATGATGAAGTCTGGATTCCATGCCTTAGGAACTCAATATTGAAATCATGCAACCCCATCGAGTTTCGGCTCGTTTGAATCGTCTTGACGAGTGCTCTGTTGGGTAATAGTATCCAAGAGTCTGATGATGGAGCCGGAAGAAGGCCACAGGAACTCAGCAATAAAACTTTTAACCCCATCGAGTTTGGACTCGTTTGAATGGTCTTGACGAGTACTCTGATAGGCGGTGGTATATTTTTAGTTTAGCTCGTTAACTAAAAAAAAGAAAATTAATATTTATTTAAAAAAATAATAATTTAAGAACAAATTATTTATCACGTTTTTACTAAGTTGCTTTTTTGTTTTTATTTTTTAAATATGGTAATTCAACCAATTAAAATCTAGTTTATTCAATTCAATTTAATTTCAAGTGTAAATAATTACGCAACTTTAAAGTTTATTCCAATTTTTTATAAAAATGCAATGTGCGTGAACTTCGGAAAAACAAATAAATGTTGGTTTTTCAACATTTATTTGGAAGTAAAGTTGTTTTTACAAGTAAAAGTAGGAAAACATTGTCTAGTGATCTGTAGTTAAAAAAAGATGCTAACGATTTTCGACTTTATTGACGTTTGAAATTCGATTGCTTTTTCCCATAATTATACTTGTACATTTACTTTGCTGTTTCATTAAAAACTGTTATTTTGGTAAAGATGTCAATAAGGTCTAAAATACTTGCACCAATTTCTTTACTTGTGAAGTTAATAAAATTACGATGAGACAGAGATTTACGATGACACAAAATATTTCAAATATAAAAAAGAACAAAATGGCGGCCAACTATATTGTTAGTGGGCTGATTTTATGAAACTCGATTTTGTTACTATTTTGATAAAAATATAACAAAGAAATGTTAAAAATATAAAAAAAGGCAGTCAACCTTTTTTTATTTGTGGGCTAATTTGAATGAAACTCGGTTTTTAGTACTAATTTGACAAGAAAATAATAACACAATATGTATTGAAAAAATTAAAAAATCCAAGATAGCAGCCAACTCGCTTGTTTTTGGGCCGATTTCGATAAAACTTGGTTTTTGGTAATATTTTGATTTTTGGTCAAAATCGTACCAAAAACCGAGTTTCATCAAAATCAGCCCAAAAACAAAAAAGTTGGCCGCCATCTTGGATTTTTAGTTTTTTAAAAATTGCGTTGTTATTTTCTTGTCAAAATAGTTCCAAAAACTGAGTTTTATCGAAACCGGCCCAAAAACAAAAAAGTTGGCTGTCATCTTGGATTTTTAAAATTTTTAACATTGTGTTGTTATTTTCTTGTCAAAATCGTACCAAAAACCAAGTTTCTTCGAAATCGGCCCAAAATCAAAAAAGTTGACCGCCATCTTGGATTTTTAAATTTTCAACATTGCGTCGTTATTTTCTTGTCAAAATCGTTCTAAAAACCGAGTTTCATCAAAATCGGCCCAAAAACAAAAAGGATGGCCGCCATCTTGGATTTTTAGTTTTTTAAAAATTGCGTTGTTATTTTCTTGTCACAATAGTTCCAAAAACCAAGTTTCATCGAAATCGGCCCAAAAACAAAAAAGTTGGCCGCCATCTTGGATTTTTAGTTTTTTAAAAATTGCATTGATATTTTCTTGTCAAAATAGTTCCGAAAACCAAGTTTCATCGAAATCGGCCCAAAAACAAAAAAGTTGGCCGCCATCTTGGAGTTTTAGTTTTTAAAAAATTGCATTGTTATTTTCTTGTCAAAATAGTTCCAAAAACCGAGTTTCATCGAAATCGGCCCAAAAACAAAAAAGTTGGCCGCCATCTTGGATTTTTTAAATTTTCAACATTGCGTTGTTATTTTCATGTTGAAATAGTACCAAAAACCGAGTTTCATCGAAATAGGCGCACAAACATGAATTTGATTATTATTATTAATTTTACCGTCTCGCCTGCGACCTCTAGCCATTTCAATAGAACAATTTCGTTTTTTTGGAAATCTGAAATGGTGCAGTATTTATGGCAAGGAGGTTTATAATAAGGAGTGAGTACTCTACAAAAAATTTCACTTATCGTTTAAAAGAAATTCAACTTTATTGTGTTTGTCATAGAGTTGAAATTCTATCGACGATATTGACTGAAGGCACTACTGTGTGAATGAGACAACACCAGGTGGAGGTCGGTGTCTCGTTCGCACAATTGCCATTACTAAACAATAATACCACGATAGTAGGACTAAAAATATGTACGTTACCAATCAAGTAGTGTATCAAATTTATGGATTCGGAATGGGAAGTCGAATATATACTATTTAAATATTAATTTAGAATGACACATAATAATTGTAATATAAAACAGAACTTACTCTTTTGATTTAATTAGATATCTAAAATAATGCTAATCAGCTATCATCGGTGAGGTGGTAATAAATAGAAGTGTCAATCTTGGCAACTCCGATTTTGACTTTGGCGCCGAATTTCAATTTAAGAATTTCAATCTATAGGAAATGTTACTTTACAAAACTAGTGTGACCATAAATCATGGAAATAGTTCAGTGTCAGTCACAGTCAGTCCATGTTAGGCATGTCGATTCATGAAAAAAATAATCGATTATTGGATCGATTCAAATCGAATGCAGTAGAATCGATCTTCGATTAAATCGACCGTCGTGGAATCGATTTTCGATTAATCGATTTTTTTTATGTACCTAGTAAAGACGATAATAAGTAATAATAACAGTACCTATGTAGCGATAGCTTGACACTATTTGGTAGGTCCGGCAACAAAACTTAACTTAAAAAATATTAGTTATTACTTACAATAGGAAAGTTTTATGGTACACATAGATGCACTTACAAAACTGTGTATTTTTTCCATTTGAATTGCAACTTCAACACAAGTTAGTTTTAAGTTCAAATCGATTGGATAAGTCTGATGTGCTGCTTGCTGGCCATTATAATATGATATGCTCAAGAACCTTACACCCGATTGCACTAAACTAAAGGATCGCCTAAGTCTGTTCCTAACTACAACACGACCAAATTAAAACGGTGTCAAACTTAGCGGTCATGTAGCTGTCATTCGCCTACTTAACTTGGTCGAGTTGTAGTTAAGAAAAGACTTAGGCGATTCTTAAGTTTAGTGCAATTGGGTGTTATATTCATATTCTATGACACTGGACATTGCGTCACCATTTGGGGCTTGAAGAACGAAAAAATAACCTTGAATGACGTCAACGATATTTTCCATCTCTTTTATTAGAGTGACAACAATGTTGTCCATTCGTAGGACAGTCACTACAAATAGGTACTTACTACAGACTATCAACTTATGCCTACGGCGTAAGTTATTTGGACAACCAATCCAAACATTTAAAAGTGTTTAGATTCTAAACATTTGAATGTTTAGAATAGTTTAGATGTTAGTTAGTGCCAAAGTTTGTATGTTTGGGTATCTCTAAACGTACAAACTTTCGCATTTAGAATATTACTGCATTTATAGGATTATTACTACTTTTGACCAACCATATTATAACCTTTCTATATATTCATTCAAACCTCCCTTTTGGCCAGCGGCGGCGGCGCAACACAAAATATTTACTTAATGATTATTTTCGGTTGGCTCCTCTCCGGATGGACGATACTGTTTTGGAATAGTGGTCACACTGGGGGTCAAGTCTGCTATTGTTAACATCATATAATCGTGTTTCAATGGTGTTTGAACGGTAATGATTTTTGACACAGTTCTTGATTCTTAAACCCAAAACTGAGACTGACACCCGATTGCACTAAACTTAAGGATCGCCTAAGTCTGTTCCTAACTACAACACGACCAAATTAAAACGGTGTCAAACTAAGCGGTCATGTAGCTGTCATTCGCCTACTTAACTTGGTCGAGTTGTAGTTAAGACAAGACTTAGGCGATTCTTAAGTTTAGTGCAATTGGGTGACAGTGTCTTACGGGTTTGGATTTTTAGGAAAAACAATGTGTTTCGATTTTGGGTTTACAAAAACAAGAATTGTGTCAAATAGCATTAACATCCAAACACCATTGAAACACGATTACGGCGTTAGTCACGATAATAGCAAACTTGACCCCTTGGTCCTGTACGGTCCGGCTGGTTAAAAGTCAAAACTTGGGGATACGTGGTGAGGTTTTAGACTTAGGTACACCTGACCTGCCCTTCCACCTTAAAGTCACGTGTATTTTTATTTTGTACAATGAGGAATGTCCAAAAAAACAAATTGGCTGAATATTTTTATAGGCAGGAATGAGCGCCCTTAGTAATAGAAAAAAGTTTCAGAATTTTCGGTTGTGTGAAAAAAAAATTATTAAGTCTCATCATTAGTCATTGTATTAAAAAAAGTTGCAATATAAAATGTCAAAACTGCATTATTTTGGCCGTTGAAAACAATTTCCCTCTAACGGTAATTGGGATATACTATAAATGTTTCTTTTCCTCATCGTTTCGGAATCTGAAAAATAAAATAAGATTAATTTTTATTTTGTTACTACGAATAAACAATGGATGTCAAAGACCATAATAACTAGTATAGTAGTAAGGTAGTCAGTTAGGTAGATCCGATTCCTAGCTGAAACTGATCTAAATTGTTTAACTCAACTACGTAAGATAATATTTTAGTTTACATTACATTTTTTCTCTCTGTTAAGAATATAAAATAATTCCGCTCTCAAAGTTAAATGTGGCATAAAAACATAAAATGTAATGTTAGGTAGGATAAACGTAAATTTTTCATCCAAATCTTTCTTTCTTATTCAAAAGTTCTGCTGTGATTATGGTCACCCTGCGATATGCAGATAATATTTCTAAAGCTTCTTATGTGTCGAAAATGAATACAGATTTGTACATATTATCTTTATTATATTGAAATAAAAAATACGTAATTAAGGTGGAATTATAATTAACTTCTATAATATTTCCGAATTAGATCGGAAACAATCTTTGAAATCTGCTAAAATTCAGATTTCTGAGAAGGAAAAATTGAATGCTGAAAATACTTTAAAAAACACTTACTTGTGAAATATAATGTTAGAATTTGGTTTTGAATCACTTTTGCAATTTTGTACAATGCAACACATGCTTTGTAACGCGAATTTTGTTTAAATAATTTTATATTTTTGTACATAAACGTGAGATGCGGTGGAAAATCATTGACATTAGTGACATGTCAAATCAAAGACAATTCCGTCAGTGATGCCACCTTATTTTTATTTGGTAACTTATGAAATATGGAGAAATTACTGTTAAACGTAAAATACTTGGATGAATTAACCACTGGATGCGAAATGACAGCCATATTCGCCTTTACCCCTCTGCCACTTACTGTGACCGATAGCCTCAGTAAACGATATCGCGTTGTCAGTGTGATGCTAGAGCTCGTGGCGAAACATTGGTACAAAAATGGACAAAATGCTTCGTATTGTTCAGCAAAAAAAATAGCGGGCAATCAAGAAATGTTTCTTTCACGCGTAAGCACAATTTCAACCTATTATAGTAGCTATTTTTCGCAAAATAAATAAAATTTGTTATGTAAACAAAGTAGGGTGACTTAGCCGGTTTGCCGGCCCCCTTTGGTTTTCGGCCATTACGGAAAATGTAAGAATGTATGAAAGAATTTTTTCGTGAAATTTCTTTTTCGCGGTGTTATTAAAAGTTGCCAATACACTTATTTATTACGTATACAAAATATAATTAGAAACAAATTACGAGACGTACTGCCCCCAGGAGCTGACGTTTTCGAAAAACTTTCTAAATATTAATATTTTCATAATATAATTTTAAACAAAATATATCTAATTTTTTTTAATAGTTAATTTTATTAAGAGATACTTAAACCTACACAAAAGCCAATAATAATCAACAAAAAGCAACATTTTTCCTACAAAACGTTTTCAAAATCATGTTCGACTTCCGTAAATTTTCGTCTTGAAAGTCATTTCGCGCGAGGAACTGCTGTTAACACTGGTAATAGAGCCGGAATTATCAAACTGCTTGAAAACAAGCTGCAACGTCCTCTTCAATGGCTAATATGTCAACTGCACGCAAATGAGTGAAGTTTAAGACATCTTTTTGAATACTTAGACGGTAGTACTACAGGCCCGAAAAGCTTTAGTGCTCCGATAGGGAAGGCACTTAATAATTTTGAATGTCTTCCAGTCAAATCATTTACTGCCGTAAGCTATTGTTTACACAGATATAACGAAGAGCCGTGATGATTTAAGTACAGACCAACTGTATATTTAGAAATGTGTCCAGCAGTCATCAAGGGCAAGTGTGATGAAAGATTGGCGACACATAAACTTGGTAAAGTATGTTGTTCGAGGTGGTTTACCACGGCAAACAAAATTACCCACGACACTACCAGTAGTGCGACTTGGTAGTGTCGTGGGGAAGAAGGGCGAAAATTGAACAGGGTAGGTGTGTCGTTAAAAGTAGCAAGAAAATAGTGCATGTGAGTTTTTTTTGGAAGGTATAAGTTACAATGTAGTTTACGGTTTGATACACATAATTTTTATTACTGAGTATGGTAAATTAGTTTTAGTTCAACCGCGCCTCGCCAAACAGCTTCAATGATTTTAAAACAACGGGAGCTCTAATCAACTGCTTCCAATAGCCTTATAAGGATAGCCAATACACAGCTGAATTCATAGAATCAATCCGGTTGAATTTAAATAAACCAAATCTTCTGGCGGATTATATTGAAGAAAATAATATTAATCGCCAAAGAGTCACATTTCAAAGATTAAATGCTAATGACCAACATATTATAGATTTTCCCCCACACACACAGCTCACACACGAACAATTAATTTTAATCGCAATAGGAACGTACCACCTAAAGTTGGCGCGCGCGTTCTTATTGCAGTGAGCATATGCAAAGGACGGGAGTATATGAAATTGAATACTATCAACATCCAGAAAGAATTAATATCAATAATGAACAAAATGTTCTAATAAAATGTAAAATTCAATCGATGTGCGGAGCAAAACATATTATATCTACATTTTGTATAATCCTGAAGCACAGGGTCGCAGTGCCATAAATGAATATTATTGCTCGTGCATTCATGGCCGCCGAACGCTTGGATGTTGCGCTCATGTTATGAGCATTTTGTACTTTCTTGTTGTTATACACATAAAAGGTACTTAAACCTGAGATAGATTTAATTTGCGCCGGGTCTCGGGTAATTTTGTATATAGCCTGCGCATTCATCTTTGATGGCCTGGTAACTAAATGCGTTTTTGGGAGGTCATTTGCTTTTCGGCCGCCTGGCCGAAAACTAATGTATGAGTTTCACAATCCATAATATTTGGCCGGCAATTATGGCCGAAAACCGGCTACATCACCCTATAACATTGACATTATTTGACAAGTGTAATCCCCCCTCACGCCGCAAAAATTGGTTGATCGTGATTTCATACATTTTTCTTACGTTACGTATCCAGTGGTTAATTCATCCAAGGTAAAATATTGTAATAACAAAATGGACTCATCTGTCCTCTAAATGATTACTTGGGCATGTACTAATAAATTTTAACATCATGTTACTAATTTAAAGTGTGCCGATATTTACATTTATTTAGAAAATCTTATTAATTTTTATACATGACTTGGGTAAATTGACTATGGATTGGGATATTTTGTACTTAGCATGGCAATTTCAGTCACAGTGTGAGAGGGATAAAAGATATCTGCAAAGGTGAATGACCTCATCCCCAACCATCCTTCAGTAGTAGAATGTCCAGTGTCATAGAATATGAATATAAGGTTCTTGGATATGCTAAAAAATATGTTAGTGCTAAACGACAAAATAATATGCTAGACAGAAAGAAAATGTGCCTTTAGCATATAGTTAATATGCTTCCTAAATTAGCAACACTGATGTTTAATCTTTTTTTGATTCTCCTGTCATAAAGCCTTAGAGCATACAGAACGGGAGTAAGCAAGAGCGCTCTCTTACACTAGATTTTGTTCACCGATTTTGGGGGGAGACGAGGTACACACGCACAGCACACAACTTCATATTCACGCACACTTTTGAAGCTTAAAGTCATATTGTTACACACGCACACAAAAACAGAATGACCACAAAGTTATATTGGCAGGTGGTCAAATTCGGAACTAACCATCTTAGTACAAATTCTGACAGATCACGTAGACGGCAGCGCCAAACTTACCGACATAAATAAGTTTGCCCTTGCGTTAAGGTTAGTGATGGGACATAAAAAAGACCGATCAAATTGAATGATTAGAAGCTTTGATTTGAAGATGAGTGATTATGATTACGACCAAAAAAAATTAATGTCTTCATTTTGATTTTGTGATTTGCACCAACAATCACTAAAATACGCTTACAAATAATTGTTTAATAACATACTTAAAACATCGTTCTGCCCTTTTATCCTAAAATAATGTACAGAAATGAAATTCCGATAGTGAGTGTTGGCGCAAGATGCAAGTGTAAAGGTGTGTAGGTTGTCAAAAAAGAAAATAAATGTGATTAATAATGTAATCATTTATTTACAAGTATCTATGTACAGTCAGCAGCACATCAAGCTATACAAAACTGTCAAAAATCTCCAATGAATTTTGAACCTTAAATTGCTTGTTAGGGTTCCGTAGCCTAAATGGCAAAAAACTAAACCCTAATAGATTCGTTATGTTTGTCTGTCCGTCCGTCCGTCCGTATGTCACAGCCACTTTACTCCGAAAGTATTAGGACTACACAGTTGAAATTTGATAAGTAGATGTATTCTGTAAACTGCCTTACGATATTTACACAAAAGATTAAAGGGGGCTCCCCATACATGGAACTGAAACTGAAAAAAAGCATCTATATAAAAGTCTATAGATAGGTCTTCAAAAATGTTATTGAGGTTCCTAAGAAAATTTTTTTTCTAAGTCAACCGTTTGAACGATAATGTACACTGCCAAAGTAGTAAAATGTGTGCCCCCCCTCTAACTTTTAAAATAAAAGAGTCAAAAATCTAAAAAAAATATAATCTATAGATCTTAATTAACACTTTCAACAACAATTTGTTTGTACGAGATATATAATCAGTTATTTAAGATATAGTACATTTTCCAAAACCGCACATATAACTTTGTCATTCATACAAACACTGTCAAAAACCAAGTTATTTTTTGCAGACGAAAAATAGATAGTATAAGGCAACTACGGAACCTTATTGCGCGTGGCCCGACACGCACTTGGCTGTTTTTTTTTTATTTAAAATTGATAAAGAAAACTTTAAAACACTTTTTTTTAAATTTTACGCGTTTGAAAATTCAGTGGGTGAACAATCTTTATCATTAAAGTTTGAGGGAATCATGAATGTGACCATTATTTAAATTTTATTCTACATAAAGAGTGTTAAGGCTCGGTTATGCGAAAACATTTGTTTCTGTTTTTAGGGTTTCGTACCCAAAGGGTAACGGGGCCCTATTTCTAAGACTCCGCTGCCTGACTGTCTGTCTGTCTGTTACCAGGCTGTATCTCATGAACCGTGATGGCTAAACAGTTGAAATTTTCACAGATTATGTATTTCTGTTGCCGCTATAACAACAAATACTAACTAAAAACATAATAAAATAAATATTTAAGGGGGGCCCATGCAACCATAAAGTTTTATAAAAAATAATGCTAGCTGATGAGTTCTACCGTTTTGAAGTTGGAACGTTGGGAAGTAAGTATTGAAATTCATTTCTGCGCTGAATTTCAAATTTATAATGTGATGAACTAGACCCCCAAGGAAAATGTGGAACGCCCCGCATCCTTTTTTCAAATGGAATGATTACATTTCAGAGCATAAGTGAGAAAAATATATTTTATAAATGTTATTGTTTCAATATTCATCTTACCCTAGAAAAACAATTAAATTTCGTTGGTTTGGCGCCCTCAATCAACTTTCTTCTACTAAAAACTGATTGAAAACATGAATCATCAAAATGGTCTGAACAAATGACGCTTGTTCTTTTCGGCACCCAACTATCTTTTTTTCTGCAAAACTTTATCCATTCGTTTTTTAAAATGCGATCATTTGGAAATCTGTGAAATAAATGATGATATACATACATAAATATACCATCGCACAAGTTTCAATTTAATAGAAAAAACACTAGAGAAAAATAGACACCCGTATTTTTTCTAGTGTTTCTTCTATTAATTATCTTAATATAAAAATAGCATTGTGATTTGTTAGTGCCTAAAATCTAAAAATGCAATAAATCACTTGTGTTTTTGAAATCAAGACAACATCAGAGAAACTAATGTGCGCTTTTATAATTCTCAACGGCCCGGCACGGCACCGCCCGGCAGCCGTCCCACGGCACAACAGGGAAGTGAAATGTATGGAATCATATGGAGACGCTTTTATATTTCCTCAACGGCACCGGCAAACCGTGCCGTGCCGGCCAAATCCTACGCTGCCGTCGAACTTTTACGATGTAGTTCGTAGCTACAAGGATTCATATGTGTGAGTGTGAGTCCAGAGCAAAGAATATACAGCGTGTATAAAGGGCACAACCAGTATATTAGCGTAATATCGTTAAAGTGTTGTTATTGGTATGCCATGTACCTATGTATGATTGTGGAAACAAACAACATCAAAATCAACAAATAGGTAATATTCCGACAAACAGTTATTTCGATACTGATCGGAAAGATATCTAGGTACTTACAGCGGTGGAAACACCGTTAATAGGGGACTTACCAAAGTTAAATATTGTTACCTATCTCAACAAATAATTACCTAGATATTACTTAAGTAGGTAGTTACCTACTTAATTAAATAATGTGTTGTGTAGATGCCTACCTATCTTGGTAAGTAGGTACGTAATGAAAACCAGCTACATTTAATATATTCTTTGATTTTTAAAAGATTTATTTATCATTTAAGTAAGTACCTACTACCTACCTACATTGTAATATAATCATTAAACAACGTGTAATAAAAAGGGGGTATCAACCCAAAAGGAGGTCAATGTACTCGTGAAACTTCAAACAGAAAAAAAAATTTTTTGAATGTCCCTCCCTCATGGAAATAGTACTATAAACCGGAATGAGCGCTTCGCCCCAAAACGAGCCGACAGAGAGGTCAAGTAGATGTATGTGTCCTTTTCTTCATTAGGGTGACCAAACCGTATGGTTGGCCGGAGACATACATAATACTTTAAACTGTTTAATATAAACTTAAATACCTAGGTAGTTCTTTATTTATAATTAACACTTTTTACCGCGTTTTTATTAGGTTGCTTGCTCTTTTGTTTGTTTGAGCACAAATTTTGCAAACGATTTTATACTGAATTCCCGATGAGCTAGAGACTTGAAACTTTGAACACAGGTCAGAAATGGAAGGAAATGCAATATTACAATGTCATTAAGCTGATCTGATGATGGAGCCGGAAGAACGCCACAGAAACTCTATGATGAATGAAACTATACAACCCCATCGTGTTTGGGCTTGTTAGAATTGTCTTGACAAGTACTCTGACGGGAGACGAGGTTCAGGGTTGGATGATGAAGTCTGGAGGCCATGCCATAGGAACTCAATATTGAAATCATGCAACCCCATCGAGTTTGGGCTCGTTTGAATCGCCTTGACGAGTGCTCTGTCGGGTAATAGTATCCAAGAGTCTGATGAAGGAAGCCGGAAGAAGGCCACAGGAACTTTGTAATAAAACCTTTCAACCCCATCGAGTTTGGACTCGTTTGAATGGTCTTGACGAGTATTCTGATAGGCAGTGGTATATTTTTAATTTAGCTCGTTAACTAAAAAACAGAAAATAATTATTTATTAAAAAAAAATTGGAACAATTTATTTATCACGTTTTTATTAAATTGCTTTTTGTTTTTATTTTTTGAAATATGGTAGTTCAACCAATACAAAATCTAGTTTATTCAATTCAATTTAAGCTCAAGTGTAAATAATTACGCAACTTTAAAGTTTATTCCATTTTTTTATAAAAATACAATGTGCGTGAACTTCGGAAAAACAAATGAATGTTGGAAAAACAAGTAAAAGTAGGAAAACATTGTCTAGTGATCTGTAGTCAAAAAAAGATGCAAACGATTTTCCATTTTATTGACCTTTGAAATTCGGTTGCTTTTTCCCATAATTATACTTGTTCATTTACTTTGCTGTTTCATTAAAAACTGTTATTTTGGTAAATATGTCAATAAGGTCTAAAATTCTTGCACCAATTTCTTTACTTGTGAAGTTAATAAAATGGGTGCATGAGATTTACGACGACATAATGTTAAAAATATAACAAGAAACCAAGATGGCGGCCAACTATATTGTTCGTGGGCCGATTTTGATGAAACTCGATTTTGTTACTATTTTGATAAAAAATAACAACGAAATGTTAAAAATATAAACAAATATGGCAGCCAACTCTTTTATTTGTGATTGGGGCTGATTTTAAAGAAACTCGGTTTTAGGACTAATTTGACAAGAAAACAATAACACAATATTGAAAAAATTAAAAATCCAAGATGGCAGCCAACTTTTTTGTTTTTGGGCCGATTTCGATGAAACTCGGTTTTTGGTAATATTTTGACAAAATAATAACAACGCAATTTTTTAAAATACTTAAAATCTTAGGCGGCGGCCAACTTTTTTGTTTTTTGGGCCGATTTCGATGAAACTCTGTTTTTGGTACTATTTTGACAAGAAAAAAACCACTCAATATAAACTGATGGAAAAATAAAAAAAAGATCAAAATGGCTGCTAATTTGTTTTTGAAATCGGCCCAAGAACAAAAAAGTTGGCCACCATCTTGAATTTTGTAAGTTTTCAACATTGCGTTGTTATTTTCTTGTCAAAATCGTACCAAAAACAGAGTTTCATCAAAATCGACCCTAAAACAAAAAAGTTGGCCGCCATCTTGGATTTTCAGTTTTTTAAAAATTGCGTTGTTATTTTCTTGTCAAAATAGTACCGAAAACCGAGTTTCATCGAAATCGGCCCAAAAACAAAAAAGTTGGCCGCCATCTTGGATTTTTAGTTTTTTAAAAATTGCGTTGTTATTTTCTTCTCAAAATAGTTCCAAAAACCAAGTTTCATCGAAATCGGCCCATAAATAAAAAAGTTGGCCGCCATCTTGAATTTTTAGTTTTTTAAAAATTGCGTTGTTATTTTCTTGTCAAAATAGTTCCAAAAACCGAGTTTCATCAAAATCGGCCCAAAAACAAAAAAGTTGGCCGCCATCTTGGATTTTTAGTTTTTTTAAAATTGCGTTGTTATTTTCTTGTCAAAATAGTTCCAAAAATCAAGTTTCATCGAAATCGGCCCAAAAACAAAAAAGTTGGCCGCCATCTTGGATTTTTTATTTTCAACATTGCGTTGTTATTTTCTTGTCAAAATAGTACCGAAAACCGAGTTTCATCGAAATCGGCCCAAAAACAAAAAAGTTGGCCGCCATCTTGGATTTTTAGTTTTTTAAAAATTGCGTTGTTATTTTCTTGTCAAAATAGTTCCAAAAACCGCGTTTCATCGAAATCGGCCCAAAAACAAAAAAGTAGGCCGCCATCTTGGATTTTTATTTTTTTTAAAAATTGCGTTGTTATTTTCTTGTCAAAATAGTTCCAAAAACCGAGTTTCATCGAAATCGGCCCAAAAACAAAAAAGTAGGCCGCCATCTTGGATTTTTAAAATTTTCAACATTGCGTTGTTATTTTCATGTTGAAATAGTACCAGAAACCGAGTTTCATTGAAATAGGCGCACAAACATGAATTTGATTATTATTATTAATTTTACCGTCTCGCCTGCGACCTCTAGCCATTTCAATAGAACAATTTCGTTTTTCTGGAAATCTGAAATGGTGAAGTATTTATGGTCACACTAGTTTTGTAAAGTAACATTTCCTATAGATTGAAATTCTTAAATTGAAATTCAAGGTCAAAATCGGAGTTGCTAGGATTGACACTTCTATTTATTACCACCTCACCGATGATTGCTGATTAGCATTATTGTAGATATCTAATTAAATCAAAAAAGTTCTGTTTTATATTACAATTATTATGTGTCATTCTAAAATTAATATTTAAATAGTATATATTCGACTTCCCACTCCGAATCTTTAATTTTGATACACTACTTGATTGGTAACGTACATATTTTTAGTCCTACTATCGTGGTATTATTGTTTAGTAATGGCAATTGTGCGAACGAGACACCGACCTCCACCTGGTGTTGTCTCTTTCACACAGTAGTGCCTTCAGTCAATGTCGTCGATAGAATTTCAACTCTATGTGCAATGCAATAAAGTTGAATTTCTTTTAAGCGATAGGTGAAAATTTTTGTAGAGTACTCACTCCTTATTATAAACCTCCTTGCCCTCCCTATATAAAATGTTGCCGGCAAATTCAAATTTTCTATGGAGAGTCCAAAATTGTATTTTCGATTTGAAATCTTTTTCTGTTGGAAGTGTTCAGATTCACGAGTACATTGGCTTCCTTTCGAGTTGATACCTCCTTTCTGTTACACGTTGTATAATTGGTAAACTATTATTTTATGAAATAATTATAAAGATAACAAATATCTAGAGAGAGAAGGTCAACTTTTATTCTTTATATTATTCTAAAGTAAAAAGTAGGTACCACGACACTACTGTACGATGTACAAATAGTAACTTCTTCGCTATGAGTGTTCTGTGTTGAACATCCAACGGCCGGCAACGGCAGAAATTATAAAAGCGTCTTTCGGCGTCGCCGCTGCCGTGCCGAGCCGTGCCGTGCCGGGCCGTGCCGTGCCGGGCCGTCGAGAATTATAAAAGCGCACAATGATTGAAAAATGCATGTACTGATCAGATCACATTCATTCTCTTTGACTTCGTTCATTCGTCTTCTTTAACTTTGTCACAGCACTAAGACTTCTACCATGGTGTTTGGTATCGTTTTGCTATCGCAATCTCTGTCGTTAGCTTTACTAAACAAACTGGGTTTTCTTCGTGATTATATTATAGTTTGTTAATAAAATTATACTTACGTTAGAAAGGAAATCCCGTCCTTATTAAAATTTGAAGTTTCAGATCGCCTTTTGCACAATATCACCGCACAATTCACCATTTTCGCGGAGCTGCGTTCGGCGATATGTAGTCTTTCAAAATGGCGAGTGTTCGCGACCAACTAGTTTTTATAAACTGACACGACCAAATTGGTCATGTACTTTGGTGAAAGGGGGTGCCTGTATATGCCTACTCCCGTTCTGTATGCTCTAAGCATAAAGCAGACAAAATAATTTAAATCCGTACAGCCGATTTTTTTTAGTATTGTTGTCTTCTTCGGTTTGAAAACGGGTAAACCTCACCAATTTCTAGATCTTTAACATTAAAGATGTGAATCGGTTCGATTCCGGAGATGCTTGGATCGATTCATTGAATCGATTCAGTGTTTCAGATCGATTAAAAAAATCGATTTTAGGACCTTAAAAAATCAATTCTTCGATTAATCGATTTAAAATCGACATGCCTAGTCCATGTCAGTCTGTCAGCAGCGTTGCCGTTTTGTGTGTAATTACACATTTTGCGTGTAATCAAGGCCTCAAGTGTGTAATCCGTGTGTAATAGGAATATGTGTGTAATTGTGTACTATTACGATCTTGGTCGTAATGTTTCAAATATATAAGTACATTTCTTCGAAAGGAATACACCTTTTGTTTGTCACTTTTTAGCGTTTTTCCACAAACCTCTAGCACCCTCCCCCCCCCCCCCCCCCATGAACGACATCTAGATTCGCCAATGTGTGTAAGCGTGTGTAATCAGGGAGTCATGTGTGTGGGATTTGACCGAGAGGCAGTGGCAACACTGTCTGTCAGTCAGTTAGTCCAAAAAATGGCTAAACAGACGTGGCATATGTTTACGGTGATAACACTTTTATTTACAGTTTTATCACTTGTCGGTGATGTTTTTTCAACAACGGCGGCCCCGTGGTATGAAAACCTACCTGCAGTGACTATGGACTATAAAGTTCACATAGATGCCGGCAAAGAAGATTGTTACTTTCAGTATGTTCAACCGGGTGCTACATTTTACGCAAGTTATCAGGTAATTATCTACTATATCTCTTCCTGAAATTACACATTAACTTGTACTTATAGATATTTTATCATGAATGATTTAAATTGAGAGTGCAAGGTTTTCTAAAGGTGTTTGCTAAATCAATAGAAAGTGCGCTAAATTTGTGAAACTTTCTACTTTGTAGGTGTTGAAAGGTGGTGACGGGATGTGCGGGTTTGCTGTACGGCACCCGAACGGACAGGTAGTGCACCCGTACGAGTGGCGGCAGAGCGCGGAGTACGCAGACCAGTCGTCTTCAGGCGGGTACTACGCCGTGTGTATCGACAACCAGTTCTCGCGCTTCGCGGGCAAACTAGTTAACCTTTACCTCTCCGTTATCAGATATGATATGTGGGAAAAATATGCCAAGGAAGTGGAGGAGTTGGATATGAACATTAAGAATTTTACTGTAAGTTTAATGCCCTTAAGTTGCTACATTGTCACAGAATAGATATAAGTACTACCATGCAGAAAGGAAACTGCCCCTCACCCCACTGCGCGAGTTTGTGTCCCGATTCCTGTGCTCATTCAATAGCTCTAGACTTCACACACACAGTTGCTAGTGTGCAAAAATGTCACTGTGTAGTGTCTGTGTAATAGGTAGTCGAAACACGACGCTTGTAAGGAGTGTCCGGGGTGTGACATTGTATATCTTGTGAGAAGGATCCATACAGCTTACCTTCCCACCCCACTGACCCACTATGCAGATGATAACATTTTTGTCGAATGGTTTACCTTCACCATAATTTCACCCCTCGCCACTGGTAGGTATACAACAAAATGTAATATTATTTTTCTTTCAGAATTCGATTCAATTTGTGGAGCGAAATATAAATGACATACTGCAGTACCAGTACCATTCCAGAGCTCGAGAATCTCGTGATTACAACCTACTGGTGGACAACAACACCTATGTCCTTAGGTATTACATTTCCATGTTTCATCCTACTAATAATATTATTAATGTGAAAGTTTGTGGGTTTGGATGTTTGTTCCTCAATCACGCAAAAACGTCTAAACAGATTTAGATGAAATTTGACACACATAGTTTATGGCCTGGATTAAAACATTAGATACTCTTTATCCCTATCAAAGGTTCCCTAGTGATTTTCCAATGGACAAAGTCGCAGGCAGCAATTAGTTATCATTATATCAGCCGCACGACACTCACCACTTTATTATATGTATACTGCCTGTACAAATATAGGTTTATACCTAGATAACCATAGAAGTTTGTTTATGAATATGACGCTTTGTGTCATTAAGGCGGTTATATGACCTAAAGTGGCGCCCTCAGAGGTTTTTATTTAATAAGTTATTAATAGAAAAAGATTTTGATAATGTTTATCTTGGAGATTTTAGGGCCCATGGTCTAGTATTTTTAGAAGGTATCACTACATGCCCTCGTAGTCATTCGTAGAAGTAGATAGCAAATCTGGCAAAAACGGCCACTTTTAGCAGTTTTTCTATCTACTTCTAGCATAGACTATTAAGGAATGTAACGATACCGTCTAAAAATACTAGACTGTAGGCCCTCAAATCTCCACATTAAACATTATTAAAATTGTGTATTAGAATTATAATCACGGCGCCTCTTTCGCTCAGGGTACCTTAAACGTAAGGAGTCATATTGCTAAGCAATATTTTTGGTTAAACTCAGTATATGCTTATTCTTTGTTTATTTGTATGGCAGTTATTATTTTTCAAATATTTAGTATCCAACAATAAATGACTTAAAATATTTCTGGAAGTCTACTTGCCCAATTAGTTCTTCAACGCCGGCTCGGGCCAAGCATCCAGACCAAAATCCCTTAAGCCATTCCGTCAACGCCCACGCAGACACATGAGGCCAGCATAGATATGGCATTTATAAACCTGTATTTTCTCATAAATATCGGCTATTCATGTATAGGCAACCTTATTTCATTGACAAGCCTATGTAATACTCTGTGACTGATTGTGAAATAATCGTTCTTTTAAGAAAGATAACATTTTTAGGGTTCCCTACCCAAAGGGTAAAAATGGGACCCTATTACTAAGACTGCTGTCCGTCTGTCTCTCTGTCTGTCTGTCACCAGGCTGTATCTCATGAACCGTGATAGCTAGACAGTTCAAATTTTCACAGATGATGTATTTCTGTTGCCGCTATAACAACAAATACTAAAAACAGAATAAAATAAATATTTAAGGGGGCTCCCATACAACAAACATGATTTTTTTGTCGTTTTTTGCTCTATATTAATAATGACAACAGGTAGACAGTTACAATTTTCACAGATGATGTATTTCTGTAGCCGCTATAACAACAAATAATAAAAACAGAATGAAATTAATATTTAAGGGGGGGCTCCCATACAACAAACATGTTTTTTTGCCGTTTTTTGGTACAGAACCCTTCGTGCGCGAGTCCGACTCGCACTTGGCCGGTTTTTTTCCATACTGCCACTCAGTGGGCTCCCCCACTCAATGGGTGGTTCTCTTTTTTTATACAATGTGGCAGGCGCAGAAAAGTTGAAAGTTTGTCATGTAAACTTTTGAGAGTACTTTATTTTTTGAATAGTTTATGTTACTGAGTAATTTTGTTTTATTGTTTTCCAGATGGTCTTTTATACAGATTGTGGCCATCACTGCGACAGCAACGTTGCAAGTTTATTTCTTAAGGAAGTTGTTTGAAGTAAAAGACAACTCTTCCAAGACAAGAATTTGATTTCTTATCCAATTCTATTCCTAATAACCTATACTTAGTAAGATATAGGCCTAGCTAGCTTCTGAATGTTTTTATTGACAATTATGATATAAGTTTGCCTTTTTTACATGATTTTGTACTAGACATGTAACTTACTCCAGGGGCCGTACCGGCTAACGAATCGAACTTCGGAAAGTCTGCTGGGCTTCAAATTAAAACATAAATCGAGCTGAGTCTTGCCAAAGTGGCGAACCCCTATTCATGATGTCACACGACACGAACATTGATATCTTCCAAATAACTTCGGCAAATAGTACAATACGAAATTCCTTACTTCGATTTGTCTGTTTTAAGTTGAAGCTCGGCATACTCGCCGAAGTTCAAAAATTAGCCGGTAGTGCCCCTGATAGGTTATTATGACGTCTGTAGCACACCTCCACCGCGAAGCACCGCAGTAGGTTCCGCCATGACATGACTTGTCAGTTAGACGACAAACGAAACAAATCGAAACAGCCTGTTCTAATGCATAGATTTAAGCCATAATGCATGCAGTCTCGTTCACGCGTGATTCCGCCCGATCGGCTCAGACTGTTGAGACCTGGGGGAAAAAATTTTTCTTTGTTCAGTGGTTGAGACACCTCTTCCGCCGCGAATATAATGACGCGAAACCGCCACGTAGATGTGATCGTCATATCCACGTTGATAGAAGACAATTCATGGCGGAACTGTTTCGCGGCTGAGGTGTGCTACAGGCGTCAGTGACATACATCGATGGATCGATGTGATCTACAAATTGTTATCAGATCAGGGAGCTGTGTTCGACTGATCTTTCTTCATTCCATGTTACTTATTGCTTCTCTCTAAATAATATATTTCTGATCTCTCTGTTTTTTATAATTATGATAAATTATTGAATTTTGATGGATAATAATTATCTGTACACATTACTGTTACATAAGTTTTCCAATAATTAGGTTTTTTGATGATTTTTATTATTTTTTAGATTTGTACTAAGCAACTTTTTATACAAATACGGCGGTTATATGCCACCATTCCAGAACTGACGCCTTTGTTTTACAAGTGTACACTTTGTACTATCACAATTAGTTTTAAGACAGTTTTGTTCTTATCTGTAATTTATTTATTTCCGATTGTATCATTTCCAGATCTGATTTATTATTAAGAGGTATTTTCTATTTCTTTTTTACTAATTCGCTTTTTATTGTCGTTTTGAAATATTTTTACTATTTTACCAACAAGGATGAATGACAGAAATCTAGTTTTATCAATAAGATGTACTTAAAATAGGTACACTCTATAAGTAAGACAACAAAGTACATAAATAAATAATTTTATATATTATTGTGATCTATTATTAAATCCTTTTGTTTCACAATTTTGAAAAACTGCTAAAAGTAGTTTCTATTGAGTGATTAAATAAAAATCCACAGACCCTGCAGTGCAGTTCCTGCAATGTTCGGAGGCATTGAAAATGTAATTTTGAAATAATAAGCACATGGCACTGTTATCAATGCCGCATAGGCAGCTTTATTTATTCTTATGGTATAGGCTCCTAGTAATAGGAATTCATTCTTTATCGTACTGACGATAAAATGAACGAAGCGCAGGCTGACCTCACGCGTAAGGGACAGCCTATAGTTTTTGTCAGCCCGCCTCAAACTGTAGCTCAATTCAATACCGAGATTTTTTTTTCCGTTTCTTGAATAGCGAGCACAAAAAAGTTATTTTTTGTGCACGCATTTTATATCACCACG
Source organism: Agriphila geniculea (assembly GCA_943789525.1). Taxonomy (NCBI): domain Eukaryota; kingdom Metazoa; phylum Arthropoda; class Insecta; order Lepidoptera; family Crambidae; genus Agriphila; species Agriphila geniculea. The sequence goes on from OX038876.1 coordinate 3,388,071, forward strand.
CCTATTTCATATATATATATATATATATATATATATATATATTATGAAATAGGCGTGTTGATTTTACTCGGTGTTAAAAATATTGTTTAATTCTCAGAAGACCCATCGGCCAGATCCACAATGGATCTAGTGAGATTTTTTTTTCTCATAAGATCTATGTTGGATCTAATGAGAACTTAAATCTCAGAAGGTCCATTGTACAGATCCATAATGGGTCTAGTGAAAGGTTTTTTTCTTAGTTGATCCATTGGCCAGATGCATGATAGGTAGATTTAGTGAAGTTTTTTCTCAGTGCCCGTAGTCACACCTTATAGTGTCGGGCAAGCTTGGCTCTAGGGTCTTGAGCCTTGCTTTCAACAGGTGTCTGCGTGGAATATACCTGTCCATAGAAACTTGATCGCCCTCAGGATTTCAGGCTTCAATGAAATGATGCAGCAGTCAAAAAAGAATTAAAAATGTACGACGCCCACAGAACAAAGATTTTTTTTCCCTTCAGTAGAAGTCGCATGTGGGCGCCTGGGTGGTACTTTTTTTTTGTTGTATCAAGAGGAGAATGCATTCTTTACGCATACCAAATGGCATGTTGGACTCGGTCATACGCCACACCCAGCCCTCCCACCAAGCCTATTAAGCTTCGCCTGGGCGGTACCTGTGTAACATCAAGTTATCTATTCTGTGCCCATACTTTGAATTTAAGTACTCATTAGATCCATTATAAGTAGATCTTATGAGAAAAAAAATCTCACTAGGTCCATTGTGGATCTGGCCGATGGATCTTCTGAGAATGAAGGCGAGGCAGTTTCACCTACAGGGCCCGTACCGGCTAACGCATCGAACATTGAAAACTCTGCCGGGTTTCAAATTAAAACAAATAAATCGAGCCCCAATTGGGCCAAAATGGCGGACGCCAATTCATGATGTCACACGAACATCGACATCTTCCAAATAACTTCAACAAATAGTACAATACGAAATACCTTACTTTGATTTCTCTGTTTGAAGTTGAAGCTCAGCAGACCCACCGAAGTTCGAAAATTTAGCCGGTATGGCCCCAGGACACAATTATTAACCAATTTCACTCGGAGATGTCTCAATCGACGCGCAATCTATCTTCGGATATTCGTTTTCCTCATTTTTTCGATATATTTTTTCTTCCATTTTCATTTTCAAAATTTCTCAAAAACTATCTAGCTAATTTTCAAAATTCCTTCACTATCGGGTCCACAACTAAATTCTGAACCTGGGGACACTTGTTCCATGGCGAAATCTCAATTACCCTCGGAAATATAGCGCAAATAACGTATGGGCCGAAAAGGATTTGATAGGCATTTTCAATGTCAAAACTGGGGCCGTACCGGCTAACGAATCGATTATCGAAAAGTCTGCCGGGTTTCAAATTAAAACAGAAAAATTGAGCCCGAATTGGGCCAAAATGGCGAACCCCAATTCATGATGTCACACGAACATCGATATCTTCCAAATTACGTCAACAGAAAGTACAGGACGAAATTCCTTACTTTGATTTTTCTGTTTTAAGTTGTAACTCGGTAGACTTTTCGATAATCGATGCGTTAGCCGGTACGGCCCCTGATAGGCGAAAATATTTTTACACTCTTTTTACAAAATAAAAAACAAGCTATATATTTTTTGAAATAAATTTTATTGTATATTTAATTATACTTATTCATTACATAACTATAAGTCTTGTCGACTATAATAATATGCAGTAACTCTATATACAAACAATAATTTACTAGGTAAGTACATACAATAGCGATGGATGATTTTTAATCATTCTTATTTTAATCGACTTATGAGTAATTTCAAGCTCCGCTAATACATAAGTCTCCCCCACGTAAAGTTCTATTATTTCAGGTAGGTACTTGACAGTGGCGAAGGGTCCATACAAGCCGATTCCCATCGGCTTACCTTTTGGGAATCCCCCCCACCGATCCACTATGCAGATCACAACATTTTTGCAGAACGGCTTACCTTTGCCATAATTTCACCCCTCGCCTCTGGTACTTGAGCTTATTAGCAATATTGAAACTATTAACAAGTTATTTTACATTCGGAATGTTTTATAATTTCATTGTGATGTCACGAAACAATATATTCTGAAATATATACTTTTTACAATTACAGCTGACTTCGCTTTTATGACTAGTTAATTTCAGATTGCGGCCACCGAAGCGAATGAAGTAACAACTAAACATAACTATAATATAGTGTATCGTGAATAAATGTATAAATCTTAATAAGTAATTAGAAAACTCATATTTCGAAATACTCTGTACAAATAATACCGTGAATCTCATGCGTAACTGTACATTTCATATTAACATTAATTAAATTCCATTAAAGATGACTCTTTGAGAGCCTGTAATGCGATTTATGTCACATAACTACTTGTTACTAAGCACCTTTTAGATTTGCGTAACAACATTATCGGTGCACCATAGAATTCAAAAAATTGGTCGGAAAATACTTAAATACTCACTTTAACCTAAATTAAGGCAGTGTCGTGGACGGACAACCGTGTGATGTAAATATCAACAAGTAACGTGCTACTCGCGTGAAGTGCACGTTAACACTCGGAATTATTATGATTTTTTTCCTCTTGAAACATTTACAAATTGCAACAACAATATGTGCGATATTTATGTTCGATTAAATATTTAACGAAGCCTAATTTCTATCGAGACGAGTCGAAAGCCCTCCTTCATTATACACGTTCTTAAAGTGGGAATCGGGAGAGAGGACTGACATTTAGCGCTACGACTCGAGATTATAGGCGATTTTAACGTTTTTCATTTCCGTAAACACGTTATCTAAGAAGTTAGTGTGTGTTCAAGTGATGGGTTTCCGCTTCTGGCCGAGGTATGTGCCGGAGAGCGCAAGCAGGCGGTACCGCTGGCGCAGGTTGCGCGCGCGCACGTGCGCCGACGCGATCTCCGCCGTGTACGCGCCCGGGAACCAGCCGCACTCGCCGTCGCGCGTGCGCTCGCCGTAGTACCACCCTGCACAATAAACACCATGTTAGCTACGTCGAACATTGTTGACGTTTATATCGATGAGATATTTTGGCTTATAGCAGACGTCGTTAGTCGGTGCTGGAAAAGCGCTCAAAATCAATGAAAAATTTGAGCTAATCTCTTGATAATTTTGTTTTTAAATTTGAGATTTTAGTATTCACAATGCTATTTTAATACAATCCTTACTAATATTATAAATGCGAAAGTCCGTTTGTTTGTTTGTTTATTTGTTTGTTTGTTACGCCTTCACGTCTTAACTACTGAACCGATCATCATGAAATTATGCATACACGTTGTCAGTGGTACAGAGAAGGACATAGGGTACCTTTCATCCCGAATAAAAGTATTGTTCCCGAGGGATAGCAAAAAAACCTTTCCACGTAGACGAAGTCGCGGGCGGCAGCTAGTACTAAATAAAATACTGAATATCTATCTCTTAATGAAGCAATTCAGGAACGAGATTGAAAGCAGATGTAACCTAACTGTCAACGGCATCACGTACAAAGGTGTTGACAAATTCAAATACCTTGGTCGCACTATAACGGATTCGAACCAACGCGAAGAGTAGTCCAATAAAACTAGATTTAATTGGACATAAATAATAAACTCGTTCTTTTTATTAGTTTATCGGATATTGATATAAAGTGTCAAATATTAATTAGATATATGTGATGTAAGAAATCCGGGGTGGTAACCGTTTCATACAAAAATCATGAGATTTCGTACATTACCTAGCTTTTTCCTAAAAGCAAAATAGTCAACCAAATACCTTGTTAGTATAATTTTATGGTACATTAAAATGCTATCACCTAATAGCAAAATTAAACTAAATCCAATTTCGCATGTTCGTTGTCACATTATATACCATTCAGTATGACTTATTAAATTACAGTTACCTATAATTTCTGGTAAGATAAGCCAAAATATCTGCCACTTACTGAACCTTCTTTATTAACAATAGTTCCGATTGATCAATTAGCTTAATTTTGATTTATTTACCTGAAATGCACATGTACATTTACTAAGTTATTTATTATGCTGTAATAATGAAATCAAAATTTATTAAAAATTTTGTTTATATTTTTTTTAGTTTTATGCGAAGTTTCGAAATGTTTAATTCCTTTTATTTTAACTATAACTAACACTAATTTATGGCATAGAAAAAGAACATTTCAGTTATCTAATTATGTCCAGATAAAGCTAGTTTCATTGGACTAGAGGAGATAAACATCCGAATACAAAACGCCCTAAGATGCTCAGCGGCTCTACATAATAAGATCCTAGCGTCCAAACTCATAAGCAAGCAAACTAAGATTCGTGTCTATAAGACAATCATCAGACTAATCTTAATGTACGGATGTGAGGCTTGGACGCTAACCTTAAAAGAAGAAAACATGCTGTTAGTGGCAGAGAGAAAGATCTTTCGGAAGATTCTAGGACCTGCTAAAAGGAACGATGGCACCTGGCGCGTGAGGAAAAACAAAGAAATAGAAGACCTAGTATCCGCTCCTAATATCTTGGAAGAAATAAAATCAGCGCGACTACGCTGGCTGGGGCACGTCATTCGAATGGGGACGGATCGAGCGGTGAAAAGAGCGTACATGGGAATCCCCACTGGGCGCCGCCCGATAGGCAGACCCAGATATCGCTGGGCAGATCAGGTCACTAAAGATCTCGCCGAGTTAGAAGCCACAGATTGGTCAGAGCTGGCACTAAATAGGAAGGAATGGCGTGCTCTATTGTCGGAGGCCAAGATCCACTTCGGGTCCCTGAGCCACAGCAGTAAGTAAGTAAGTAAATAAAATACTAGAAAAAATTGACTCGCAGCACTGGGACAGAAGTCGAACCCGCGACTTTTGAAAATCTGATCCAATGCTCTTATCACCTTATTACCACCGAGCACAGAGTTTTGTTTGTTTTTATAAAAAACGGAGCTTGATAAAATATAAATTCGATCACAAATCTAAATTGTTTTCTTGATTATCATATGCTAATGTAAAACTTGACCATAAAAAGTTGACTTTATTTTGTACTGAATTTTTTTAATTCGAATTTATTTAATTTCTTTTATTTCTGGTCAAGCTGTATCAGAAAATAAAATCTTTAAAATGTTTCAAATGCCCATGTTCCACTAACCACAATGTAGGTACAGACTGATTCTGATGCATAGATGGAGTTTTTTTTTTTTTTTCTCTTCTGTTTCTTTATTTGTTTTGGGAAGGCAAGCGTACCAGTGTTTTGCGAACAAAGGTTTTAGACAACCTAGCTTACCCTCTTTGTCTCTCATTGTTATTTATATTAATTATTATTGTTATGGCGAGTGAATTTTGTCCGTTTTTTTACTTAATTTTGATTTACTAATTATGCATGTATGTAAAATCTTTTGTTTGTCACATTTTTATTTCATGTCCGCTTACCGCGCATAAAAAAAGGTCCTATCAGAATACCAGCGTTGCTGTGACACTTATGTGTCATGGCAACACAAGCTGAGGTAGGTCCTAATTAGCCCTAAGACCTGTTTTTTTGTAAACTCTAATTATTGTAACGTGTGGTCTTTGTGTTAATAAAAAATATCTCTCTCTCTCTCTCTGATTCAAACTTTATATCTATTGTGAACATCGCGCGAGACGATGCGCAGAACGCAAATTCGATTAAGTGTGTGAGAGAGACGTGTGGTGGGGCACGGCTACGCGCATAGTGGCTAACTTCACAGCGGCCAATAAGATGGAATCGTATTATAGTGTATACCCTCTTCTTCTTATTTTTGATTTGGCAATCTCCTCTTTAGGGAGTAATTTTTGCCAGTGTCAAGTGTTGAATTAAGTGGTAGGTATTATTTCAGCGGGTGCATCGCATTCCAATGTCGTATGGAGCATTCGGTACCGAGTATATCAAGAGACATTTCACTCGGTAAGTTCTGCCGAGGTAGCCACCACTACAATAAAAGTCTTAGCTTCACATAACCAAGATAGCGTCTATTTCAATTATCCTACATATTGTTCCGTTGTGTAGACACCTGCACCACAAAACTGCACCAATTTTAAGACACAATATCTACTATGAATCAATTTGTAAATAATTAAAATAGTCACCTATATAGACTACCTCGGCAGAACTTACTGAGTAAACTCTCTTGATATACTTGGTGCCAAATGCTCCAAGCAGCATTGGAATGCGATGCACCCGCATTCTAATGTAAATTGAAACAATCTACCACTGAACTATTCAATACTCGACACTGGCAAAAATTACTTCTAAGAGGAAAGTAGATTGCCAAAACAAAAATAAGAAAAAGAATCGGTTTCGACAAAATGACGCAAAAACACATGCATACCCTCGCTGGTCTTCCTGGTGACGTTGACGATGTCTCCCTCGGCTAAGGAGAGCTCGTCGGGCTGCGCGGCGCAGTACGCGTACAGCGCCGCCACCTGCGGGCAGTCCCAGCCCGCGTACACCGCCTCGCCCGCCTCGCCGCTAGGCGGCGCGAGCGCCTCCGACCAACGGGACAGGTCGGTCTCGGAAGGGCACGACATCAGCTGTGGACAACGATGACGTGTCATACTTTTCCTTCAGGTACTTCCCATAATGAACACCGGTCTCAAAAGCTACATTTCCCGACTAGAGCTACAAAGCTCACGACATCAGCGTGATGTCGCACTTAAACGAAATTGAGAGGCTATATTAAAGTGATCGAAAAAATGTTTGTGTCCGTCAGCCATTTTAATGTCCCCACTGCTGGGGCACAGGCCTTCCTTATAGGTGGATAAGGAGGACGGGCCATAAGCCACCACGCGGGCCCAATGCGGATTGGTGGGTGTTAACGACTGCAAATGCAGCCGGGACCAACGGCTTAACGTGCCTTCCGAAGCACGGAGGAGCTCGAGATAATAAATTTTTGGTCACCCATCCCATGACCGACCCTTGCGAACGTTGCTTAACCTGCGCAATCGCTGGGCCAGGCGCTAGACCATTGCGCCATCGAGCTCTCTGAAAAAATGTTTACAATGTTAAATTTCATAAAAATGGCAATGTTACCATCTCGACGGTGCGTCCCTCGTGGTTCTCCAGCAGCGTGATGAGCAGCGCGTGGCGCGCGGCCGCGTCGCCCGAGCACACCTCCAGCAGCGAGCGCGGGCAGTGGTCCACCGCCACGAAGCACTGCTCGCTGCGAACATACATTACATATTAAAATTTCATCTCCGAGCTGAAAAATCAACAAATTAAACAACCTAAAATATTTAAAGTAAAAAGCGACTTCTGTCCCACTTTGCCAACAAAATGCTTAGAACGGTTTTTTTAAGTTTAGCAATCAATCAGAATAGACAGCTCATAAGCAAAATTACGCACGGGCACAGATTAGATATAAGTACTACCGTAAAAATAAAGAAAGTTCATAAGGTCAGAAGTGAAATAATTAGAAGTAGAACAAAGGTGACCGATGCACTGAAACACACCTTAAAAACAAAATGGCAATGGGCAGGTCACATCGCGCGACTGAAAGACGAAAGATGGACTGTAGCATCGACTAAGTGGAAAGGACCAGACGGAAAAAGGAATGTTGGTCGGCCTATGAAACGGTGGAATGACGACATTATTCAGGTGGCAGGAGTAGAATGGATGCAGAGAGGAAGCGACCGAGAAACATGGAAGGGAATGGAGGAGGCCTTCACCCGAGAAGGGATTCTTAGTAATGAAATAAATTAAAAGAAGTTCTCTTTTAATATAACTGTATTATGTATTACTGTGAAATAAATAAAGGCTTATTATTATTATTACTACCGTACAGAAAGGACACTCTTCGCCCCACCCCAGAATCAATTACCTCACCCCACCCCGCGAGTTCGTGTGCCGAATCGTGTGCTCGTTCAGTCGTGTTTGTCAACGTCAACTTATTTTGGGCCGAACTTGCTCTAGGACCTAAAGCAGCGGTCGTCCCACTCTTTCGGCCAAAGGCCACATAAGGAAATGTAGGTATCCTTTCCGGGCCACACACTAACTAAGGGCGTTTGTCGTTATCTATTATATTAACTTCGTTAGTATTAACGTAAAATCTGTTTTGGTAGTTAATTGACTATTCAAATTATTTGCTATGCAGCGGGCCGCACGAATACAAGCCACGGGCCGCATGCGGCCCACGGGGCGCTATTTGACGACCGCTGACCTAAAGTCTAGCTATTATGACGACGTCGTTAACGCTATCATCTTAAGTATTGTAAGCGCCTCGTCTGTAGCTATAGTACAAACAAAACGTAATAAAACAATCAGATATAGTTACTGGCATTTATAACAGTAGTATGAATAAGGTATGTCACCGTACCTCTTCTTCTTGGTGATGACCAGCAGGTCGTTGAAGAGGAACAGGTGCAGCGGCAGCTTGTGGTACTTGCGGCCGAAGGTGAGCTTCAGCTCGTCCGCCTTCCACACCAGCTGCGTCATCTCGCCCGACCGCACCAGCCACCGGACCGGCCTACGGAACGATCATACTTTGTAACTAGTGGCTCAGTGAGCTGTACACCTCGCGTGAACAAATACCTAATGTCGTCACGAGGTTTTCAAAAGCAGTACTATGTGCTGTTTTGTAGGTTTTCTTTTTACCGACTTCAAAAGGAGGGAGGTACTCAATTCGACCAGTTTTTTTTTTGTTTTTTTTTTTTGTTTTTTGTATGTACACCGATTACTCGAAGACGGCTGAACCGATTGAAATGATTCAAACGTTATTACATTAAGTAGACTTCCAAGTTGGTCCCATTTTTTAAAATTTTGAAATCGGTTCAGTACTTTTCAAGTAATCTTGAAAAATGCACGAAAATAGTATGATTTTGTGTGAACTACCTCGATGATCAGTCGTATAACTTCTTTGTTTGTGAACTGAATAAGATAATTGTTTTTTTGTTGGAAAAGGGATGTCTTAAGTGTAGTTCTTTAACCGACTTAAAAAAGGAGGTTCTCAGTTTGACCCGCATGTATGTGTCACGGCTAATACCCGAAGTGCGGCTAAACCTAGTTTTAGCCGGCTAAAACTAGGTGTAGCCGATAGCTGTTGGCTAAAACTAGGTGAAACGATTTGCTTTAACCCTGTAGGTCCCGAATATAGGTTAGAAATTTAAGGCGAGCGCGAAGCGCAGCGTAGCGTGAGCCTTAAATTTCGAGGTTATTTTTTTTTAACAAACAACAGAAATAACTTTTTTAAGAGTAAATCGGCTACACCTAGTTTTAGCCAACAGCTATCGGTTACACCTAGCTTTAGCCGGCTAAAACTAGGTTTAGCCGCACTTCGGGTATTAGCCGTAACATGTGTATGTTTCTCCGCGATTAACTCACGTTTGGCTGAGCCGATTTTTCTACCTAAATAATATACCTACACTACCTTTACAAAAGGTACCTACACTAAAAATTTAAAAAATAAAAAATTGTTAAAAAAACAATAACCGACTTCAAAAAACCTACCCCTAAAAAGCAAGAAATAATATTCGTAATAATAAAAACACGTCTATTGAAGTCGGGTGGGGCTTTTAGAATAAAAAAAAGGAATTTGTACTCCAGCCCCACCCGACTTCCATAGACGTGTTTTTATTATTACGAATATTATTTCTTGCTTTTTAGGGGTAGGTTTTTTGAAGTCGGTTATTGTTTTTTTAACAATTTTTTATTATATCTATTCGAAACTAGGTGGCACTTCTTATTTTGATAATTTTTTGAAATGAGTGTTTTTTTAATAAAATATTTTTTTTTGGTAGAGGAGACGAAACGGACATTCGGCCCAGTATTCCCGGGCCCCTTCACATTGTAGGAGATGCCTAGATACATATGGGTTGGGTATCTCCTCAGTCTCTACGAAACCGATAGGGCAGGGCACCTCCTCTCAGGTTTTCTTTGACGGAGCGAGCCTACTCGCTCCTTCTGCGTCTTGCAAGTTGCAAGTTGGCAGTGCCAGTTGCCATTCCCATTGGGAAAGTCTGGTGTAATGTAGTACGTACTTCCTGTCGCGCCTGGAGCAGGCGGGCCCCAGCAGCGGCGCGTTGCGGACGTTGGGAGGAAACTCTATAAGCTGCGACAGCCGGAACATCTCCTCGACCCGTTCCGTGTTGCGCGCGCCCTCGTTGCATTGCGACACGAACTGTAACCAAAACGACATTTATTAAACTATTCTATTATTAAGGCAACAATATTTTAATCGGGTTAATTTCATAATTTATTTACTACAGCGTGTTTTTTTGAAAAGTCGACAAATTTTGTGGGGTGGCTTAGACCGTCAAACTGAATAAGTTTGTCTATGGGACCAACTTAATCAGAGCAAGAAAAATAATCAGATGTTCCATAGAAAACGTCAATATCTATCTACCCGACCAAAATATATGGAACACGCGGTCGGCGACCGGCAGGTGGCGCGTCCAGGAGTGGGACACAGTATAGTGGGTACTCACCACGTTGAGCGTGGTGAGTGCGCGCGCGCAGGGCGGGTACTCGCGGTCGGCGGCCGGCAGGTGGCGCGTCCAGGAGTGGGACACAGTGTAGTGGGTACTCACCACGTTGAGCGTGGCGAGTGCGCGCGCGCAGGGCGGGTACTCGCGGTCGGCGGCCGGCAGGTGGCGCGTCCAGGAGTGGGACACAGTGTAGTGGGTACTCACCACGTTGAGCGTGGCGAGTGCGCGCGCGCAGGGCGGGTACTCGCGGTCGGCGGCCGGCAGGTGGCGCGTCCAGGAGTGGGACACAGTGTAGTGGGTACTCACCACGTTGAGCGTGGCGAGTGCGCGCGCGCAGGGCGGGTACTCGCGGTCGGCGGCCGGCAGGTGGCGCGTCCAGGAGTGGGACACAGTGTAGTGGGTACTCACCACGTTGAGCGTGGCGAGTGCGCGCGCGCAGGGCGGGTACTCGCGGTCGGCGGCCGGCAGGTGGCGCGTCCAGGAGTGGGACACAGTGTAGTGGGTACTCACCACGTTGAGCGTGACGAGTGCGCGCGCGCAGGGCGGGTACTCGCGGTCGGCGGCCGGCAGGTGGCGCGTCCAGGAGTGGGACACAGTGTAGTGGGTACTCACCACGTTGAGCGTGGCGAGTGCGCGCGCGCAGGGCGGATACTCGCGGTCGGCGGCCGGCAGGTGGCGCGTCCAGGAGTGGGACACAGTGTAGTGGGTACTCACCACGTTGAGCGTGGCGAGTGCGCGCGCGCAGGGCGGGTACTCGCGGTCGGCGGCCGGCAGGTGGCGCGTCCAGGAGTGGGACACAGTGTAGTGGGTACTCACCACGTTGAGCGTGGCGAGTGCGCGCGCGCAGGGCGGGTACTCGCGGTCGGCGGCCGGCAGGTGGCGCGTCCAGGAGTGGGACACAGTGTAGTGGGTACTCACCACGTTGAGCGTGGCGAGTGCGCGCGCGCAGGGCGGGTACTCGCGGTCGGCGGCCGGCAGGTGGCGCGTCCAGGAGTGGGACACAGTGTAGTGGGTACTCACCACGTTGAGCGTGACGAGTGCGCGCGCGCAGGGCGGGTACTCGCGGTCGGCGGCCGGCAGGTGGCGCGTCCAGGAGTGGGACACAGTGTAGTGGGTACTCACCACGTTGAGCGTGGCGAGTGCGCGCGCGCAGGGCGGGTACTCGCGGTCGGCGGCCGGCAGGTGGCGCGTCCAGGAGTGGGACACAGTGTAGTGGGTACTCACCACGTTGAGCGTGGCGAGTGCGCGCGCGCAGGGCGGGTACTCGCGGTCGGCGGCCGGCAGGTGGCGCGTCCAGGAGTGGGACACAGTGTAGTGGGTACTCACCACGTTGAGCGTGGCGAGTGCGCGCGCGCAGGGCGGGTACTCGCGGTCGGCGGCCGGCAGGTGGCGCGTCCAGGAGTGGGACACAGTGTAGTGGGTACTCACCACGTTGAGCGTGGCGAGTGCGCGCGCGCAGGGCGGGTACTCGCGGTCGGCGGCCGGCAGGTGGCGCGTCCAGGAGTGGGACACAGTGTAGTGGGTACTCACCACGTTGAGCGTGGCGAGAGCGCGCGCGCAGGGCGGGTACTCGCGGTCGGCGGCTGGCAGGTGGCGCGTCCAGGAGTGGGACACAGTGTAGTGGGTACTCACCACGTTGAGCGTGGCGAGAGCGCGCGCGCAGGGCGGGTACTCGCGGTCGGCGGCCGGCAGGTGGCGCGTCCAGGAGTGGGACACAGTGTAGTGGGTACTCACCACGTTGAGCGTGGCGAGTGCGCGCGCGCAGGGCGGGTACTCGCGGTCGGCGGCCGGCAGGTGGCGCGTCCAGGAGTGGGACACAGTGTAGTGGGTACTCACCACGTTGAGCGTGGCGAGTGCGCGCGCGCAGGGCGGGTACTCGCGGTCGGCGGCCGGCAGGTGGCGCGTCCAGGAGTGGGACACAGTGTAGTGGGTACTCACCACGTTGAGCGTGGCGAGTGCGCGCGCGCAGGGCGGGTACTCGCGGTCGGCGGCCGGCAGGTGGCGCGTCCAGGAGTGGGACACAGTGTAGTGGGTACTCACCACGTTGAGCGTGGCGAGTGCGCGCGCGCAGGGCGGGTACTCGCGGTCGGCGGCCGGCAGGTGGAGCGTCCAGGAGTGGGACACAGTGTAGTGGGTACTCACCACGTTGAGCGTGGCGAGTGCGCGCGCGCAGGGCGGGTACTCGCGGTCGGCGGCCGGCAGGTGGCGCGTCCAGGAGTGGGACACAGTGTAGTGGGTACTCACCACGTTGAGCGTGGCGAGTGCGCGCGCGCAGGGCGGGTACTCGCGGTCGGCGGCCGGCAGGTGGCGCGTCCAGGAGTGGGACACAGTGTAGTGGGTACTCACCACGTTGAGCGTGGCGAGTGCGCGCGCGCAGGGCGGGTACTCGCGGTCGGCGGCCGGCAGGTGGCGCGTCCAGGAGTGGGACACAGTGTAGTGGGTACTCACCACGTTGAGCGTGGCGAGAGCGCGCGCGCAGGGCGGGTACTCGCGGTCGGCGGCCGGCAGGTGGCGCGTCCAGGAGTGGGACACAGTGTAGTGGGTACTCACCACGTTGAGCGTGGCGAGAGCGCGCGCGCAGGGCGGGTACTCGCGGTCGGCGGCCGGCAGGTGGCGCGTCCAGGAGTGGGACACAGTGTAGTGGGTACTCACCACGTTGAGCGTGACGAGTGCGCGCGCGCAGGGCGGGTACTCGCAGTCGGCGGCTGGCAGGTGGCGCGTCCAGGAGTGGGACACAGTGTAGTGGGTACTCACCACATTGAGCGTGGCGAGTGCGCGCGCGCAGGGCGGGTACTCGCGGTCGGCGGCCGGCAGGTGGCGCGTCCAGGAGTGGGACACAGTGTAGTGGGTACTCACCACGTTGAGCGTGGCGAGTGCGCGCGCGCAGGGCGGGTACTCGCGGTCGGCGGCCGGCAGGTGGCGCGTCCAGGAGTGGGACACAGTGTAGTGGGTACTCACCACGTTGAGCGTGACGAGTGCGCGCGCGCAGGGCGGGTACTCGCGGTCGGCGGCCGGCAGGTGGCGCGTCCAGGAGTGGGACACAGTGTAGTGGGTACTCACCACGTTGAGCGTGGCGAGTGCGCGCGCGCAGGGCGGGTACTCGCGGTCGGCGGCCGGCAGGTGGCGCGTCCAGGAGTGGGACACAGTGTAGTGGGTACTCACCACGTTGAGCGTGGCGAGTGCGCGCGCGCAGGGCGGGTACTCGCGGTCGGCGGCCGGCAGGTGGCGCAGCACCGCGTCCAATAATAGGGGTAGTCGAGTAACGCGCTGCATCGGCAGCATCAGGAACGAGTGTAAGGAGAGACTCTGGCACGCGGGGTGAGACTCCAGTCTGTAGAAAATACAACTGAGTTTAAGTACAGTCGGCAGCAACGGGTTACCACAACACGACAATTTTCCCTAAAAACGATTAAAGGAAGTGACAACTTTGTATAACCAAATGTGACAATGATAATACGATGTTTACAACAACGAAAACTATGTAGATGTATAATTTTTAAGTTAGAAACGGGTTTCTCCAAATTCTTCTAAAATCTGTGAAAATAACAAACAATTTGAGAATCTTGCCCTTTAAGAAAATTAATAAAAAAGTAACACTCCATACTATCTTCCAGCCGCTGAAGCGCTTTTGTATCTAATCATAAAGCTGACCTTTTAAGCGCGGCCACAAAGGCGGGCCGCTCCCTCAGCCGCTGCAGCGCCTTCACCATGAGCGCCTGGTTCTCGCAGTACTTGACGTACACGCCGAAGTGCTGCTCGGCGTGGCGCCGCACGATGTCGCAGATGCCCTGCAGCAGGATGCTCTCCTGCCAGCACTTCTCCAGCTCGTTCATTAGGAGTTGGGAGCATTTCCGCACTGGCCACAAAGAAAACCCTTATTTATTTCCTAAAGAAAGAAGTCGACATTACATTTCTTTTTACTATTTTGTGCTAGCAGTCAATCTGACTCGATGTATTTACCTACAGGATTTTGACTTCAAAGAAAAAAAGCAGTGTGACGATGGATGTAGGATGACTACATTTCAACTTCACATAAACCAAAATGTCCAAGCGTCCATGTCCATGAACAGAATCAATGACATTTATAAATATTCCCTTCTCTTCCCCAATAAGAAAACAAGAATTCTTCTTCGTAAAAAACATACTTATTTTTTATAGTGGTTATTCAAAGGCATACCTGGCAGGATGGTGGAGAATAGTATCTCCCAGTCTTCTCTCGGCAACACGAGAGGGTCCCGGAAGGCGGGGTGCGCCGCGAAGTGCGTCTCGAGAACGTTCAGGGAGTTCAGGTACGACGCCTCAGACGTGAGCAGCTCGAACTTCGCCTCTTGGAGGCGTTTCTGTGCCGGCGCAAGAGAACCTGCAAACACAATTTTAATGAGGGTTTTTCAGAATGGCAAAAAACTGTAGGCTCGAATTTCGACTACGATTTCCGCAGAGTCTAAAGACGAAAGTCTTCAGCCAGTGCGTCCTGCCTGTCACGACATACGGAGCCGAAATGTGGACACTCTGTAGAGCTAGTTCACAAATTTAAAATCGCGCAGCGAGCTATGGGCCGATCGGGTCCGGAACAAGGTGATTTGACAGAGAACTAAGGTGATCAACGACATAGCCCACCGGATTAGCAAGCTGAAATGGTAGTGGGCCGGCCATATTAGCCGTAGAACATCGGTTCTTACGGGCTGCTAGGGCTTGAGTGGAGACCGCGTATCGGCAAACGTAGTGTGGGACGCACTCAGACAAGGTGGACCGACGATTTTCACAAGGTGGCTGGATGAGAGTAGCTATTTATTTAAGACCATTAATTAATTTAACCTATAATTAAAGAATTTACCAATGACGTCCATAAGGCGTAATGGCAATTGTCGTAAAGTTAGTGCCACTATTACCATTAATGGTGATTCTCAATGGAAATAGTGGGACCGACCCTACTCTTTCTCAATTGAACTGCGTTGAGGACACAAGTGTCATGTGTGGTGTACTCACTGAGCACGGCGGAGGCGAGCACCTCGGGCACCTCGCACCAGAGCGTGCGCGCGGGCCCGCGGGGCGCCACCAGCGCCATGGCGGAGGGGCGCGCGGCGGCTGCCTCGGGGGGGCGGGACTCCGAGCTGACTCCCGTGCCCACGCTAGAGCTGCTCTCGTAGGTTTCCGAGTCCGAGTCGCCTGTCTCACGGCAAACCGACTGGGAAAGAGACATCAGATAGTCAAGAACTATTTTAAAGAGAAAAGTTTAGTCTACACCGTTTATATCTTTATATCTTTCATACAAACATTAAGAAAGTATCAAAATGTGGTTTAGACTTCTTCAGACTAGAAAAATTTCCTTTAATGTACTCTCAGATCAAATAAAAAAGGAAGATGGAGCGTTGCGCAGTGGTTGCGAACAACTAAGTGAAGCCATTTTTTGATGGTACATGTGTGCGTACTAGGTGGCGGGCGGGGGCCGGGCGGCAGGGTTCGCCCAATGACGAACGAAATCCAAGGCGTAGTTTCGTTACATATGTGTGCGTAAACTGTGTATGTACACAGCCAAGGCGTAGTTTTACTGGCTTCACTGCTTTGTCGGAAGACTCCGTCTTTACTTTTTTATTTGGTCTGAATGTACAGTAGACAGCACTATATTTTTATGCCAAAATCACACTCGTCTGTACAAATAATATATAGGAGAAAAAAAAGAAAAAAATTGTGAATGACATTCTGCGAAAGTGACCATTTGCGAAAGTGACCAAATTTTTCGCGATGACCATTTGCGAAAGTGACGATCTATGTCAAAACCAAAATTTATCCGAAATAGCAGTTTTTTTTTGGAGAGTTGGTCCCATTGTCCCATAGTAAAAGTTTGATGGTCCCTATCTACCATATTCGGCTTCAGGGTTTTTTGCAACATGTTGTATATCGATGAAACCTCTCTCATAATTATATGCTACAGGAGCAGTCGTTTTACCACCGGCACTGCATAAAATAGTGTAGTGGGAGTAAGATCTTTCTGTACGCTTGCGTATAGGGCGATTTCACTTTAAGAACTGCAATTCCATAAATTCAAGGTAACGGACCAGTGCATAAACCATTGCTAAATAACAATATGTATTAATTATAAGTAAGAAATAAATAAAAAATTAACCCTTAATATTTAATATAAATTAAATTTAGCGTGTAAGTGGTTGATTGTTTTTAGCTGTACAGTAATAAGTACCTTCAAAATTTGAACAAAGAAATCTTAACTACGTACGATAGTTCTTTCTACTCAATTAAATTGCAACTTGCAACAGTTTCTTGCGTTGACAGCGCCGCCGAGCGTGGAGGGAAACAATCAGTCATTGTTAGGAAATTCTTTATCTCCAAGAAAAACGTCGGTTATAATAATATGAGCATGAGATTGCTAATCAGTAATCACGTATATAAGCTTGCGGTCGTGTTGCTATTGTAAAAAAAACAAGTACAATCTGAATGCAATAATTTTCATGGAAGGTCTGCAGTGAAATAAATTTATTAATGATTCATTCATGATTATCACATCCTACGAGCGAAAATTATAATAAACGGGATAAAAATAATAATAAATTAATTATATCCTTATTTTTGTAATCTACCAAAACCCAGTTGGTATTATTTTAGGAACACTCGTTATCAGTCTAAATAAACAATTAGCCGAGGGTCGCTGAAGGCCGGCCCAATTACACGTAATGAGTAACGCGGCGCAATCGAACAATTACAGTGGCTACACAAATTAGCAGCAGATTAGCTTGTTTATTTCCTCCCCGTGAGTTAAGAGCGCGTAGTCTGCACACTAGCGCTGCTATTGGAAAGAAATAAAGACGAAATTGTGAATTATCTATATGTTACGGCTAATACCCGAAGTTCGGCTAAACTTAGTTTTAGCCGGCTAAAACTAGGTGTAGCCGATAGCTGTTGGTTAAAACTAGGTGTAGCCGATTTGCTCGCGGCTAATACTAAGTGTAGCCGGCTAAAACTAGGTGTAGCATGGGGTATTAAGAAAGTTATTTCTGTTGTCTGCTAAAAAAAAATAACCTCGAAATTTCGCCTTAAATTTCTAACCTATATTCGGAACCTACAGGAATAAAGCAGATCGGTTCACCTAGTTTTAGCCAACAGCTATTGGCTACACCTAGTTTTAGCCGACCAAAACTAGGTTTAGCCGCACTTCGGGTATTAGCCGTAACATATACACTTCTAAGGCTTCCGCGCGTACAGTTCATTAGAAATAAAACATTTTTTACGGATTACAGCGCGTATATCGGTTAATTCAGATGTTATTTTAGAATTATTTAGTTTTGATTTGTTGGTTTTTTGGGTTTTCCGACGTTTCGTCACCTTTCCAGGGGCCGTGGTCACGGGAGACTGAAGCAAAAAGGCTGGTCATATTTTTAAGAAATTACCCGCTCGGAACTTTATAAAAATGCATTCAAGTTTATTATATTATTTTATAGCTGCGTTCTGATTTTAATAATAATAATTGAATTAAATTGATTAAAATGTATTAGAAAACACGATCTAGCTACTGAATCTACCACCAGTTCACAAATTGGGAGGCCTCTCCGAGAAAGAACTGGCGGAAGAAAACTCAGAGAGGTTGTGTCGACCTCCCATTTGATCCCGGTCCTAAGCTGGTGGTACTCTCCAACCATCTTCTCTATTGTAAATTGGATATTTGTTGATGTCAATAGCCTCGCGTAGCATTCTGGGAATAAGTCTTTGTTCTTTGGCAAGTATTTGTGGTTTATCAAATCTAATGTAATAGTTGGGTCCCTTTGAGACATGTTCACACACTGCAGACTTGACATCGCGCCTATTCTTCATGTCAGCTATAATTTATATGTTCTTTGACGCGTGTCCCTATAATTCTCTTTGATTACCCGATGTAAGAGAGCCCAAAGAGGCAAACAAAGAGAAGTATAGGGACACGCTTGTAGAAACGTCGGGAAACCCACAAAACCAACAATTCAAAACTAAATAATTCTAAAATAACATCTGAATTAACCAATATACGCGCTGTAATCCGTAAAAAGTATTTTATTCCTTGTGAATGGGGACTAATCTAGGCAGTTCTAAAAGTATTTGATTGGGCAGCGCTACTGTGTTTGGAGACCTGTCAAACATAGGCCTTATCAGTTCCAAAAGTATCCGATTGGGCAGCGCCACTGTGTTTGGAGACCTGTCAAAACAAAGGCCTCATTATCTATCTGTAGTGCATTGCGAAGAAAGGTAAAAGTGGCCACTTTTCGCAAAAAAACTCAATTAAACTAAACGACGGGCTAGAAAATATTGTTTAAGCAGTAAAAAGCACCACAAAGCTGCTTCAGAGTTCACTACAGAGAGATAATCAATTTCGTTTTTATTTAAGCACTATGTTTTTGCGGCGCTAGTGTGCAGACTACACGCTCTTATACACAACTTTACACCGACTCCATTCCGTCCAACTCGAATCAGGCCGTTTGTCCACCGCCGCCGTCACCGAGATTATTTTGAATGAGCTCAAGATGACGTAACGGGCGTGCAGTGGACTGGCAGCCATAGTCAATGTACGTATGAAATAAATTTAAAATAGGTTAGCGTTTTTCTCAGAATAATCCTACTCGAAGTGCAGTGATTAATTTTATGTAGAATGTGTCGATATTGCAATGTTAACAATAAAATATTGACGTTCTTTACTGTGACTCATATCGCTTTAATAAAAAAATATGGTACAAGCAAAGTGTATAACAAAGTTTAAAGGTAAGGACGACTTTACTTGGTGAAACAAAGGACGAACTACTATTTACACGGTGAAACAAAGTTTGGTTGTTGTAGACAGGACACATTATTGTAGTTTTCCGAAACTACTCCTGTTATTCCCTAACAAGCCCGATTCGAGAGGGAAGGCCCGCTGTTTTCTGCCTCTTTAAATTTTTTCATTTCGCAAGCATTTCGGTTAAGAACATACCCACCACGTTATATACACACATCAACTTTGTCTAGGGATACCAGGTGTTATTTCATACAAACGAGGTAACTTTGAAGACTTGGTTTCCTGCCAAGGATATACTGTCCTGTGATCTGATGACGGTTATCCAGGGAGTGAATAGAGGAGATTCAGATCGCTATACACACCCAACTGATCTGACCAGCATTCTAAAAACGTAATGGACATGTTTAAAAAAACCGCGAAAATAGCATGAAAATGTAAGGAAATCCTCAAACTGAAAACTCTAACCCAAGAATCTTTTAGAATGCTGATCAGATCAGTTGGGTGTGTATAGCGATCTGAATCTACTCCATTCAGTCCCTAGATGGCCATCATCAGATTACAGCACGGTACATTCCTGGCAGAAAACCAAGGCATCAAAGTTACCTCGTTTGTATGAAAATAACACCTGTATCCCTAGACAAAGTAGATGTGTACTTATATAACCCACTAAACGCGGATCGGTGGATAACTACGATAAAGTTAGGATCAATGGTTTGACGTGACTCCAAAAGCACGGAAATTAAACGGAGATATGTTTGGTCATCTTTTCGTACCATCCTAACGATAGTTCTTTAGATTTGTTTAGCCGCTGCAGGCTGCAGTCACAGGCCGAAAGCGTTAACGAGCTCCGAGCATCCTCTCCGAGCAACGAGCAGAATTCACACAAAAATTTCAAATTACGTCAATGGCACTCTTTCAGTACAAAAGATTGAGAAAAAAATACAGAAGTAAATAACTGATTGCTAAAGCAATCGATGGTACAACTTACCTCGACCTTGGCGGCGTTGTAGAACTGGTAGAGCGGTTCGTGCGTGAACAGCGAGCGCGGCAGCGGCGAGGCGGGGTGCGAGCCCGACGAGGCTCCCGACGAGGACGACACGTGGCCCGCGGGGGACAGCCCTGCCTCCGCGTACCTGCACCAAACAACATTATTATGAATCTTCACTAATTTAGCTCACACCAGGTCAGTGACACTCCGCACTTTAGGTATGAAGATTCAAGTACGCTCGACGTGTTCGACCGGTCGGGCTGCCGCGCACCGGTATATTATCATATCGATACTTATTCACGCTTCGTGTATGGTCGTACTTTTGTCCCTTGAGATATTTAACAAAAATGTTCCAATATTTTTGTAAGTTTTTCTTGAACCATAGTGCGTACAATCGCATTCCTTTTATATGCTATACGCAGTTAATTCAAAAGAAGACACCCCAAACGTCATTAGAAGAAATGAGAGTATTGGATAGAAAGAAAGGCAATTTCTGGGTGAATATAATTGTAGGGAAGGAGGCGCTATGTGACTTGACCTAAATTGCACTTTATTGTGTCGAAGCAAGATTCACTATTTATTTAAATGATTTTGTGGTGTGTCTCTTCTGTACCTACTTGTACTAATATATATTGTATGTTCACACCCGGTCCCCATATTCAAGAACAATACTTAAACGACCCTTGCCTATGCAAACGCATAGCGTTGAAATAGAGCTCTTTGATTAGTTCGTTTGTTTTACGTGTTACGTGTGATTGATAGAGTACAGTGTGCATCCGTGGCCACAGTGATACCTCACAGTAATGTTTGTGAATACAGATGTGAGTCAACTTCATCCTTAGCACAGTTTACCAGTAGTTAGTAGACCTAAGCACAGAAACGAATCAAATCGATTAGAGTAAAAAACGTTAAATGCTAGTATTGGAAATAGTTTCCTGTCTTCACGGATATAGATGGCGCTATAAAAAAAGTTACTCTATTCGAATTCAATTCGATTACGATAAATTTTAATGACTTGCAAACAATTTGTAACAGCAAATAGCAGTGCAAATTAATGTAACTATAAGTGATCGGACCTTGAAAAACGTTGAGGCAATTCTGGCCAATTTAGAATAAAATTGTTTTTAGATCTCCAATAACTGCACAAGTAGGCCTCTTTGTACTGGCCGAAATCCTTGATACCGAAATCAGTATAAAATAATTATTTAAGTTATTTATAACGAATCACACTTATCTATTAGGTGCTATAAGTATTAGTAATTTTTATCAACTAGGTATACAAGGTGTTTTGTTATAATAGCCTTATAAAGCCGAATATGGTAGATAGGGACCATCAAACTGAACAACTTTGACTATGGGACCAACTCTGAAATCGCGAAAAAAAACAGCTAATTCATACATTTTAATATTTTCGTTATTAATTTTTGTATGAAACAGCTGATTTATTTCGTGATTCCAGAGTTGGTCCCATAGTAAAAGTTGTTCAGTTTGATGGTCCCTATCTACCATGCCTGCCTGATGATCTCAAATCACTAAATACTAAAAAAAGCTTTAACAATTACCTTAAAAAACATTATCTATTGAACCTATGATTTTTGAACTCTTAAAACAAACAACTTTGTGTTACCTTAAGTATGAGTGTAATAATATGCTTGATGTTAATAATGTTGATTTATATAATACCTACTTAAATAAGACTAATTTAAGTACTCGCAGACAAACCTGCTGTTAGGTTTTGCGAGACAAGCTGCAAGACTGTGTACTTTACCTTTTAAAAATAAATAAATAAAAAATAATACCATATTCAGCTTTATAAGGCTATTACCTAATACCGTGTATAATAAACAACATTCGCGCGATATTTTTACAAAACTAAACCCATTCGTGTCTTTGATAAAGGTCACAGTCTCACAGTTCTGTCGATGCACGCCACCCACACTGTGATTGTTGCAATTAATAAAACATGGTAATAAATACTTCCACAGCACTACATTGTTGGAACCACAACAACAGAACGACTATATTCAAATAGAAACATAATATTCTGTATTTGAAGTAGGGTAATTTACTTTGGTTTCGTTAATTATAAGTCACAGATAGTAGGCCAGTGGGTCAAAGTTAAATCAATAGTTTAAAGATAGAATATTCCAAAGTAGGTACACATAAGTTATTTGTTTTTGTACGTAAATACGTGTACCTATCATTATGTATTCTGTGGTAAAGAGCAAAAAAATAATTAATTCTAATTAAGTATCGAAAAACCTTTGCAAATTAGAAAGTAATTACATATTAACCTTCTTCACTTCACTTCGTAACTTAATTTCTTTTTCAAGGAAGTAGTAGAATGAAATAAAATTCAGAGACCACTATTGATAAGATTTTCAAAAGCTTGTTGTAGAAAATTCACTTTGCATAACATTTGTTTGAATTGCAAACAATAGCAAACATTAAGACAATCAAAGAGCAAATAAAAGGGTCATGTTTATTTAATTTGCTGTGCTGCCTTTATAAATTATTCCCACTTATCAAATTATCCCAAAGTCATTATTTATAAGAAAAAAAGAAAACTCAAAATCTTCCGTTTCTTTCAAATCGTTACATGCACTAAGAGATGCAATTACTTACGCGAGATAATTTTAAGTCTGTGTTGTCAGTCGCTGGGGCTGTTGAGCTGAATAACGAGGTCTTAACGGTGCTATAAAATTATACTCGAGAATTCCCAACTTAACTAAAACAAAAATACTTTACTTTCAAGTTATTTAAAATATTTGAATTAACTATCACTGTTACAAACACTGTTTTGAAGTTTACGATCCATTAAGTTACTTCAATTAATTCTGAAACCACTAATTTATCGTATTTGGTAAAGTAACTAATTATATAGGATTCACAACTTATGAGGCGTCCTTCTGGTATCTTGTACACGCGCGAAATGGTAAAATACCAATAATGATATAAGTGTGTTACAAGTTATAAGCGGTTTAACCGCAATATTTTGATATTGATAACAGCATAAAATCTCGGAGTATTATCTTTCTCATACATTCCTTCTGGTTTGAAAATTTTACCTTATTACATCTACTATGCGCGCCAAATAAGAATAGTATCGACAACTTCACGGCACTGGACAATTTTGTTATTGCTTGGTAGAATTGATAACTTCATAATGTATAGGATGTGCATAAAAAGAAACAAAATATATAAAAATATGATTAAGATTATTAATACAATTGAAAAATATTAGAAAAAATCGACTCACCTATAGCAGCTCAGACGGGACTCGAACCCGCACCCTTAGGATTCTGGCCCAATGCACTAACCAATTATGCTACCGAGTCGCCAGCAGGATTGACGAAATTTTCTAATATCTTTCACGTCTCCGCTGTAGGCCAGCGCCATCTCATCAATGTGAAGTGAATTACTTCGACATTTGAAAGCAGCACCTTTGCAGGTGCTAGACAAATCAATTAAGATGAAATAGCCATATAATTTTTAAACTTTTAGATTTTTTATGCATTCACAATGCTATTTTTTTATTAAGATTATTAATACAATTGAAATATATTAGAAAAAATCGACTCACCTATAGCAGCTCAGACGGGACTCGAACCCGCACCCTTAGGATTCCGGCCCAATGCACTAACCAATTATGCTACCGAGTCGCTAGCAGTCGCTGCTATAGGTGAGTCGATTTTTTCAAATATTTTTCAATTGTATTAATAATCTTAATATAAAAATAGCATTTGAATGCATAAAAAATCTAAAAGTTTAAAAATTATATGACTATTTAATCTTAATTGATTTGTCTAGCACCTGCAAAGGTGCTGCTTTCAAATGTCGAAGTAATTCACTTCACATTGATGAGATGGCGCTGGCCTACAGCGGAGACGTGAAAGATATTAGAAAATTTCATCAATCCTGCTAGCGACTCGGTAGCATAATTGGTTAGTGCATTGGGCCGGAATCCTAAGGGTGCGGGTTCGAGTCCCGTCTGAGCTGCTATAGGTGAGTCGATTTTTTCTAATATTTTTCAATTGTATTAATAATCTTAATATATAAATAGCATTGTGAATGCATAAAAAATCTAAAAGTTTAAAAAAAAATATGATTTTTATTATTGCTGGCATCGATCATTGGATTTTTTGCTGGCAGTACAAAATTGACCAGTGACGTGAAGTTGTCGATACTATTCTTATTTGGCATGCATAGTACTTCTTAAATAGTGAACTAACATCAAAGTAGCTAAGTATTTAGTATGCATAAAATTCCTGCATAAGTTTTATAAGACTAAGATAAGTTTTTTAAGTATGATTATTATCACCCTTCGCTCCGATGACTTATTGTTTATAATCGATATTCGTAAACAACAAGGTTAACTAGCATGCACATAATTTTATCAATAACAAAGTCATCATTCACGGAATTATTAATGAAAATTATCCAATCCACTATTGCTATTCTTTGTAAGACTTCCCAATTAGCCGATAAAGTAATCAGTAAACAATCAAACTATATAATTTATTGTTTAAACAACCTAAACAAACATACCTGTTTTGTATTTTGTACTAGCGACCGCCCGCGACTTCGTCTGCGTGAAAAGTTTTTTTTGCTATCCTTATGGAGTAGTACTTTTTTTCTGGATGAAAGTAAAGTCTTTTTTTGCTATCCCTAGGGAGTAACACTTTTTTTCTAGATGAAAGGTACCCTATGTCCTTCTCTGTAACCCTGAGAACGTGTATGCTAAATTTCATGATGATTGGTTGAGTAGTTAAGACGTGAAGAAGACGTAACAAACAAACTGACTTTCGCATTTATAATATTAGTAAGGATTGTATGATTTACCCGCTCTCGCTTATGAATTGCGTCGGACCTAACGGTCGTCGGAAAACTGGCTGGTGAGTCACCGGGCGGCGAGGCGGGTAGCGTCAGCGCGCGCGCAGCCTGACTGACTAACGTTGGTAACGTCTTCCGCGATGCGCGGGAACACGCGTCACGGGCGCTGGACCCTCTATTGCGTTATAATGAGCCATTCGGAAAATTGAGCAGTTTCGTCACGTTGTGGGCTCGGTTTTTTACAATAAGACCTATGTACCTACGTCTCTTGAAAATGTGTGTCATATCATTTTTGGTAAATCAGAAAATTAACTGTTACTAGAAGCATACAGTTACAGAAAAAAAGGTCCAGGGAAACGACTCTAAAATTTTCTACATTTTAATTCAATAGAATGGTAGAATTCGCCTTTATTTAACACGAAAAGAAAGCTATTAAAAAGCATTAAAAAGTATATGAATTAAGTTATACCTACTTGTTAGTTTATTTAATTATGTCAGAAACCTTACTTTCCTAAGCTAATTTCAAGTTCTATTTAGCATCTCATTACGGGTAAAAAGTATGTGTTTTGTCACGCTTAAATAGATGGGATAATACATGTATTTTTTAATTTGGCTGAGTTACCACCTAAGCCTATGTGGTGTGGGATGCATTATTGGCATGAGTGGCCTCGATGGTGAGGTCGTGATCTAATATGGTGTTTAGGATAATTTGGCGTTTGTGTCCTCTAAACTACTCGAGGAAAATAATCATTCTTAGGGAAAATTGGCGTAAGGAAACAACTGAATGAATACAGCTGAAGATTTTAGTTTTAACTTGAGATGTTATTCAATTTTGCAATACCTTGGTTGAGTACCAAGGCAACGGTTATCAGTTCATTTGTTGGTTTTTATTAAATTGGAACATGATTCAATTCATTTTATTATTAGTTCAATACCTATCATTTGTTTATACATTAACAGTCCAAATCTGCGCGTTACCAATGCCTTTTTAGGGTTCCGTACCCAAAGGGTAAAAACGGGACCCTATTACTAAGACTTCGCTGTCCGTCTGTCTGTCTGTCTGTCACCGGGCTGTATCTCATGAACCGTGATAGCTAGAAATTTTCACAGTTGATGTATTTGTATTGCCGCTATAACAACAAATACTAAAAACAGAATAAAATTAATATTTAAGGGGGGCTCCCATACAACAAATATATTTTTTCCGGATTTTAGTACTGAACCCTACGTGCGCGAGTCCGACTCGCACTTGGCCGTTTTTTTTTTGTCTTTTGTTTGTTTTATTTTACACAGATTTCAGTTTTAGATGTCTTTCATTATTTTGTTAGACATATCTGTATAATATTAAGCAATTTCACCGTAAACATCTTTTTGTAAATATTTTGGTGCAATAAAGATTTGAATTGAATTGAATAGATCTATGTGCTTGTAACGCGCAAGGATACCAAGTTGATCGTGGGTAACAGGCAAGTTTTCCTTATTCCATCTTAGACTTGTTTTACAACATAGTAGCACATAATGTCCATTATATGCCTGTCCGTTTCAATAAATTAATCATAACGCCTACGACCAATAATATGACACATGGATTAAAGCATTTGAATTTGCAAGAAACGCATTAAATAAATTTAAAATGAACCTAACTCTAATATTTGAGTTGGTTGCCGAGATCTAAAGTTCTCCCAAACATTTCACTCTGTGCAAAGGAACTAAAATATATTTAGCATATTATGTCAAACAGATGCAATTTGCATACAGTTAAAAAATATTTGAATATCTACTTAGTACTTAAATAATGCTTGTTTGGTAAGTAGGAATAGTAACGCTATTAAATGCCCTTGGCGAGACATATTTATAAAGAGTTCAGTTACTGATAACTGAGGGTAACGCACCCCTGAGGGTGCGATTGCATAAAGTCAATCGTATTGATTTGACAGTTTATATCGTATCCGATTGGCAGCAATTTGTAAGGATACAATATGAATTTTCAAATGCATACGATCACTTTACGCAATCGCCTATCTGATGCCGGTCGTATAGATGTTACGGCTAATACCCGAAGTGCGGCTAACTAAACCTAGTTTTAGCCGGCTAAAACTAGGTGTAACCGATAGCTGTTGGCTAAAACTAGGTGTAGCCGATTTACTCGCGGCTAATACTAGGTGTAGCCGGCTAAAACTAGGTGTAGCATGGGGTATTAAAAAAGTTATTTCTGTTGTCTGTTAAAAAAATAACCTCGTAATTTAAGGCTCACCTATATTCGGGACCTACAAGGTTAAAGCAAATCGGTTCACCTAGTTTTAGCCAACAGTTATCGGCTACACCTAGTTTTAACCGGCTAAAACTAGGTTTAGCCGTACTTCGGGTATTAGCCGTAACATAGATATATGGACTCACCAACAAGAGTTGGAAGTGGCGATGGAGGCGGTGTCGGATCCGCACTCTGCGTACCACGAGGTGCGCGTGCGCGGGCTCTTCTCCTTGCGCGACAACGTCGGCAGCAGCCGCTTCAGTTCTGGAAGGACACATGAGTTAGCTTGGCGTCGATAACGTGCTGTAACTATAACTACACTATCAATAGAACCGTGGCTCTTAAACAGAGCAAGCGCGGTCGGGACGACCGATGTCCATAGAAGACGATCTCTTTAGTTAGAAGATGGGACCCTATCGATAGTGTAGTAATTCACAAACAGGCAGCAACTGTGAACTGAATCTTTGACTTTATAGATTACAGCATTATACAACCTGTTACAAAATAACCCCTAATCTCAAATATGGAAGATACGGACCATCAAATTGAACAACTTTTACTACGGGACCAACGTTGAAATCGCGAAAAAAATAAACGATTTTTTTTCGCGATTTCAGAGTTGGTCCTACAGTAAAAGTTGTTCAGTTTGATAGTCCCTATCTACCACCATATTCGACATTAGGCGTTATTTTGTAACACGTTGTATATCGAGAGTATAGGAACTTTTGTAACGTTATAATATAAGTGAAATTTAAGCTCATTGTGAAAATGCTTATCCATATGGAACTTGACAAGAGTCTATTTGTTTCAAATCAATATTTAATGAAGTTGCTGCCTGTACTTAGAACAAAAAGTTACGATGGGTGGCACTAACATGCCCGTGCAGTGAGGTCATAAAAATTGAAATGGAAACTTTAACAAAATATATGGTGTTAGTAGAGTAAAATTGAGATGTCTGTGTTGAAAAAAATAAACAAAATATAAAAAATGTTCAAAAACTTCATAACTTGCGTCACTGTTATTGTATTGAAAACTGTCATGCTAAAGAATTGGTCACAAAAAGTATTCATGCAAGATTAATACAATCAAGAGAACATGAGAAACTCACGACGCATAAAGGTACCGGCACAAAACACTTAAAAAAATAAAACAAAGTGCGCAAACGCATGTAAAGGCAGTGTGTCCGCGCGTGCTTTCCGTGACCGCGCCTGCCTCGCACTGAGAACCAGACGGCCTCACGATGACGTATGCGTGTTATTAACATTGCCTTCCATTATTGTATGGAGGTAACAATGGCGATTTTCTCGACTAAGCCTTGATATAAGATGCAACAAATGCAACATAAAATTATGTACCATAACCGATAGTGACGTCTCTGAAGTAATGATAGGACAACAGAACAAAGACAGTGCAAACTACACATTCACGTGTAAATATGAAGGACCCACAACCATTTACCGCTTGGCCGAAACAACTGTTCTTTAAATAAGAGAAGAAAAAATAAATAAACAATTAATTTGCGGAACAATTTATAATTTTAATTAGAGATAAAATATGGAACTTATCTGTGTCCATAATTGATTGCAATAAACCTAATTCATTAGGTCAGTCTAGTTATGTTTCAAAGTAATGTAAATCAATAAACAAACACATTAAATGCACGAATACAGAGAATTTACAACATTGTTGCGATTATAATATTCATTATAGTTTATATTGTATTTATTTAAAACTTAAATAATGAGTTTCTTATTAAAAGTACTATGTAAGTAAGTACTTAAATAAGATTTCGCAAAGAAGTCGTAGAGGCTTTTTAACTATAATTATAAATAAGGTATTATACGAAACCAAACGTAAATAGAACATACTTAAGTACCTATTAAAAGAGATAAAGTTTTAAATTACTCTTTAGTCTCAAATATCACTAATCATGTTATGAATTTAATTTAAAGCTAGCCGGTTGAATTGATGCAAAATAGTTCTAAGTTAGAATCAAGTAGCAGGATTAGAGCGGAAAGAACAGTTGTTTTTCTCAAGCGACCGCGTCGAACGACTGACCTCTGTTAGCGCTGTCTTCGTGTTAACCTCGATTCGAGTTTATTTAATAATTCACATTAAGGCGCTTATATTAGTCCACTAGTGCCGCCAATACATTTATTTTTATTATCTGTAAATCAAGTAAATATTAAAAAAAGGAAACAACCATGCCCTCTTAAATTGTCTCTAATATTTTTTGAATAACTAACATTTTTAATTCTTTGTACTAGTTTTAAAATGCAATCGAAACGACAGTGGCCACTTTTGGTTTATATGGATTTTAAAACTTACAGAAAGAATGAAAACTGTTGCAAAGTTATTCAAAAAGTGTTAGAGACAATTTAAGAGGGCATGGATGTTTTCTTTTTTTACATATTGACTTGGTTTACGTATAATAAAAATAAATGAATTGGCGGCGCTAGTGAACAGCTATAAGCGCCTTAACAATTACGTGTCACGCTACGGACAGACGTCAACTGAAATAATTAATGTACAGTTTAAATACACGATTTTTTCCCAAAGTAGATCAATTATTGTTTTTTTATTGAAAATGTGATGTCATTACTACATTTTCATTGTATGAAGTCACGCCATTTGATCAATCGAGCTACAAGGTCGATTTTAAGTATTTAATCATTTGATTTGAAAGAGTTATTAGTAGAATAATGTTGTTTGGGAGAAATCAATAACCTACCTATCTAGCTTAGTATTGGAGACTCGATAAAAATGTTTATGCCAGTACAATAAATAAATCACAATCAAAGGCAATCTGTTCATTATGTTAACTTAGTTAATCGTAGATCAGGGGTCTCCAAACTACGGCCCGCGGGCCAAATCTGGCCCGCAAGCACCATCAATCCGGCGCGCGAAAGCGGACCGGATCGTACTTACCAACATACTGTAATTTACAGTATGTTGGTACGATAAGCTAGCTAGGTCCTGGCCCTTGGGACTTCGTGGAGGAGTTAGTCTGGCCCTTCGGCTAAAAAGTTTGGCGACTCATGTCTTAGATCGTCGCCCACCCTATAAATATGCAAAACCACACAAAAATGAATACTAGCAAAACCTTCATTCTGATATCAATAGTAACAAATTTTATTCTGGTTAGTTGTTGCTCGCTAAATAAAAGTGGTCGCTAAGTCCATAACATATCGAAAATTTAGATGCACAGATTGAAGCTAAGTGTACAATTGTATAAATAAATTATGGTACAAACAATAACCTCAGTAAAATATAGTTCGTTGTAGTAGTAGGCAAAAGAAGAAAAAGTGGGCACTTTGTTTGTAAATAAACTATAGAATTCAATCTGTACATGAGAATTTTCGATACATTATGGATTTAGCGAGCAATAAATTTAATTAAGATGAGGGTGCCACTTGAGTGCTGTAGGAGCCAAACAAATTGACATATTTTTAATTAAGTTTTAATTTTAATATACCTACCTACATACATAATACTTGTACCCTTGTACACGCATCCACGTACATGTACATGCGTTTGGACTTTGGATAAATAACATACATACATAATATGTTAGGGCGGGTTACTTATGTAGGGCGTATGCGTAATATTTTTTTACTGTTGTTTCATAAAATCTGCAGCAACTAACCAGAATTAAATTTGATTGTGTTACTATTGTTTAAACGCCTTTTTCAATCCATTTCCACCGTTCAGATATATCGTTCGCAACAGCGCGAACACTCAGCTTAAAGCTCTGCGAAGTTGGCATAAGCGGCCCAGAGGTTTTCCCACTTTAGTGAACGATATTTCCTAACGACAGAAAGTGATAAAGAGCTTTGGAAAATGCGGTGCCAGGCGGACTAATGTAGCTAGACCGTAGATAACCTGATTTAGATCTAGCACTGAAAATGTTTAAGGTTGTAAAGTAGCATTACTAATTTCCCAGCAAAAATGTAAACAAAGAAAAGTCACTGACAAATTGACAAACTGACCCTGATAGTGACATTTTCAGATATTGAAAAGCTTTGGTCACTTTTATAACTTTTTAATTTGTTTATTATATTTTGAGTCATAATAAAAATAATGTCATCCAGAGTGATTTTAAAGTAGGATGGTAATTAGAAATTTTATCTTTATAACCTATCATAATTTTTTATCTTAAAAGTTCTGGAAACGAACTGATAAGAAAACTTTACTTAGATATTGACTGTATGTAAACTATCAAAAATACGTAGCATCTTCGCCTGTTCCCCCAATACCAAAAGACAAATGTTACTACTACAGCTATTACTCGTAATACTATTTTTTATGAAATTTTATAAAATGACCAAAGGTTGACGTGTACGATTTGCAGTTGATGTGTGCGCAGCATCATAAAATGTTTTCTACTATAAAACTGTTATTATGAAATATTTAATTATATTACTGTTTTTGCCGCAAAACTCATGATTCAGAATATTTATCTAATCTAATTTTATTAGGTTTGTGAGGAAAAAACATGTTGTTTATTTCTTGATTTACCAATATACTATTTATTTTTGTGTTGTTTTGTTCTGGCAACACCTTTGTTTACATTTTTGCTGGGAAATTAGTAATGCGACTTAAAATTATTCTCAGTATTAGTACTTTTTTATCTATCTTTGAATACACTACATCAGGGATCACAATTAGTTTCAGTGCGGGTCTGTTTTTAACCTTATTAAAGCTGATAAGTTTCTTGCGCCCGTTCATCTTGTCAGTTAAAAAAGTCTGGAACGGGTGGTAGGAAAATATAGCCGATTCAAAAGTACTTAATAATGAAGTTAATTTGAATAAATAATTTAAAAAATTTGACTTTGACTATGACAAATATAAATCTGTCGCGGTCCGTTTGGTAGATGATAACTAACTATCAAGGCTGAAAACCATTGGTCGGCGGTCCGGATCCGGACCGCGGTCCGCCATTTGGTGACCCCTGCACTACATGGTCGGGACATGTCCTTTACATTTGGTATGGCACCCCCATAAATATTAGTAGGAATACCCGAGTTACTCTATGGTGTTATGTTAGTAGGTCTACCAATGTTTTGAATTTATCTATTTAGTGTTAATTATAAATCCCGAGCACTTTTTGCCTCAGCGGGCCCTCTATGGTTGCGGTTGAAAATCAGTGATTTGCTCTAAAAAGCAAATACAACGCTGAGCTGTGACCTTTTTACACTACTACAGTATATACTTAATATTAGTGTAAGATGCATGATAGTTTTACGTTATTTAAGTTTCTTTGGTTTTATACACTGTTATATGTGTGTGTCTGTAGTTGTCAAATAAAGATGTTATCTATCTATCTAGTGTAGTATGTGTGATGTCCAGTTGACGCCTGCACGGTACCTTCGTTAACAGCGCTAAGGTCGGTGTGCGTCGGGGCGGGGGCGGGGGGCGGCGGGGGCGGCGCGCGGGGGCGCTGCAGGGCGGGGGCGGGGGCGAGGCAGGGCGTGGACTCCGCCCAGGCGGGGCGCGGCCGCGTACCGTCGCGGCGGCGCGCGCTGCCCGAGAGTGTCTCCGTGCTGCCCGCTTGCCCGTTGTCACTGCTGTCGGACAATAGGCTATTTGACTAATTTTGGAAAACCATTTTAAATTATTTCTTATTACGTAATAAGCGCACCACATTGATATTTCAGGAAAAATCAATGTATTTTATTAAAAAATCAATGTTAAAGTTTAACATTTTAAAACCGCACCAAAAACGCTATGGCTGTAAACGTCACTTGTTGACGTCACAAGCCTGTAAACATTGTAATATCCTTAGCCATTTGACAGCCATCAATCGCGGATCCTTAGTCTATGGTCGTGTCAAACGCCTAAAGCCATATTTATTTACAGGCAAGTGACGTCATCAGTAATCTTAGAGCGTTTTCGCCACAGAAAAAAATTCAAAAATTATTGCATTTTCCTAGGTGAAATTAATCAATCAATAGACTTAATTTAGTCTATATAATAGTTGAATATGTTTTTTACGCCATTATCTGTTAGGATGACCACAATTTGCAGTATATTTTCAATGTTATCAAATACCCTATTCGTGGTATTAGGAAATTGATAGTAAACTACAGACTTATCAAACACGCCCTCGTTCAGATACTTGCATAGAACTTGACAAGACAAAGATAAGACAAAAGATGCGCCGAGTTTAGTGTTTGTAGCTGCTGCGCATCTTTTGTCTCATCTTTCTCTACCATGATATGCCGATATCTCTATAACGTGTTACAAAAACACCCCTAATGCCGAATATGGTAGATAGAGACCATCTAACTGAACAACTTTTACTGTGGGACCAACTCTGAAATCGTGAAAAAAAATCAACATACATTTAGATATTTTCGTTTTTAATTTTGAAATCGCGAAAAAACCAACTGTTTCATACAATATGAAACAGTTGGTTTTTTCGCGATTTCAGAATTGGTCACTATCTACCATATTCAGCATTAGAATTTTTTTGTAACGCATTGTATAATACTAGTACTAAACGTACAAAGCCCATCCGCGCGAGAACAATCAAACAATAAGCTACTTTCGCTACACGGCAATAAAGTACAATTTCAAATTTACACAGCGCTGGGTGCTGTTAATATAAACGCCTTCGAAGCGCTTCTCTTTCTGTCGCACAGCTCTGTCTCAATCGACGCATGGCATCGCTCGTGCGCTGGCTCGACTGAGTGAGCCGCGAGCAATAGGCTATTAGTGAAACCCCCCAAGGAAAGTCAAAGTTTAAAGTGAGATTAGCATGTCTTAGAACCTATTTCACAATTGATTTTAAACGCGATTAATATCACGTTTTGCATAATGTAGTTCAGTGTCGCGTTTGATCCCCGTTTATTCCAAAACAATTTCTCCAACTCATTGATAAAATTGATTCAAAATTTTACAAGACATTGTTTAATATGTAATTGTACATTTTTGTAACAAATTTTACTACGCTGTTATGATGGTGACAGCCTTTAACTCGTTTAGTGACAATTACGTTTAAAATCAATGGTAAAATTGGCTTTTAAGCGTCGACGACATTGAACTAGTTTACTAGCCATTAGTCGAGCCATCTAGTGCGCAAAAAATATGACTATCGTTTATTTCGTTCTACGATACGCAATATGTAATTCAGGGTAAAATGAACTCTATACTTTTGAAATACGGTAATGTTGTTCAAATTCTCGAAAAGTACCACAGTTTAGGCGAAGGAAGCAGATAAAATCTCCATTATCATATCATGTAGGACTAATGAATATTTAGCATAAGCCTTCTAAGGTATGAAAATTGTCACAGAATAATTAACTAGACGGCTGAATTATTTTAAGTACAACATGAAATTTTAGTCATTTGATTCCCGCAGTGGGATGGTTCCACTCATGATTACAACTCTGATATCGCGAAAAAAAACAGCTGTTCCATACATTAAGGTCGAGTTAGTATTGCGCGTTTGTATGGAACAGCCAATTTTTTCCAAATATCCGAATTGGGTCCGTAGTAAATGTTGCTTTTAATCATGAGCGGAACTACCCTACTGCGGGAACCAAATGATTGAAGATTTAGCGTTTATACAATGACAAGATTAATAAATCATACATACAGTAAAATAAAAATACTACCCACCAATTGCTAAATCCGGAATCACCATCCATCGAATCAGTCAGATAGAAAGTAGAGTTGGTGATCTTCAGGGCGCTCGGGATATCTGCGTTGATGTCCACAGCCATAGAGGTGGCTCTCCTGAACCGAGACTTGAACGAGAAGTATGCTTTCCTAGAAAGAGTTCCGCTATCTTTCTTACATTCCGTAGGCGTAGTAGGGGCTTCTATAGTCTTATCCGGCAAAGGAGGCGGAACATCTCCATTACTCAACCTCTTTTCACTGATAACAGTCTTCAATTCCTCTTTGAACCCGTAAACTTTTTCAGTTTTCTCAGCTTTGGGGTGGGTGTCGTTGAAGTTTATGTTGCTGTATGGATGTTGTATCTCCGGCCGCTCGTAGTTGGCGTAAATAGGGGATTTGGACTTCACTTTAGGGATGTCGTAAGTGCCGTTGGGTTGGGTTTTGCTGAACGGCTTTCCGTCCATTGCCACTGTCGACAAAATAGGATGTTATAAGATTGTGAAACCAATTTTACATAGGGGCGTTGACGAAAACGGCATTCATACGGTTACACTAAATTACCCAACCCTGAACCACATTCTTTTCATCATCATCATCACACAGAAACATCAATCTAGGATTGAAATTTTGTAATTTCATTCGCAACTTCCTGAACTTCATACAAGACTAGTTTTCGAAATGAATGAACAGATTTTAATGAAACCTCATACGCATAAGGCCTAAAAAGTTAGTTAAGAACATTTTTGAAATGTCTTATTTAAAAAAAAGATTATTGGATATTTCTATGGAAAATCTTAAATCGGTCTATAATGTAGCTGTAACACTATTTCTCGAAAATGTTTTCAATTAACTTTTAAAACCAATGTAAGTATTCTATGAAGTTTTATTAAAATCGGTTCATTAATTTCTAAAAATAAGGGATTTGAAAGTTTGTGTGAAATGTCCGTTTTTTGTCAAAGTTCTTAAAAAGAGCATGAAAAATTAATAGCAAAGAATGAAACAAATACAATCTGTGCGCTGCGTACGCTTGTCCCACGAGAGCTATGAAAACAATAGTTATTTGTTATACAAGAGAGCAAAGTCATTTTTTGCTGCGAGTGCTGACTTTTAAATCACGAACTAGCGAAGTAGCCTAGAATTGAATCACGAGCGTAGCGAGTGATTCTAATATAGACTACTGAGCACAGTGAGTGATTTAAAGGCACGAGACATCAAAAAATTTGCTCTCGGGTTAAACATACAACTTTTCACCTCTACTAGCGAGAAAAGGTGTTAGAAATTAAAAAAGCACTTTGCCACACGCTCGCAGCAAAAGTCGATTTTGCTGCGAGTTTTTGGTAGAAAAGCACTTTGCCTCACGCTCGCAGCAAAAGTCGATTTTGGTGCGAGTTTTTACGCACCAAAAGCACCCTTTTCGTGCTGGAGAGGTGAAGAGACTTTTAATTAACAATATAGTTTTTTTAGCTTTAAAATGATCAAATTTTGTTTGAGCAAGACCAAGTTTGTTTGGCTTTAAAAATGTTGCCACTTACATTTTTCCGAAAGATCTGGATATAGAAAAAATTGATAAATTCTGTAAGAATAAAAACGTCTTAATTTGGCTTTAAACTCCGGCATTTGCATTGTAGAATAGTCATTTATATCCATTTTAGGTCAATGGGTCTTTTTCGTTAAAAAAATACCACAAAATAAATATCTATTTTCCCATACATTATGTTCAGAACGTCTACTGTCTTAGGAACAAGCGTACGCAGCGACATCTACAATTAGCTTTGCGTTGCCAATGCCAACCCCATTCATTATGTAATAATTTATTTTTTACCATCGCCACTCGAAAAAGTGCGTTTAATTCAACGATAAGAGTGAATAAAACGCTGTTTTATTCACCGAGTGAATAAAAATATTTTGAATTTGGAATAAGCGCGCATCGTATGAATTAAGTATAAAAAAATAAAACGTGCAAAAAGTATGGAGCTATTCCATAGATAAAGCCTCCCCCCAATTTTATTTAGGTTTTTTTTAGTGTCTTATCTTTGGGATATTTTCTAAAAATTATCCCGCCATATTAATTAGGTTCTTTTTAGTGTTTTATCTTTGGGTTCTTTTATATGTAATAGAAGGAGATTAGATGTTCAGTCCTGCATTGCATCAGTCCATTCCATCAGTCTAGTACGATCTTCAGACTGTAAAAATTCAAAGTCTATACAAACTGATGAAATGGACTGATGCCAGACCGATCATGTAATTTCCCTCTTAGCTTGATTGTTTTATATCATTGGAAAACTTATAGTTTCACTATTTTCTAATGTATAAATATTACTGATTACCTACCTAAATAATAAAAATGTAATAACTATAAATACAATAGCTATAGGTATAAGTACTGCTATTTGTTTTCTTGCAGTCAATGGTAAAAAGTAGAGTACACAACTCGTGAAAAAATAATTTCATCTCGGTCCTTTGTATCCCTCGAACTAAATTCCCTCTTTTTTCACTTGTTGTATAATCTACTATTTATAATGCGCCTCCGCCTTATATTGTTGCTTTATAAAACTAATCAAGCCATAGGTACAAACATTTGTGGCACATACTCAACATCCGATATGGTCTAGTGGCTAGGATACCTGGCTCTCACCCAGGAGGCTCGGGTTCGATTCCCGGTATCGGAATTACCTTTTGCATTTTTTGATTAATACATTTTTATTGTATGCATTATTTTATTATTTCTTTACTATTTAAGCTTAAAATTTAAATATAAAAAAAACAGATGTAATTGGAAAAAATAACTATGCAATTTATTTATCTCATGAGATTAAAAAAGTGGTATGCGCAGCACTGGTATGGTTTGATTAAAACAGATATTACTTTTAAATGTTATACAAATAAACGAAGAATAAGTTTATACTTGGAATAACCAAAAAGTTTGTTTAGAAATATGAATAGTCTGGTAGAAAATTCTAAAAATCGGCTTCCTTTACCGTTTCAACGGCATTCTGTGAGCCATTTGGGCAACATGATTTTTCCGATGTAAAAGTCTGCTGAATTCGATTCTGAATGTTGCCAAGCCGAATTTTGGCTCCCCATCCCCCTGATTTTTTTCAAGCGTGTATAACGACTTGATTCAAGAAAATATCTCTTTATTCCTCTACAGAATTAAAACTATGAGGATTTGCCTTATAAAAAAAAACAATGGTAAACAGCCCAGTTATTGTAATAAACTTGTTGAACATTTTTGTCAAGTAACTGTGTTAAAAAAATGATTTGCGTCGCGCGGCGGAATTATCTCAATTTTTTTTCATAAATCCTCTACAGAATTAAAACTATGAGGATTTGCCACAGAAAAAATAGCTGTAAATAGCCCAGTTATCCCACTGTATAGAATAATAAATTTGTTAACCATTTTTGTCTAGTAACCGTGTTAAATAAAATATTTTGTGTGGCACGGCGGAATTTTCCCTAATATTTTTTTTCAGCCGCTTCCCGTACCCGGGCGGACTTCCGGTTATCAAAATTGAATTCAGCAACCCCCAAAACCTATGCCAGGACACCTTAAACGGCCAGAATCGCGAAAATTAGGCTTGGCAGCATTCAGAACCGAATTCAGCTTTTTTACTTCGGAAAAGTCATGTTGCCAAAATGGCTCACAAAATGCCGTTGAACTTGAAAATTTTAATATGAACGACCAATTTATAAGGTAAGGAGTAACAATAGCAATTATTTTTAGTTATTCCAAGTATAAACTTATTCTTCGTTTATAATTGTATGTGCGGCAGTTTGATAATTATTTACCGCTATAACGCTTGGTGAGATTCCGCTTGATCTGTCGCATCTTCCGCTGCGCGGCGCTGGCGATCTTGGTGAGCGTGTACTGCCCGCCGCTAGGGGGCGTTGGCAGGCGCGACGCGGGCAGGGGCGGCGCTTGCGCACTCTGCAATCAATAATGACAAGTATTTTTTATGAGTTTTCGATCAAGCTCAATATTATAAGCAAATATTATACGCATCCCGGGATACATGAGGCTAGTTTTCAAGCTAGTTATCTACCAAACTGCCCTGGCTTGCTGACATAGCTTGGAACATGCTAGTTCTGTTTACATGAGGCTAAGATCATTTTAAGCTAGTATATTGCAGTGACTAAGGTGACCAAACGTCCAAAATAAGAGAATACGATTCTCTGAAATTTTTTATTTTACTTTTTATGTGTTTGATAGTAGTATCAATATCTTTAATTCGCTACACATTTTTTGTAGTGCTGAATCAGATTTAGACTTGATCTAGACTTGTCTTTATAACTTGGAAGGTAGCGTTCCACAGACATTCATAGTCATGGTACAGTTGTACAAATTTTAAATTAATCTCCGTACTAAAATTTGGGCTTCTTAAAATCTCAAAAACAAACAAAACGCGTGGTCGCTGCTTACTAGCCAACTGAAAAATAGCTTTGCCGGCCACATGAAGCTAGAACACAAGCCAGGATAGTAAAATAAGTGGTGGGGGCGCTACTAGCCTTAAAAATAGAACTCCATCCTATCACATAAGTCGGTCATCGGAAAGGATGGGTGACCAAATATTCATTATTCTGTGCTTCGGAAGGCACGTATAGCTGTTGGTCCCGGCTGCGTTTTAGTTATTAACAGCCACCAATCTGCATTGGGCCACAGAATATAATTGAGCGGTCGTGGTTGGCTATTGGCCCATCCCTTTATCCATCCAAAAAGAAGCCCTGTGAATCGGCAGAGGCGTCATTTAAATGACCCATAATGAAGTAGAAATATAAGGTGGAACCAAATTATGTAACAATATTGAAACAGGTGATAGTGTTGTTGCTTAAACCATGTTTTAAGCAAATAAACTATTGACTATAAACTGAACAACTTTGACCAAACAACATAGGTCGAAAATAAAATCATTTTGTATGGGAAGATGAATTTGTTTTTAGACCTATGTTCCTTGGAGAAAGTTGTTCAATTTAAGGGCGAAACCGGGCCTCCACTAGCGCCGCCACTCAAGAAAAAAGCGGCAAAGTGCGAGTCGGACTCGCGCACGAAGGGTTCCGTACCAAAAAACCGCAAAAAAAAAAAAAACCTTTGTTGTATGGGAGCCCCCCTTAAATATTAATTTTATTCTGCTTTTAGTATTTGTTGTTATAGCGGCAACATAAATACAATCATCTGTGAAAATTTCAACTTTCTAGCTAGCATGGTTCATGAGATACAGCCTGGTGACATACAGACAGACAGACAGACAGACGGACAGCGGAGTCTTAGTAATAGGGTCCCGTTTTTACCCTTTGGGTACAGAACCCTAAAAAATCATTACAACGAAATAACTATGTTTAATAAAATTCTGAAAAATATAAAAACTTATTAGTTATAAACTATTTTTGTATGCATCTTTTCCTGGTTTAAATGTGTTTGTGTAGATACAATCTGGATTAACGTCTAAAGTGGCCACTTTGGGCGTTAATCCATATTTTAACTACGCGAACATATTTAAACTATGACAGTTAAATAAGATAGTAACTACACAAACACTTTTAAATCAGGAAAAACGCATACAAAAATACAAAAGATAGGTAATACTAGTTTTTATATTTTTCAGAATTTTATTGCTTCCGCGGTCCTGTGAGCGCCCTTCCATCTCATGTCGCACCGCAATCGTTTGCGTTTTCTATTAACGTGTCTCGACTACTATTAGGGTGGCTAGATGGATGTAACAATAGGGTATTTGACAACATTTAAAATCTACTACTAATTGTGGTCATCCTAACAGATATTGGCGTAAAAAAACACATTTAACTATTATATAGACTAAATTTAGTCAATTAATTGATTAATTTCACCTAGAAAAATGCAATAATTTTTGTATTTTATTCTGTGGCGAAAACGCTCTAAGATTACTGATGACGTCACTTGCCTGTAAATAAATATGGCTTCAGGCGTTTGACACGACCATAGACTTAGGATCCGTGATTGATGGCTGTCAAATGGCTAAGGATATTACAATGTTTACAGGCTAGTGACGTCAACAAGTCACGTGTCCAGCGCCATAGCGTTTTTGGCGCGGTTTTAAAATTTTAAACTTTAACATTGTTTTTTTTTAATGAAATACATTGATTTTTCCTGAAATATCAATATGGTGCGCTTATTACGTAATAAGGAATAATTTAAAATGGTTTTCCAAAATTAGTCAAATAGCCTATTATGTAGTTATTTCGTTGTAATATTTTTTCTTGAGTGGCGGCGTTAGTGGACGCACGATGAAATCTTAAGCAACAGTGTCACCTGTTTCAGTATTGTTACATAATTTGGTTTCACCGCATACAGGATCATTTTAAACTTACCATCAAAATTTCAAGGATGTGTCCAGTCTATGAAACTGAACAACTTTCTCCAAGAAACATGTGTCGAATTTCGCCACAAAATTTTGGTCATCCCATACTAAATTGAACTCGTGAATCGTGATTTCTTTAATTTATATGGTATTTTATATGGTATGGTATTTTATTTATAGTAGATTTTTTTTTAGATTTTTGGCCTTGTAAGCAAAGATTTCTATGTGTATAGTGTAGTATACACATAGAAGTCTTTGCTTGTAAGGATTCCTTAGAGAAAGTTCTTGTTCAGTTTCATGGACTGAACACATGCTTGAAACATGCAGAGCCTATCTATTCAGTAAGTGCAATTAAACGCACCTTATCAAGGTCCTCGCAGTCAGAGTCGCTATCGAAGGAGTCGATGTCGTCGTGTATGGGCGGCGGCGGGGCGGAGCGCGCGCCCTGCGCCGGCGCCGGCTCCAGCGACTCGTACAGGTGCCCGGAGTCGCTGCTGTCACACTCTGTGGAGAAAACATCACGCGTTAATACGTAGATATGAGGAATCCAAATATGAAGCAGAACTTTAAGGTCGTCGAAGTGTCCAGTCTAGGGTAGTCTCAAATAAATCAAATATATTGTATGGCAATAACAATTGATAGTTAGTTAGAGGTGAACAAAATCCAGGGGGGCAGCTGTCTTCCCTGCCCCCCCCCCCCACCCTTGGTACGCCCATGCTCAGAAGGCATAGTTCAGAGTCTAGTGGGTATGACTCCAATCGGAGTGAGTCTTGCATAATCCCGCTGCTTGCCAGGCACGGGGTATGCATAAAAAGCATTCTCACGACTCAAAAAAAGGTCTAAAATTAATCGCGGCGTACCTACATAATTTATAAAAATCCGGTACAGACTTTAACCTCTTATTCATAAAAACAAACAAAGTTATAGGAGGCTTATTAAGTTTTAAATTTCCATGGTTATTAACATTATTTAAATATACTGTATCGGGATTTTCACCATGTACCTTTTTTAGTCTCAAAAATAAAAAGGTACATGGTGAAAATCCCGATACAGTATATTTAAATAAGGCTTATTAAGTGTTTAGTTTCTTTCACGCTTTTGACAAAAGATAAAGATAAAACCTAGGCTTCTACACAAGTGGGTACAAAGTTATAGGCATCTTAAGAGAAACCACCCAATTGTGCAGAAAAATAAAAAAAAAAATAAGTAAGCGAGAAAGAGTTAAAATTAAGTTAGGCAATTAATTTTTAAAAATACAAATCATAAGAGTGTTGACATAAAGAGCTGAAGAAGGTGGCTGGCTGGCACTACTTGGCCTAGGGCGGCCAAGAATGTTAGTCCGCCACTGGGTTCAATAGCTAAAATAGAATTATTAGGCGTATACGAATAAGGCCGTATTCCTTTTACTTTTGTGTGATCAAAAGTTACTTCAGGAACTAGTAACTCTATTGGATGGCAAATGTCGCCACTTTAGAAAGTGGAATTCGATGGGAATGTGTCCATGACGTTCCACGATCGTGAACTTCCTAGTCTTTGATAGGCGAGCACTTCCATCCTAAAACTGGCCTCCAAAGGTAAAGATTTGTAGTCAATTTACTCTGAGAAAATAATAA
The DNA here is from genome assembly GCA_943789525.1 of Agriphila geniculea. Classification (NCBI taxonomy): domain Eukaryota; kingdom Metazoa; phylum Arthropoda; class Insecta; order Lepidoptera; family Crambidae; genus Agriphila; species Agriphila geniculea. The sequence goes on from OX038876.1 coordinate 3,430,919, forward strand.
CTTTGTCTTCCTTTTAGGGTTCCGTACCCAAAGGGTAATAACGGGACCCTATTACTAAGACTCCGCTGTCCGTCTGTCTGTCTGTCTGTCCGCCTGTCTGTCTGTCTGTCTGTCTGTCACCAGGCTGTATCTCATGAACCGTGATAGCTAGAAAGATGGAATTTTTACAGATGATGTATTTCTGTTGCCGCAATAACAACAAATACTACAAATAGAATAAAATTAATATTTAAGGGGGCTCCTCTACAACAAACGTGATTTTTTTTGCCGTTTTTTGCTCGATATTCATAACGACAACAGGTAGACAGTTGAAATTTTCACAAATGATGTATTTTTGTTGCCGCTGTAACAACAAATACTAAAAACAGAATAAAATTAATATTTAAGGGGCCTCCCAATCCCATACAACAAACGTAATTTTTTGCCGTTTTTTGGTACGGAACCCTTCGTGCGGGAGTCCAACTCGCACTTGGCTGGTTTTTTTAAGGCTTGGTTACGCTGGAACATTTGTCTCTGTTTTTTTTTCTTACATGTAAAGAATAATAAAATAGCCCCACTTCTGTATTTTTAGATGATTTCGTTGTTATTTTAATCATTATCATTATCACAATTGTTTTTCTTGAATAAAAGTAATTGAAGCGACTTCACAGTACCTACCTTATAGAATTCAATACGTTTCCTCTATTATTTACTTCGCCAAAAAGATGAACCTACTTTTGGTGATTTCCTTTTTTTACAATCTGTAAGGTTTATATGCAGTTTAACATTTGCAGCAACTAGAGAATCTCATTAGCTTGTCGTATGATTTTTTTTGTAGCTACACCTTTACGTTTTCTTTATAAAAAGATAAACCTCCCACACCATGTTTTCATACTACTGACCCTTAAGCCACGGAAAGTGATTATGCAGTGGGAATTCAATAAATACAAAATCTAAGTCTCAATGTATCTAGTTCAGAAGAGTATACTGCGCATCTAAACAACAAGCAAATTGTGTAAAAACTAAGCTAGAATAATAATAGAAAAAGTGCAAATTATGATTATAAACTTACCTAGATATTCTTATTAGAATTAATTAAGCACAGTAAGAATTTACTGTGCTTCTAATGAAAACTAAATGGTTGCAATTTAGGACTTTAGACCTATCCGATTTGTTAGACAAGAGAAAGTACCCAGACGGCTTTGTTAAGTTTTTTATTCACGTGGCTCAACTAATAATTTCGTGGTCTAGCTGGTTCGTTCCTTGCATCAATGAAGGACCTTTCACCTCACGTTACAGATTTTTTTTTAATTTTCATACAAAATGACTATGTTATATTATTACGCATGTCATTATTATTATATGTTATTGTACTTCTACATTCTAGTCTAGATAGTGAACATTGTAGTGAAAAATCGGCTAACGGCAATCGAGATTATAGGTTACTTTTAGCTCTAAACTTCTAAACTTCCGATTATTGTTTTGGATCCGAGAAACGCATATATCAAGCTGCAATAAAATTAGTTGCCAGCCCATATTGTAAATACGTGAATTAAATTATATAATAAGGTAATAAATATCATTATTATTTTAAACTGCTTTTTAATATTAGATAATAAGTACCTATATCATTCTATTGACAGAATTAGAAAATAATAAAAACGTGTTAAAAAAATTACTGTTGTTTATAAAACCAAGTTATACTTATCAGGACCCTGACTGTTAACTGGAATTAACAGGGGCAAAAACTATATTGACAAAAAACATCCAAATCCGTATCGAAACAAATCCATAAACGTGCAGAAACGTTATTACAATATTTACAATAAATAAATAATGCTGCTGCAAAAAGTTTATCAATTTGAATCTGTGCAGTTACTGTCAGACACCAAAGTTGTAGGATATTATTCCATCCGAGTTAGTTATGTCGAAAGATAAAACTTTGTGCAGCAGAGCATTTTAAGTGAAAATAAATCTCATTTCAACTCCTATCTGTTTTTCTTTCACCTATCACGAAACAGTCAGTATGATGGTGCAGTGTGCAATAGTGAGGAGAAATGTCAAGGTCTTTCGTTGCGCAACAGTGGTCAAGCATTGCCGGCACCTGCCGACGACGACGGCGTGAGGCAACGCGCCGGCACGAGGTGCTGTACCGCCCGTCAGTTTCACAACGCGTGTCACACACACTTTCCAGTCATTGTGTTGCACTTTGCCTTTTAATTCAGATCTGGTTTTCCCGTCTGCATTGAAGTTCTAGGATTCGTGAACTTTAGATATTCGTAATCTTTTTACTTTTTTGCAATCAAAAGAACAAAAACTAGATTGAATGGATAAAAACATGAGTCATGCTCATGCTACATTCGTATAATATAGTTATTTCATAAGGTTGAATTCGAGAAAATTCTACTAAGGAAGTTTAAAATAAGCACCCTTCTAAATACTTTAAAGGGAAATATAAGGAAAAGAAAACTTTGATTTATTCAACTCTATCTCGCTGATTGTACAATGTTTTAGGAAAAGGGGTATCTATATCGAAAGGAAACATAATTTTTCTGGTAACTCAATAGTTATAATAAGCATCAAGTATCTATCGTTACGCTTTTTCTAGTACATATAATTATTGTTGCTGAAAGCTGCACCGGTTAGACGGGTCGCGATCGCAAAAAGATGGCGTGTGTTACAGCGTCATGGCCCGAGAAATTACCCTGGCGGATTGTAGCGTTACATAAACTGCTATCTACAGGTCTTATTACAAAGTTGTTATGCACGAAATGCAAAACGAAACATAAGTAGAGAGTTGTAGAGAAATAAAAAACATGAAAAGAAAGAATGAATGACAGACTCATGCATTGACCGAGTCATAGATAACATAAGTCAACGGATTGATCCTGAATAATAAACAAGAAATAAAATGTAATAATGAGACCTCGGTCATATTTACACAAATTTATATCATATTTAAACATATTTTGCTTCGATTGCTAAAGCACATTTCAATTTGTCTCCAGCAATTCTGTGAACAAAGGTTCACTAGTTATTATTGAAAGAACTGTGCCTGGTACTTCATTGGTACTGTAAATGCTAAAAATGTTAATATTGCAACAATGAATACCTACTATTTGCCCATTAATGAGTTGCCTTGTTTTGTACCGCTTATTGTGTACACTAATTAAAGGATTCTAACTCCACGAATTTTATTTGTGTCCATTATTATCAATAAGCTATTAAAGTTGGTGTCAAAGCGTTACGTTCCGGACTACAGCTAGGCCACAAAAAAAAGTTGGAAATCTGACTTTTTGACTATGCCATGATGAAGACGATAGTTTGTCGGAATTTGTCGCACAAAAACCAGAATTTGTCGGGCTTGCGTTTAGGAGATACGTGTGGCGCAGCTGTAGAGACGTCTCTACAGCTGAGCCACACAGATCTCGAAAACGGAAGGTCGTAGCGAAAATCTGATTACTCGTGTTTGCAGCCGTTAATTTGTCGGAATTTGTCGCACAAAAACCAGAGTTTGTCGGTCTTGCGTTTAGGAGATCTGTGTGGCGCAGCTGTAGAGATGTCTCTACAGCTGAGCCACACAGATCTCAAAAACGGAAGGTCGTAGCGAAAATCTGATTACTCGTGTGTGCAGCCGTTAATTTGTCGGAATTTGTCGCACAAAAACCAGATTTTGTCGGTCTTGCGTTTAGGAGATATGTGAGGATACGCTGTGGAGACTTTTCTACCTGGATCTTGAGAAAGGAAGGTCGTAGCGAAAATCTGATAACTCAAGTGTGTAGCCGTTAGTTTGTCGGAATTTGTCACCAAGAATCAGAGTTTGTCGATCTTGCGTTTAGGAGATATGTGAGGATTCGCTTACGACCTTTCGTTCTCGAGATCCAGGTAAAAAGGTCTCCACAGCGTATCCTCACATATCTCCTAAACGCAAGTGGCCCAGCTGTAGTCCGGCACGTCAAAGCGTTTACTAATGAAATTAAGGAAGCTCTTTATTTGTATTTTCTCATTATCAACTTCTTTCGCCATTTACTCATAGCCAGGTTTACGATTATGAGTATAATAAAAGTCCGAAATACTTATTGAATATCATCTTTCGTTATAAGCTGTTACTGATAGGACATTTACTTATAGCGTCGTTCGATTCAACTAGAAAGTCGGTAAAAGTGCCATTTATGATCGAGTTACCCATAATAGTGTAACTGCAGCGGCGGAACGCCCGAATAATCGGTGTTTGCTACAACTTGTTGTAAGTAAACCGAATGACATACCACACCAGCCACATCCGCCAGTCGTCAGTCTGTGTTGATAAACAACTGCGTTCTCCCACACTTGTATGGAAGTTGCAATGTGAAAACTGAGTTAAAAATCTCAAAACAGATGTTAATTTAAAGAGTGAACAAGTTAAACATTGTTTTGAAACAATATTGTTTGAAGACAAATCAAACTCATCGAAATTCGAATAGGTTGAACAGATTTTTCGTGGTTCATTAGTATAGTTTCTGTGGCTAATAGAAAACAGAAAAGAACGAAAACTGGTGGTGGTAGATCATCTCATCTTTAACTTTTAGGTTTATAATTTAAAGGTTTACGTAATACGAGCATGTAAAAAGATCATGTTTGTAAAGTTTTTAGGGTTATTATTACCAATAAATGCAATGAGATCTTGAATTTCGATTTCGCCATGTCTCAGCACGGTTCTGATGCTGAGCCAGCACTGGTGCTCCAGCACCTCAATAAACTTCACCCTCTCGGCCACGTCCGGCCTTCTTCGGGAGAAGCACTTGGCGTCCTCGTCGTTCTGGCTGTAGTAGGGGCACTTCGCACTCGTATCGATGTACACCGTCGATGGAGATGTTATGAACACTACAACAAGGGCGATCAAGGTACCTTAGGCTTCGTATATTCTCAGATCAGAATAAATAAATGATAATCGAGAGAGCATGAGAACCGAGAAAGAAAATATCTCACAACACTGAACCATGCGAAATAAAGAAGGAAAACTTTCAGTAACGCCTTTGAAAACAATATTGCGTCGTCTTCGCTTTTTTGCAGAGTAATAACTGCAAACATTGTCAGCTCACGACTCAGTTATTGAGCAAGTGCAATACAGCTTTGACACGCGATATTCTACTGGAATAAATTAATATGTTAATCTTGCATTTTGTTACAAACGACAGTGCTGCAAATGCAAATATATTCAGCATTGGCTCAGTTCGGGAGACTATTTACTTTCGAAGCCTGTACCTTGATCGCCACAGTTCCTCCGGTAAGTCCGCGGCTTCAGTGGCGGGCCGACCCCACTGTTCGGAGGCCTTTCCGATACCATTTTTCATCATCACTTATTTTCACTTTATCACTTCACTTCTCACGATAACATTCCTTTTTTCACCAGGTCAGTCACCTCACCACTTTCTATTTCAGCATTTTTGTCGTTGCGATTAAAATTGTATTGTTGAAGTTCTCCGTCTACCTACACCTACCACAAAGGATTCATTAGTTAGGATTGATTTCCTTATCTCGGCCGGTTACGCGGTCGAGTTATAGAAAAAACGAATTAAGTCGCCGGCAGCTGTGAGACTCGTCGGCTCAGGGCCAACTGGTTCCTCGAGAGCGGTTTATTTTTCACAGTTTCAATGCTAAATTCAAGTCGTTGCAAACTTACCGAGTAATCATAGTTCAGACAATTATTTAACATTGGCTCTGGTTAATGCACTCGAATTTTAGATAGTTATGCTTCAACAAGGTTTTTATTTTTTGCTCTCATTTAAACCGACTTTGAAAATTCTTAATTTAAGTTTGAATAAACACGATAAAAAGTATCTTTCTGATCCAGTAATAAACATGATTACACAGTCATGTTTATTACTGGATAAGACTTTGTTTATACAAATAAAAGAAGATATAGATAAAATAGATTGCAACAACTACTTAGCCGGTGAATTGACCTATACATGGAAAGATTATTGTTATTTTCGATAAATCACAAGAGCTACCAATAAAATCGCGCTACATTGACACTAATCCCCAGAAATACGTTTGTCGCAATTTATCAGTTTACATAGAACCGTTTATGGTGCAGTTGCAAAACGAACGAGATACAAGCGCGTTTGTATATGGCGTTGCAATCAGAGCATTGCGGCTTGCGAAACAATGAACGCGTACCGAATAATTTGTTCCGCGGAAGCAGAACTAGTGATCAATTACCTGGAGTTATAATTAAATGAAAATCTAAAGTAAACGAAACATCTAACAAAAGGGTCATTGCATGTGGAAAGATAAAAGAAACGATTTGATGGTTGCGTATGATACTTGTATGTTAGGATATTGGAATTTGGAATGTAGAGCCCATTTCTTCCAATTGTTTAATTGTAAATTAGAATATGCTCATTCTAAATTACTCAATAAGTAGAATTCTATAGATGCAGATATAGGAATGCAAAGACCTAACAGTTATGGTGCAGTATGCAGATATACTGAATTGTGGTGATCAGCTAAGCCCATAAAGTTATCAGTCAAGTCATATTGGAGTGATTTAAGTCTTTTGCATAGAATCGAATACCATAGGTATAATAATAGATGATGTCAACTTGAAAATTGAAACAGACTTTACCGATCATCAATTATTAATTGTAAAAACCCAAGAAATTACAACACAAGTTTCTCTACCTAATGAGTTCATTAGCAAAGTGTTTGGGAAAATTATCATTCATAACCATTAACAAGGGCCTGTTTTTAATAACTAAAGCATTGTTTATGACCTATGTTAGAAATACAGTATAAATGACGACGGTAATCGTACACAGTCGAACACCGAACACCAAAGAATTCACTTCTAAAATACAACTTTTTAGTTATATCAATAATAATTTTGTGTGGAATGCAATAGTCGGCCATTAACGATACAAGGTGGCTTTATGTTGTAAATTTCGTGTACTTTGTCGGTGTGGACGGTTCTGGGTAGTCGACACAGCGGGTCGCGACTGCTCATAGGTTTACTATCTCTACTTTAAATAAGCCTTGATCAAGTTATGCAAACAGATGATACCTCATTAAGCAAACATCCTAAACTTTCTAAACAATTCTGTTACGATAAAGACTTTTAAGTGAATGGAATTCGTTAAGTATGAACTTTTTATTAAAGAAGTTCACCATCTAAAAGTATCTGTCTGTGAATCCTTTAGATGTTAGACATGAAAATACATGTATCAAGAGCGAGACTAAACATCACTTTGATATACAGAAACGAAGCGTGACGAAAGATAACGTGTAAATTAGCTGTACTGAACCGGTGGTTAGAAAGTAAATATAAAAACACTTTTGTGTCAACATAATTATTTGCTCGAGCCACATTTGGTAGTTGTAACTTTTCACTAACACATCACAAGTTATGGACAGCAGCGTAACCGGCCGGCAGAATCACAAAAGCACTTGCGAAATTCAACAATACAAGGAACTGACATTTTGTTGACGGTGGTGGTGGTATTATTAATTACACTATTATCGTTGAATTTTTTGCGGTTTCATTTTTTGTTGTGTGTATATGCACGAATACTTTCACGGTCGGGTGACGGCGGCGGCGGCCGTGCGCGTCCGTCCAAGTGCGCGGGCGCAGGGCTAACTCGCGAGCGCGCGGTGTTTACCCCGCGCTGTCCCTCTCCATCACGACACGAGCCTTATGTTGTGCGACAGCGAGTGGGTGGACCAGAATTTCCATTTAAGCACCATCCCTCACGTCATATCATAATATCTTACATCCTTGTTCATATTGCCATATTGCAGAAAAGTTATTGCAATGCAATACGAGCGACGCTACAATGTAGAATAACGAATTATTCGCATACGCATAGTTGCACGAAAAAAAAACAAAGTGAAGGTAGACCATGTGTCTTTGATGATTTTGCATTTTCATAGACTGTATGTAGGGTCTAGATTTTTTAAATTAAGACACAAATTGTTATAAACTTATAGTATTATTAATTAGTCTAGCTATTTTGCCCTATTAGTATTAACTTATCTGTGAAAATGACGAAAGTCTAATAGTTGGAAACGAACCAATTCGTCGAGGACCACATTTTACAAAACTGGTTCAGCGAGACTACTGAAATCTAGGCCGATTTGTAATCAATTAAGCTATAAATTATTAGCACAATAGGGAAACTAGCAGCTTAGATGCCGACAGCGCGAAACAAAATGGGAAAAACTCGAAACTGCAAATAGTTGCTAAATGAAACGCTGCAGGAATCTGGAACGGTGCTCTCGATCATGACTGCATCGAATGACATAACACTGACAAGTCGCCACAAGTGGGGCGAGTGAGTTATTGATCCCACGTTCGTCGGAGATTTTGACTGCGTTTCTTGCGCAAGTGACTTGCAAAATAGTACCGACCGAACCGATATAGAACATTTCACCAACATTTCAGGCTTTACGCTTTGCTTGAGTGACAGACTTCGCGTGAGGTTGCCCAACAAAGGCTACGGCTGAGTCGGAGATACCATCGACTTCCTGACCAACATTAAGTTTTATTGGAATAAAAATGAAATCTATTTATAACTCGAACATACTAATTTCAATGTCACTTTTTCAGTTAGGCTACTTACTTATTTTCCCTGTGACTTTCATTTTCAGTTAGGTTTTAGGTATAACAATTGAGAATGTAACCACAAAGATTAGGCTTCCTAGTGAGTGTACAACTTAACTTGGCCATTGTTACTAGACATCAAAGCGTGTTTTTCATGTGAATTAACCACAATTTAAAAATAATTTAGCGAAAGTAGTTTTTCCAACTACTGCGCGATGTCATCTATTATGTATTGGAGTTGGAGCAAGAATTATTTTACACTTTTTACAAGATTGTAAGCAGTTGGACTATGTATCTTCTTTTGATCTGATCTCTAGATTAGTCACCGGCCACCACAGTGCCGTTTATTTTATTGTCACACACAACATTGTGATATATAGTCTGATTTTTCATTTATATACTTTGACTATCATATCACTTTGTCTGCTAAGCTTTTAAGCTTCGTATGCTATCAACAATAATGATTATGGTAACATAATTGTATCTTAATTAACAGCTTTAACAGATGTTATGCATACTGTATTAATTTGTTGTAATTCAATGGACAACGTCTATTCTCGGTAATTTTATTACATTACAGATAAACTATAAATAATGAACTGCGTTCTGAATAAACTCGCATATCACCATGATGTCTCGAGTCATTGCGTTAAACCATTCAGATGTAGTCATTTCAATAGAGATCATTATTTATATCAGTCATGGTTCATTTTAGATTGCTTAAAAGTCGTGGCGTCGGGCCCAAACTTCTTTTACGGTCAAGGATGAGTAATGCTGTACCTTGTAATTCTTTGTTTGAAAACAAACTGTGAAGCCAAGGGAATAAGGACTTTCTACGAAGCATTCATCATGCTGTCGATAGCAGGGACAATAACAACGACCGACGACGTGAGAAGCACGAGCCGAGGCAATACACAGAGGAATTTACTTTGTGTTTTTACATTAATCACTTTTGTTTGTTATTTTGATAATATCAGTTAATTGATAATCTAACAACAATCAGCGATAAGATTGAAACTTTCTCTGATAAACTAAAAAAAGAAAAAAATCCAGCAAAACGGAAAATATGTTCTAATTTGTACACTTTTAATGACTGTGCCATCAACTAGTAAGGCAGTATGCGATTGTAGATTCGGATTAGGTAGGTAGTATGGTCAGCAACGTTGTTGACTGTACCAATCAAGAAACAGCGAACTGGAAACGAATAATGTTAATTTCTATTTCCGTGGAGAAAATAACAGATTTACAAATCGTGTTGCATGATGTAAATTAAATGTGTTATTTTACGCGCAGCAACTAAAAAACGGCACTCACTCGGAAGAGAATTTAAAACCGGACAAAAATAGCATTTATAACACGAGGATGTATTCGTCATCGTTGGCGTCTTAAAGTAGTGACGCAATAAGGCTTGTCTTGCTTTATGACAATTGAAAAGTTGAAGATCAAGTAAGAGAAGTCGACGTGTACCGTCAAATCCTTCCGTATACGGTTCGGCTACCTTTCCGCGAGGTCAAGGGTCATCGGAATATATTCGTTACATGACAAACATTTTCATATACATATCCTACTGGTTACTAAGCTTACACTCCAGTGCCATTCTGGTATAAATTTCAGTATTTATACGAGTGATGAAGCGTGTCATTGTTTAGTGTTCTACAAATTATAAATCGTAGTAATTGCGTCCTTATTATCATTACATCAAATAGCAGTTTGCTAGTTTAAAGCTCTAGTTCACAGATTTATACATTAGCCTATCATCAATTCGATTATTACTTCCCACGGTTGCTTTGACCTCAAAACGCTGAATGGACATGACTATTACGCATCATCATTATTAAGAGTAGTTTCACTTATAGACATGGACAGGTGGCGTACACATGAGATTAATCTGAGAGAACCAATGATAACAACACGCTAATGTCGGATTTTAATGAATGATGCAAATAACGAATAAAATGTTAGATGGTTACCTTTTGTTCCAACAAATGAGAACAATGACACCGATAAAGTAGAACGAGAAGAAGCCAACATTACAAATAGTATTAACTATTTTGTAAAGACGCTTAATCTAAGAAAATTTAACCATTGTACTTTTGCAAGTGCTGTAAAACAGGTATACTGGAACGAGGTTAATGAAATGCTTAATATTCAATGAAACGCAACGGCTACAAGAAACAATAATAGCAATAAGCACGTTAAAGTTAATTTCATTAATGCTTTCATATCATCCATGCAATCAGACGATTGCATGGATGATGGAACTACCAGTGAACTTGTGGCCTTGAAGAAATTGGCCCACTTCGCAAATGTGTATGATTTTAAGAGAGATTTCGGCAGAACGTGTGACCTAGACATAAATGTCGCAAGTTTCACAACAATTTAGATAAAGTGGTAGTCATTATTGCATTTAGGAAAGAAAATTGATGGGTTTGGAAGAAAATCTTAGCTTAGAACAAGTTCTTTTTCAAAATATGTCTGTTTTTCGTAGTAAATGATAACATTGGATTCAATTAATGGGAGAGTATAATAATCTGTTTTTCAAATAAACCGGTATACCTAAAAATGTACCTACGATAAATCTTAATAGTATAGTACACAATAGTCGGTCACGGTGGCTGAGCGCGATTTCAGCTGGGCGGCGCACGCGCACCCAGCGAGGAAGTCCACTCCGATTGGCGAGCACAATGCCTTATTATAAAATAATGGCCGCGTATGTTTGTCAAATTACCAGGAACACTTCAATGATGATAGCCGAACAATTGGGCTTGTTTTGTTTTAAGTGGAATCCTACTAATATTATAAATGTTACATAAATGTTATTATATATTAACCGCCTCTGTGGTCTAGTGGTTCGCCCACTCGTGTAAGACGCAGAGGTCCTGGGTTCGATTCCCAGGGGGGGTACAATTTGTACTCGGTTTGGTTGGTGGTAGGGCTTATTTCAAGTCCGCCTGGCTAGCAACCACCATCTTACCTAAGTCTGACGCCATAACAACAATTTAAAAATTGTTGTGTTCCTGCAGTTAGAGGTAAGATAGCCAGTATTCCGGGTGTAGTGCGCTTCCACCTTCGGCCTTATCGTCATTTAATATCAGGTGAGATGAAGGCCAAGCACTATCCCGTTGTGTATAAAAAAAAAAATGTGAAAGTTTGTGGGTTTGGATGTTTGTTCCTCAATCACGCAAAAACTACTTAACGAATTTGGTTGAAATTTGGCACACAGATAAGTAGATAGCCTAGATTGAAACATAGAATACTTTTTATCCCGATATTCCCACGGGAACAGGAACCACGCGGGTGAAACCGCGGGCGGCCGCTAGAAGAAAGATAAAAGGAAATTATTTTATAATAATACATTTTACTACGAATAGGAAGTATAGTGCAAATTCAACTGGAGCAATGGCGTCAGATAATACCGATGAAAAACAAACCTTTATCTCAATATAAAATAACGCTGTTAAATCGGCCAATCCGTTTGAGAATAACCAAAAACATGCAAATTACAAACTTTAGGGCAAAATCAAAAAATACTCATTTTTTGGGGGTTGAAAAAACATAAAATTCAAAAGAGTAATTTCACCACTATCAACAAACATAAATCCAGCACTGCACACTGTGAGGATGAGGTGTCACGACTTTAAGTACAAGGAAATACTCACATTAATTAATGTCACGATCACGAAAACTTTTCACCACTTAATATTATAGATCTCCATTGTTTACTATACCAGTCAGTCAGGTTTGCTTGTTATGCGATGTTTGGAGACTGCTATCTATGTAGGCCAGTAGTAATCACAATCATATCAAGAGACCGAGCGAATCGATATTAACAATGTGGGGAACTTTTTATAAGTACTCTGTATTTATTTATATCATGTGGTGGAGTTTATTTGTTGCAATAAATTATTTAGCAATAAATGTGTAAAATGAAAGATTAATTTTCCAGGGAAACCTAACAAAGGACAATTTAGACAATGGGTATTATGTCAGTGTGTGGTCAAAGGTTTGTGGAAAATCTAGCGGTAATATGGTTTTCCCTTTATTTCGATATCTTTCACATTTGAAAAATCATTACATTATTTCGTGTATTTGCTGTTGCATATGCTGAAGGATTCAACAGGTATATAAAAAAAAAATGATACAGATGACATCTCACCAGAGAATTTAACCCAAATTAGAACAAGAATTTTAGAGAAGGTAAGAAGAAAATTCCTCCTTCAATGGGCTGTAGAGATTTTCCGTGTGGGCAAAATGTTCCAAAATTAGGTGGATTCCCAAGAACTTGAACTTGCCCTTTGAGATGACCGTGCCAATATTCTTCGCTCTTTCGCTTCTTTATTGATTGACACTTGATTGGATCTGACTTATTACAGAATTGATTTTAACAAAATTGTGAACTTTACTACTTACTAAAATGTTGTATGTAAAATTGTAAACTTGAGTTTTTACTTTAAAAGCCATTACCGCCATCTATTGCATTAAGCAGTCTACTTTGTCATACTATTCGAGACTCGAATAATAGAGTAAACTAGCAAGTATTTGGTCTTACTTAGCGAGCATTTACCTCTCGGAATCCGGCAACGATTAGCTGCCGCCCACGGCTGCGCGGGCGCAGGTCCGTGAACTTGTTGCAACACGTATAGTGTTTTAGGCGGATTTGTACATTTTATGGCCAGCGTGGGAGCAAATATTATGTTGACGATGACATTAGCATTATTAGCTGGACACTGTATTTCTCAAGTCCTAAGTACCACAATTTATAAGTCACTAGCTTCCGCCCGCGACTTCGTCCGCGTGGATATTAGAGAAAATCTTAGGGAACCTTCAACCAGGATCCGACCAGCCGTTTTTACGCGATTAGGCGGGTCACCATCACCACCAAGCGCGCTGCCTCGCGAGGCAAGATGTTTGCCAAGACGCAAGACGCAAGGCGTTTGTCGCACGAGGCTCACTCGCTTGGTGGGGACCCGCCTAATCGCGTAAAAACGACTGGTCATTCCCGTTCCCGTTCCCGTTACCGTCCCGTTCCATTGCCGTCCCGTCCCGTTGCCGTCCCGTCCCGTTGCCGTCCCGTCCCGTTCCCGTCCCATCCCGTTCAGTTCCCGCCCCGTGCCATTCCGTTTCGTTCCCGTCCCCACTCTCATTCCATTCCCGTCCCATCCCATCCCATTCCGTTCCCATTCCCGCTCTCGTTCTCGCTCCCGTCCCGTCTGGTTCCCGTTCCCGTCCCGTTCCCGTTCCCGTTCCCGTTCCCGTTCCCGTTTCCGTTCCCGTTCCGTCCCGTACCATCCCGTCCCGTCCCATCCCATCCCGTTCTGAATCATGTATGTCCACCGAGTTGGACTTCAAAATGAATGTCATTTTCGCAATCACCATCCCATAAAATGTCAAGAACATCATCCATATATAGATATTAATGATTACTTACCCTATTTACCACCTAAGGGGTTGATTTGCAAAATCACAAAATATATGTTTGCCTATTTATTTTAGGACGTGCTCCTACGAAGTTTAAAGTTATAATGTCTATTTTATATTTTTTTTCCATAAGTTTTCCATACAAAATTTTAACCCCATTTTCACCCTTTTAGGGGTTAAATCATGTACGTCGTGTTGGACTTTATAATAAATGTCATTTTCGCAATCACCATCCCATAAAACCTCAAGAACGACATCCATATAGATTTATATGTTTATTTACCTATTTACCCCCGAAGGGGTTGATTTTCAAAACCACAAAATATACGTTTGATTATTTATTTTTAGACGTAGTCCTACGAAGTTTAAAGTTGTAATGTCTATTTTATATTCATTTTCCATACAAAATTTGAACCCCATTTATCTAGATCTGTAACAAAAACATTTCAACGCATAATAACTGTGTTTTTCTAAAGCTTAGCAATCTAGAGAGACCTAGTAAGTCCCCCTAGGCTTTAAGCTTAATGGCATAAGGTCCATTTTGTCGCAGTTGTCGTTTATTATTACATTGCATTTTTTTTCTGCACATCATCTACGACGCCATCCTGTCGTCCTTTGTCAATATGACCAAATTTATGACTTACGAAAAGTGGGTTTTGTTTTTTTGTAATAAGTAAATTTGAGACCAACGTCATGTTTAAAAGAAATTTATGACCCCTTCAAGTGTTAAAAAGGATATTTTATCTAGTAGAATTTGTGAAGTCTTTAGTAGAATTTGCCTGAATATCAGATTTCTAAAACTCTTGATTTTTACCACATGTGACATTTATTTGTTAAAGCGTCTGTTGGATTCTAGGAAGTTACAGTTTTGTTTCTCATTAGTTTTTTTTTCTCTCTGTGTATGGTCCCTATTAGTACCACTACAATGTCCACCAAGTTGGACTTCAACATGAATGTCATTTTCGCAATCACCATCCCATAAAACCTCAAGAACGTCATCCATAAATAGATTTTTATGGTTATTTACCATCTAAGGGGTTGATTTTCAAAATCACAAAATATATGTTTGCCTATTTATTTTAAGACGTGCTCCTACGAAGTAAGTTATAATGTCTATTTTATGTTCTTTTTTATAAGTTTTCCATACAAAATTTGAACCCCATTTTCACCCTTTTAGGGGTTAAATCATGTACATCGCGGACTGGACTTTAAAATAAATGTCATTTTCGCAATCACCATCCCGTAAAACCTCAAGAACAACATCCATATCGATTTTTATGTTTACTTACCCCATTTACCCCCTAAGGGGTTGATTTTCAAAACCACAAAATAAATGTTTGTCTATTTATTTTTAGACGTGCTCCTACGAAGTTTAAAGTTGTAATGTCTATTTTATATTCTTGTTCCATATAAAATTTGAACCCCATTTTCACCCTTTTAGGGTTAAATCATGTACATCGTGTTGGACTTTAAAATAAATGTCATTTTCGCAATCACCATCTCACAAAACCTCAAGAACGATATCCATATCGATTTTTATGTTTACTTACCTCGTTTACCCTCTAAGGGGCTGATTTTCAAAATTACAAAATATACGTTTGCCTATTTATTTTTAGACGTGCCCCTACAAAGTTTAAAGTTGTAATGTCTATTTTATATCATTTTTCCATACAAAATTTGAAACCCAATTTCACCCCTTTGGGGGTTAAATCATGTCCACCGTGTTGGACTTCAAAATTAATGTCATTTTCGCAATCGTCATACCAGAAAACCCCAATAACGACATCCATATCTATTTTTAGGTTTATTTACCCATTTCACCCCTATTTCATCGCCATAGGGGTTGAAGTACTAACAATAACAGTATACGTTGAGTTAGATTTTCTTCCATAAGCCTATACTATAAAATAAGTGATTTTTACTTCGAAAATGAAGGATTTTCTTCTATACACAACTTCATACCCCATTTCACCCCTTCGGGGGTAAAATTTTGAAAAACGCTGAGACCCTTATTTATTAATTTTCAATCGTCAGCCTAAACACAAAATTTGAAGATCCTAGCTTCAAAACTGAGAGACTTTCATACAAACTTTCATCCCTTATTTCACCCCCTTAGGGATAGAATTTTCAAAAATCCTTCCTTAGTGGATGCCTACACTGTATGAGGTATCTGTGTGCAAAATTTCAAGTCTCTAGGTCCAGTGGTTTGGGCTGTGCGTTGATAGATCAGTCAGTCATTCAGTTTACGATTTTATATATTAAGATTAGGTTTCGTTTGTTCTATAAATGTAGAATTTTCATGAGCATAACATTGCGGTGTGTTATTCTTTCCCTTTTTCATTAGATGTTGTTTAATGCATTGTCTTACGAAACGACGAAGTCTAGTCGAACGATTTATGTATTTATAGATTAAAAAATGTTGAATAGAATAGTTGATTTGACCTAGATGAACTTTAGAGTTGAAGACAACCTTGATGCATGCGAATGCGAAATGTCACCCTATGGCATTTCCAAAGTATTAATCATGCGGTCAACAGTTTTAAGAAGCATATAAAACTGTTTTCGCGAATCAACTCATTAATATAACATAAGATATTTTAATTTATTAGGTAAGTACAAAATTGATATTAAAATCTAGAATTGAATAATCGTGGAATGTGAGCGTAGGATGCCTGTTACCGCACTTGCGCAAGAGGTAGCAAGTTACTTTACGATTATGGATAAAGTTATGCATTATGTTCATTGTTCAGATTACTTCAGATGTCTATCTATATTTCGTGTTAGTTCCTGTCTCAAGGAAAAAACTGACTAGGATAGGTACCTCATAATCGCAATTCATTATGATAAGGCATTAAATCTGTGTAATTAGTCTTTCATAATAACAGGAACTTCATATTAACGAATCCATCGGAAATACAATAATAAAATTATAAAACTACATGAAAGTTGATGAAAGCTGCTGTAGGAAAACGATTGGCGCACTAGCGCTCTCTATCGTGATCGACGTTCACTGCCGCTTACGTAAATATTAAACATCTTGCAATGGTAGCGTAACACAGTGGTGTTGTGTTCTTAAAACAGATGGCGCTGTTCGTGTAACTGCGGTTAATGATGTGACCGACACGGCCCGATATTTTTTTTAAATAGTAGGTTTTTTAAATATATTTTATGGAGATTTTTAGTTATTAAAATGGTTTTAAAATTACACTTACCTTTATCTTCGCCTTTCGGTTTAGGTGATTTATGCCATTGGTGTCTCACTTTCTGCGACCAACTGACTGGGCTCCTTCGTCCTCGGCTTCGTTCACGTACACTGTAATAAATAATTTCTATCTGATATATTCTGGTACTACGTACTGAGCTTTCCCCCATTATTTCAGCACTGAGCTACATACCCACGTATTGAGTTTTCGATAAGGATGTTTGCTTTTCTCTTAGGAAATTGTTATTACTGGTTATCTAAGATAGCCTTTACTGCGCTAGTTAAATACTGCAATGATTTGTATCAAACGTTTATGAATGCTGAAACTGTTAATTACACGGTTCAATAATTGAGTATCTATGAGTATCAAAGTAGGCTGGTAATTTATTATGATTTGAGAGAGCATAGGATAGAACAACTACTTAGGTAAGGTAGTTAGATAGGGCGGAGAATAAATTATCTTATCAAGAGTAAAATTGAAATATACAAGGTGTTTGGAAATAGCCTTATAAAGTCATTAAACAGAACATTTTTTACAAAAAGAAGCAGCTGTTTCATACAATAATTAATAACGAAAATACCAAAATGTTAGAAACAGCTGTATTTTTTCGCGATTTCAGAGTTGATTCCATAGTAAAAGGTGTTCAGTTTGATGGTCTCTATCTACCATATTCAGCTTTATAAGGCTATTTCCAAACACCCAGCAGAACTCAGATTTTAAGTGATAAAAAGTAATGTTAGTTACTTACATTATGATTTTCTGTTCCTCATTCTTCTCTTCATCAGAGACGTCAACCCAATCGTCGCTCCGGTCACTCCTGTCGCTCACGCTCGTCTCGCTGCCCGGCACTTGGAAAGTGATCTCCTGTCCGTTGTAGCTGAGCACCGACCGCTGCCCGTAGATGCTGTTCGTCTTTTGTTCACTAGACATAGTCGACTGACTTATGTTCGACACCGTGTCGAAGGACAACCGTTTCTGAACCGCCGATGATAATTGTTTTCTCAAATTATTTCTTAACTTCACCATACTTGGACTATTCGGAATGCTCTCATAGCAATGCGACAACGAACCGTCCCCATGTTTAATAGTATCGTAAATATTATCTGTGTCATTGTACCCAGTATAGTCTGATGATATAAAGGAATGTCGATTACTGTAACTGGGACTGCTATCTTTGGATTTAGGTGGTCGTGGTGGAATTTTCTCATATATCCTTTCTGAACCAATTTTCTCGTAACTGACAGTGGACGTTCCACTGACAGATTTTGAAATGGCATAGTTTTTGGTATTGTCTGCGGATGGTCGGTAATCTTCCTTGATTTGAATACCTGAACTTGAAGTTAAGCAATAGGGTTTGATTGGTGATTTGCAATATTCATAGCCATCGTCGCTGTCACCGTCACCGCGTGTTCTTTCTTCCAATTGGTCTTCACAAAGTTCATAGTTGTGTAAGCTACATTCATCACCTTCGGGGTGCGATCTCATTTCCAGCAAACATTGGTAAACATTTTCACTCGGATTCGATAGTGTCAGCTCGGGAGTTTCTGTCTCTTTAGGTATTTCTGGTAATGGACAATTTATTTTTGAACCTCTATCCGTCATTTTAATTGGTATTATGACAATATTTTCAGTATCTCTTGGCTCCAAGGGTTCATAATCGTCTTCAACTACTGGTTCAGTTTTCGGTTTAGACGTGTATCCTACAAGAACTTCTTTGTTATAAGCTTCGATTAGATTACTTTCAAAATCGGAGTCTGACTCTCTCTTATCAGTGTTTTGAGATTCATTGTTTACAGATATGTGAGATTCTCTATTGATTGGTATTTCAGTAGTCTCACTTGTGCATGTTATAGTAACTTCATTCATAGTTACACTTATGAAACTGTAGGGGCTGTCTGACACAGATTTATCACTATCAGAATAAATCTGTGTGCTACTTTTCCGTCTCCATAGAAACGAATCGTTAGGGGTTATATTTGGGCTAATCTCTTGATATGTCTTATCACTTTCTTTGGGAACATTATTGTCAGGAGATAAGAAGTTGTCTTGATCATGTTTCACTTCATTGACATCCTCTTGAATGATTTCAACTGCTTTAAGCGGTAATTTTTCCGAATGAATGTAATTTGTTCTATATTTTTTACGATCATAAAGAGGCTCTTTCTTTTTGACTTCTAATTTGACATTTTTATCTGGTTTTTGCATTGGTTCATTGTTTACAGTTGGTTTAATAGTTTTTATTTTTGGGACACCATCTTTAACCACAATATTCTTTGTTACTACTAACGATGTCTTTTTTTCAGGTACTTTAGGTTTTTCTCTCAAAGGAATTGTACTTTTTGCTTTGTCTGTCTGTTTTGTTAAAGTATTATTAGAATTTGATTGAGCTATTTCGCATTCAAATTTTTTGATTACGTTTTTTACAACATTGCTGTCTTTTACATTTTCTTTGTTCAATCTAGCATCTGTAGATTTTACTGGTGTGCCATCTACGGAATCTGATCCACTTTGGTGTTCACTAGAGTCTTGATACTTTAATAGTTTTTTCGAAGTTTTTGGGATTTTCGTGCCATCTGATTTAGACCGGATCACACGAAACTTGGCTGAAGAACTATCAGTAATTATCATTTTATCTATTGAATCCATGCTTGAACATCGTTTCCTGTGATTCCGCTTTCTTGAACCTCTTTTTTGACGTAAAACTATTTTGATGTTTGGGCTCGAACTGAGAGTTGACGAAGGCGTAGAACTGTTGCTGACAGAACATCGTGATGACGATTGTAAATCCTCAATAGTTTTTGCAATTTTGATCTGTTTTGTGGATACCTTATGAGATTCAGCTTCTAAATTATTAAATTTCTTAGTTAATTCTGAAACCTTATTACTTGCAATAGTCATTGTAGTTTTTGAGGCTAGGGGTGGACGTCTGTAAGATGTCGATGCATTTTTTATTTTGAAACTTACTTTTCTGTGTTGATGTTGGTCGATCTTCTTTTTAATGTTAGGTGAAATTTCAATTGGACTATAGGTAGTAATATAATTTTTGGAAGGGGAAACTGGTTTTGGATTTTTCCCTCCACCCGTGCTTCTAGTATCATCACTCCCAGTAGTGATAGCTATTTGTGCATAATATAAATTAGAGTCCAGTTTTTTTGTATCTTTTATTAGTTCAGGTGATATGGATTCCATGGTAGAATTTAAAAAAGCCAACTTAGCAGCATTTAGTGATTTCGTTCGATCGGTTATTGTCGGTACAGGAGGTTTTACTGGTATTGTATACACATAGTTATTACTGTCGCATTGGTCTTCTTTTATGGCCATTTTATCAGATTCTGGTAAAATCAAGTTTTTTATTAGAGCTTTTATGGTACTATGGTCTTTGTCTTCACTGTTGAAATGTTTAATAGACGAAATTAGATTACTCGTTGTTATCGGTTCTCCTTCCATGAGGTTATTTAATAACATTGGTGATGGATATCTCTGACCACTTTTCTACGCCATCTGCAACAATTAAATACCTTTATTAGAGCGATTGTAGGAAATGATTGCATGAACGTAAAATAAATAAAACATTGCATCACAGATGTAGGTGCGACTATTAAAACGAATTGCGTGGTTCTTTAAAAAGTGGACCACGCAGTGTAGCGAAAGTAACTCAGTGCTATTGTCGTTTAAGAATTTTCCCGAGTTCATGTTATTGTGCGCAAAGTTCCCACGAGACAGTACATACAATATATTAGCTGTACGACAGGTGCAACGATTTGTTTGAGTTGTTATTTCCATGTTTTCATGTTCATTATGTTCTTAAGCAATGACAGAGTTTTGTAATGTGATAATTAGGTAATAGGTATCCAAACAGGCTCATTTCGTTAAAGCTAATCAACTAAAAACATAAATGGATATTGATTTCTATGATCAATAATGTGCAGGAATCATTAGCCACGATGTGCGATGGCACAAAGCCAAGACACAGCCATTATGCCAAGGAGTTCATAAAGAAATGAAAACACATCATGCATACGAATTACGATGCAGACTGATGGGAATGGGAGTCTGTAATAGTCTGCAATTTCACAGCAAATTTGAATAACAATGGCACTAGCTGCCGATACTTAGATCGGCTGCCAATAACTGTGTATTTATGAGGATGACAAAAGTGGCATTGTTTAGCAGTTTGAAATTCGTAGGCTATTGTGGGAAGTTGGACAAACATACATACATGCATTTTATTTTATTGAAGATGTTATGTAAAATTTAAACAAGCTTATTAGTAACTATTCAAGTTTAATTTGAATCGTTGACTTATAAAGAACATTATTCCGCCAAAGCGATTCCCTACGAAGATCCCAAATAAATACAAATATTTATATTAATGATGTTTTTCTGAATTTGAAAGCTTGTTGCTGGGGAAGTTAACAAATAGATAAGCAAGTACCTAATTGTTAACTGTAAAGGAACAGAACATGTGGTTACATAAAATTGTACCTAGTTGATAGAGATCGGAGACACGGTTGGAGCTGGCGAGTTGCTGATTAGCTACATCAGGGTCGCAGGGTCAGAACGTGTTCCTTTCACTATGGGAACATTCCACTTATCATCTACTGTTTATTGGAAACATCTGTTTAATTTGCATTATCTCTGCTTGCAGGGACGTTTTTCGGATTTATGCACCCTATGCGAATAGGATTGGGCCGCTCCTACACAGTGTTGCCAACTTTTCTAGGCGCTAAGCCACCATATACAGACACCAAAGGGGAGGAGTATGAGTAATTTTGTATGAAGCTCCCCCACCCCCTTCATACAAAATTACTCATACAAAAAAGGCAAAAAAAATCCTGTCTAGCAAACCCGGCTGCGTAGCGCGATTATAGTTAGTTTTATCCATAAATTTTGTAATATCATCTATTTCTTGAAAAAACGGCCGCGTAGCGCGATTTTTAGTCAGTTTCATCCACAAATCTTGTACTCTTGCCTGTCTATTGCGGCGTGCGGTAGCTAGTTCCATGCGGACAAAGTCGCATTGGCCCGCCCTCCGGGACTGGCCGCCCCGGGCGATCGCCCAAATGACCCTATGGAGAATACGTCGCTGTGTTTGTCAACATTATAAATGAACGGAGTGACAGTTGAAAATCCAATAGTCACAGTTGAAAGTGCAATTTTCACACGATTCGAAGCTTATAATAACTAGTGATGAATTTAATTACGAAACCTAAGACCTACGTACGCTCTTTCGCCTAGCCTAGCAGGACATTGTATAAAAAAATACCTTAATAAATAATAGCCTGGAACCTGGTTCGTCGGCTACATAGTCATAAGACTTGGAGATTACCCAGCAAGGAAGTATAAAGAATTCATGTTATTACTCAATCGGCCGCATCGAACCTCCTGATGGGCAATTTCAAATTTTAAACGCGCACGCGCAGGCGCACGGTAAGCTCTAGAAAGTTGCTAAATACGTGATGGAAACCGACACACGCGTGTCCAGCCGCACTAACACCATGCCGCAACTCTACAGTTATCTAACACGTGTTAAAAATAATTTCCATTTTAATTAATACGCTAATTGGAGATTTTGTGTGTTTACATAAATATCAGACAGCATTACATACATTGCTTTAACCTAAAATAGGTTTAGCTACACTTATGTAATGTAAACAGAGACGAGACCATTGACTATCCAGACCACGGCTACAACTAACAAATACTATTTTTTTTTTTTTTTTTTATTTATTAAGGACAGCTAACAAGAACATACACCAAAAACAAGGCAATGATACATTCAAGGGACTTACATGCTACAGTGTTGTCTTTTTTACAAGCTGCCACGACATGCATTATATTTAACTATTTAATATATGATTATAAGTATATCTATGTATCTTGTTTTATATTATTTATATTAATATTCAGGGCCTGTCTCACAAATCCCGACTATGCTAAAACTTAATCTGAATAAATTCATATCTATTCGCGAAACAGGCTCTTCTTACATTTTTGATAAAAAAAATGGAAAGAAAGAAAAAAAAACATTTTTTTTTTCTTTACTTCCCTTTTCTACTTAACCAGTGAATATGGCACATTTACAAAACGCTAATTTAGTTTACAATGGTGACAAACGGTATTTATGTGCATCTGTGTAGGAAAATAATTAATTAAGTATAACTATTGTTTAAATCGTGCAATTAAACAGATTATATATGTATTAGTAATAGTAAGCTAGATATATATACATACAATTATATATATAAATATATATAAAGCTTACAGTCTTTTTAATATTTGTAACAAAAGATGCTTGAATGTAACAAATTTAGAGTTAATATCCAACGCCGAATCTTTAGCAAGTACGTTAAACTGGCCCATGGTTCTACTTATAGTTGAAAAATGACGTAAGTTGCTTTTAAAAGATTTTTGGGAAAATAATTTGAAACGTGAGATTCTAACAGTTTTAAAAGGGATGTGAATGGAGATATGCTCTAAAAGAAAAGGACAGTCCAATGTACCATTAATAACCTTATGTAAAAATAATTGATCTAATAGCTGTCTTCTTTTTTGAAGACTAAGTAAATTGAAATGAGACAAACGTTCATCATAAGATGGAAGTTTTTTTGCCAAATTGTGCTGAAAAGCCAAGTGCCAGAGAAACCTTTTCTGAATTGATTCAATACGTTTGATATGAACGTCATAACGCGGAGTCCAAATAACACTACAATATTCCAACGACGATCGTATCAAAGCATTATAAACAAGAATTTTACTCTTAGAACATTTAAAACTTTTCGTGTTACGTATTACAAAACCAAGAATTTTAAAACATTTCTTAACCATTTTATCAATGTGACAGCAAAAGTTCAGTTTTTTATCAAAATAAATGCCTAAGTCTCTAATCTCATTAACATTACATAAATCTTGTTTTTTAATTTGGTATGTGTAAGAAAGACTCATTTTTTTTCGAGTAAAGCGAATAAAGTTACATTTCTTTATATTTAACGACATTTTATTTTTTTATATACCATGTTGGACGCATAGATGACTATGTCGAAAGGTTTTTATAACTGCTTATGGGTCCAAAACATAGAATTATGAGCTTGAGCTTTCTAAAGCTCCTCCTGGGTCCTGACATTTTTCTTACAAAAAAAGACTCGGTCATGCTTCTAATAAAATTAGTATCGCCTAACTAATCTTCCATGAATAGATGTCAAAAGTGAAAACCGGCAGTACAAAGACTAAAACAAAAGCAACTAAAAATATCTTAGCACTGGCAACACACAAACCTATATAGCAACAAAAGAGCGCATTCATGATCGAAATTCAAACGAATGAAGAATGCCAAACTTTTCCGCCTGAGAACTGGCCAGTTTGTATAACTGTTGCCTATAACGGCACATGTGCCCGATGAGTTGTAAACAACTTTGCGCCCGCGCATTTTACGTATCTTTGACGATTCGAGAAATGGGCGGGAAATGTAGGCGGCAGTGATGATACTACGATATGATGATGATTATTTTCATTAACAATATTAATTTTTAAGTGTACATACACTGTTAATTTTTAAGTATATCTAAAATGTAAGTGCATTTCTTCCCTATACTAATCGAGTATTACAGTTAAAAGTTTCAATTTCAATTAATCTTTGGTCAAGATATTGAGGTTTGTTTATGTCCCAAAATTTTACTGATTTCTGGATTTAGATCTCATTCATAGAATTACACATGCACGCGTAATCAAAAAAGATTAACTTGTTCACCTACATAAATCATGAAAAGAATGAATCTACGCACGCGTCTTGCTATTTTTATGAGTTTGCTGATTAATCAAGATATTTTTTCGAAATTTTCATACTATTTATATTTATTTTTAACTTTTAACTGCACGTTCATATTCAGAAATGTGGTCTGATATCCCCATTACGTTTTTTGGAATATACCAACATAAAAATTAACGGTGTATAAGGGCACTATTCTGTGCTAAGGTTTAAAGAATTTTAAAGATTGAGAAAACTGACAATGTTAGTTTTATCTAACACCAAACTTATAGGAAATATCCCGTTTGTATTGAGTATATTATCTGTCACATTCACATATATCTGTCTTTCTCGCTAAGACCAAACTCGTTGGGTCTAAGGAAGAAAGCAGGATGCGTCTACCTTGTTAGAAGCTATTCATAATCTCATAATGTATATGCTAATGAATTTCACTGTTTGTGAAATTGAAAACGTGTCCTGTACATGAAAAGCAGTCGTACTTGTTTCTTAGGATCTTCCATGTACGTTAGTAACGTTTACACTTGTTGTTTTGAAATTATAAGCCATACAACACTCCTCTATGCTTCGATCACGTTTATGTTTATTTCTATTTTTTTTCAAAGTTCAGATATTATCAAAAATACAAGGACTCGATCACAATTTCGGTTTTTTTTTTATTTATTAGGGACAGTACACAGCACGATATTATTTAGAGTTACGTACATATTTAACAATTGTGTAGGCCAATTACGACTATCCTACGGTTTAACAATTTAGCGCTCGAATTAGCGTCACAAGATATACATTTATTATTATTTTATCTATATCAGTACCAAAGTGGTACTAGAATTTAAAAACTTAGAAAAGAAATAAAAAGTACTCAAGGGATGCCTCACTCTCAATCAGAAAAATATAAAAGAAAATAAAAATCACTTTATGAATATTTAACTATATAGATATATGCATTTGGATTTTCTTAAACTTTCACACTGTTTTTAAGGTCGAAATTTTAATTGGTGCTATCTGGCGGACAAGAAATGAAAACGCCTATAATTATTTCCAGCTAGAGTGGAGTATTTCGACCTTCTGGACTAAAATAGGAATTTGAGAACTTAGAACTAATATAAAAACTGAAAATTATACTTTTGTTAAAATTTATGAACCTACTTAAAAATTTTCATGATGTCAATTTGTACTGAGTCAGTCTGACACATTGATGACATGACATAAAGTTAGTAATAAATAGATCGTGAAGACACTAAAAAATATTATCTTTATATTATCCCTTTCCTCACTTTTCTTCTCCGTTTTTAGGGTTCCGTAGCCTAAATGGCAAAAAACGGAACCCTTATAGATTCGTCATGTCTGTCTGTCTGTCTGTCTGTCCGTATGTCACAGCCACTTTATTCCGAAAGTATTAAGACTACACAGTTGAAACTTGGTAGGTTGATGTATTCTGTTAACCGCTTAACGAATTTAATACAAAAATAAGAAAAATAAAAGATTAAGGGGGGGCTCCCCATACATGGAACTGAAACGGAAAAATTTTTTTTCTGCAAACCAACACGTGTTGTGTGTGTATAGATAGATCTTTAAAAATGACATTAAGGTTCCTAAGACAACTTTTTCTCAAAGTCAACCGTTTGAAAGATATTCACCGCCAAAGTGGTAAAATGTGTGTCCCCCCCCCTTTAACTTTTGAAATAAGATAGTGAAAAATCTAAAAAAAATATATGCTGTAGATCTTAATAAACACTTTCAACCAAAATTGGTTTGAACGAGATATAGTAATTAGTTTTTGAGATATAGCACATTTTCCAAAACCGCAAATATCACTTTGTCATTCATACCAACACTGTGAAAAACAAAGTTATTTTTACAGACGAAAAATTATAGGTGGTATTAAATATGGTATGGTATAAGGTAACTACGGAACCCTATGGCGCGTGGCCCGACACGCACTTGGCCGGTTTTTTAACAATTTAAATTAAACCGAGTATTCGGCATTTAAACTGACTTACTCAGCCGAGTACGAGTACTATAAAACTTGCCGAGTACCGAGTAATAACCGAATACTCGGTGCAGCTCTAGTGGAAATAGATTGTTCATTTGATATTATTTTGTGATAAAAATAATATATAAGGTAAGATGTAACGACATCCGACCTCGCTTCAGATTCGTCAATACTCATTCATATTAAACGATGTTACTTAACCAGTGCCAATTTATTACAGAACCATAAATTAAAATACATACTTG
This sequence comes from Agriphila geniculea, assembly GCA_943789525.1. Lineage (NCBI taxonomy): Eukaryota > Metazoa > Arthropoda > Insecta > Lepidoptera > Crambidae > Agriphila > Agriphila geniculea. The sequence goes on from OX038876.1 coordinate 3,458,103, forward strand.
TATAATTCGCGGTGTTAATTAATTAATCTGTATGCAAATCTGTGCATGTGGACATGTTTCTGAATTAGCTGTTGTAAATTTCAAGTTTAAGTGAAAACTTTGTCAACTTTAGGTGAAAGTTATTTACTGGACAATTTGCCATAGTAAACAACGGCGTTTTGCTTGCTAACAGTAAATAAATGAGTTTCAACGTCATTGCCAGTTTCTGTAAAATGACTTTTAAAAGACAGAGACGCGATAATGGTGTTGAATTAGTAGCTTAATAGAGCTAAATGGCGTTATAAATGATAAGAGTTATTTTTAATTGCACGTATAAACTTTCTTCTGAAGGTTTTATGAAACAGTGACGCACAGCCGAACGCTCAAAATTAAATTAATCTGTGAAAAAGTTAGTACTCATTGTTTCAGTCCTGTGTTATTATTTTTTCATAGATTTAGTAAAGATTTTGTAGGAATCACAACAAAACGGCACCATTTATTTTGTTTATCTAAAGTGCTAACGTAAGTGAACTTTGCATTTTTCTCGGAATTTCCGAGTGACAAAACATATTTATTTACACAATTACTTAGTTGTTCTGATGATAAGTATTCTGCTTTTGTTGATTTGGGTCTAATGATAATGATCTGAAATATCCACATGGGTGTCAGTGAAACATATCGATTCGTTTGGTAGGACGTAAGCACGACAACGCCATATAGTAGGTACAGTAGCCCGTAGAACATTTAAATCACCAAAAAGGTTACCGTTTGCCGTTGTGATATAGTTATTTATTACGAAATTATAGATACTTTAACCCATGTTTTACAGATCGCAACCCGCCGTAACCTATATTTGTATATCTCCAAAAATGATATTTTTTTATTTTTCAAGGTTTACCACATGGTTTAGCTATTGTCGTGTTCTACAGCGTTGTTTGATTGCCACTACTAATAGTAAGACTTTGGAAAGTGATTATACACAGATTTAAGACCAGATAAATTCCAATCATTTTCATCAGGTCTTAAATCTGTGTATGGCTACTTTTTATAGTCTTACTTTTATCTGTTGCAATCAAACCAAGCTGTATAACACGACAATAGGTAAACTATGTGGTAAACCTCGAAAAATAAAAAAAAATATCAATTTTGGAGATATACAAATATAGGTTACGGCGGGTTGCGATCTGTTAAAGTTGGGTTAAAGTATCTATAATTTCGTAATAAATAACTATATCACAACGGCAAACGGTAACCTTTTTAACCGACTTCAAAAAAAGGAGGAGGTTCTCAAGTCGTCGGTATTTTTTTTTTTATGTATGTTTTACCATAACTTCGTCAGTTGTTAACCGATTTATACAATTCTTTTTTCATCATAAAGAACATAGTTCGTGTGTGGTCCCATAAAAAAATTACAGAGATCTGGCTGGTAGTTTTTTCATAATCCTGAAAAATGTCAATTATTTAGCTTGCCATCACACGTGTTTTTACGGATTTTCGAACATAACATCTTTGTTTATGTACCGATTTAGATGATTATTTTTTTGTTTGAAAGGGTATACTTCAAGAGTGGTCACATTTTAATTTCATCGGTATTGGACTTTGAACTTCGAAGATACACAAGGGAACTCCTCAAATTCAAATAGTATATGTAAAGTGATTTGGATTTTGGTAGGTTTATGACAATCCAAAACAAATCAAACCATGGTCTGCGATGCAAGGTTCTGGACTAGACTTGGACTACGAAGACACAACGGAACTCCTCAAAAACAAACAGCGTAAATTTGGAATTTGAGTTGTGGGCATTTTACCATTGAAAATATTTTATAAAGTTAAAAAATATTTACATGCTTACAAACCTACCACTAAAAAGTTGAAAATAAAAAACTTTTTTAACAAAAAAGAAAAACCTCCTTCAAAAACCCTGAAACAAAAACAGCTTCAAAATTAAATACCTCTAAAAAAGCGAGAAATAATATTCAAATCATTAGTTACGCAAAACATTATTAATAAAACACGTCTAATGAAGTCGAAAGCCCCACCCGACTATCTGAAAAGATATATAAAAAAATAACTTGTCTTCCAGCCCCACCCGACTTCAATAGACGTGTTTTATTAATAATGTTTTGCGTAACTAATGATTTGAATATTATTTCTCGCTTTTTTAGAGGTATTTAATTTTGAAGCTGTTTTTGTTTCAGGGTTTTTGAAGGAGGTTTTTCTTTTTTGTTAAAAAAGTTTTTTGATGATTTATATGTTCTACGGGCTACTGTACTAATAGTACAATGACAATACTGCCGATGTTACGTGCCCAAAGTCCCAAGAGATACTTAAGATTTTCCTCAAGCAGTGCTTGATGTGAAATTACATACTATGAAAACTACAAACAAACTATTAACGTAATAATAACGCTAAAAACTTAAATTCTGTGGGTCTCTCTCTACCTTTATTGTATAGGGAGGGATAGTCCAAGAAAGAATTTTTTAGATACATGGAGTAATATTAAATGGAGTGCTAAAATCTAAAATCGTGTTAATAAACGCAACACAATGGCTGAACGGATGTATTGCAAGTTTTTTCATGTTATCGTTTGCAAAAGTTATTTTTAGAACACTTGGACGATGAACTGTAATATTAAATGTATGCAATGCAACATGTGGTTACTGCACAGAACATAATATCATAATATTTGCTTTGTTAGAGAAATAAAACTTTGAAAGTTGAATGAGAAATAGATTAAAAAATTCTGTACCTTTATTGTGCCTTGTTCATAAAATCAAACAAAGTTAAATATACAAGCCTCCTTATAAAGTGATTTGTTCCTTTACGTTCCTTACTCTTTTGACAAAAATTTTAATATAAAACATATCTTAAAATAGAAAATAGGCGGTTATAAGGCCGTAAAAATAAAAAGAAATGAAGGATAAATATGATTGTCGAAAATGAATACTTTTTATAAGCTTTTATTTAGTTTCACCTGTCCGGTCTTTATTTGTTTGTCTGTCTGTAATCAAATCTTGGCCGTCCGCGGATTAGCTCAGTAAGCTATGTATAATTTTACTGTATGAATTTGTATATTAATCACGCCGACAAAATGGTGGAATAAAATATTGATAAATATATTTTTTAGTGTTAAGTGGGGATGAAAAATATTTTTCTCGTCAATCTCATAATGTGGGGTGTCGTAACATAGGTCTTTTAAAATCATTGTATGTTTGTGAAGACCACTTTTCAATTCAGGGATTCGTTTTTTTAATTTGTAATATTCATACTTTAACGGGTTTTACATTACATTACATTCTCAACAGTTAACATTTCATTTCATACTCGTTTATCAAATATATTGCATAGTATGTGTAGCAAGGAATTAGTACAGTATTGGACGTTAGTACTATTAAAATATTCTGTGGTATTGGCACTAAACTATGGTATTGGTGTGGTATTGGTTGCATATAGGTACTCATGTGTAGGAAACATTTACAGTATCAGTGTGGTATTGGTGATCAAATACAATACCAACTACAACTCTGTGAGCTTTTAGACCTTAGGTTAGTTTGTGACATTTTTCGAAATAACTGAAAAAATATTTGCTTTTTGAAAAATTTCGAAAAACTTAATAGAAACGAGTTCTATATAAGTACTACATCTCTGTCAGCCTTTAGACCTTACGTTAGTTTGTGACATTTTTGAACATTTTTCGAAATGACTGAAAAAATATTTATTTTCGAATAATTTCGAAAAACTGAATAGCAAAAGAGTTCTCCTTATAGCTTATAAATCCTGCTTATAAAATTTCACGAGAATCGGTTGAGAAATGCGACCTGTAGAGGAAAACATACGGACAGCGAGACAGTGGGACGGACATACGAAAGCATTTTTGCCCAAGCTGAAACGGAGACGCTACGCATTCGCTCGGTCAATGAAATTACACAATGCTGATTGGCAAAAACGAAAACTATTTCAATGCCACTAGAATACTGATATTGACTAACATATCACGGCATAAACAGATTGAATAAAAACTTGTAAAAAATAGTTTTCAGTTTTAGGCTTCAGCAATACTTAGGTCTTGAAACCTTAATATGTGCTTAAATTCTCATTCGAGAGTAAAAACACTATCGAAACATAAAATATTAAGGTTTTCTATAGTCTAGTCACATGTTAAAGATAGATATTTACATGTCATGTTGTAAGTATTCATAAAAGGAGGACAATGGAAGGATGTTAGGTGCTTGGAACAAAATATTATTACAAACAATGTGAACTGGTGACCTAATGTTTTGAATGGTGCCCGCCTATTCAGGGTGAAAACCGATGACTTTATCATAATTAAAGCTAACACTTGCATCGATATTACGTCAAACGGTTTCATAAGGCACGATCGTTTTATTGACTTACACGGAATTTTATTTAAATGTTCTTATCTAAATAAGCATATAGGTAACTAACATATAAGTACTTATTATCGCCTTGTAAACTGTTACCATAATTAAATAAGCTTTACATACAACAAAACGTTAACACAGATGTCTATAGTTTGCTAATAAAGGAAAACATCGTGAGAATACTTTCGGTTTAGGTATGGAAATACCCTGAGAAGCCAGGTAAAAATACCCATAAGTAGGAAATTAATCCCGTAACGATTTCAATGGAAAGTCGAAACAAAGCTGATGATAAAACAGAGTCAAGGTTGATAGAAAGACGCACGGACGGACGACGACGCCGGATGAATGGCTTTTGTACAATACGCATTGTTAAACAAAACAATGTAATACTTACAACCAGTTAAAATGAGTACTATTTGTTGATAGCATTGGCCCTAATGGGGAGGATGAGGGTACGAGGATTTGGCATTAGATAAGGTTTCTGATAACATTCCCAACTTTATAACCTTTTGTCAAATGTCAAAGCTTATATAGACATTTCTGCTTGTAATGTAATGCACCTAATCGGAATGTGAAGTGAAGACCTCATACATATGATAATAATGCCGAATGACCAAGCCTTAGATATAATTGGACATGCAATAACGTTATCGAAGTTACAACATCCCAAATGCAAAAGGTAGGTATTAGATACTTACGCAAATGTACAGCATGAAAAAACAACAGCAATATCAGTTTGACATATGAGATTACTTAAAGATACTACACCGCTTGCAGTCTTGTTACATTACATTGCATGTTAATAACTTAAGTAATTATTGTAGTCGGTGGCGCGTGACCACATAAAACCTTAATCACTGCCAGATATGTCTTAAAATCGAATAAGTTTTTAACTGTTTTTGGGACCAGAGTCTGAAAAGTACCTAATCACTAACTCCGATATGTCATGGAAAAAAAATATATTGAAACGTGAATTATCCTGTATATTTAGTGATACAACCGTAGCTGTGGCTGACGTCCGAATGATTCATTAGTATAGAAAATAGGCCCGGGAAGTGATACTTTAGTTTAAACTTTGGCTGGGTTTACATCTGGCATTGATGACACAGCAAATATTATTTTTTCAGTTTGTCTCCTGCATCTTAGTGCAAGCGTATTCCAGTAGACAAAGCTATGATTAACTACGACGATCTAGTTTAGGGTATTTTTGGAAACTTGGTTATTTTTTTCCGGTAAAGTAACGAGTTCAATCTTCGAGCAAAGGGAAATGTAGTTTTAACCTGACATGACCCCTCTCAAGATTGCCATTTAAAGTGTATTGCAAACCAGGAATGTGGTAACTTTCACCGCGCATTGAATTCACAAAGAAACAATTATTATTGAAGGGGACTATAAATCGAAAACTTTCATTGGTTAAGTAATCGGTATGCTAGCCAAGAACTAAATATAATTGAAATTGAAAGCTAATATATTGGAGAACCTATTACGTTTCGATGAAACGCTCGTTATAAACAAATCAATTTTATATTAAGGACATTGTTTCTAAATGATTGACTGTTAAGACACGATTTTGTATAATTTGCATTAGTGATAAACAATTTGAAATTTGCATTTTAACGATGAGCTGTAAAAACACAACCTGAATGCGATAACTGGTAGAACTAATTCAAAGACCTTGCATAGAATCGAAAGTTAATACAAGATGAAATATTAGCTATAACAGATTCCTTGAAATGAATGAAATCAACAACATCCGATTTGCTTTCTCTAGAGCAGTTGTTGTAAAACTAATTATTCATACAACGTGTTTACACGCGATAGATAATGACTTAGTATAGTAATAGCCTTTATCAACATAATTTTTCATAATAATTTATAGTTTCCATACCTTTATCAACAATGGCAATGGCAACATCCGATTCAGCACTGCACTAATACACAATCACAGATCACGCATTGATACATGGTCAATTAGCCACTTGTTTGATGAAGAGCAAGTTATTATTAGTGGATTATTAAAGATCTTTGCGGGAGGTGTTGTGGGTGTAAACACGAGAGGCGCAGCACACGTGCGCACGCGAGACGGCCGCGGCAGTTATGTTCTATGGTTGGTTTGGTAGTGTTTGTTCTCTCTGCGATGACTGCGATGTCCGCTTCGAAGTGCGATGACATGACCCAGTGGAAATCGGGTGAACTGGACTACCTGGGTAGATTTTAGAAGGTTTTATATTACAGTTAGCTACTTTGCTACTGGTTAAAGCTTCATTAATTCTGCCATATTTACGGTTATGGGAAAGCTCAAGTAAAGGACCAAAGGCCAAACGAACAAAATTAAGAGTTTATTTATTTAGAAATCCCTACCTTAAGTTGTGTTTCGATATCTGTTGGATGAATGATCACAAGAAATGATGGAGACTTTTCCAGATATCAAAGGGTGAAAGATAACTCTTTAATTTTCTATAGCTTCTATTTCAGAGGGGTTTATTATAAAAATAGCCTTGCATAGGACATGTCGGTAGCTTAATAATGGACAATGGCATGACAGGCTTCGCTGGTGCCGGCCGGCGACAGCCCGATACATCCAATTACCGAAGAATGTGGGTCACTATGCTTGCCTCATGTTATAGGCGAACCTGTGTTGCCGCAGTGGCATTTTGTGTTTCACGCGATGTGATACGTCTTGAGCTTGACGTCAGTGATCACTAAGCAACGTTTTATGAAAACAGATTATCGTATTCTGGAGGAAACAACCCTATTAGTTTAGGATAATAATTTGAGGATAAATTATTTCTTTATAGGAGTTTCTTCCTTATTAATTAGGTTCTGTCAAAAATAAATTAAGTTTATATATTTTTTTAAATTTATATACGGTTAATTTTTAAGTATATCTAAAAATGAAATAAGTGTATCTCTTCCCTATTCTAATCAAGTATGTACAGTTAAAAGTATCAATATTTAAAAATTGGTCAAGATATTGAGGTTTGTTTAGTTCCCAAAATTTTTCTGATTTCTGGATTTAGAGCTCAGAATTACACGCGTTTAATCAAAAGATCTTGTTTACCTACGTAAATAATGAAAAGAATGAATGTGTGCACGGGTCTTGTTGTTTTTGTAAGTACTCCGATATTTTCAAACTATTAATTTTAACTTTTAACTGCAGTCTGCACGTTCATATTTAGAAACGTGGTCTGATATCCTCATTTCATTTTTAGATGTACTTAAAAATTAACGGTGTACCTAATATGCTTTCATATTGAGAACGGTTATTAGTTTTTGTCTCTATGTAGAGTTCTACTGTAACGACAAAAAATATAGGTAATGCAAACAGGAAAGATTGCAGGAATACACTACCATATCAATCTTAATGAAACTATTAATCTAAAGTATGAGCTAATCGAATAAACATGCCTCGGAGAGCATAATAATAAGTGTAAAAAATGTAGAGATTCACATAGCTGTATAATGAGGCGATCAAGCCACGCAGCCGAGTGGAGATGAGCTCAAGTATGTTTTTGCCGCGCCATCATGACGGCATGATTCCAGCGGTTACAGGTGAGTATCTAATGGCCCCAATGTCAAGTGTAAATGCTATAACATTGAAACTACTCCAAACGATGCGGGTGCGGCTGACCTTCTCCAAAATGTCTTTACTTATGAAGATAAACTTACGTACTTTGTTTTGTTACTTCCATCTTCCACAGAGATAACTTTACGAATAATTTCATAGTTTAGAAAAAAATATGTTATTTTCTTTTTTATATTTGAACATCATTTTGGTAGAATTAAGGTACATTAAATTTCAAAGGTCACACTTGTATGATTATTGTAGAAAGTCAGTGTAGGTAAATGATAGGATGGACGAATTTAATAGGGGTGATAGCGATCTTCTAACACGTATCGGATTTCAGTAATTGAGTCAGGAAGCCCGCTGAGGAAGCAAGCAGCGCCGGGTTATAAGGTTTCCTTGCTCGTCATCGAGAAGCGTCTAGTGTGACGATTACGTTATTTCTATTACATTTGTAATAAAAGTGATAGTAAGCTCTATAAGATCAGCTAGAAAGTGCACGTGAAGAACTATCGATGTCTGTTTATAAGCTATCGTAACTTATATATCAAGTGAACTGTCGTATTTGAAAAGTCTACTTTGCTACTATTAAAATAAGTAACTACAACTACCACACAACATACACGAGTAAAGAGAGACAAAAGAGGAAAGTGTGAATTATCTACCGAGCCACGCCACATGCGACAAGAACTATTGAAAATTGGCACATTGTGTAATTATTTGCTGGATTCACGTTGAGCAACACCTGTACGATTTACTCAAGAAACATGTTACAACACCGTGTAAGTCTACATAAAAATGAACGTGCCTCATATATCTAATTAAAATGAGCAGTGAAATGATAATAGCGCATATTGACGGCATGTGAAGTATGTCGGCAATAACAACAGATTCGGACTTATGTACTCAGTCTGAAACAACGATCAGTGCGCAATACGAGTATATTATGTCCTAGTTTTAACGCAACAATACGATATAAGTATGTACAGCCCCCCTTCTCAAAAGGCCAACATTCTATGCGTTTGAACGCTCCTCTTACTATTAAAGCTTTAAAATAAGCAGCAAACTGTAAAATTACGTGCCGGAACCTTGTCAATTCCATACAATACATCAAAGTCTGTGATTTACATAAGTTTGCGACATGTGATTAGTCGTCTATCGCTCATATTTAAGTTTTAATATTAAGCATAGCGTTAATCAAATGTAAAGAATGTTTGCCATTTGAGTAGGGGGCTGATCAAAAAAAGACCTGCGAAAGTAAGATATACCCATGCTGGTTGGCCTCGGATTGGATGGAATGCAAACTTGGACGAATCAACCACTGGACGCGAAATGACAGGCATATTCGCCTTTACCCCTCTGCCACTTACTGTGACCGATAGCCTCAGTAAACGATATCGCGTTGTCAGTGTGATGCTAGAACTCGTGGCGAAACATTGGTACAAAAATGGGCAAAATGCTTCGTATTGTTCAGCAAAAAAAATAGCGGGCAATCAAGAAATGTTTCTTTTCACGCGTAAGCGCAATTTCAACCTATTATAGTAGCTATTTTTCGCAAAATAAATAAAATTTGGTATGTAAACAAAGGGGGCCGGTAAACCGGCTAAGTGACCCTGACTTAGCCGGTTTGCCGGCCCCCTTTGGTTTTCGGCCATTACGAAACTGTAAGAATGTATGAAATATATTTTTCGTGAAATTTCTTTTTCGCGGTGTTATTAAAAGTTGCCAATTTCGTCTTGAAAGTCATTTCGCGCGAGGAACTGCTGTTAACACTGGTAATAGAGCCGGAATTATCAGACTACTTAAAAACAAGCTGCAACGTCCTCTTCAATGGCTAATATGTCAACTGAACGCAAATGAGTGAAGTTTAAGACATCTTTTTTGAATACTTAGACGGTAGTACTACAGGGCCGAAAAGCTTTAGTGGTCCGATAGGTAAGGCACTTAATAATTTTGAATGTCTTCCAGTCAAATCATTTACTGCCGTAAGCTATTGTTTGCACAGATATAACGAAGAGCCGTGATGATTTAAGTAAAGACCAACTGTATATTTTAGAAATGTGTCCAGCAGTCAGCAAGGGCGAGTGTGATGAAAGATTGGCGAAACATAAACTTGGTAAAGTAAGTTATTCGAAGTGGTTTACCACGGCAAACATAATTACCCACGACACTACCAGTAGTGCACCTTGGTAGTGTCGTGGAGAAGAAGGGCGAAAATTGAACAGGGTAGGTGTGTCGTTAAAAGTAGCAAAAAAATTGTGCATGTGAGTTTTTTGGAAGGTATAAGTTACAATGTTGTTTACAGTTTGATACACATAGTTTTTATTACTGAGTATGGTAAATTAGTTTTAGTACTGTTATTTTGACTTAAACGCGTAAAGTATTCGGTATGATACATTTAAATTTGATGGCCTGGTAACTAAATGCGTTTTTGGGAGGTCATTTGCTTTTTGGCCGCTTGGCCGAAAACTAATGTATGAGTTTCACAATCCATAATATTTGGCCGGCAATCATGGCCGAAAACCGGCTAAATCACCCTATAAAATTGACATTATTTGACAAGTGTAATCCTCCCTCACCCCGCAAAAATTGGTTGATCGTGATTTCATACATTTTTCTTACGTTACGTATCCAGTGGTTAATTCATCCAAGAATGCAACTCATTAAACCGGTAGTCATTTCTGAAAAGTGAAATAAGATTCATGAGTAATAATAGTAGATGATTGTAAAATAAAATATTATGATAATAACGCATAAATGTTAGAGTGACAATAATAAACGTGTAATCTCAAGGATTACATTACAATAAGCGCTATCGCACACGGGCAACTTTTGTCTCCGCAACTTTTTTGTCTCTCACGTGATTTGTATGAAAAGTTGCAGACGACCGTGTCGCTTCGTGTGCGCGCTTCCATATAAACCCGTGGACTTGATGTGAGAGACAAAACAGTTGCTGGGAGACTAAGTTGCCTGTGTGCGATAGCGCTTAGCGCTTTAAGCGCTAAGCTCAAGTCCACGGGTTTATATGGAAGCGCGCACACGAAGCGACACGGTCGTCTGCAACTTTTCAGACAAATCACGTGAGAGACAAAAAAGTTGCGGAGACAAAAGTTGCCCGTGTGCGATAGCGCTAAGTGCCTAAGAAAAAAGTGGGCGGACACTATTTGCTATAGCATCGCTTCTCAACGTTCTTTAGAGCCCAGACATACTGAATATTTATAAAGTAAAATAGAAAACATTTAACTTAAATAAGTTAACTTAAGCTAAAATTAGTTTTAGTCATGTTATTAATATGTTTATTTTTTATTTTACCATAAACTTAGTTCAAAACGAGAAATAATTTGATAAATACGTTAAGTAACCGAGCGACCGCGAAGCATCTCCGTTTCAACTTGGGCAAAAATACTCCGGCTGTCCCGCTGTCCGGCTGTCCGTCTGTTTTCCTCTACAGGTCGCATTTCTCAACAGATTCTCTAGAAAATTTGTGAGCAGGTTCTATAATTATATTAGACTTTTTGTCGATTCAGTTTTTCGATTTTTTTCAGAATGGCGGGAGATATGGGGAATATCATACACGCTGAAATTTTAATCATTTGGTTCCCGCCGTGGGGTGGATCCAGTCATGATTACAAGCAACTTTTACTATGGGGCCAACTCTCCTGCTCACAAAAAAAAAGATCTGCTGTTCCATACAAAAGTGCAGTACCTACTCAACCTTAATGTATGGAACAGCTAATTTTTTTTTGCGAGCAGGAGAGTTGGCCCCATAGTAAAAGTTGCTTGTAACCATGAGTGGAACCACCCCATGGCGGGAACCAAATGATTAAAATTTCAGCGTGTATATCAGCCATTTCGAAAAATGTTCAAAAATGCGAGATCTACGGCTCAACAGAACCACTAGTAATTAAAATTTGCATGTATGTATACTAAAAGTAAGACATTCGGAATAACATAATTAAGTATTATTTATGAAACATGAGGTCCATCTCCATATCGAGATTTGTAGCTAGCAAAGCAATAGATAGATCAATAGCCAGACAACAAGTTTAGACAGCTGTCTCGCAGCCAATTAGCTGTAAAAGGTTGTATTATATCGGAGTGGAGTCGGGTTGCATTGCAGCGTCGCACGCCCAGGAATAAGGGAAAGTGAGGGTCGATGCACTTCACCACACCTGCATAGACAAATGGGTTCGAAGCACTTAAAGGTTAGACAGGGGAAGGAAAATGTAGGCTTTCTAACCATTAATTGAATAAATGGCATAAAAGGATATGATAAATCAAGAAAATCTTAATCCAATATATTAGAGTAGGTAGAGCCACAGTTTTACAATTCAAAAATTGTAGTAAAGCTATCGAATAAATGATGTCAATAAACACTTTTTAAGTGAAACAATAGTAAAAAATAGTAGCTGTAAGTAAACACAATACTATTTTATGACGGTGTGTTGTAACAACAACAATACAGTTCAATATTTAAAAAAGTGGTCCAAAGTAGCACCCAGCGGGACGCCTTGACCCAGTTGGTGACCCGAATGAAGCCAAACTGGGTTTGAGAAATGCTGAATCGAAAGCCGGTGTAGTAGACTTCACTACAACAAACACATACTGTAGTGTAGTAATAATATTTGTGTATATTGAAAATACTATGTGAGTAGAGGTCTATGCAATGTAATGGAAGAGATAAAACTAATCAATAGTATAATACGAAATAATATTCTAGAAAAAATACGACTTGCACCAGATCAATTCTCGGACGGGAATCGAACCCCTTTGAATATCCGGTCCAATGCTTTGACCGCTGAGCTACTGAGTCACTTACCGAGCTATCAATAGTAATTAATATTGAACTACCTACCTTTGTATCAACGAGAATATAGATTCGATAGACGATTCATAGTTGAATCACTTCCGGTTATATTAATACTAGCGGCCGCCCACGATTTCGTCTGCGTGGAAAGCTTTTTGCTCTCCCTCGGGAACTATACTTTTTTTCGGGATGAAAGGTACCCTATGTCCTTCTCGGTACCACTGGCAACGTGTATGTAAAATTTCATGATGATCAGTTCAGTAGTTAAGACGCGAAGGCGTAACAAACAAACAAACAAATAAACAAACAAACGGACTTTCGCATTTATAATATTAGTAAGGATAAGAACTCGGAAGTTTTAATATATCTGACAGCTAAGAACTCAGACAACGTTTCAAGCAAGCCCTAAGTGATCACAATCTCAACACAACACAAGAGAAATTGAGAGAAGTCAAGTTTTATTGATATAATGTTCTCTGGAAAACATGTAATGCGTTATAATGTAAAAGTGGCTGGTCAGGATTTTGCTATTTATGACAATCGTGGCGTGACCACGGACGGGCGGGGAGTGCGAGACGAATACAGCTTTATCTCCGGTTGAGAATGGAATTGGGATGCCTCCCAATGAATTTCACATGAATGTTGGGAATGGTATCATCAGAGTAGTAGGTGTTTGTTTATACAAAATTTTATACAGAATTTAAGGAGTGTAGTGGCTTGGCTACTGATGTTAAGACAAAGTCTTTATATCTAGGAATTAATTAAGAATGAACAAAACCAAATGTGTTAATAGAGAGAGACAAAACATAAGTTGTTGCCGTGATATAGTGAAATAACGTATCGTTATTATTCTAGGGATTGCTCATTACTTTAATGTCTACACTAATGACAATAAAAATAGATAGGTAGGTAATTCTAACACCAAAATAGAAAAGAAAACACAATGTTAAATACACAGTTGTGAATGATTCAGCCTTTCGATAGCATCTCTACAAGTTTCCAAGTATTTTGTAAAGTTATTTTATTATATAAAATTCATGCGTTGCCTGTAAAGCGAGTGCATAGCGGATGCATGTCATTGCACTTAATGTCTATGACGCACAACAATGAGGACGCGCACTCACTCAACATTCAAAAAATTGCATAAAAAGACATGCCAATACATAGACACAGAATACATAATTACCCTATATCTAGAATATACAACTATATTGCAGGATCTTTTGAGCACTTGAATCGCAAAACGCAATGTGCTCAATTTATTGGCAAAATAAACTTGCCAAAAACCGATTTATCAAAGTGAAAAATTATAATATGCGTTGCGTAATTCAAAAGTGGACGAGTAATTTATGTAACCGTAGCCTTTAAAATTCAATCGACCCCATGTTTTTTGTGCAGAAAGCACAAATTTTATTAATGAAATTTTCCCTGTGCATCACGTAATTGAGCAGGTTGATCAGGTTTCTGTCTGCGGAACGTGGCATCCAATCATTATAAGTGACATTTCAGTCCATATTTTAACGATGAGCGTAGTCGCAGGCGCGCCGCGGGGTGCGGGAGAAAATGTTGTCATTGTCGTATATCCGAGGTAAGATCATAGCAGCCGCCTCGCCCGGCCTCTGACATATCGAGAGTATTCGTGTTAATTGTTTGATTTCTTGTTCTGGTGAAATGTCAACCTTTTTTCGTGAAAAGAAAGCTGTAATTGTCCTGCGATTCATACATGGAGAAGTGTGCAATGGGGCAGATAGTCCAGATTATAATCATTAAAAAAAACGAACTCGTCTCTGTCTTCTGTCTGAATGATAACTTATCCTCTAAACCTAAAGCCTCTAAACTAGAGTAATCCAAATTAATATGAAATTAATTTTAAGTAAAGAGAAGTAGCATTGTTAGGGAAGCAGACATAGGTTTTTTTAAAGAAACAAACGGTCATTTGCCAAATTCGGCGAGCTTCATACAAGGCTAACCGGCCAAGCCGGTTCCTCAAACAAATACCCGTTTTGGAAGATATACAACGCCTAACGTCTATCGGCTCTATAAATACCAATAATGCCGATGACATTAGAAATTTCGTCATGGTTTTGGTGATTACTAGTTTATTACAATCATTATTGTTGCGGTCACTGATGTAAGTGGAGATATAATTACGGTCACTGATGTAAGTAATGATATTTACTTAAGTGGCTGCTGTACCTAACCTAATAAAAATAAGACTGGAACTGTTACAATAATTTAGAGAACCTTATTTACAAAAGTGTTTGTGTTCAAAATGAACGAGATATTTCGTCTAACGAAAATGAAATTGCTTTAGGCCATTTATTTACCTGTTGTTGGAGTGAAGCTTTGACTGATCGCTCAAAATCTGCAACAAAATAGAAACAAGACGTAAATAAAATATAAAAACCTTTGGTTGCTGTGGTACCGAATCAGTAATTATCGATGTTACCACAACATTCCTAGAACTAGTAAGCAATATGTAACAGAACATTACTCAATCACTAATGACAGATATTGGTAATAAATGAAATTATAGGAAGTCTTAGAAGGAAGAGCATTTAAAACCGAGAACGAGACGAGAAAAAGTAACTTCACATAACATGTGTACGGGTTAATATACGTGAAGCGAGTGTTTTGTCGGCTGCGAGGAAGCGAAGCACACATTGTTCTGGTGAACTGTGTTCCTGCATTTTGCTTCATTGTTTATTTGCTTAACAAGCTTCTGTTGCAGGTGTTTTGCATGTTTTGGTTTAACTAAGACATTACAATACCTTATTCATACTAATATAATATTATTAATGCGAAAGTCAGTTTGTTTATGTTTATTTGTTTGTAACGCCTTCATGTCTTTACTACTCAACCGATCATCATGCACTTTTGCAAACACGTTGTCAGGGGCATAGAGGACATAGGGTATACGTTTCATCCCGAGAAAAAAGTTCCCGAGGGATAGCAAAAAACTTTCCACGCAGACAAAGTCGCGGGCGGTCGCTAGTTAAAATCTATTAATTCGTTGGCGACCTCCGTACTCCGTAGTCGAGTGGTTGGAATGCCGATTTTCAAGGAGTCGTCGCCATCTCTTGATATACTAAGAGCTGGCCCCAGAAATACACGCTGAAATTTTAATCATTTGGTTCCCGCAGTGTGGTGGTTCCACTCATGATTACAAGCAACTTTTACTATCAAAAATCAAAAAAATCTAAAATTTATTTATTTATATCAAACTGTACAAGGTTCTTAGAAAAATAGAACTAATAGAAAAATACAACTAATAAAGCATCTTAGTATGGATAAGTGACAAGATTAGGCAATTAGTCTACGAACTGAACCACTGAGTTCATTCAAGTACCCTCCGTATTAGTATAAAACTGTGCCACGGTAGGGTAAGCAATCCTCGTCCCCAGGTGTAGTATATGCGCGACAATCACATATTTTACTGATGTCAACATTATACAACCTCAGCAAACAATGATTTATTTTATAATATCTACTAATGTCTTAATCTTAATGTATCCTAAATAAATGTTTAAACTTTGAGATTTTAGAATTCACATTTTTTTTGTTACAATTTTAAGAATATACTAGGTAAAAATCGACACGCCACAAGATTACTCAGACGGGATTTAATAATGTTTATATTATATATATATATATGTTTAATATTATGTTTATTAAGAAATAATTTTTTAATATATCTGACGTACATATTTTATTTATATATTAACTGTATATACTTTTCAGAAGATCCTCAGTGTTATTATAATTTAATCCCAATAAGTATTCACTTATTGCTTTTTTACACAGATATAGACAGAGATTATGTATTTTTATGTTTTTAGAAACTTTGTTATATATAAACGGGCCTAAATATGGAAAGTGATTACGAGCAAATTTTGATTTAACATTCGGTAGTTCAAATACTATATCTTTTCTTCTCTTACTGGTTACAAAGGAGCTCGGAAACTTGTGTTGGTACAGTATTAGATTTTTAATGTAAAGTTGACGGACGGTTAGTGTTTTTGTCTCCTGATACAGTAGATGTGTACAGTATTTGATAGGTTTAAAAGTCATAATTTTTAGGATAGCTCTTTGAGCTCTTTCTAATTTTAGCAAAATAGTTTTAGAGCATCCGCCCCAGATTAAGATACAATAATTTATAATTGATTGGCAAATGAAGTGTATATAACGTTAATTAGTTTACTGTCGCAAATGTGTCTAATGTTTTTAAAAATATAAATTAGTTTTCGTACTCTGCCAGTTATGCTATTAATATGATCTTCCCATCTTAAGTGGTGGTCCAACATTACACCAAGATAGCGGACAGTAGCCGAGTTAGTCAGGCAATAGCAGTCACAATTTTGTGTATTACTGCATTTATGACATTTAATTTCAATATCTTCTTTGGGTTGGGTATTTTTACGCATGCTAAAGGTCATGTACTTTGTTTTTATTTCATTTAGTGTCATAAGGTTATTATTTAACCATTTTGTAACCAATTGAAATTTTGTATCAGCCTCTTTACTCAATTTTTTCCAGTCGTTACCCGTACACAAGACCACTGTATCATCTGCAAATGAGATGATTTCACTTCCAGGCATGTTCAATCTGCACAGGTCATCAATATAAATTAGAAAGAGGGTAGGGCCAAGTACGCTCCCCTGCGGTACTCCAAAACTGACAGTTTCCTCTTGACTTATAAATTCATCAATTTTTACAACTTGTTTTCTGTCAGATAATTAATTACTTAAGAGATTGAGAGGGGTACCACGTATTCCTTTGTTTTCAATCGTACGGATTAACAGAGGAATGGACACGGTGTCAAATGCTTTTTTTAAGTCGAGGAATATTCCCAAACATTTTTCACCTGAGTCTAAGTGCGATACTTTAAGCTTATATAGGTGTTGTACTGCATCAACCGTTGATTTTTTGTTTCTGAATCCATATTGATTTGCAGACAATAAGTCATATCGTTCTAGGTATTTTTTAAGTCTATTGTTGATCAACTTCTCAATAATTTTTGAAATGTTAGTGTTACTATGGGGCCAACTCTCCCGCTCGCAAAAAAAAAAATCTGCTGTTCCATACATTAAACGGATTTAGATTAAATTTAGCATACATATAGTTTATAATCTGAATTAAAACATAGGGTACTTTTTATTCTGATCAAAGGTTCCCTAGGGTCCACGTGGACGAAGACGCGTGCAGAAGCTAATTGACCTTTAACTCCAAAAATACTAACAATTGATTTAAAGTTTGTTTGCAGTTAATATTGGTCTAAAACAGGCCTTTCTAATGATATATCATTCGTTGGTAGAGAGTGTATAGAACAACTCTTTTGGTCATCTTGCCCATCATCCAAATTTTCACATTTCCTGAGCGAGTAGCCCAAAAACGGTTAGAAATTTGAACAAAGTGTACAGAACTAAAGTTATAGATAATTTTAAAAGCTTTCATTTCATCATTGAACATATTTCGCCACAACGCACCATTTTTGAGATATTGGCGAAAAACATAAAAGTGGTACCTTCTCTCCCCCTCCACCCTCCGGCTCACCTCCGAAACGTCAGGACTTTTAGTATGTTTACTTCCTAAGTACCCTGAACAAGTTTCAGGAGAAATCGCTTAGGTCCCCTCTCATGCAATCTACACCCCCTTTTGGGTCATTTATTGACTGAACTACAATTTACAGAGCGATGAAATCCCTCTAATTAGTTTGCCATACTATCATTATTAACAGATCCGGGCACCTTGCAGATTTTCAATGGTGGGGGTGGGAATGGTTTGTCCGCTTATTTCCGGGGCTAGCTCTTAGTCCATGAAGTCCCGGGCTTTAGCTACTTTGGAATCGGAGCAATGTATGTTGTTGTCAAATATTTATTTATTTATATGTTCTAAAAAGGCGAATATCTTTTAGAATGAAAAATATTGTATAATTTAGTGCCAGGGACTTTACACAGAGAGGATGAATGTCAACCATGGTGATTTTTTCCATTATCTTTTACATTATAGACGTAGCTTGGTCAAATTATTTCATATACTAAATCAAAGTCGCGACACTAATAAAACGTTTTGAGAGTAGACATCATTAGTAAAATTGTTACTATTTTATTTATTCTTATGCTATTTGTTCAAAAAATTTAGTAATGCAGTAAGTTATGGGAAATGATCATGGTAAATTAACCAATTAACGAATATTACGGTTTGTTACCGGATTAGGAGGTCATTTGTTTTTCATCGCCAATTATCTTAACGCGGTAAGGTTAACGGGTTAATAATGTGTTTTATAATAAACAATTTGAATATATCACTTATACTTTACACAATAGAATAACTTAGATAACTTTATGATGGTCATGTGCATGTGGGAGCAAAATGCATTGTATTCAGCAGTCACAAAAACCGGCCTACATTAATTAATACTACACTGGCCTGCAAAAGTAAGTACTACAGAGGTCTATTTTCATACAAACGAGGTAACTTTGATGCTTTGGTTCTCCGTCCAGGATTAAACGGGGTGTGATTTGATAATGGCCATTCAAAGAGTAAATGGAGGAGGCCCAGATCGCTAAAGAAACCCAACGGATTAGAAGAGTCGTTTACACCAGAGACCGAACGGACTTTTTAGTGTTACATTTTCCATACTTTTGGTGTAATTTTAACTTGTTATTTTTTTAAGTTCAACCCTGACCTAAACGACTCTTCTAATCCGTTGGGTTTCTTTAGCGATCTGGGCCTCCTCCATTTACTCTTTGAATGGCCATTATCAAATCACACCCCGTTTAATCCTGGACGGAGAACCAAAGCATCAAAGTTACCTCGTTTGTATGAAAATAGGCCTCTGTAGTACTTTTGCAGGCCAGTGTATTATTAAATTAGTTAATAAGGACCCGTATCGTATTAAAAGAGACAGTGAACATGATATTCACTAAAAATCAGTACTATCTTAACATTCGCCTCTTTGCGATGACAACGGGACATTCCCAAAACAGCGACCTTCCAGGACGCTACTATTCCAAATAATAAAATAAAAAGTTTTTACCGAGATGTCACGTTGTCATACCAAAGAGGCGTCGCTTCTTTGCGCTGAAAATGCGACATCTCGCTAAAAACGTTCCTGGAAGGTTGCGGTTTTGGAATGTCACGTTGTCATCGCAAAGAGGCGATTTAACAAAAATATGTTAAGTGAATATCGCATTAAAGCGACCCAATATCATTTGCAAAAGTAAAGTACTATTGTCATTAATATTTGTGGTAACGTTATTGGTCGATTCCGTTTCGTTGTTGAGGGTGTTACAAGTGAAAACATGTTTTTGACAAAGCGGATGAAAAGCTAATTTTGCCTAGTTACTCAAGCAAATATGAAAATTGAGATAGGTATCGCTTACGTCTAACTCACGAGTCAACTAAACGTTATGCCAACAGTGATTCATTCATTTCTCCAGGTTTGAATGAATAGTTTTTATCATTGAAATAGAAACCGTAAATCGTACAGTGAAAAAATATTTTGCTTTGGCACAACAGCGTGTGCGAATTTGCTGACCTGTCGTTTCTCTCAGACACGCGCCAGCGCCAACCACTATGAATCACAGAATTGTTGCTAAATCGGCTGTTTGTGGGTCAATGTAGCGTGTGACGTGCTTCTTTTAAATATTGAAAACGGATATAAGCTTATCAATATTTACTAATAAAATGACGTCGCTATACTGTGCAATACTCTTAATCTAAGTATTACGAAATGACTGGTAGATAGTGATAGATAGATTCAAAAGGTATTGGAAGTTTTTAGCATCGCATATTCATCTCTCATAAAAGTACAAAATCTGTCGTCTTTATGTGCAGAAAATACTGGGTTACGAAAACAAAGAAATGTTCTTTTCAAATGCGCATTTTACCTGAATTTTATGTTGTCAGCATTCAATAATGGATTGTCAATAATTTGTGTCTTGTCTCAAACATATATTTTTTCAGCTCATTTATTTGCTGCAACAACCTTTGATTACTATAAGGGTATACTATACTAGTACAGTCCCTAAGAAAATAAGGTCAAAATTTTTAATTAGATGAATTCACTTGGTACAGATGTTACTTAGGTAAAACTGAACTGATTTAGCTCGGTAGCCATTCGCCCCCCCTTAGCAGGTAGGGGGGGGGGGGGGGGGGGGGTGGCATTCAAAGTTTCGCGCCGCCGCGCTTCAGATAAAAAATCATATCTCCTTCAATATACCCACCACTTTAAGTGTGGTATCATTTTATGGTAAAACAGGGATGAGGAATTCATTTCTGAAACTTTCAATATACAGTTTCATAGAAAAAAACGTGTTTAAAAGGTAAAATATTGACGATAGTATCAAAATCAATTTGCTATTTTTTTATTAAACTGTCAGTATCTGTGAAAATACTAATATTGTGCAAATAAAAAAAATACTACTTTAAAGGACACTTATTAAGCTTTAAAAAAATATATTCGTTTTATATAGTTATTGTTGGTTATTGTTATAGGTTTTTTTATTTTATAATTAATTTGTCGCACTTGTAACGGCTTTAAATATCCATCCCTTCTTCCTTATACCTATACATGCACATATAGATGGATGCGCGCTTGCGACGTCACCGCGCATTGCAACACTCTTCTGTTTTCGGTCGCATAGACCACCGCGCGTGCAACATAATTCCTACAAATATTGAGCAATTTTGGATATTCCTCTAGTTTTTTCATCATATTAGTGATTCATGTGTAGTGTCTGCAAGTTACACGAACTGATTCCTGTATTAATGAAGTTGGCTACGTCGAATGGACACTTGGAAAAGGTTGCAACCACGTGGCGTGAAGTGCTCGTTTAAAATTGTGCCCTGGGACCGCTTCAGCCAGTCATATCAAGTGAGTGCATGTATTTTCTTTCCTTCATTTTCAGCTGATACCTTTTTCCAATTCTTTTATTACCTAAAACAGCTGAAACTCCTACCTTAGAGGTTGTTACAAGTGTCGTTTACGTGGACTAACTGAATTTAATATATTTATCGCTTTTCCAAATACAGTCCATTAAAAATATTTTACCAGCGCCGAGCTTTTATTAAAATTGATAAAAGTTATTTTTTAAAACCGCAAAGGTGGCCTAAGAACCCACCAGTTATTGTACAATGTCTATCTGAAAAAAAATCTAACATGGTATGTGACGGTGTTTCCCAACACGAACAATTACAAGTATAAGTTGTTTTTATTCATACAAAATGTATAGAATGCAAACTTAACTTTGGTACTTCGTTGTCGCTTATGTTATTTTGGTCTTATAGTCTCTCTCAACTATCTTACGGTCTGATACATACTTAAATCTTCTTGTGGAAGTCATAACGACTATAGAAAATAATAGACTTGATCTCAGAATTAGCAGGTCACAAAACGCCAACGCGACGTGGCGTCAAAAATTTAGATCTTAAATCGACCCAGGCAGAAAAACGTCCTTCCACATTAAGTCTAAATATCAAACAATGTTTAAATTATAATAAGTAGGTACCCTAGGCACCTAGGCATACAAATATATCGCAAAAATTAAACTATTGTTGCATTAAGAATTTTTATTCACGCGTGTGCAGAAAAATGGAATAACAGGCCTTTTTTCATACAAACGAGGTAATCTTAAAGCTTCGGTTCTTCGCCCAGGATTAAACGAGGTGTGATCTGACGATGGCAATTTTAAGAATGGATAGCGGAGGTTCATAGTGCTAAAGAAACCTAATGGATTAGATGAGTCGTTTAGCTCTGGGTTGAACTTAAAAAAATAACAAGCGAAAATTAAAAAGTATGGAAAATGTAACACTAAAAACTGTAGACGGTCTCTGGTACAAACGACTCTTCTGATCCGTTTGGTTTCTTTAGCAAATTAAGCCTCCTCCATTCATTCTTTAAATTGCCATCATCAGATCACACCCTGTTTAATCCTGGGCGGAGAACCAAAGCTTTAAGAATACCTCGTTTGTATGAAAATAGGCCTGTGATTCCATTTTTCTGCTCACGAGTATATAAAAATACTCAATGTAACAATAGTTCCATTTCTTGGATATATTTTTATGCCTAGGTCCTTAGGGTACCTACCTTACCTACCTACCATAATTTATACACTGTTTGCACCTTTACACTTAATGTGGTAGAAAGTTTTCCTGATTGGTCATTCTGAAAACTTAAGTTTTTTGGCGTCACGTCGCGTTGGTGTTTTGTGACTTGCTGATTCTGAGATCAAGTCTGTCTATTTTTTTCTATAGTCGTTATGACTCGCACAAAAAGGTCTTAGTATGTATCTGACCGTAAGATAGTTAAAAGAGAGTATAAGATCGTAAGAACATAAGCGACAACGAAGTACCAAAGTTAAGTTTGTATTCTATACATTTTGTATGAAAAAACCAACTTATAGTTGCAATTGAAAACGTTTGGAAACTCCGTCGCATAAGGTGTCCGAATTTTTTCAGAAAGACATTGTGTAATAACTGTATATAAAGTTTATATTTTTTAAAAACTTAATAAATGTTCTTTCAGATAGTATTTTTTTTATTTGCATAGCATTAGTGTTTTTACATATACTGACTGTTGAATCCAAAAATAGCTAACTGATTTTGATACTATCGTCAATATTATACCTTTTTAACACGTTTTTTTTATGAAACTGTATATTGAAAGTTTTGGAAATAAATTTCTCATCCCTGTTTTACCATAAAATGATACCACACTTGAGGTGGTGGGTATATTGAAGGAGATATGATTTTTTATCTGTAGCGCAGCGGCGCGAAACTTTGAATGCCCCCTCCCCCACCTGCTAAGGGGGGGCGGATGGCTACCGAGCTAAATCAGCTTAGTTTTACCTAAGTAACATCTGTACCAAGTGAATTCATCTAATGAAAAATTTTGACCTCCCCATACATTGAGTGTTCTTAGGGACCGGACTATACTAGGTCATGCTTTTGTGATGGAATAGCATCATTTATCTAGTAAGATAGCAAATATTATATAGAAGAAGAATGTCAGTTCTTTAGTCATCATATTAGCCGCATGTGCCAAGTTCCTTAGTAATCACTAGAGATCGGATTGTATGCAACATAAAAAGCCCAAAATATGCAAGAAATTCTTAAAAGGTTTACTAAACAATAACAATCATATTTGCGAAAATATCAATTAAAAAAAATATTTGATATTGAAATTTACCTTTGAAAATGTATACGACTAAGTACTATTCCAAATGTTCTGAAGACAAATTGTGTATATGAGGTATGCACTGAGGTGACTGGGCAGAATTAAAATTTGAGTGCCGTTATTTGGACATGTTAGACATTTGAACGATGAACGAAATCGAGCGTAAATAAGCATGATTTCCAAATTTTTTGCCAAAATAATATGCAACTACCTTTGAAAAGGTGTTAAATATGCAAATGCAATATGCATTTGCATATAATCCGGTCTCTAGTAATCACTAAGACTAAGAATACAGGTAGCATGCTCTGTATTTTCGTTCTTCTTTTTAGAAAATAATGACCTTTCTCATCGAAATATTAATATGATGTTTGACCATAAAAATCCTTAAATGGCAAATATAATAACTCTTTCTACAATGTTAAGTAATAGGTATAATAATCCTTGTGAATTTGTGAATGCAAAAATCACCGATTTGATAATAATAAGCAATAACTTTTTACAACGCAACTTACGGTGATGGATTGATGATGATCGTTAAGTTGTTTGTAAACTTCGAAAAGTCCGTTCAATCAAAATGCTGCGTTACATTCACTGTCTTATGATTTATGATCAACCGGTGGTTCACTACAATCATTCACTTAACGTTGATAATTTACAATTATTGTAATTGTTAGAGACTCCTTCACAGACATGAGATGCAATATATAAAGTGAGATAAATTATGTGAAGCAAGCACTTCTCTACTTCTGATGGTTGAATGGGAGAGCAGTAGACGTAGTCTATTTGACATTGTCTTATTTTTAAACAGGTAAATAAAGGGAAATAAATAAATAAATAATCTGTAGTACATAGGAGAATTGTTGATCACTTTTATGTCAATTTTGCTCCTCACGAGGGTGGCATAGTCACTGTGTGACTAAACCCTCTATAAAAAATAAAGATTAAAAAAAATCTCAATTTTGAACCAGATGATGAAAATGACGATAGGATGAGTTAACTAAAATGTGCGGTTCTATTTATCTGCCGGATGTTCCATTCACAAAAGTATTCAAAGATTTTGATAGATATGAAGATTACAGAAAGGATAGCCAATCGTACCCCTGTCATAGGTATTATATACTCATACACTGATACCGTGACAAATGAAAAGTTCTATTAGTATAATCTCTACATTACTTGAGGAATATGCAAACTGCGAAGAATGCACTTTCCCCATTAAGCAAACAGATCGTCGCGATAATATAGAGAATCGACAATAATCAATTACGTTACGGCGATACACCACAACACACAGTAAACAACTAGGCAGAATGAGAACTCCATCCATATTACATATTTGTTATTTGCCACTGTTTAGAACTGTAAATTTTGAATGAAACACATGGCGGAAGCTCTATTGTCTTGCTTAGAAAAGGAACAATAGGAGAATATTAATATGGAAATTATAAGAATCCGTAATAACGTTTGCATACCAAGTCTAAACAATTTCAGTTTTACCTAAAATTACAAAATGCGATAAAAATTAAAACACGGTGGTCAATGAATATTTTTTTTCAGTTCAAGCATCTCTGATACTGTTTACACACAAATATAAATATAGTTGTGATATATTATGTGCATGCTTTATAAAAATCGTGCATCGAAAATTCGTGGAGGAAAATCAGGAACCTGGGAAAATTATTAATATCTCTACCTACCGTACCAATATCTATTCTGAGACCTAAAGCTCACCGGTAACGATCAATTGCGATTGTCATTTTTTCCGCAATTGACGCCCATTGTCGGAAAAATTGATCGTTTACGCGTGCAATTGAAGCGATTGTCAATTGCTCCAACAATGGAATTGACGGAAAAATTGACAATCGCAATCGATCGTTACCGGTGGGCTTTACCGTTTAAATCAGTCTGCTATAATATAAATATTTTACGAAGTACTACAAAATAGAATCATTTTTGAAGTGAAAACTTCTTTAGCGGCGTTGTACACTTTTTTGTAATAGGGAAAAATGTTAAACTCGCGTCAGTCAGGATCACGTGACCCTGATCGAAAATTCGTAAGACGGATGTGACGGGTGGAGAGTAGACAGCCGGCGGCGGAAGTATCCTCCTCTCTTTCGACGGGGCGCGGCGAAAATGGCGCCGCGTCATTTCAAGACGTAAACACTTGTGTCACCATTGCAACGCGCTAATTTTTTAATTCAATGTCAAAGCTATAGATTTTCTGTCAAGCAATGGATAAGACTTTCGTACAATACTGTTCTGTAGGTATTCGTAAATTCAAATGCAGAATAAATTCGTAAGACGGCAATTCGTGCAAAATTATTTCCTATAACCATTCCAAAATAAGTATCAAAAATGCACAACGTTAATATTCAAGTTTTCGCTTCTGCCGGTACTGCCGGAGTGCAACCCGAATTTTTGTCTTTGTTTTTGTCTTTGTCCTTGTTATTGAATCTCAAGGTTGTTGAAGTTGTAGCCTGGTTGCAGCTTTGAAAAGTTTAAATATACTATTAATGTAAGAGTAAAAATATTGCAGAGGATATGGCATTAGCTACTCTATGGTATGCTTCTGCTCTACCTTGCACTATAATGGAGCTACTGTAAGCTCACTCTTAAATAAATTATTATGCTAATAGTGAACTTCTAATGTAAGAGTTACTTTAAGTTATTAATAAAAGTCTCAATTTACACCAACTATTTACTTCACCACACAATATTATAACTCATTAATCACAAATAACACATCGAATAATACCAATAATACATTGAACAGGGCACCGGAGCGCGCACGCTACGACGGTTCTTATTCAACTGTCCAGTTCCCATAAAAACTCCCATAGAAACGACTGTCGCAGTTCCTCAAAGTGAATTCAAGTTACAATTCGGCTAAACTCAAATAAATAATATCACAAGCCACACGCGGGACGTAATTATGTTAATATAAACAAAATGTAGCTAGCTCATTGAAACTCTACGCGTTATGGTCGCTGTTATCAACAGTTCTAAACACATTACGGAGGCCCAGCACAAGACAATGCTTGCGGTTGTATCTTGACTCCCGGCTGGTACACGATCTCGTCGCCAGCACGGCCATCCTGCAGTGTGCCTGCCCCAGGCACTTCCGCGGACGCTTTATCCCCTAATTGATGGTTTTCAATCTGGGACATAAGAAACACTTCTATTTATGAAATGGTAATTTTTATAACGTATTCTATGTGCCTCAGCCCATCATGATGTTGAGAAATACTAATAGACAGTTAAGACAGTTGTGACCTTCAGTGCATTATTGCAGTCCCTTTGGTCCTAGGTGACTTTTGCACATAAAGTCTGAAGGACTCAACTGTCACATATTCCTCTGGTGCTTTAGGCAATCCCTTTGGTCCTAGGTGATTCCTGCAACCAGAAGAATAGACTACCGTTAGAATCCTCCCATCATGATGCTCTAGATGTTTGAGAAATAGTAATAGGCAGTTAAGACAGTTGTGACCTTCAGTGCATTATTGCAGTCCCTTTGGTCCTAGGCGACTTTTGCACATAAAGTCTGAAGGACTCAACTGTCACATATTTCTCTGGTGCTTTAGGCAATCCCTTTGGTCCTAGGTGATTCCTGCAGCCAGAAGAATAGACTACCATTATAATCCTCCCATCATAATGTTCTAGATGTTTGACAAATACAATAGAGAGTTGTGGCCTTCAGTGCATTATAGCAGTCCCTTTAGTTGGCCGACTTTTGCACATAAAGTCTGAAGGACTCAACTGTCACATATTTCTCTGGTGCTTTAGGCAATCCCTTTGGTCCTAGGTAATTCCTGCAGCCAGAAGAATAGACTACCATTATAATCCTCCCATCATGATGTTCTAGATGTTTGACAATACAATAGAGAGTTGTGGCCTTCAGTGCATTATAGCAGTCCCTTTAGTTGGCCGACTTTTGCACATAAAGTCTGAAGGACTCAACTGTCCCATATTCCTCTGGTGCTTTAGGCAATCCCTTTAGTCTTAGGCAATACCTAACACCATTAAACTTTATTGTCATCAGAGCAAAGCAAATTCATCCCTTTAGTCTTAGGGTACGTCTCTCAATATCTATAAACATACACAAGAATACGACTCCTTTAGACTTAGGAAATCGTATTTTACTACATAAGACATCTAGAACATCAAGATATTATAAAACTTTTATTGTTATCACAGCAAAGCAAAGTCTTTACTTTAGTTTTAGGGTACTTCTCTCAATACCTATAATTAAACACAAGGATACGACTACATTAGACTTCTGAAATCGTATTATTTCTTGTTACTGTTATTTAATTTTAACGTTATGATCGCAATAGGTGACAATATTATTAGCTTCATCATTCATTACACAAAAAAATATACATATAAAGTGATTAAACATTGCACATTCACCTCTTAATATCGAAGTTTTACTTTGTCAACATGTACTTTTCTTTATTTCAAATAAGTAATTCATTGTTCGTCATGTCGGTTCCAATCATTGATACATTACAAGGTTTAATTTTCGCAAACGGTCTACTCCGTATTAATATTACCAACTCTGAAATCCGTAACTTCGTAACGATCATGATTCATGACCCAATACCTTCTTTTTTTATCGATTATTTCTTTCGGTAATTCAAACATATTGCTTTTCACCAAAAAAACATCTATATTTTCTGTTACCAATCTTACCATAACCATACATCCTCAGTATTAATATAAAATTACAGGGAGTCGTAGGTACCAAGTTTTAGCTCACCTCTTTATTTAGTTTATTCAGCGCCTGGTAGCGCATGCTGTCGTTCCATGAAAAAATAGATGAATAAAAACCACGACACAACATTATCAGTCATTAGGTCAAACTCTGATATTATTATGTAAATTAATTAATCGTGCTTGTAGGTAGGTACTTACAATTTCTGTATCATTTTTACGAGATACCTTCTTGCGTTTCCCGGGAGGCGGGAGTGACGGTGTCAGAGCCCCGCTGCTGCCGCTCGTGCTCGTTTTTAGGATTCCTTACCAACAAATTTGTGCGGAACCTTCGGTGCGCGGTCCGACTTGCACTTGTCCGGCTTTTTTTTATATAATAGTCACCCACTTATTTTTTTTTTGTCGCCCGCTTTTATTTTTATTCGGACACTTGGAATTTTCATTCTTAACTTAGATATTATTTCTCACTTTAAGGAGCTCAATTAACGTGTATTTTTTTTTATAATTCGCAATTAATCGACCGTTAGGTAATATCCCGTTTTCTTTTATGCTTTCCCAATGATAATTTGCGTGAGAAACGTGCCACTTCTGATGTAAGCTCACTCTTAAATAAATTATTATGCTAATAGTGAACTTCTAATGTAAGAGTTACTTTAAGTTATTAATAAAAGTCTCAATTTACACCAACTATTTACTTCACCACACAATATTATAACTCATTAATCACAAATAACACATCGAATAATACCAATAATACATTGAACAGGGCACCGGAGCGCGCACGCTACGACGGTTCTTATTCAACTGTCCAGTTCCCATAAAAACTCCCATAGAAACGACTGTCGCAGTTCCTCAAAGTGAATTCAAGTTACAATTCGGCTAAACTCAAATAAATAATATCACAAGCCACACGCGGGACGTAATTATGTTAATATAAACAAAATGTAGCTAGCTCATTGAAACTCTACGCGTTATGGTCGCTGTTATCAACAGTTCTAAACACATTACGGAGGCCCAGCACAAGACAATGCTTGCGGTTGTATCTTGACTCCCGGCTGGTACACGATCTCGTCGCCAGCACTACAGACATATTGTCTGTGCCTACACCTCCAACCATTCAGCTGAACCACGACAATATCTTCACCACTTTATCATCAATCACAAACAAGGATGGCGTAACCGCGATGAAAGTGAACGTAGGTATACCTACTTCCGCTCGCAAAATTCGCACTGATAGAAAAAGTCTAAAAAAATATTTCAATTTGCGAATGACTATGACCAGCGATATTTTTTTTAAATTGTAGCTCCGTGAGTGGCTTCATTGTGTTAGATTTAATTGAATAAGGATGATGTAATGTCACCAAAATATGTTATCTGATTCCGCTTCAATGACTGTTGTTGAGCGATTAACAGATCAAATTGCAAGCACCGATATTAAACCTAAGTAATAAAAAAAAAACCGGTCAAGAGCGAGTCGGACTCGCGCACTGAGGGTTCCGTACAATCATAAATTATATTTGGGGATATGTTACTTTAGTACAGTCTTTCAAAAAGTAGGATAAACGGCGGACAGGTGGAAGGATAAACATAGGATTAAAGGCGGCCAGTTAATTTACAAATCTTAACCACAGCTGCTTATGGTGACTGAAAAACGTTTAGATTAGTTTCAGCCACTCCACATTGCAAACTGTTTATATTACTAAGTAGGAACTTATTCTTCGTTTATTCGTACGGCAAATAGTAGGTATAGGTAATTATATTATAACCAGCCAACAATTATTATTGTAGTATTAGGTCAATAATTTTAACATCTGGGAGGAAAAATTACTATTACATAAGGCAACCTCATCGGTCATCTTACACGTTGTTTAGGCAAATGTATCGGTGATTCTATTAAAAGTGATTGATTCAGTGCACACCATGGTGCTGTCAGAATAATGGCAGTTTCTTTCGACTTTCCCATCGGTTGCGCCACACCTTCTGCAAATGTGATTTGAAAGACAATAAACTGAACATTGTACAACAAAGTAAACACGTATTTGTGTTAGGAAGAAGTGGCTTAAGTTAAACACCTTATTTGTTGTACAATGGAAGTTTTTGAAGTGAAAACTTCTTTAGCGGCGTTGTACACTTTTTTTTGTAATGGGTAAATGTTAAACTCGCGTCAGTCAGGGCCACGTGACCCTGATCGGAAATTCGTAAGACGGATGTAGCGTAGACAGCTGGCGGCGGAAGTATCCCCCTCTCTTTCTACGGCACGGCGAAAATGGCGGCGCGTCATTTTGGCGTTCGGCGGGTTGATTTTTCTGAGAGATAAACTTTTTAATGTAATATAAATTGTCATGTTTGTGTACGATAGCGAATAAATAAATATTGTATTCTAAAGAACAGGAAGTTATTCTATGGAATGTTGGTAAAGGTAAAAAAAGTTTACGAAAGAAAGTTCAGTTATCGAAGCCTTGTAGAATGTTGGTAAAGGCTAGGCTGGGTGGCAAGGCTGTCAAGGAATGGCCAAGTTCATCCAACCTGCGGTTTCTCGATCGTGACCGGCATGACGAGACGCATTCTCAGACTGACCACTTTGCAAGAAAATGGAGGAGTCTTGCTCCAATGCGATCGCTTTATGACAATGGCAGTAGCGAAGTAAAAATAACTATTCGGATTATGTTAAAGATTGAGAGAGCTTAATTCTAAAATTAACTATTGTCACATCCAATCAGACTATCGAAAGTAGGTTGGTGTTCATCAAAATTCAAAGGGTTAAAAAACATGATGTTACGTGAGGCTGAATGTCTGCGGTATGATCTGGATTCTCCAATTTAAGCAGGAAAATCCTGGGATTTTAAAAATGTTTACGTTCATTGTACTTTAATAATATTACAAAAAGGTAAAAAGATAATAATAGCGTAATGTCGAATGCTGATAACAAAACAATGCGACAGAGGACGAAGCCTTCAGACCCGCGTCGCAGGAATGCTAAACGGTGTAATGTGCAATAATCACGCATTCCTTGCGCACGCGCATACATTGCAAGCAGTTCAACCTGAAAACTCTATTAGGTATTTAGGCATTTATAGAGAAAGGATAAACAAACTCTTGTCTTATTTACCAATATGATTTTATCATATTAGAACAGTCATGTTCAACTAGATGAGATAGATAGATTCACGTAGATGTGTTAAGTAACTTATTTCTGAGCTGACGTGACAATAAGAATTCGTTCTATAGTCGGTCGGTTAGTTAGTTCTTAGATTTATTACAAAATGTTAAATATTTACTTTCATGAAACTTATTTTCAATAAGCTTCTAAGTTTAATTGGTGGATTTGCTTGA
The DNA here is from genome assembly GCA_943789525.1 of Agriphila geniculea. NCBI lineage: Eukaryota > Metazoa > Arthropoda > Insecta > Lepidoptera > Crambidae > Agriphila > Agriphila geniculea. The sequence continues at coordinate 3,490,061 of OX038876.1, forward strand.
AAAATTTTCAAAATTTATTTTAAACAAAGTAATTTAATAAATGATACTAAACATGATGTTCAAAGGAAGGAAAGTTCGATATTTTGAGGAAGTGTATTGACACTTTGACAGTCACGTCCGAAACTCTTTGTTTACCAGCGAGAAACTTAAAAACCATGTCCGTTCGGAGAATAAACATCATCTCTTAGATCTTGTGTGTATAATGATATGTAAAAACATTCAGAAAGTTTTATTAAAAAAGCAATCGTGATTCGTGATTGATCGTCTCAAGTTAAAAGGGATAGTTAGGCGAAAGTTTGTCAACAAATATAATATGTTTAAGGGCCTCATTCACATCGCATTGATTTGATGCGAACGTGGGGCTCTTCAAATTAAAGATAAATTTATTCAGTACTGTACAATGATTTAAAGAAAACTAATAGCAGCAATAAACGTCTGAATTAATTTTATTAACCTCTTAAAAAGTAAATCATTTCAGCTCTGTTGTTGGTTGTTTTTTTTGTCATTAGCATGAAGTTAAGATGAAGTTATGTAGCTAAAACTTGGTACGATTCAAACAACAATTCAATCTTTAAAATGTGAAGTTCATAATTCATAACGTAACCATTTTGAGACGCCACTAAAGTAAATTCGTTACACGACAGTTTGTTCTGGACGTCAGAATGAGTGTATAAATTGATATTACTAATTAGGTTCAGTAGGTAACACGTGACTTCATTATTGCATGCTTTTTTAATGAGAGAAAGTAATAAACAAAAATGTCACGCACATTTTGTCAACCCCGACGAATGTGAAATGAAATGGCGCATACAGAGAAACAGACAAAAATCAGACAAGAAATGAGTGGAATTAAACATTTTGTTTATTAGTAAAAATGTCGTCTAATAGTGTACTTTTCAAATTTTGTCAGAAATTTCAGTTTCGTCAATGATTTCAAAAGGATTAGCAAAGAAGGAAAAGCAAACGCTTGTAATATAATAAGTCTATGAGTTTCGTCTATTTTTAGGGTTCCGTACCAAAATGGTAAAAAAGGAACCCTTATGGTGTGACTCAGTCTGTCTGTCTGTCTGTCTGTCACAGCTGGATATCTCGAGAACTACTAATGGTATCAACTTGAAATTTGGAATAGTTTAAGATGACATTTACCCAACTATTTTGCAAATAAGAAAGAAATAAAAAAAATAATATTTTTTTTACAAAAGGGACTGAAAAGGGGTCTTAAAAATTTGAAGTGAGGTGACTAGGGCATGTGGGGTATCATATGAAAGAGCGCTGTTTGCACATTTTAAAACAATTTTTTCTTTTTTCTTAGGCCGCATAGTTTTCGACTTATGATGAAAAATGTAAAAAAAATACCGTTCCCCCCCCCCTTATCTCCGAAGTTTGCAAAGAGAAAAATCTGAAATAATTCTATGTGATAGTAGTTTATGTAAAGATTACAGGAAAAATAAAACGATGTCTCAATATATCACACTTTTTAAGAAATTCAAAAAACAAACATAAATTCTTTAGTTTCACTACCAGTCAACAGATGGCGCTGTCCTAAGCATGCTAACCTTAGAAGAAAATTTATAGTTCCACTATCGGTTAAGAGATGGCGCAACCTAACTCTACAATAATAAATTGGTGGCTGGTTCTAGTATAATTACCTATATTTGCCGTACGAATAAACGAAGAATAAGTTCCTATTTAGTAATATAAACAGTTTGCAATGTGGAGTGGCTGAAACGTTTTTCAGTCACCAAAAAGCAGACTGTCTGCCTGTTCGCCCTTCCACCTGTCTGCCGTTTATCCTACTTTTTTAAAGACTGTACTAAAGTAACATATCCAAATATATTTATGATTGTACGGAACCCTCGGTGCGCGAGTCCGACTCGCTCTTGACCGGTTTTTTTTATTTCAGGCTTGAAAAGTGACGCTCTCAATAAATGTATCAAATCTTTATCAAATGCAATTTATTGCAAAAAATATGCAAGGTAAGTTAAATTAGGGCAAATATCTATTATTTGATTAGGGTAAGAAATGTGAAGCTTTGGTCCATTCAAGTAAAGCTATGATGTTGCTCCCGCTCAACAATTTTGTAATAATATCATTGATAATACTTGATCAATCTTAATTATGAAATTATTATCTCAAGAGAGTATTGACAAATGGCAGTGCAAGAGATTAAACAGCCTCTCAATACTCACGTTCGACTTTTACCGTAAACATATACAGAAAATGAGTAATGTGACTTATGCAGGATCTTAACATAGCAATTAGGAAAGGTTACCCCCTTTTTAGCTTCGCTGAGAACCAGTTAAGTGCGTGCTTCGCGCGTTATTGTAGAGTTGTATTGGATATAATAACTGTTTTCTTGTATCACACCGCTTTTCTTGAAACTTTCACATTTTTCTAAATGCTGTAGGCTTGAAACTAATATAAGGTTGTGACTGGTTTGTTGCAATATGCTTGCTTTGCTTTTCCCCTAGTAGGCACACATTTAGTCCACGTTTCACCAAGTGAACTGCTAACTCCTAGCGATGTGGTTATGAAGTGTCAAGAGTGGTTTCATTATATAAAATCATTTTTGTCAATTTGACTTGATATACTAAATACACATTCCCATGAATGATTTTAGTTACGTCTTTATTATGTTATGCATAGAACTCAATACTCTTATAGTATCATCTTTAATAATATTAATATTAAAACATTTATTTTAAATTGTTAGTAGATTATTAATTAATCTCCATTTAGTAAAATTTAACGAAATGACAATAATTATAAGAAAAGACGAAACAATGGCAAAGTTAACTAGACAGACAGTGACATAGCCCTGAAAGTTCAGAAACTTATGCGGAAGAATCGTAATATACAAACTGAAGAATTCAAAAACTAATTCTTAGTACATTAGATACATACTGAAAAGGGACAAATGAACAATTATCACTGAAAGTTCAGAAACATATGCAAAAGAAACCAACAAATCAAAAACTTATTCTTAGTACTGAAAAGGGACAAAGGAACAATTACTTATTGCAATACGAGCCTTGAGACAATAAAGGAAAAAGTGCTAAGATAATAATGTAGAGACTAAGGTGTATTCTGGGTTTTTACTTAACCACTGTAAACAATCTTGACACGTCTTTACAAAGTTATAGTCAATTTTCATCGGTGATTACACAGAAGTATTTACGAAAATAATATATTTAAAACATGTCCATCAGTCATTTTAATGTCCCCACTGCTGGGGCACAGGTCATCCTTATGGGTGGATAAGGAGAACGGGCCATAACCCACCACGCGCGCCCAATGCGGATTGGTGGGTGTTAACGACTGCAAATGCAGCCGGGACCAACGGCTTAACGTGCCTTCCGAAGCATGGAGGAGCCCGAGATAATAATTTTTTGGTCACCCATCCCATGACTGAACCTTGCGAAAGTTGCTTAACCTCCGCAATCGCTGGGCCAGGCGCTAAACAAGGGTTTTAAAGGATCTCGGTGTTTTAAAAATCTCAAAACCTTTTCGACACTTGGGCCAAAATTTGGAAGTAGAATTTTACCTCGGGCCGCACTACCAAATTTTATGTATAGTGCGCGCCAGATAAGTCCAACTTTAAAAAAATGTGCTCGGCTCCGCGGGCCACAAGGTAACAGACGGCGGGCCGCATCTGGCCCGCGGGCCGCGGGTTGGCCACCCTTGTTTTAAAACATGATGGATTTCAAATTATATTCAAGTCAAATTTATTCAAGTTGTTTATTTTACACATTTCTGTCATATGAAAACATATGATGGCGGTTTGCTTTTATTCGACTATAACGGCTGAAAAGACGTTTGCCTGAAAATTACATTATTTGGAAACAAATAAACCGAAGTAGAATCTAGGCCAGGCAGGGTGTTATTTCAATAATGGTAATTGCCTTTGTCATTCAATGGTATCAATCAATACAAAATAAATCCAATTTAATAGTTATTCTAGAACTCACCTGCTTATTGATCAGGCGACACTCCGCAGACCTGAAACGAAAGCACTTGAATAAATAATAATGAAACTGTGACATTATTCAAGTCGTTATACTTACAAATGCAAATATCTATGGGGATTTTTAAACAATGAGTAAGATATTACATTCAAACACTATGAATGACTTATATTATACCTATAGTAGCTGAAGAACGGCGATTCGATAGCTATATTTGTAATTTTATAAAATCGTCGGTGGGCGCGCAAGACCGCGCAAGAGCAGTTTGCAATACCGCGCATCTGCATTTTTGGAATTTTACAGGAAGCAAAAAAAACTTAATATCTTGGCCATTTAAATATGATTTTCTGACTGAACTTGTATGAAGTTTCTTTGACTATTATTTTATAGGATTATGACGTAATTTACAAATTTTACCGACAACTTCATAAGATTTTCACGTAATATCACTTACGCCCTTTTGCAATTAAGAAATATATACAATTTTGTATTATTTTAGCAAATAAGCGGTTTTGAAATGAAATATTTATTTAATTAAATAGAAAAACAAAGATATAACCATGCATAGTATCATAAAAAATATACCTATTTGGTAAATATCAAAAATGGTTTTAATCTATATTATTAACAACATTTAAAAAATTTAATTATGAAATTATAATACCGCATAAATAACAATAACAGTATTATTCAACTCACAAAAATTCAAAGTCTGTAACATAAAAACCGCGTAACTACATTGTACAATTAAATGAATTTATTGACTTAGGAATTATTAACTCATGCGTTATTATATTCATTAAGATGAAATAGAAACAAAAAAAAAACACTTACACAATAATTAAACACGAATAAACACACTCTTGTACAATTCGGTAAATACGCGGATTTGTTGCCAATAATGCTAATTATTGGGCTAAGACTGATACTTATTGTATGGACTGTGCAAATACGCGGTATTTCATGATAGTGAAATATACGTTCCTTATTGGCTAATTCAAATCGCGTGAGTTCTATAAGGTGCGAATCAGCGTCTAGAATCTGCTGGCACAAAATCTCAATTTTGGGACTTTTGTAAATACCGCAGTATTGCAAACTGCTCTTACGCGGTCTTGCACGCCCACCGACGAAATGCTAAGCAATTTTAAAGACGAATTTAGGGATTCAGAAAAGTTACAAAATTGTGTGTAATTTTGTAGTGGAACCAACTGACTACATATAGATAAATAAAAGGTAATTTAGGTACCTAATCAGTTTTTTCGTGAAGGAGTGTCATAATCAAATTTTACTTTTGCTGAATTTTTTTTATCTCTATTTTCTAGCTTTAACGAGGTAATAAACGGTAAACTTTATTAGCCGCAGATCCGATTGTCTGTGATATATTCCGCAAGATACTAACCTAAAAATTTTAAAGCCACAAAAATCGGAATTATAACAGTGAAGAGCTGGACCAGACCAATACCAGTTGCAGTAAAATATGAAACTCAATCATATTTCATACTACGTGTGCCTACGTAATGCTGCACATTCACTCTGAATGTTCCCACTCAACCCAACCAACCCTCATCTGTATTGGACCTTCATGATCAAATGACCGTCCAACCGTCTCACAGCTCACTAGACTTTCGGAAAACGTGTAACGAAATCAAAATAAACTCATCAACTTTGTCTAGGAATCAAGGATTTTTTTCATATAAACGAGGTTAAACTTTGAAGCCTTGGTTTCCTATCAGGGATATACCGTGCTGTGATCTGATGATGGCTATCCAGGAAGTTCATTGACGAGATTCAGATCACTATACACACCCAACTGATCTGATCAGCATTCTAAAAGATAAAAGGGTCAGAGTTCTCAGTTTCAGGATTTCCATACATTTTAATGCTATTTTCGCGGTTTTTTTGAACATGTCCTTTTATCTTTTTTACTTCCTGGATAGCCATCAGATCACAGCACGGTACATCCCTGGAAGGAATCTAAGGCTTCCGGCTTGGTTGAAAAAAATACCTTGACCCTAGACAAAGTTGATGTTGTGTATCGTCTTAAAATAATAACATTTTTGAGTTAGTTGGTTATCTTACAAATATCTTATCAATGCAAATAAATTAGTTCACATAAACAGATAAAAGAAGCCGTGTAGAAAGATAACAGATTCAGGAAATACTATGAGAATGTCTTAATTAACGCATTCAAATCAAAAAGCCTTCCATGCGTGCTCGTTTCATTTAACAGGATAATAATATAAAACTAGAATCTCAGAAAATTCCAAAAGGATTTTAAGGGTAATGATGTTAAAATTATGACTCCTCTTATAGGGAAAACAATGCAAATATACGTCAATGTTTAAATGTCTATTGATGTAACAATCATTTAAGTATTTAAATGCCAAGTGGTAGGTATAACTATTTCTTAATAAGGTTCTAATTGCTTTCATTATTTTCGAATATTTCAACTTTTATTAACAAGTTTATGATCTATCGATTGATAATGATAATTGAAAAGTAAATTAATGTTGTGATGTCAATGAAACTTCAATGAAAGGACAATAAACAAACGGCCTTAGAATATAAATGTGTATTTAACCATTTAAGACAGGATTGAATAGTTAGCCTGTCAATCAAGGAACCGATGTCCCTAAAACGCTTCAGATATTTTACAGACCAACATCAAATAATCTAAGCACGTTGGCGGTCAAAAACAAACTGCCATTATTCAAGCATCGACTCACCACAAGAAAAGCCGTTGAATCCACACAAAACCATAGAGACGGAGCTAATCCAGTGCTATCCCTTTACAGTTCGTGATAAAGAGAGGATAGTTCCAAAACAAGGAGGTTGCGAACACAAACACAGCACTTCACAGATTATATTTGTCGTGGACGGCGCGCGCGCAGGTGCGCGTGAGCACCGACAGCGGAGGACTGGCTGCCTGCCGGCTGCCAGGGCAAAGCCTCCGAGATGACAGCTACACGTTTTGCGTAACCAATCCGAACGCGAAATTAGGAATCTATAGTAAGTATTAATATTAAATAAATTGTAAGGTTTGAGACACGGATTTAGGTTTCCACATTATTTTATAACGTTTCCTTAGATATGACTGAACTAATTTGATTAATGTTATCTATTCCTTCAGTAATAAAGGAATTTACATAAACAACAATAAGAATCAAAGCGATAGAATTACTAAATAATGAATGAGTACCACCTTCTAAAACACAGAGGTGCGTGTATAAAGCGTTGTTAAAAATTATTTAGTGTAAGTAACATTATACATTTTTACTAACCATAACTGTGCCATAACTATATTAGCTATCAATGTAATAGTCTAATCTAGCTAAGTACTGAGTAGGGTTACCAGATGGTATAGCAATAAAAGCCTGATTTCAACTAAAAAGTCCTGACATTACGCCAAGTTAATTGTGTTGATTATTTACTGCAAATGTATCTACCTACCTAGTCGATTGTTAATTTGTTACCAAGGAAAAGAAAAATAAATAAAGCAACCTAAGAAAGTATTCTTAGGTTTCTTTTACTATAATGTGAATAATCCAAAAAAAACCTGACATTTTCCAACTCCGGCTGGAATCCTTACAGGGACCAAAAAATTCTGACATGTCAGGTTAAGACAAATCCTGACATCTGGTAACCCTAAGCCAGAGTAATGCTGGGTCCGAAAAAAGTTCAAACCGCAGTTATTTATCATTACTTTTTAGTGTGATAAATAATATAATCATATTCATTGAACAAACCCTTAGATTTTATGGTAGGTACCTACCTACCGTAAACTAAAATAACCGATTACGTTATCGCACCATTCTCCAAACATCTGCGACTTTGTTTTGCGGCTGTCTCTACCAGATATTTAATTTTATGGTGCATTGAGAATGCGCTGTTACGTAAATGCTTGCAGCCCTTCTAATCGGACTTTTAAATTTCGAGTGGAAAAGACGTGTTGAAAATATTTGGCTTGGCCGTTTCGTTAATACAAGAACTATTGTAGAGCAGAAAAGTAATGAACAGTGAATAAATTTTTAAACTTACGCCCATGCGAATGTAGCGAAATGGCCAAGCCACATATTTTGACAAAGGTGTAGAGTTGGTGAAGTTAAGCTTCGTACAGACTGACGCGAGCGAATCGCGTGCGTCGCTCATTTTGACAGATTTTGATCACGTAATTCAAAGCAATAGCCATAGCCATAGCCATTGCCATAGCAATTTCTTTGACAATGGCTATGGCTATGGCTATCGCTTTGAGTTACGTGATCGCACTCGCGAATTTCGCGCGGAATTCGCTTCAGCCTGTACGAAGCTTTAGGGTTTGTAGAGTCAGGGCGTGGAGTTAGAATCTTGGCTCTACGTGAGATTGATAACTTTTTGACAGTGCGAGCTATATGGTCGTCTTGGCATCATTTTTGATGGGAAATGTTTTTGGTGGGATGATCTTCTCTATCATTATTAGAAAATATTTTCTTAGAGCAAACCATTTTCCCTCAAACACTCTCAACTTCTTAAAGAAGAACTTTTATAACTATATTTTTTACTATAGCAGACATCAAGAAGATGCCTTCTTCTCACCTCAATATCGGAAGTAGACTTATTTTTATCTAATGAGGTTAAATATATTTAACTCGTTAAGACTGTTGAGATACTATCTGATGTGAAGCTTCGCAAAACGAGTGCAGCATCAAGAACAGAAAGTGGGTTTTGTTTTGTCACGACTGTCATCGGACAAAAACAGTATTAGCACTCAGATAGGATTGTTTTGTAATTTGGAACTTGTAATAAGGGGGAATATTTAATTTTATTTTCTTTTCATTTCAATCAAACTAGCCTAAATAACCTAACATCAAAAAGAGGTGTAAAGTTAAAAAAAAATGAGTAAATTTGACTCTTTTGATAAAAGTAGCTGACTAAAATTTCAAATGGGTGTGCGTTCACGCTATTTAGATTATTATTAAAACTTATGTAATACAGTTACCAAATTAGTTAGAAGCTATAATAATTACATACTAATATTGTAATAAACCAGCAATACTTATCGCTTTGTCTGAAGTGTCATTTTCCACGTTTGCTATAAAGCTAATGAAGGTTTATTAACGTAATAGTACTAGTGAAAGTGACATCCGTGATGATTAAGTACCTATTACATGCACCATTGTTACCATCAGCAATAGAATCGGACAAGCAGTTGTACAACTGCAACAAGAAATACAAGATATAGCAGACTTACTTTTTGTAGTTACGACGTTCAACATGAATTGTATCTCAAATTAAATGATTCAGTGATTGCTAATTCTAGTGTCAGACTTAGAAATAAATGTCATGGAAATTTTGTGGTTTACGACTATTTCGAAAAGATTAAAAATTGTGAACTCGTTTATATTTGCAACCAAGATCTTGCATTATACATAAAAATTAAATACTGCATTGGATAGGAATTCTACTGACTGACGGTCATATACGATTTGAATTGAGTAAACCTTGGGTCTGCTGAATATATAAATTAATTACTGATTTGAATAGAAAATTGAATTCTTTAATATAAGAACGAGATTATCAGTTATCACATCCAAATTGAATCTAGCAAATCTACAACCGTCACAATTTCATTGTAAGTAGAATCAAATTGCATAACAATTTCAATTTCAATTTTCAATCTATTTATATCCGGGAAGTGTTCAGCTTTAGCAGTAGCAAAATTAAATTCATTCAAGTCAATAAAGAAGACTACTTAACACACGACGAGAGATTATGATTTCGAGAGACAGCACAATTGGTTGTCATTACATGGCACTTTATTAACACAAATAAGATGGAAAGTAGAAAGAAATGTTCCCACAGTCGTGTCAAATTAAATATTATCTCATTTTGGCTAATACCGAGTAAAACAATGAAAGTATTCCAGTGTAATACATTATGTAATGATTTCGTAATAGCTTGAGAACTAGGGACAAGATTCGTATTACCAGCTGGGGTAGCGATGATTATGAAGATAACTTATTCTGAGCAAAAATAACGTTGTATAATTTGTTACACTTACAAAAATTAAAGTGTGTTAATGTATGTCTGAAATTTTGGGTGTGAGAAACATTTAGTATCATCATACATTCACAATACACGATGAAAGATATACGAACATAATCATTATAATGATTGATAAATAAGTGATACAGATCGTGTTGATGTTGACTAAACATCAAATAATTAATTCATTAAGAGTTGACATAATCTGCTTGCATATAAATTATAATTCGTGTAAGCTCCAACTTCTTTTTGTATTGAAAGATAATAAAATTGCACTACCTCTCTATTGGAAAGTGATTGAAAGTAAATGCGTAAAGTGAACTCGATGTGTTTGAGTAGTCTAGACAAAACCCGTTCCTTAAATCATAAAATATTATAAACAAAAGCCTATAGCAAAGTAACTCTTAAAGAAATTGCATAACACTTCGATTAAAACGAACGGTCTTCTTCGAAGCGATAACCGTTATGTACGTATTAGCACTAATCAATCTAAGAGAAGAGAAATTATTTTATGGCTCAAGCTAATTACATGAAATCTACAAATTATGATCCATCATTAGGACCAGTCGTGCCAAAACAAACAGCGAGTGATCACAGCCAAAACGAAGTTGTTAAATTTGTCATTACACGGTTAATCTACTTCCATCAAGTTAGATGCCAATGCAGTGCGTCGAAATCACAATAAAAGTAGAATAATGCCTAGTAGAGCAGATGAGTATATTAATATGACTACGTATAACCCATGACTACGTATGTGGAGTGTTGGCCATTGAGATGAGTCATCCAATAACAGGAATGGCGTCCTGCGGAGCCCTAGGCTCTTTTTATTTTTATATGTCTACAAGTCCCGACACCACATGTTCATAAAATAAAATAAAAATAGCCAGAGCAGAGCAGGTGCTATTGAGGAACATAATGTTATTGGTCGATTGTTGCCGAATAATTCATGTAAAATTGCTATTATATCAAAAAATACTACACATACAGTAACCTGTAGCGATTTTATGCTAAGAAAGGAGACTACGGAAAAACCAAGTATAGCTTAGAAGGTAATTGAGGCCAATAGTTCGCAAAGGGTTAAATCCTTAGTTATATACAAACTTATGAAATTTACTATCCTACCGATACCGATGTCGTAAACAGAGTCATGCCTAGCGAAATACTTACAAGGTAAATTGGATTTGCTCCGTGACTTCATTGTTTGTCGTGCACAAACAGTTTCAGAATGCTGATAAGCGAGAGCCGATGTTAGTTATTATCAGAAAAGAGGTTCGCATATTATGCATAAGTATTCGTACTCTTCTCGTAGGTACATACATTCAGGACCGAAATTCTTTCTGACCATTTTAAGGAGCAAACTGTGATTATGTAATGTTGCTTTCACCAAGTACCACCCTCAGTACAGCTACAGACCTCTCTACACCTTTTACCGACTGTCAGGTGTCAGAGGGGAAAAAAATGAAAGTGTTCGACTGTTTTGCCACATCGAGAGAGGCAAAAGTTACAGAGAGGTGTTAATTAAAATTGTTGTCTAATTCATACGATGTGTTCGTAAGCTGTCTTGTTTGCATTCTACTACAAGGCACGAATAGCAAACGGTGTCTTCGGTCGTCCTTGCACGAGAGTCGAAAGCTAATGCTTTAGTTCATTTTGCAATGAGATACCGATCGTAACGCCTGATGTCCAGCGCATATATATTTGGTTAGAGTACGAACTTCTGTTTTTATGACACGTATTGACTGCACGATGAATGTCTGATTAACGATCCCGTTTCTCTTGTTGAAAACATTGGCCAATTACAAATTATTTATACTCAATTTATAAAACGGGGGCCGCCGCCAATACTAAATTGGGCATAAGGGCAATAAGAAGGCTCTATTTTTGAATGAACGCTACAGACAGACTGAGAGCTGCTAATTTGTTGACCTAGTGTCTATCAAATAAAGCCAACACTTTAAATCTTATCAGGATAAGTAATATAATAAGTCTATGCATGAAAGCAACATTTTTCGTTAAAGGAATTGTACTCTATGCTTTGTTTGCGTGGAGCTTAGGTCCTTCTGAAGTAAATCCGAGCATAAGAGTCAACATACCCTCCAGGTGTTTGACCTCATAACGTTTTCGCGAGCACGTCGCGTGCCCATATATGTGTGAGGCCACTTTGTGTAAACAAACCTCTGTGCTAAGGTTGTCATGCCAGTAAACAAATATTATACATATACGGAAGCATATCAAGAATATCAAGATACATAAATAATACCTCCTCCCACGGGAGTCTTGCGTCTTGTAGTGATGATGATGTCTGTGTCATGATGACAAGACAATATAATGCTGGCAGTAGATGCTTGAAACTGGTAATACCATACTAGATAATATGACGAAATCTTGAAGTCATACGATACGAGCATATTGGGTTTAATGTAGATAATCTATCGAGCTAAAGCGAAATTTTAACCTGTACCTAAGCTTAGCAATGTTCAATTATGGTTCAACGAAGCCTATCTTGTCGCGAAAAAGGGAAAAATATTAGCTGGTCTTCGACAAACCTCAAGAGTCAGATCTTACTGGCAGCCCTACCATCTGCCTTAGAGATTGTGACTTCTGACATGAATTGCACATAACTCTAATGTAACCAAGTACTTTGTCTTTACTCGTGAGAGATTCGGTGATATACTTCGTTCGGAAGAAAATGAGGCCATTTTTATGTCACTTCATTGCTCAGGTGAATTTGTAAATTTAGTTTGTACCGTTACTTCCTACGTCACTGAGGTGCGTCGAGGGTTTATACTTTGTTTAAGAAGTTGTTACTCAATCTGCAGTTGAACAAAGAATAAGAGAAAATTTTAATTTTTTTCTGATGTTTGATATGGCTGAACATCATAATGCGTACTAAGTGAGATGATGTCGATCAAGTCGTGTTGCATTGCATCACTGACGCAGGCAAGTTGCACATAAGCCACTGGAAGGCATGACATTAGCCGTATTCAGTGAATCGTACACAGATTGTGTATGTAAATAGACCTGTCACGGCTCATTAAACAGCATTTCATAAAATCGATGATTGCCTGATTAATAGAATATTTTTTCGACTTCGCCTTATCGAATATTTCAAAAAATCAAGACCAAACATAGGCAGACCTAACTACGCAAAAGTGTAGATTGAAGGATACCCTTAACAAAGCGCAACATCCAAATTCAATCAATTTTACTTATTTATTCCAATATTCCAAAATCTTTTTACATCAGTACATAATTCTTTAAGTGCTGATTCTAGTTGTTTGTATGGACAAGAACCGAACCGGATGTTCACCTTAGTTTTTCTATCTGTTCCAATAAAGTACTAGATTGAAGTCATGTCTATAATGAGTATAAAGAAATTTACTTAATCTACATTCGCGTTGCAGACATCCGGCGATTTCAGAGCAAGCGCAAGTCAATTTGACGCTCGATTGCAGGCGCTGATCGGCACGCCGCGCCTACCGTACCGAGCTTTGATCTCCCGATACAAGTTATGGCTTTTGCTAAGTGCCCAGCCAAGCGATGTTTGATATTCATTTGGAGCCATTGATCTTGGAGCCAATAAGCAACTTGAGCAGCTCCATTATTTTCTCCAATAAGGGCTAGTTTCCTGGTAAAATCTGTGGTTTAAATTAAATTGGGATATAGGTAATTTTACAAAGTCTGTGAAATAGTTTAATTGGAACTTGACTATAGTTTGTGTCATCAACAACGGTAGAAAATGAAATTATAAAATTACAGCATAGAAACCTACAAACGTGTACGTTTTGTAGTCCATATTAGATAATATTTGTATTAAAATGTAACATGTCTATTTCGTTATTTATTACAATTGTTTCTAAAGCGGTATTCAGACCGTCAAATTACACGACGTAAATTGCTTCGCCACAATTCGATACGAGAGCATTGAGAAACCGATGATCGATATAATCGATTTTATCATATCGAGTGCATAGCGATAGTGTTACGTGAGAGGCGATAATAATGATACTTCGATATGTAAATTAAGAGAGAGTACGCACATGTCAGATTCTGATCAATGAGGCATTCTTGATGATAACAGATTTCATAATCAAAATTATTTAAAATGATAAATAAAATAACGTTAAATGCAAGATACAAACAGTATCCACATTTTATATGAAAAACTTTTTACTAACCATAAAGGCTTCTTTCAAAATCCATTATAGTATGTTGAAAGGGGCACAGATACCTAGTAAGAGATACCATCAAATCACGTCACGGTTTCGACTCAATGGGGTTGGCAACGCAAAGCTAATTGTAGATGTCGCTGCGTACGCTTGTTCCTAAGACAGTAGACGTTCAGAACAAAATGTATGTGAAAATAGGTATTTATTTCGTGGTATGTTTTTACCGAAAAAGACCTATTGACCCAAAATGGATACAAAAGACTATTCTACAATGAAAATGCCGGAATTGAAAGCCAAATTAAGACGTTTTTATTCTTACAGAATTTATGCATTTTTTCTATATCCAGATTTTTCGGAAATTTGTAAGTGCTAACATTTTTAAAGCTTATTACACAGAATCTAATCATTTTTACGCTAAAAACACGATTTTTTAAAGTGAAAGTCCTTTGTTTTCATAGCTCTCATGGAACAAGCGTACGCAGCGCCATTTTGACAGTTGCCTTCCCCATTGAGGGATTGCACAGTAGGTCGCGGTGAGCCAGTTCACTAAACAAACATTATTTTAATTTGTCATAATATTGCCATATCAGCAGCTCCATAAAATATTTAAGTTCTCGTTTAGTGGATTATTTTAACGTTACCAGTAGGGTTGCCAGATGGTCGGGATTCGCCGGGATTCTCCCGAAAAATCTCCCGGAAAATAAGCTGTTCCTCTAGAAAGCAATAATTTTCGCGGATGAAACCACAGATTACAAGATTAGTGGATAAAACTGACTAAAAATCGCGCTGCGCGGCCATTTTGTTTTACTATAGACAGACAGGCATGAGTACAAGATTAGTGGATGAAACTGACTAAAATTCGCGCTGCGCGGCCGTTTTCTGCAATAGACAGTCAAGATTACAGGCTTAAGTGGTGGATGACACTCACTTTAAATCGCGCTGCGCGGTGGTTTTCTTGTTACAGACAGGCAAGAGTTCAAGATTAGTGGATGAAACTAACTAAAAATCGCGCTGCGCGGCCGTTTTTCTACAATAGACAGTCAAGATTACAGGCTTAAGTGGTGGATGAAACTCACTATAAATCGCGCTGCGCGGTGGTTTTCTTATTATAGATAGAAAAGAGTACAAGATAAATGGATGAAACTCAATAAAAATCATGCAGATGCATTTAACTTGCATTTTTATTTCAAATTTTTATTTCTCCCGACAACAACCGCAAAATCCCGACATTTTTAAATTTTCTCCAGATATTTTGGATTTCCGATCTGGCAACCCTAGTTACCAGCCCCCCTAGTATGACCACAGAAACGCGATATGACATAGTGTATTATCACATTTAACTGTCACTCAAAAGACAATGGATTTTGACAGTTGAGTGTCGACAAAACGGTATATCACGCGATGTACAAAACGTGTTACAAAAACAACCCCTAATGCCGAATATGGTAAATAGGGACAATCAAACTGAACAACTTTTACTACGGGACTATTGAAATCGCGAAAAAAAATCAGCTGTTTCATACATTTTTATAATATGGTTATGAATTGTGTTATGTGCGATTTCAGTTCAGAGTTGGCCCCATAGTAAAAGTTGTTCAGTTTGATGGTCCCTATCTACCATATTCGGGAATAGGGGTTATTTTTGTAACATGTTGTATATCGTGTTTGGGCATGCTAGGGGGGCTGGAGTAGACGTGTGCGCCGATGGTCATTTGACCGGCGGCGGCGTCTGGTGTCTAAATTGTCGGCGGCGGCGGCGTCATCGGCGTAATCAGCGTGGATGGTCAAAATAAGTAGAATGGAAGACCTCAGGACCTTTTCAATTACGTCATCGTCGAGGGCAGAACGCCGAAGACATGGAACATAAGTGAGGTGAAAGTGAGGTGATTCTGTTTTTTAAAAAGGGTGACAAGACCCTCTTGAAGAATACGAATCCTACGAATCGTTGCGCTCGCAAGTTCGACGACTTCCAACCTACCGAACAAGCCGCGTTTTGAAAAGGCTTTGGCAACATAGACCACATCCATACGCTGCTGCAGGTTATACAGAAGACTGAGGAGTAAAATCTGCCACTTTGCTTGGCGTTCGTTGAGTGTGAGAAAGTCTTTGATTCGATTAAGACCCGGGCAGTGCTACAGTCTTCAGAGGTGCACCAAGTGGACTAGGTATATCGAGGTGTTGAGGCACTTATAAAAAAATGCAACTATGTCGGCCCGAGTACAGAATCAGAGCACAGATCCCATCCAACTATAGCGAGGTGTGAGACAGGGAGACGTTATATCTCCGAAACTGTTCACAACTGCGATGGAGGACATCTTTAAGCTCTTGGACTGGAAAGGACTCGGTATCAACTTTAATGGCCAGTACATAACACACCTTCGTTTTGCCGATGATATAGTTCTTATCGCTGAGACCATGGAAGACTTGAACACAATGCTCGAAGATATCCGTACGTAGTGCCTCCCAAAAAGTGGGTCTTAGAATAAAGATGGATACGACGAAAATCATGTCGAGTGCCCATGTTGTACCCACTCCAGCTCATGTTGGGAACAGTACACTCGAAGTTGCTGACCATTACGTTTACCAAGGACAGACAGTCCAGTTAGGTATAATTTCAACTTCGAAAAAGAGATCTCTCGTCGAATCCAGGGGCCGTATTTTTGAATCGTTCGGCTGGCGTCGAGCGATTGGTTTCATTTCAACAGATTTTCATTCGACATTTGACTTTCCATATTTTTGAATCGCTCGAACGCAACGAGTGGGTGAGGGCACTCGTTTGCAGTCGAGCGATATGGCACGGCGAGCGATATTCTTTTCTACTAAAAACAAAGATATTTATGTAACAGCCAATAGAAACATGGATATAACGTTTCGTTTTCGTTGCGGTAATTACCAGTTTTCTCTAGATTCTGCGTGGAACGGATAAAATCCAACATTCCGTTTATATTAGCAGTACCGGAAACGAACGATTCAAAAATACGGAAAATCGGCGTCATGCGACTTGGAAGACGAGAAATCAGAAATCAGAAATCAGAATATTTATTTGCACAATATTGTGTACATTACATTGAGATCGATGACAATGTTCCTAATAAAATTTCAACAATATTCTGCCTTAAATCTGTAGGCATGCAAATGTTAGTAAGTGTAAGTGTGTAAGCTATCTATAATGAATATTATTACTACTAAGTATTACTGATGTCAATTATAATTACAAAATTGTCAATAGAAATCTCATATTCAAAATTAAATGTCAGCTATGCAAAATTATCCTTAATACTATGTCAGATTGAGTAGAGATGTCATTTATTTTCCAAATATTCTTTGATCGAATAGAAACTGTGCTGTAGGAGCCAATTAAATAATTTATTCTTGAAAATATTTTTCTCTATTGGTTGATTAATAATGTCCAGCGGTAGCTTATTAAATATTTTGATAGCCATACAATATACATTCTTTCGAAATATAGCTAGATTGGATTTAGGTATTGCTAGTTTATTCTTTCTCGATGCTCGTAAATTATCGTTTTTTTCACTACATTTTAAAAAGTATTCGGGGTGCTTTTTAACCAACAAGCATAGTTCTAATATATATATACATGGTAGAGGTAATATTCTATGTTTTTGAAATAGGGGCTTACATGATTCTCTTTGTTTTATCTCGCATAAGGCACGAATGCACTTCTTTTGTGCTCTAAAAACTCTGTCTACATCTACACTGTTGCCCCATATTATTATGCCGTAACGCAGTAGAGAAGAGACGTATCCGTGGTACGCCTGTAAGGCTACTTGAAAAGACGTTATATTTTTGATTCTATTTAGTGCAAATACAAATTTATTTAGTTTAGTGCAGAGACCGTCTATATGTTTTTTCCAACTGCAATGTTTATCTAGATTTATACCTAAAAATACTGTGCTATCTACGATGTCAATTTTATTGTTATTATAGTGTATGTCAATGTTAAGTTTTTTCGCTTTATATGTATGGAATTGAATTGCCTTCGTTTTCGATATATTAATTTTAAGGTCATTTTTATTCATCCAATTAATTATGTCAAATAGAGTATCATTAATGTCATGTTCAAGTTCGTCAATATTTTTATTTTGAAATAGAAGTGTACAGTCATCTGCAAATAAGAAACAATTATTGGTAGTTATATCGGGAAGATCGTTTATGTACACTATAAAGAGTAAAGGTCCCAAGATACTGCCTTGAGGTACGCCGTTACTTATTAGGCGATATTTTGATCTGACATTTACTTTTGTTGGAATTTGACAACTTGGCGACTCGGACGGAAGCGTTCGCGTTGTTTCGGTACATTGTTGACGATTTGCCAAGTAACTAGCGAACCATTTGTGGGCGATTCCCCTTACACCATAGTCATGAAGCTTCAGTAACAGTATTTCGTGATTTACGTGGTCAAAAGCTTTTGACATGTCAAGAAATACTGCTACGGTTGGTACTTTTTCATTGATACCTTCTATAATTTTTTTTATTAAAGAAAAGCAGGCTAGTGCAGTTGATTTTCCTTCCTGAAAACCGTACTGTTGTTTGTTAATAATTTTATGCTTGGTGATAAAAGAGTAGAGACGTATAGCCATCACTTTTTCAAATATTTTTGATATTACAGGTATAAGTGTGATGGGCCTGTAATTTCCCATATCACTATCGTCTCCCTTTTTAAATAGAGGCTTAACTACGGACAATTTAAGCTTATCTGGAAAAATGCCGCTCTCCATAGAAAGATTTATTATATGTGCCAAAGGCACGCATATTTTCGGCGCACACATTTTTAGAATATCAGTGCTTATTTCGTCATAACCTACTGATTTAGTGTTTTTCAAGCCCATAATGATTTTTTGTACCTCAGTTTCAGATGTAGGGTACAAAAATATACTGTTATTTAATTTATTTTTATTTGTATTTGATAGCGTATTACCTGTGTTTTTAGCTATATCTATAAAATAATCATTAAATAATTCCGAAATGTCATTTATATTATTAATTATGTTATTTTTATGTTTAATAGATTTTATTTCATTTTTATTAAGATTTTTATTTATATTATTATTTATTATTTTCCAGGATGCCTTACATTTATTTTTTGCATTTAGTATGTATTTCGAATTATTAATCTTTTGTGCAGCGTTCATACATTTGTGTAGTAATTTTGTGTAGTTTTGATATTTTATTTTATTGTTTTCCCTATTCTTATTGTTTCCATATATATAGTTGTAGTAAAGTTTTCGTTTTTTTACACGGCTTTTTTTTGTTCCTTTTGTTACCCACTTTAGTTTCTTAAAATTATGCTTTTTTTTAATTCTTTTAATAGGGAAGCAAAGATAATAGAGAAGAGAAAAAATATCATGAAATTCGTTGTAGGCTTCATTTGCATCTGTATGCTCTACTACATTATTAAATGTCAAAGAGTTAATGTGTTCTAAGAACTGTTTTTTGTTTTCCATGCTTAGATCTCTTTGTAGCTCATACCAGTATAGTTTTTTATTATAGTTTTCTATGTAGCTTGATAGAATTTGGCATGTAGTATGGTCAGACAATGAGGATTCGTTTGTATATCCTACTGCACCTTGTAAATTGCTAGCTATCAGATCTAGGCAGGCCTTTTTCCTGGTAGGTGTCTTTATATGTAAATGCAGGTTATGATTTTGCATGATACTGTTTAATGTCTGGGTATTTTTGTTATTTTTTAGGACATCAATGTTCCAGTCCCCACAAATTATAATTTTTTTTGAGTTTTGTTTATTTTTTTTAGTAATTGTTCCAATTTATCAAAAAAGACATTTATATTTGAAGTTGGGGTTCTATAAATACAAATAACAATTAAATTTATATCTTTTATAATTATGCCACAGCACTCAAAATTGTACATTTCTGACAGTGAGTCTGCTAGTTGCAGCTTTGTGCAGTGAATGTGGTTTGCAACCAAAATACAAGTGCCTCCCCTTTTTTCATGCTCACGGGACCAAATAGAACCTATTTGATAATTATTTAATTTTAAGTTTTGTTCGTGCCCTTTTTTAATAAAAGTTTCTGAAAGACAGATTATGTCTATGGCTTTTTTACTTGATTTTAAATTAGCAAGATCAATTTCTAGTTCATCTTTTTTTTTTAGAATACTACAAATATTTTGATGATAGCAGAAAAGATTATGATTACCGTTTGTCTCGAAAAAAAGTGGTTTTGTTCATTTCTACGGGATTTTGTTTATTTTTAAAGTAATATGGAATCGTTCCCTTTTTTTGTTTTTGTAAGTTTGGGTTTGTCTGTGAAACTTGTGCTGAGGTTTCACAATATAATTTTTTTTCTTGTTTTTTAAAATAATAGGGAATTGTTCCTCTTTTCTTACTTACTAAATCCATTTTATTGTTTTGTATATAATTTTTAGAAATATTTTGTTTTATTTTTTGTAATGATTTTTTGTTGTAGTCAATGGTATCTAATTCTAATTTAATTTTATGGCAAATTTCTTGTAATGTAATTTTTTGTTCGTTTTCCGTCAGAGATATAAATTTGCAGTTTATATAATTATGGCTTATTAATTTAAGTTGGTTATTCAATAATGTTGTGTTTAAATTTATGTTTTCAATTGTTTGAATTAGAAGTATTTGTGTATTCTTGCATTGAGCCAAAAATACAGATAATTCACAAAAAATCTTAGTTGGTACTGTATCATTTGCACCTATTAATAGGATCAAAAAGTCGTCTTTTTTTAGGTTCTTATGTAATTCAGTATTTAAAATGTCATGAGTAGTTGCGTTTGGCTTAATAAATGAGGTAATGTTGAGATTGTTATTTTTACATTTCTGTAACGAGTCACGAGTGTGACTTAAGTCGCATGCGATAAAACTATTGTCATACGAGCGATTCAAAAATAGGGCCCCGAGTCGGATGGGCAACATTCGGGAAGCTTCGACAAAACTTCGCGTCCAACTTACCTGTGTCTCAAGACAAAAGTCTGTGAACAGTGTGTGTTGCCAGTGTTGACGTACCGCAGTAAAACGTTGTCGCTAACTGTGGGTCTCATAAGAAGGCTCTCACCCAGTGTGCAACGGAGAGAGCCATAGTCGGCATTTCCCTGCGTGATCGAACCAGAAATGAGGAGATGCGTAGGAGAACTTAAGTAACCGACATCGCTCGGAGAATTGCTCAGCTGAAGTGGCAGTGGGCGGGACACATTAGCGAGAAGAACCAATGGCGGTTGGGGCGGAAAGGTTGGAATGACAACCGCACACCGGATGAGATGCTCCTTGGGTAGGCCCCCGACAAGGTGGACCGACCGAGACGATCTGGTGAAGGTCGCGGGAAGCCGCTAAATGCGGGCAGCGCAGGACCGATCGTCGTGAAGATCCTTGGGGGAGGCCTATACCTAGCAGTGGGTGTCGTGCGGCTGATGTGATAATGATGACTAAATACTATTACAAAATCACAATAACAAAAAAATCTCTAGAATGGCAACAATCACTAATGCAAAAAAGAGAGAAAAATAATTAATCTTTATGAGATTATATTACAATGTATAGATGCAATGCAATGCATAATAAATGCTTGATTTTGTACTTGTTTCTTACACATGTTACACTTGAATTTTGACGCCGATGACGCCGATGAAAAATTCGGCGGCGGCGGCGTCGCTAAAATGACCGGCGGCGTGCGCCACGCCGATCGGCGCACACGTCTAGGCTGGACAGACTGTCATTGTCCATATTTTTGTAATATTATTAGTGTTTGATGTTTATATAAAAGAAAATATACTGTATATTTTTCGCAAAGGCAAGCGAAGTTGCTTTACGAAGTATGCTGTGCCATGCGGCTGATATGATGATGATGATGAATAATGTAACAAAAAAGAAAAATTCAATTAGAAAAAATAATAATTTTTTCTTTATGATACTAAACGTGAAGACCATTTTACAGAACAGTTGTCATTGATTCAGTTCCATGACGAAAAAATTTATTAGAAACATAAATCGTAAACGGAAGTAGTGATATTATACAAAATGATTGCGTACTGAAGGTTAATGATTCGGGCCAAGGATCTTGTGCACAGCATGTTAGGCGTGCACCGACAATTAGTATAATACGAGCACAAATTGTAAATAGAAGTGATCTAACTCAGTTAAGTCATTAAGAAATTTTGAATAGGGCTTGGTTTGGGATCGTGTCAAGTGTAAAATGTTTACTTAATCATGCGAAACCTAGAAATGATTCGAATCTGATAAGAATAAGTTCATATTGGATAGGAAATAACAAATCTATATTGTTTGTTACAAACGCAATGTTGGACTAGTTATTAGACTTTAGCTAACAGGGTTCAACACTACAATAATGACAGTGGCACCACCAAAAAGTGGTACAGGGTATTATGTACGGTTTTGGTTCAAAATTATGTAGATTCTCGTGAGGAATTGTGGCTTAGCGAGTGTAACTAATTTCCGCGTCCCTAGTCATTGTTCGCGAGGCCAACGATCTAGGTGCATTACACCCCGACGGCAAAAACTTTGCTAAAACAACGACCGTTTTGGCGCAGCATCGAACCATAAAAAAATTCAAGCAGCTTATTCGCTACTAATTATTATTTTCTTCTACCATCATCGAGGCGGACACGCTTAAGTAATCCTCTAAAATATTGAGAGCTTTACCAACTTTTTCTTATCAAGATAAAATAGAGCATGTATGTTCTACTTTTACGTACGTATGTAAGTACAGACACATCGATATAGAGAATTTAACGTGGACCAAGATGATGATAATGAAAAGTAGTTTATTCCATATCATATCTTCATACAAAGTATAATCCTATCCTATCCACAATCTAACTACTCGTAACTAGCTCTATTTAAATTGGTGCCAGTGATGCAAAATTGAAGTAGGTAGATACACTTATGTTTCTGTAATGTCTAACGTCACTAGTTTCAAACCAATCCATTATAAATGTGGCTTATCTAACTGACTCACGCCATTAATTGCAAGCGGACATGTTAGCCCAGTAATACAGATATTAAAGTTATCCATGCTTCTGCTTCCGGCTTCCGTCCCAGAAAACTCGTCGCTAAACGATGCGGATTCAGATTAAAAATTTTCATTCTCAAGTCAGAGTACAATTTTTATAAACAGTTTTAAAAATAGAGCAATTTCAAAAATAAAGGTTCTTTCCGGTCTATAATTAAAATTATTGGCATAATATAATAGGTCTTTACCTATGAAATTGCCGATTTGTATGGAGATTTTTCGAGAAGTAGCATTTTTCATAATAGCATTTTCTTTGTTCATTTAACAACCATGAACACTCATGTAACAAAACTTTTATGTACTAATGTTTGAACACTATGCTAACTTATTTCCATTTAAGATAAGCGAAAAAATAAGTTTTGGTTAAGTTACAACCCCTTCGGTCACCCTTTTTTTTGCTCACAAAAAACCGGCCAAGTGCGTGTCGGGCCACGCGCCGTAGGGTTCCGTAGTTACCTTATACCATACCATATTTAATACCACCTATCATTTTTCATCTGCAAAAATAACTTTGTTTTTCACAGTGTTGGTATGAATGACAAAGTTATATTTGCGGTTTTGGAAAATGTGCTATATCTCAAAAACTAATTACTATATCTCGTTCAAACCAATTTTGGTTGAAAGTGTTTATTAAGATCTACAGCATATATTTTTTTTAGATTTTTCACTTTCTTATTTCAAAAGTTAAAGGGGGGGGGACACACATTTTACCACTTTGGCGGTGTATATCTTTCAAACGGTTGACTTTAAGAAAAAGTTGTCTTTGAAACCTTAATGTCATTTTTAAAGACCTATCTATAGACAACCAACACGTGTTGGTTTGAAGAAAAAAATTTTTTTCAGTTTCAGTTCCATGTATGGGGCGCCCCCCCTTAATCTTTTATTTTTCTTATTTTTGCATTAAATTCGTTAAGCGGTTAACAGAATACATCTACCTACCAAGTTTCAACTGTGTAGTCTTAATACTTTCGGAATAAAGTGGCTGTGACATACGGACAGACAGACAGACAGACAGACAGACAGACAGACAGACAGACGGACAGACAGACAGACAGACAGACATGACGAATCTATAAGGGTTCCGTTTTTTGCCATTTAGGCTACGGAACCCTAAAAAAGAGTCACTTTCAAGATCTTTTTTTTAATGTCACGAAAGCTAAAATATGGACTTTATTTTTACTGATAGTTAACTATCATGATCATAATTCGATGTAATATTCACGATTTTGTTAAAATTTTAAATTATAGAAGTTATTATTTTCTCTGTATGTGACAAAATATCGGCAATTTCATAGGTAAAGACCTAATATTTATTTATTGATTTGTAATTCGTAAATCACTTTTCTTATCTAATAATAGTATATGTCAGACTCAAAGCTGGAGCTTTGTAATTGTATTTCTTTGAAAAAAAACTCGATTTTATTGAACGTGAAAAGTAAAGTGGTTCTGAGTGCAAAATATTTAATTTTTAGTCGATTGTTAGTTATGTACATACTAATACTTATGTAATGCAGTTAAATCATGTTCCGTTACAAGCAGAGTATTATGAATATAGATAAATGCAATATTACAAGTATGAGTGTAGACTCTCTCCGACCATGCTAAACTAACGAAGAAAAGGTGGAATAAATTTAAAACCTGACATGCCTGGGATACCGCCTACACCTTGCGCGACATCACGTATTCGTCCGATAGACCTTTGCTTATTAAAAAGTAAAATCACTTTCGGATTTGTACAGTGCCAATTTATTATCATTGTTACATTAGGACTAGTTGGCACGCGCACGGAATCAATCATAATGCCGCTTCTTGGTATCGATCGACCTATCAGACAAGGTAGAAGGAAAATTAGTGTTTCCACACTTTCCACTAAAATTCTGGAAAAAAACTAGATGGATTTAGTTAGCTTGCTTGTTAACTAGGTTTAGTTGCTACAAAAACATCAATTCAGCTTTACTTAAAATGGATTTTGGTATAAAGCCAAGGACTAAGGATCTAACAAAGAAGGATCTACGCTACGATTCGACACTCTACGAGACGAAATTACGGAACCGACACGGTGATTGAAGGCCGGCTAGTGTTTAAGACATATAAGAAGGGGTATACAGGGTATACTTATTGAAACGCCACATTAAGGTGTTAATCTCCTGAGAGGAAAAAATAATAAAATCGATATCTCGCGGTTTAATGCACCGGATACTTTACATCCCGCTGGTCGGGCGGAATGCAATGATGATACCTTTGCGACTTCCTGTTCGGAGACGTTGCGGGTAACGGTCTCAGACGACGAATCAATTAGACCGTTATGTTAATTACTTTGTTTGTAGAACGTGCTAGATCGGAAGCAGCCGTTTGCTTGACTAATTGGTGTTAGCATAAGTACAGTTCTTCTGCAATAGGGATGACAATAAAAAAGCTTTAACCCGTTAAGCCAGACAAAATGAGACACAATAGATTTTCCATTGCTGTCCGGTCTCATACAGTCGCCTCGCGTTTAATAAATTAAGGCAAAAATAACTATCGATCGAGTTGTATTTTATTGTTTAATATGTCTACCGCTTTATATGTGAATGAATAAAATTTTATTGACACACATCACACTTACATACCAAGAAACAGCAACAACAAACAAACAAAAAGCATAGTTATGCATAAAAAAAAGTAAAAAATAAAAACAAAACCAACAAAAATTGTGTGACGGGCCAATCAGGACCCTGCCCCAGCATATGCTGTTGCGGTGTGAGGTCGTCACACCGCAACAGCGCTGGTATTCTGACAGGGCCTGTACGAGGAACGTCAATCGTACGTACCTAACCTAACACATTAATTAATAATGGTTTTTAATTACAGCTATGAGAAAAAAAATGTAATATATTTTTATATGATGTATCAAATATTTAAATAAATAAATTGTATTAAAAAAAATATGTACCTACCTAGTAGCCAGTGTTGCCAGTGGCCGATAGTCAAAAGTAACACAGGACAGCTCAAAAAGTAACATTTTCAGGAAAAAAGTAACATTTTCTTATTTTATGTAGAAATCGACTCTACTGTATTATGGCACTTTAATTCGATTATTGATAGCACACACAAGTCGACAACTAGGGCTGCCATCCGTCCGGGTTTCCCCGGATTTGTCCTAGTTTGGAGGGCGTCCGGGGAGCGTCCGGGCGGGGTTCTGATTGTAGTCCGGGTAAAACCCGGACTTTAATTAAAATCCGGGTTTTCGGAACTCCGTTCAAAAAAGTACTAAATTCAGCGCACGCGTTACCGGGCGCCTCACTTCACTAAGCATGGCGCACCGCGCAACCCGCAAAAAATCACGCTGCGCGGCCCACTCTTTTTTTTACTAAAACAAGCGAAATTACAAGATTAGTGGATGACTCTGACTAAAAATCGCGCTGCGCGGCCGTTTTTTCTATAAACAGGCAAGATCACAACACAAGGTTAGTGGATGAAACTGACTAGAAATCGCGCTGCGCGGCCCATTTTTTTTCTATAAACAAGCAAGATTACAAGATTAGTGGATGAAACTGACTAAAAATCGCGCTGCGCGGCCATTTTTTTAATTACGGGCCACCCCTGGCTATATTTATTTTGGAATGCTACGGTTACAAAACTATTAAAACTCGCCCTCCACAAAATTGTGTTGGATTGGAGGCCCCAGCTCTACATCATAACTAGTAAAACATACTATTTTATTACCGACTTCAAAAGGAGGGAGGTACTCAATTCGACCAGTTTTTTTTTTTTTTTTTTTTGTTTTTTGTATGTACACCGATTACTCGAAGACGGCTGGACCGATTGAAATGATTCAAACGTTATTACATTAGGTAAACTTCCAAGTTGGTCCCATTTTTTAAAATTTTGAAATCGGTTCAGTACTTTTCAAGTAATCTTGAAAAAAGTACGAAAATAGTATGATTTTGTGTGAACTACCTCGATGATCACTCGTATAACTTCTTTGTTTATGAACTGAATAAGATAATTATTTTTTTGTTGGAATAGGGATATCCACACATCTTAAGTGTAGTTCTTTAACCGACTTAAAAAAGGAGGTTCTCAGTTTGACCCGCATGTATGTATGTTTCTCCGCGATTAACTCACGTTTGGCTGAGCCGATTTTTCTACCTAAATAATATACCTACACTACCTAATACAAAAGGTACCTACACTAAAAATAAAAAAATAAAAAATTGTTTAAAAAAACAAAAAACCGACTTCAAAAAACCTACCTCTAAAAAGCAAGAAATAATATTCGTAATAATAAAAACACGTCTATTGAAGTCGGGTGGGGCTTTTAGAATAAAAAAAAGGAATTTGTACTCCAGCCCCACCCGACTTCAATAGACGTGTTTTTATTATTACGAATATTATTTCTTGCTTTTTAGAGGTAGGTTTTTTGAAGTCGGTTTTTTGTTTTTTTAAACAATTTTTGCGAAAAAGGCTTAAAATTAATTTTTTTTTCAGTCAAGTATTGGGTAAAATGTATTTTTTAACTAAGCTAAAAGAGCATATTAAAAAATCAAATGTCCGGGGTCAAGGCTCCAAAATCCGGGGTTTTTACGCTCCCGGTCCGGGGCGGCAGGTTGTAGAGATGGCAGCCCTATCGACAACAAACAAACTAACCAGAGTGGTTGGTTTGTTTGTTGTCTGCGCCCTGTGCGAGCTTCTATAACTGTGCCCTTAGGTTTTTTTTAGATATTATTGGGTACCCTACAATTTTGTGGAGGGCCAGGTGTAGTATTTTTGGGTCATAATAAATGCCCTATACACGTCAGGAGTAGCCCGAGACAAGTCTATAGTAAAGAAATCGGCCACGCAGCGTGATTTTTTGTCAGGTTCATCAACTGATCTTGTAATCTTGCTTGTTTACAGTAAAGAAAACGGCCGCTGCGCGATTTTTGGTCAGTTTCATCCAGATAACCTTGTAATCTTGCCTGTTTATAGCAATAAAACCGCCGCGCAGCGCGATTTTTAGCCAGTTTCATTCACTAATCTTGTAATCTAGCTTGTTTATAGTAAATAAAAGGGCCACGCAGTGCGATTTTTAGTCAGTTTCATAATTTCATTCAGTCAAGGTGATAAGTAATGCACAAGGAACTTGGTGTTGGTGGACCAATTATTATCTAATATTTTGGAAGAAAAATCTTTTTTCTTCAATTTCATTAGACGTTTTTGGTGATACTGGCATGAACGTATGTGTTGGAACGAGCAGTAGGGGCGCAGGAGGAACTTGTCAGGAGCAAACCGAACAAATAATTAGTCCTAGTCTGGCCATTCTTGCGCCCCCCAGAGTCTATGCCCTGGGGCTTGTTTCATATAAAATATTAGTCTAATATTATGAGCATTAGACTAAAAATATTAGTTTAAATCATTAGATATTGTTTCATAAAAGTTGAAACTAATAAAATGAGTTATTAGCGTAGCGTCTAATAATATTAGCTAATATTATTTGTTTTACTAGTAAACCGTTTCATAAACAAAATAAACTAATATTATCAGCTAATAAAATTAGTTACTTTTCATAAGTCTTTCTAGTCTAATAAATTTATCATTAGTTTTTGGAAAATCATTTGAAATGAGTGATTCAGAGTCAAGTGAAGAAGATAATGTTATTGTGAGATGCCCGAGGATATTTAGGAGGAGAACTCTTCATACAGTCATGGAATTTACATACGAATTATCAACGAACAATTTTGGTTAGAATTTGAGAAATCGAGGTAACTGATTTTGGTATTGAAATTTATCGCATTTTATAGAACTTTGAAAGGCCTTTCAAATGACATCCCACTCTCGGCGCGGAATTGCGTATTTTTATTTTTATTGTTATTTTAGTGTACGTAAAAAGAAACAGAATCTTGTGTGACAAAATGTCAGTACTTCGTATTTTAGAGTGAAACGGAACACGTTTTGTTTTTAAATTGAGGATAAACAGTTCGCACGTATGTCTAAAGACCATAGATACCAGGTAGTCTAATAATATTAGTAACATCAAAGAGTCTTTTTTTATTAGTGTTATAGAAAAGTTTATGAAACAGAAAAATGCCAACTAATAAAATTATTTTATGAGTCTAATAAAATTAGCTAATAATATTAGTAACTTATATGAAACAGGGCCCTGTGCCTGTGCACCGGTAGCACCGCCTCATTTACGACACTGCGGCAACCACTTAACATAACTCCACTATTCTGCTTCAAACTTTCGGTTGGTTGAAGATTATTTAAAAAAAGTTTTGTCTTCAATCGAAGTTCGTGCTTTTGCTATGTTCCTCATTCTTCAAGTGTGAAAAGGAAAAAGAAAATAAACGACTGACGACAAGAGGGCCCAAAATTAAGTGTGTGTGCCAACACGAACGAAAACTTCCTTTGGTGAGGAAAATATTTGAATATTTTTGATTAAGTTTCAAAAGTAACGTAAAAGTAACATTTTGAGTCGTGTAACATGGAGGTAACATGAGAGGGTCAAAAGTAACACAAAATGTTACAAAAGTAACATTCTGGCAACGCTGCTAGTAGCTTTATTCAAATGAGCAAAATTACAACTTCGTTACTTCGGAAAGAAAACATTCTGCTTAGCGTTAGCACAAAAGTGATCGAGATAAGTTAGAAAGCTGGAGCCCAAGTCTGCATCGTGTTTCAATTGTGTTTGAAAAGTAATGCTTGTTAAGACAGTTCTTGATTCTTATGGATTAGGTGGCTACTGGTCAACTTGCCACTGGGTCCAGGGACCAGTAGCAAGTGACCTAGTAGCCACCTAACCCTTTCTTAAACCCAAAACAGAAACACGATTATGGCGTTAAAATAGCAGACTTGAGCCCCTGTTATGTGGCTGAAGGCTTTATTAACTGTGTCTGTGTGGCTTTATTAACAGTGAAACGTGGTCGCTAACTATGGGTCTCATAAGGAGGCTCAAGGTCAGCCAGCGTGCAATGGAGAGAGCCATGCTCGGCGTTTCCCTGCGTGATCGAATCAGAAACGAGGAGATCCGCAGGAGAACTAAAGTAACCGACATCGCTCGAAGGATTGCTCAGCTGAAGTGGCAATGGGCAGGACACATAGCGAGAAGAACTGATGGCCGTTGGGGCGGAAAGGTTCTGGAATGGCGACCGCGCACCGGACGACGCTCCGTGGGTAGGCCCCCGACAAGGTGGACCGACGATCTGGTGAAGGTCGCGGGAAGCCACTGGATGCGGGCAGCACAGCACCGATCTTCGTGGAGATCCTTAGGGGAGGCCTATACCCAGCAGTGGGTGTCGTGCGGCTGATATGATGATGATGAGGCTTTATTAAAAATCACTTTTAAATCGGCGGATTTGTTGCTGGTGATCCCTGATCAGCTACGTTGCGGATGATTAGTGGATTAGTTGATTAAAAACAGGGTCGGTGGTCGATTATCGCCATAGAGAAGTGAAGTGACTGACCGACGCGAATCTGCAACTCGGCGTGACCACGACGCGGCGCGGGATGACAATCCACTTTATCGACGCTTCTTAGACATGGGATGTCATTTTAGAAATTAGAAACATGAAAGTGGATACTACGAAAAGCCAACTTGACATTTCTATTTCATTGTGAAAATCAGGTGGAAATGCAATCTTGGGTAATAAAATGATTATAGGTAGGCAGGTGTCCAATCCAGTCCAATGCAATCGAGTGTAGATATGATGAAAGTTCGATTATTATAAGTTACGACAAACTATTATAACCTTAAGCAAAACGATTTCTGTCATAGTTAAGTTACTCCACTATTAAAAGATTACGATAGCCTGGTTCGATAAAGTGATCCCACACTGGCTTCGTTCATATTATTATCGTTCATTAAAATTAATCTTTATGCAAATGGTGGCGAAAACAAACACGGGCAAGGTCGTCGGTTGCACAATGGGAGGCTGGAGGGAGAGCGCGGAGGCTGATTTCCCATTGTCTCTTGACCCAGCGCTGATGGATTAGATTTCCATATGTGAACCTTACATGATAGAAGAAGGTTTTGTCTTATTCGATCATCATCGGTAGTATAGTAGTAAATATTTATCGTGGAGCAAATGAAGAACTCTTTAAACTCTTACCGTAATTGGGACACAACACTCTCTTTAGTAATTTCTCTTTTTATTAATCTCATTTTTCTTTCTAATGAGCTACCTTTTTTAGCTAATATTGAAAAAAAATAAGGTTTGCAAAGACATCAGAGAGACTTTGCGAGAATAGCGAGAGGCGGGAAAATAATTTGATCCGATCTCTCATTTCTGGTATTTTCATTGGTGACTCACCTATCGGGATACTCACACCGTGGTTATAGGTAATCTTTGCCCGTGGCTACGGATGGCTCTACAATTTTGTATTTCGCGAGAGGCGAATATTGACGGTAAAGACACTTGACTCACTAACTGGTTTTAATATTTTAAATATTTTCTTGTTCTTATTGGCTCAACATCGGCTGCAGCATCGTACGAGCTTTTTTTTAACTAGTCAGTACTTATAAAATTCCGTTATCCTCCTTCTTCAAATTAATCAGCAATTACGAAAAAAAATATGATAAGGAAGACACTCTCTTTGATTAAAATTAAATTAAGTAAGTAAGATTTGTAGCCTGAAGAAATGGTCATATTATGGTGAAATTACTCGTAATTACAAGCTTTTATTAAAAACTCAGTGATATTAAGTTTTTAAGGCACTAAATTATAAATCAGAAAAAGTTACATTCAACTGTCAATATAAAAAATACTGTTTATTTGATTATTTTAGAAGTTTCATTAACTCATAGTTTTAGATTATGCCATATAATTATCCTAATATTATAAAATCTAAAGAAATTAAGTTAGATTGTGTATTTGTTACGCCTTCACGTCGTACTACTCAAGCTCAACCGACCATCACATAATTTTGCATACATGTTGTCAGGGGTACAGAAAAGGACATAAGGTACCTTTCATCTAGAAAAGAGTAGTTTCCGAAGGATAGAAAAATAACTGTCCACGCGGACGAAGTTGTGGGCTGCTGCTAGTAAAGTCTGTCCATCCTTACTTGTCTTATATGGTAAACAATCATCACCCAACTCTTTAATGAAATAATCATTTATAAAATATAACAACAATTTCATAATGTTACTAACATATTTTAAATAACGATTTAAGTTTAAAAGACGTATGACAACTGTCAAAAACTGTTTACTAAATAAGACAAGTAAAGGATGGACAGACTTTAGGTAATAATATCTATATCTTTCTCATTAATCTTTTAACTGAAAGGTATACTTTGTTTTTAAGACTGATCTGATGTTTAAATCTATCTATTATGTAGTTGTTGAAACCATTCTATTTGACGTAAATTTTGCAAAGAGAAGAAAAAATAATAATTAATTTAATTTACATCTTGTCACTAATTATTTAGTATTGTAAATGGAACACTAGAATGATTAATAACATTAATAAACTCTTCAAAAAAAGGTAGTTTTTATAAAAATAAAAGTTTTTCAATTATTATAAACCATTTGTAAGTACCTAACATGAACACATTATTAACTAAAAGCACCAGTTTTAAGCAGGTGTTTAGTTAATATCAACAGATAACAAAAAGTAAGTATTTTGTTAAGTACCCGAACATATTTATTCCACGTTATAACATACACAAAACTACTTCAGAGTAATGCTAGAAAGGCCTCTGTCCCTAACTGACAGAAGTCCTTTAGGTCTCTAAGCAAGAGCACCACAACTTATAAAATTATTAAAGTCCCAAATCATGGATTAAAGTTTATACTTAAGTGAAATTTGCTTTTTGTTGTTCAAAGTCAAAGTCAAATAAGCTTTCATTCAAATAAACTTAATAATTAAGTACTTTTGAATCGTTTATATTTTCCTACCACCCGTTCCAGACTTTTTTGTCCATAGGTAAAAGTAAAAACATTAACTCATTTTGTAACCTTTAATATTCTTTTGTTTCCCACTTGTGAGTAAGCCCTAAAACACACGGTGAAACGCAAAAATGACGAAACTGCAATTCTACTTTAGTTTTCATGGTAGTTTTTTCCCTTATTATTATCAAACTGTAGTTATCCTGTTAAATTTTAATTTTTTTAGCATTTAACACATTTTTATTTTATTCTCAAAATCTAATCTTGTTTTGATACTTGTTTGTACAACTAGTTTGAAACCTGTTTAAAAAAACGTTTCATTGTGTGTGGTTTCATATATTCAAACTCTAGGGCATAAACTCAAATGCAGCTCAAAAGTAACTAGAATTGGCGTTTCGTCACTTTTGTGTTTCACCATCTGTTCTGGGCCTATGAAAAAAATAAGTACCTACCTAACAGCAGCAAATAAAATATTGAATATTGATAAATATTGACAGCAGCAAAGAACAAAGAGACATTTCAATTATTTACCATAAGTACTTTGTAATTGTACAAATTATTGAAGTTTCATGTTTAAAACGCTCTCCTTAAAAGTTATGATTATGTAGATAACCGCTTATTCTTTGCTACCGTTAATATAATGTGTAAGATGCATGTAAGTATTGAAACAAGATTGGATTTAAAGAATAAAATAAAAATGTGTTAAAAACAAGATTTTGAACACTAAAAATCAAAAATTTAATAAGATTACTACAGATTATTAATATAACTGAAAAATTGACTCACCCGTAGCAGCCCAGACGGGACGAGGTACGGGTGCTACGGATGAGTTGATTTTTTCTAATATTTTTTCAATTATATTAATAATCTTAATATAAAAATAGCATTGTGAATGCATAAATCTAAAAGTTTAAAGATTACTACAGTTTGATAATAAGTGAAAAAACTACAATGAAAACTAAAGGATCAATCATTCACTATCTTCCGCCCGCGACTTCGTCTGCATGGATATTCCGAAAATCCCTAGTTAGAGAATCTGTGACTGGGATGCTATAAAATATCTGTGTGCGAAATTTCATCCTAATCCGTTCAGCCGAGGTTCAGCCGTGATTGAGTAACAACAAACATCCAAACTTTAACATACATAATATTAGTAGGAATTAGGATTAGTGATTCCTGCCTGCCCGCTTTGATTTTGATTTGATTGCATTAAGTTGAACCAATCTTTGGAAACAAATTTTTGATTACGTTGATTTCAAAAGGTTCACATTCATAATAATTACAAATTAGAAAAACTTACCAGTCAGTCCTAGGTAGTACAGATACATTACTTGAAGCTACAGTTATAATATTCAAATAAGTTGAATTAACTTTTTGAAAACTTTTTATTTTAACACACCTTTCTTTGTTGTTGTGTTGATGTTGATTTTTTTATTTTGATTTTGTTGAGTGACATTGACAGACAAGACAGCACAGAAAAAATCATGACACTGAGTGCATTCCAGCAGACCTATCGCTAGTCGTCGTTCACCAGATACATTTTAACATGGAAAATAATTTGTTTATAATGTTCAATAGAATAGGATCAAAAGTTTTCTCAGCTGTAAATGCCAAACAGATTGTCTTTGAATTATCAGGCATTGGTATCAAAAGCAGCTAATTGATGAACTGTCGGAATCAATCACAGCTAATTTAATGATTAGGGTCGAAGTCAGATTAAATGAAAAGTTTTCTTTATATTTTGGCATAACATTAGTCCAATGGGGATGCATACTGAGGAATTAATGGCGCCACAAGCGTTTGTGCTAAAATAGTTTGATTGGTTGTTTCAAATTAATGTCATTTCTGACATTTTACCCAAATTAAAAGTATCGATAGTAGCCGGATCGCCGTTGGTGCCATTTGTGATTAATTTTGCGTTGCCATCCCCATTCGACTTAAAGGGCCATAATAGGAAAACATGGTTTGCGCGGGCCATATTTTTATATAGAAAACGTTGAGTTGTAGCCAAGAAAAAAACATACGACAATTTAAAGAGATTATCTCGTAGCTGCAAGTATTAAAATGCGTACAAACCTCGCAGATGATTGTAAAAAAAAATCAGAATATCATCAAAAGCGCTTGTCGCGGGCCCCATTTTTGGCGTAAATAATAGCGGAAACGTATTGAATTCTACATCAAAATATACTTTAACGTACTGTGCAGTTGCTCCAATAACTTTTTTCACGAAAGATAATTGCGCTAAAGATAATGATGAAAAAACAACCAAAAACATCGAAAAAGTGCAGAAGTGAGGTTATGTTCCATACTCTTTACACGTAAAGAAAAAGACAGAGACAAATGATTTCGCATAACGGATGCTTACCTTAATTAAAAATCACTTTCTAATAAACGAATTTCATATACCTACAATTAAACAAGAAATATAAAAAAATAATACTGATAAAAAGATTTTTGTGTTTGATCCTACATCCCACACCACACTCCTTCATTTATGATCGTCATCTCGTATGTGCCTTACTCCTTTTGGCTTGTGAGCTATAAAATCCTTCAGTGACGGATAAACAATTTCTTATTTTGGTATTCAGAACAAACGTAACGCAAGAGTTTATGAATGATTGACGTCTGAACATGGCACTCACGAGATGACACTGAAGATTATGGATGCTGGAAATAACAAAAACTAGCTAACGAAAGTCCAGTTTTACTCCCTAGATGCTCAGTGACGCAAAAATAAATAAGATTTAACACTCGAACATCATACAAAACAGAACAGATCTCATAAAATCGAAGTTTAAACGTGGCACACACGGAACCGTGTGTGCCAGTTTTCATTAGTCAAAATATCGACAACCAATCCGTTCGGAGCCAAATGAAGCAGTCTAGCAGCGTTACGTTTGATATGTGACAGCATATAACACTTCAAATCAGTTCGCGTAACAACACGTCAATAGAAAAAGCAAAAACAATATTTCGACCCATCAGACTGTGTGGCCTACAATTAATACTGTCACGTTACGTGAATTTTGCGTTACTTAAGTTGTAAAGCAGTTAATAGTAATAAGAATCTCCGGTACTAAGGATCTAGCTTTATTTGGAACCAATCACTGCAGTACTTACGATGTAATTTGAGGTTAAAATTAGTATGTAAATAAGCTAGGGTGACCATGAAGTATATTTTTTGCGGACATCGTATTGAAGTTTACTGAGACTGTATGACTGTGCATATCGTAGCACATTAGTTTTAGGACTTTTAACTCTAAATTGGTTCCTACCGAGGAGTCTAGATCGCGATATGTAATCGCGGTTTTAGAACAGCTAACAAGAACATACACCAAAGATAAGGCAATGATACATTCGAAGCAATTTTGAGCACAGTGCCTAAAATGCAACATGCCATCGCTGGCACAATGCGCCTAATACGGTCAATTGACTAAGAAGCAGATTGCCTAAAATTAAAGATGCCACTACTGCAATAATACCTAGAACGATAATTGACTAAGAAGCAAACTGCCTACAATGTTGGTCAGCCACTTTCAATTTGTAATCTTTAAATTAAAATGCTTATTTTATTTTTAAAATAAATAAAATCTATTCCTTAAAAATAAAAAAAATAATACCTATAAACTCTCCTTACATAAAATAAAAAACAAAATGACAATGCCATTAAAATTTGCTTCCATGTGATGCTTATAATTTGCCATTTAATTTTATGTATAAGTACGTTTAAGTAATTCTAATGAAGTTATTGTTTGTTCGTTCAACATAATTAGTTCCTATACAATACTAAATAATATACAAAAAAATATACGACTCGCACTAGATCAATTCTCGGATATTTACTCTTGTAGGAGACTTATATTTCTAAATTATTAAATAACATTTTTATTATAACATTTAAAAATAAAATTCTAAAATAAATTTATTCATCTTTAAGTATTTATAAAGTATTTATCTATTAACTCAAAACAATAATTCATCATTCATTCATCACACATTACAAAATTAATTAAATAAATAAAAAGAAATATTATTTACAAGCATCGCCGCGGTATTCGTCTTGTATGCCGGCTGGACGGTGCAACGGTACATATAAGTAGCTATAGCCTACAAATCCTTGCGGAGCGCACATCGCGCCCGACCAGCCGTCAGTCCGTATCGACACCTTCGAGGCAAAACCCATGTCGCCTGCGCGCGCGCCGCTTGTTTATTTAGCTTACGTATTCAATGTTTTTATAACAGATTCAATAGGTAACGTTTTCTTTTCGCTATAGTGAACTGTGCTTTCTCTTCCTTCTGGGATTAAACAATTTGTGAGCTTTATATCTGGTGCACACCTGTAAGTTGTGATTATACACATCTATACCAACGGGACTTCTTTTATTTATCGCACCGCAAGATATTTATTATATAGCTAGAGACTCGCTATAACTGGTGACCTCCTAGAATTGGGCACGCTTGCTATGAGCAACGAAAGTGATCCGACAGATTCGCAAGTCAACGTGAACACGCGGCGTCGTCAGCACATTAAAATGGCGGAAGGCGATGAACCGTGCGATTCGAAAGCCATCGCATCGCCACCGGCAATGATGCCAATTAAAATTCCACCATTTTGGCCAGAAAAACCAGATATTTGGTTTGCTCAAGTCGAAGGACAGAAGATCAGACGACCAAATTTTACTTGATTCTGGGTAACCTCGACCGGCAGTATGCAGCGGAAGTGGAAGATATACTTACCGGACCGCCAGATTATGAAAAGCTGAAAGCCGAGTTGATAAATCGCCTATCAGTGTCGAGAGAAAATAAGGTGAAACAGTTGCTCATGCACGAGGAGTTAGGAAATCGCAAACCCTCGCAGTTTTTATGTCATCTTCAGCACTAGGCCGGCCTGAAAGTTCCGGAAGATTTTTTGAAAACAATCTGGACCAGCCAGTCGCCTGCCTGCTAGTATGCAACCGATTATTGCGTCGCAGCCATCACTCTCCGTGAGCGCACTCGCTGAACTTGCAGATCGAGTGCACGATATTGCCCCTTATGATAGTGGCCGACACCAAGTCTCTGCTGCAACGCCTGCAACGTCTTCACCAATTGACGATTTGGCACGTCAGATGGCACAATTGACCAGACAAGTGAGTGCCCTGACCACCCAAATGGGTTATACTCAGAGGGAGCGCTCTAAGGAACGGCAATTTGATCGCCAGCGACAACGCAGCCGATCCTCATCGCGTGAGTCGCGACGTCGTTCAGACTCAGTATGTAAGAGATTTCCCAATTGCTGGTACCACTACAAGTTTGGTTCCCAAGCTAAAAGGTGCCAAAAACCATGCAACTATTCAGCGGGAAACGTAAACGGCAATCAGTGATGGCGGCCAATGATTGTCAAGGCTCGTCGGGTGGCTTATTCATCACGGATCCAGATTTGAAAGTGCAGTTTTTAGTAGACACGGTAAGTGACATTTGTGTTTTCCCCAAATCCGCGATTCGCGAGTGCCGTAATAAAACCACGTACCAATTAAGTGCCGCTAACGGTTCGATTATCGACACGTACGGTTTCATCGAATTAAAATTAAATTTAGGTTTGCATCGCGATTTTCCGTGGCGTTTTGTCATTGCTGACGTTACAAAGGCAATAATTGTGCGCTTTTATAATTCTCAACGGCCCGGCACGGCACCGCCCGGCAGCCGTCCAACGGCACAACAGGGAAGTGAAATGTATGGAATCATATGGAGACGCTTTTATATTTCCTCAACGGCACCGGCAAACCGTGCCGTGCCGGGCCGTGCCGGCCAAATCCTACGCTGCCGTCGAACTTTTACGATGTAGTGCGTAGCTACAAGGATTCATATGTGTGAGTGTGAGTCCAGAGCAAAGAATATACAGCGTGTATAAAGGGCACAACCAGTATATTAGCGTAATATCGTTAATGTGTTGTTATTGGTATGCCATGTACCTATGTATGATTGTGGAAACAAACAACATCAAAATCAACAAATAGGTAATATTCCGACAAACAGTTATTTCGATACTGATCGGAAAGATATCTAGGTACTTACAGCGGTGGAAACACCGTTAATAGGGGACTTACCAAAGTTAAATATTGTTACCTATCTCAACAAATAATTACCTAGATATTACTTAAGTAGGTAGTTACCTACTTAATTAAATAATGTGTTGTGTAGATGCCTACCTATCTTGGTAAGTAGGTACGTAATGAAAACCAGCTACATATATTCTTTGATTTTTAAAAGATTTATTTATCATTTAAGTAAGTACCTACTACCTACCTACATTGTAATATAATCATTAAACAACGTGTAATAAAAAGGGGGTATCAACCCAAAAGGAGGTCAATGTACTCGTGAAACTTCCAGACGGCAACGGCAGAAATTATAAAAGCGTCTTTCGGCGTCGCCGCTGCCGTGCCGAGCCGTGCCGTGCCGGGCCGTGCCGTGCCGGGCCGTCGAGAATTATAAAAGCGCACATTGGAGTAGATTTTCTTTCTCACTACCATTTAATTGTAGATGTTCGTAACCGTAAACTTGTCGATAGTCTAACCAATATTAGTACGATAGCCGCTATATATAAAAAATCTGATTGTCTGTTGGTCTCAAGTGTGAAGGTGCAGACTGGTGGTAACAGTAAGTACCATGAAATTTTAGCTGAATTTCCGGAAATTACCCGTCCAGCTGGTACCCCTAGTGCAATTAAACATCACACTACGTATTCAATGTTTTTATAACAGATTTAATAGGTAACGTTTTCTTTTCGCTATAGTGAACTGTGCTTTCTCTTCCTTCTGGGATTAAACAATTTGTGAGCTTATATCTTGTGCACACCTGTAAGTTGTGATTATACACATCTTTACCAACGGGACTTCTTTTATTTATCGCACCGCAAGATATTTATTATATAGCTAAAGACTCGCTATAACTCTTATTTAATCTTCTATAATATTTAATAAAGATGACAAATCTTTCGAGCCCATTATTCGATCAAACTTGCGTCTTACGCATTGGAGAGACATAGTGCTGTTTAGACATTTCGATTTGTAGACGTAATAACATTTAGGCAATTACAATGTCGAGGCATTGACGGTTAGGCAATCTGCTTCTTAGTCAATTTACGTGTTAGGTATTATTGCAACGGTGGCATGTTGCATTTCAGGCACTGTGCTCATAACCCATTCGAAGGACTTACATGCTACAGTGTTGTCTTTTTTACAAGCTGCCACGACATGCATTATATTCAACTATTTAATATATTATTATAAGTATATCTTTGTATCTTGTTTTTATATTTATTTATATTAAATATTCAGGGCCTGTCTCACAAATCCCGACTATGCTCAAACTTAACTTAATAACTTAACTAAAGGTTGTATGATAAACAGTAGGGACCGACCGAAACCACTTTTCTGCCGAGAACCGAGACCGAGAATAAAAAGCAGTCTCGGCCGAGACAGAGCTGGCAACGTAGTTTAAGCTATGTTTACATCACGCCAGCAGCTCAGCCCAGCAAACATTCCAGTAGAAGTACATTACGTGGTGTGTTTGACGTTCTTTTAAAATCGACGAATATGCCAGGCAATGTACTTCTACTCGCTACTTGACTCAGTCGTCTACTTAGCGTAATGTAAACATACCCTTAGGATCGTTGAAAAAATACCGATATATCGATATTTTAAATTCGATATATCCATATTTTTAGCCGATAAAATATTTTCATTCGATATATCAATGCAAAATTATATCTAATATCGAAAATCGTGTCAAAATGGCATATTTTTTAAAATTAAACATGCATTACATAAATATCAGGGTAACTAAAGTCACTAGAATGCAAAGCCGTAAAACAACTATCTATTCCGTGGTAAAGCTAACCAACAGGACGATTATAGCCTTTCTGTCCATCAATGTACGTACATTGTTGTCACCCTATTTTAAAAATCTCATGCAAATTTTAACATTGATTATATTGTAACTACTGCAGGGATTGGTTCCAAATAAAGCTAGATCCTTAGTACCGGAAATTCTTATTACTATTAACTGCTTTACAACTTAAGTAACGCAAAATTCACGTAACGTGACAGTATTAATTGTGGGCCACACAGTCTGATGGGTCGAAATATTGTTTTTGCTTTTTCTATTGATGTGTTGTTTGTTACGCGAACTGATTTGAAGTGTTATATGCTGTCACTTATCAAACGTAACGCTGCTAGACTGCTTCATTTGCCTCCAAACGGTTTAGTTGACGATATTTTGACAAATGAAAACTGGTACACACGGTTCCGTGTGTGCCACGTTTAAACTTCGATTTTATGAGATCTGTTCTGTTTTGTATGATGTTCGAGTGTTAAATCTTATTTATTTTTGCGTCACTGAGCATCTAAGGAGTAAAACTGGACTTTCGTTAGCTAGTTTTTGTTATTTCCAGTCCAGCATCCATAATCTTCAGTGTCATCTCGTGAGTGCCACGTTCAGACGTCAATCATTCATAAACTCTTGCGTTACGTTTGTTCTGAATACCAAAATAAGAAATTGTTTAGCCGTCACTGAAGGATTTTATAGCTCACAAGCCAGAAGGAGTAAGGCACACACGAGATGACGATCATCTTCATTTTATAGTCCATTCATTTAGATAGTGTCGGTACACCCGCAAGCACTTGTGTTCAGAGACAACTTATACCGGAAAGGTTTTGGTAACGTTATACAAATAACGTTACAGATAACGGTAAAAAATAGCGATGATTCTAGCAATAGTTTTAGCTTATTAAGTGTTTTAAATACTAAAATCCAAGTTTTAGAAATGTATTGACATTTCGCAGTCGTACGTTTATACGGAAAGTCCGTATTATTATAAGCTTGTAAATTTTCCAGAACCGTGTCTAGTGTCGGAAGTTTTTTTTTTAGCATAAAATCTGTATACTGTTCGGACGTACTACATCACATTCAAAGTCGTCCGTTTTCGATAGTAGGATTCTTCCGTTTTTACGTTTTTTAAGTATACTAGTTCTTGGTATTCCCACTATTTTTGAAGTATCTGTGATAGGTGCAGACATACTGATTTTAACGCAATGCCGATGGACATTGATTATAAGTTGTTTACATGTTTTACAAAACACCCGTATTTTTTGTTGGTTCACTTACACCCGATTGCACTAAACATAAGGATCGCCTAAGTCTGTTCCTAACTGCAACACGACCAAATTAAAACGGTGTCAAACTCAGCGGTCATGTAGCTGTCATTCGCCTAGTTATTTTGGTCGAGTTGTAGTTAAGAAAAGACTTAGGCGATTCTTAATGTTAGTGCAATTGGGTGTTAAAGTTTCATCTTGAGGCACTTAACTGTCCTTCCAAGGATGATAAAATATTTTGAGTATACGTAGCAGAGTCAACAAACACAAGCTTTCACTACGGCGCGATGCAAACTGCCAAAATACGAATTGACTTGCGGGTGTACAAAGTACAAAGGGCGACACTATCTAAGTGAATGCGCTTTACTTTCCATGGTTAAATAAAATGTATTCTACAACTGACTCAGCGATTAACCTGCTGGAATGACTTCTGGCGTGAGCATGCGAATCTCCGTGCCACTGAATAATTCCATTCTAAAACTACCTAGAAGTAATGTACCGATGATATACGTTCTTATTTCAGATATCAAATCGATTGTACCGGCTTCCCGGCAGAATGATTGACAAAAGCATGTGGCACGGAGATTCGCATGCTTTGAGGTTATGTTTTTTGTTAAATCGTCGAATTCCAGATCAATCGGAGCCTGTACCGCTGGGTTGATGTATTTGTAGCCGTTACATATTCATTGTAACAGCTACAAACACATTTGTTGCTCATGTAACGCAACAGGGACAAAGATATGGCGATCTAAAGTTTTAAAAGCATGCGACTCTCCGGCCCACACGCTTAAGTCTAAAATACTGGTGAAAATTGTATTAAGATTAAAAATAAGCAAGTTTACGTAACCGTTTGATCACGATAAACGGCCCGAAAACATATTTTCACTATATCTTCATTCGTTTTAGAGAAATAAGTAAATTTATTTACTATGATTTATTATGAATAATCAGTGTGTAGGGTGACCATATCGTCGGTCCGTAGGAATCATTAGGCTGTTTCTAATAAAATTCAAGTTGAACTACATAATGTTGAGGGTTGATTTGCCTACATACTCGTACGTATCGTACCTACTATCATACTGTTACTGACTATGCAATATTGCAATATTTTTTAGGGGACGTAAAAAGGTGACTTTTATCCTAATCGAGATGACAAAATACAAACAAACAAATGAGAAAGTAGGTAACCTTATAAAAACGTGTTAAAAATGTGAACGTCATAATTGGTATAATAATTGCCCACTCAGTACCAGTCACCCATCATCATCAGTATCAGTCACCCATTAATTTAGGTCTCGGTTGAATGCAACCGAACTGAGAACTTCCTTCGTTTTTTGAAGTATTAGTCTTTCAAAATAGGTATCTAAAAACACTTCAACTTGCATTTTAGACCGATCGGGATAAGTTTTTAGCTTTTAAAAATATTAAAGTTTGTTTTTTTCGTATATAGTTTCTGCACCATTCACTTAGCCTAATACATGAAATTGTGTCATTTTGGTTTGATGCATAAGTAACAATTTAGGTTTTTGTCTTTTTTAACGCTATCTGACGAAAAGAAAATTAAAGTTGAAAATTTTACTTTCATGATGATTATGAAGTTGTAACCGATGTACTTACTTGAGCTTTTTGTGTCATCTTTGTCCACGGGAATACTGTTATTTGACTATTACCTAAAGCGTTACCTTAGTAACTCCAAAAGAATATTACAATTGGTTAAATAAGTGTTAAATGTTTTAGATCAATAGTATCTGTTGTACATAATGTTTTGTGCTAAATTCATCAATGGAATTTTCAGCTTTTTATTTTTTTCTTTTCAACACCCTGTAAAAGTCACAAAAGAAAATGGGGGGGTGGGGGGGTGGGAGCCGGGGCACCGCTGTTTGCTGCGTACTTCGAGCACCGCTGCTACGTACTTTGCCGTTCGAGCGACTTTGGGTAAAAGAATTTGTAAAAAGTAGCCTCTATTTCGTATTGAGCCAGCACAATATCCCACTTCAAATTAATTCGCCTAATTTAAAGTAAGTAAGTGACTTAAGTGACGCCTAAGCATAGGTACTGAAGTTCGGTGACACATTTGAAGTAACGAGTAGGTAGGTAGGTAAGAAGTATACGAACGAATATAAATACATTTGATGATACTGTGGCCGCGTTCCGAATCACGCTACTACGCTCACGCTGTTAGCGCGTATCCGACCAAATTAAATAGTCACAAAATATTACACAGATAGGGTATTTGTGTACCTACTTCATTTAATGGATTATAGGCTAACAGTGCTGTT
Organism: Agriphila geniculea; assembly: GCA_943789525.1. Classification (NCBI taxonomy): domain Eukaryota; kingdom Metazoa; phylum Arthropoda; class Insecta; order Lepidoptera; family Crambidae; genus Agriphila; species Agriphila geniculea. Next base: position 3,534,509 of record OX038876.1, read on the forward strand.
GGCGTGATTTGGAACTAGGCATGTGTTATTATTGTCAATTACAGTCTCATTAATGAGATGACATCATTAACATTCTTGTACTCTACCTCTTGCAAAGTTTAAAAAGAAAGGATTACCTACCTACTGTAACAAAATATTTTTTGAGGGTAAGGAAATAAAAACCGGTCAAGTGCGAGTCGGACTCGCACACAAAGGGTTCCGTACCAAAAACGGCTAAAAAATCACGTTTGTTGTATGGGAGCCCCCTCAAATATTTATTTTACTAGCTGACCCGACAGACGTTGTCCTGTCTTAGTTATAAATATTAAATTCGAATTGGTATAAATTATTGAAAAGTTTAGTTCAGAGATTAGTAGGTAAGTACCGTTCCCGTTTCCGTTTTCGTTCTCGTTCCCGTTCCCATTTACTTTAAAACCCAACAGCTTTATAAATAACCAAGTACCTATACATCACTTGTTATGTTAGTAACGTGTATGTTAGTCTATTCAAACTTACTAATAAGGCGTGATGGCTCTGAACTAACCGTGATGAGCACTAAGAAATTCAGTTTTCTTATAACCTCTTTGTAAGAAAAAAAAAATTATTTTACATGTATTTTATTAATAAAATAACTCCGAACGAAGCATCTGTTTTATTACATCCTTAATTGTATGTTTTTTTTTATCGTTGTTCGCGCGTATCTTCGACATTTATGGACCGATTTTGATGATTCTTTTTTTGTTCGATTCAATTTTTTTGCGAAATGGTCCCGTTTATTTTTTTTTCAAATCGGTTCAGTAGTTTTCAAGGTATCCTGAAAACACTATGATTTTGCATCAACTAACTTGACTATTTTGTTATTTATGAACCGAATAAGATGATTCTTTTTGTTGGGTAAGAGGTACTTTTAGTCTTTTTAACCGACTTCAAAAAAAAGAAGGTTCTCTTTCAGTTTGACCTGTATGAATGTATGTTTCTCCGCGAATATCTCACGTTTGACTGAGCCGATTTTTCTACCAAATAATATACTTACACTACACTACCTAATAGAGAAGGTACTTACACTAAAAACAAAAAAATAAAAATTGTTTTAAAAAGAAAAAAAAATGTTTTAAAAAACAAAAAACCAACTTCATATAACCTGCCTCTAAAAAGCAAGAAATAATATTCAAATCATTAGATATGCATTATCATTGTTATATAATAACAACACGTATATTGAAGTAAGGTAGGGCTTTTAGAATAAAAAAACGAAGTTGTACTCCAGCCCCACCCGACTTCAATAGACGTGTTGTTATTATATAACAATGATAATGCATATCTAATGATTTGAATATTATTTCTTGCTTTTTAGAGGCAGGTTTTTTGAAGTCGGTTTTTAGTTTTTTTTAAAAGGTAAGTAAATACTAAAGTTTAATTTTTCAAGTTTTGACTTATGTAGTAAGCATAAATTACTTTACAACCATTGAAACTTGTCCCAAGTAACAATACAAAAACTCACATACATACAAACGTAGAGCAGTGTGGAACAATGCAACCCCAAAAGCTCTGAGTCTCATATTTCTCTCATTTTTAAAGATATGAATTCCGTTTTTAGAGGAACGGAATCTACTTAATTAGGTATAAAATGGCAGTTATAGTTTCATTAATAAATAGATACATAAACCAATAAGAAGACTTTTAAAAGAAAATGGGAATTGTTTCATTGTGTCCACCTAGGTGTACACAATGAAACATCCTCTGTCCAACAATGAAACACTGTTATTAATTTTGACATTTTCATATTTAGTGGAACAAGTAAATGACAAAATCTGTTGAATTCCAACTGATAAAGGTTTTCTCAAGGTATTGCATAATTATTCAGACTTTAAAAGTACCTATAGGTTTATCTCAGGTACAATGATTTGTGTGTGACTTAAAGATAAATGAGTCTAATTTTTTTTAAATCGTAGTTATGTACCTTTTATAGGCAATAACGATTTAAAATCAACAATTACTTATAATAGGCATTAATCTCTCAGGTAAAATTCTACATACTAAAAGATTAATGAGTCTGAAAATCACAAATATTAGGTAGTAGTAGTGGAAACACTGTTACATTGTGTCCACCCTTGAGCTGTGACATTCTTGGACACCTGGGGTATTTTAGAATAACATCAAAAAATAATCTACCAAAATCGAACAATTTATTAGGTAGTATCATAGTTATTCTGTGGTAATGTAGTCCACGTGAATCTATGATACATGTACAAATATATTGATTAAAAAACACATTCGATGAGAAAGGCAACTGTCAAAAAAACATTTTTTTTAAAAGCCCACGACTTAGGACAATTATTCTTAATGAAGGCTTTACAAAGTGACATTTTAAAAAAATAGTAACTATTTGCCTCTAGATGGCGTTGATGGAAAGAGAAGTGTAAAAATTGGCTTTTAAAAATAAACGGCCTGTACCAAAGAGGCAAATAAGCGTTCGCTGGCTGACATCTGGCCAAAGAGAAACATTTTAGGGTAACATCAGATTTGCCTGCCTACCTGAGTACTCTTCGAAGCTGAGTAAAAAAATCACATTGACACATACATTTTTATCAACGCCATCTTATCTATCGAGCATACAGTTTTTTGTCATTTTGAAAAACCCTAATTGAAAAACAGTTTGGTTAATATTTTTACAAAAATCCTCCGACTAAAAGTAATGAACATACTCTGTCTGTCAGCTTCATCATCAGACCCTGGACTTCGTCTCCCATTAGAGTACTCGTCAAAACAATAGGGATGACGACTACTGAATAAAATAACAAAATACTAATAAAAACCGTAAACATATTGAACTTTTAGAGTAGCTTGTATACCTCTTGGTTTTATATATTGCGTATTATTTGTTTTATTACCCTTCAAAGTTGGGCGGACAAGTCCATTTAAAAAGTTTAAAATATATTAAAATAAATAATACATTTGATTAATCCATAAAATTTATAGCAAATTTGTATAAGAAACAATTTTGATAAACACAATATTTAATATAGCTACCAAACTTTCCTACGCGTTGCATACAAACACCTAGGCGTGACGTCATAACTAGGGTAGCCGTTAGTATGGAGCGTTTTCGGGTGAGTCCAATTTGTGTGCAATTTAAACTGTGATATCTCGGGCAGTTTTCACGCTAGCGAAATAATTATTTTACCAATGTTTCTTTTTTTGAGAGGTAATTTATGTAACATAAAATAAAAAAAAATTTCGTCATGCCTATTCTAACGAGCCCAAACACGATGGGGTTGTAGGTTTTATCATAGAATTCCTGTGGGCTTCTTCCGGCTTCATCATCAGATCAGCTCAATGACACCATAATATTGCATTGCCTTCCAGTTCTGACCTATTTTCAAAGTTTCAAGTCTCTAGGTCATCGGAAAGCTAGGATAAAATCGTTCGCAATATATATCTATAAATATTAGGTCTTTACTTATGAACTTGCCGATATTTTGTCACATACAGAGAAAATAATAACTTCTATGTTTTAAAACATTTAACAATATCTTGATTTACGTATGTCGAATTATGACCATGATAGTCAACTATCAGTAAAAATAAAGTCCTTTTTTTAAGCTTTCATAGCATTAAAAAAAGATCTTGAAAGTTACTCTTTTTTTTGTGAGCCAAAAAAGGGTGACCGGAGGGGTTGTAATGTAACTTAGCCAAAACTTATTTTTTTCGCTTATCGTAAATGGAATAGGTTAGCATAGTGTTCAAACATTAGTACATAAAAGTTTTGTTACAAGAGTGTTAACGATTGTTAAATGAACAAAGAAAATGCTAGTATGAAAAATGCAACTTCTTGAAAATTCTCCATACAAATCGGCAATTTCATAGGTAAAGACCTATTATATACGGTTACGAAAACCTGCTTATTTTTAATCATAATACAATTTTCACCAATATTTTAGACTTAAGCGTGTGGGCCGGAGAGTCGCATGCTTTTAAAACTTTAGGTCGCTATTGCGTTACATGAGCAACGAATGTGTTTGTAGCTGTTACAATAAAGCACGTTCCAGACGGATTTAATCACGCCTCCCAACCAAGGTCACCTTGGTGGAAGCTTGATGGGGGCGTGGTTTCCATCCGTGGATTGTGTTGCGGCTACACGAGTTTACATCCAAGCGCCGCCAACTAGGGCTGCCAACCATACTATAATAATATGTCGTATTATACTATGTTTCGGGTCTGCGTGCTATATACTATTGAAGAAATATATAGTACGCAAAAATACTATATTTTCAACATCGATCGCTAAGAAACAAATGTTTCTTTTTTTTTTATTTGTGATCGTGAATTTTGACTGATTCTATAGCGTGTAGTGTATAGTCACACCATATAACAAATACTATGTGTATAGTGTATTGTATCTGAATTCTGAACGTATCTATCTGTCTTATTGCGTTCCAAACTTGTCAATATAAAATTGACAACTTAATTAAATCTTAATCCATGGGCGAAATATATCTTAATCTTAACCATGGACGAATTTCTTTCATGTCTTAACTTAATCAGTAATACTGATACAATCGTAAGTAAGTTAAAAACGAGTTTTTAATTTACTTATATTTAATTAATATTGATGGTAGAAAATAATATGAGACTTTTATTTTGATTCATGATTGTTTTATTTATGATTTATAATTTTGACCAAAACATTGTTCAAAAATGCAAAAAGTTCAAAAAATATAGTTTTTATAAAAAGTAAAATATAATAATATATTTGCCTAATTTTTGCCTTTTCCATAAACTACTATATTATTTTAAAGTGTACTAATTTTTTTAGCCTTATTTGAAAAATACTGTATTTCGCCTTAGACATGTTGGCAACCCTAGCGCCGACACTCTTTCCCATTCCACGGTAAAGATATCTATCAGTACTGTAACTCGGCCCTGTCCTTGAAATAATTACCTAAATAAACCCGCGCTGGTTCAATCAATTAATTTTAAGGCAATAATATAACTAGATTAACAAAACTAATGGTAAAATAAAAATAAAAAAAAATACATTATTGATGGGAGAAACAAATTATTTAATAATCCTTAGTACAATACCTACGTATTATATAATATTTTAAGTATACTTAATCTTAGCTTTCGGACTTTCCAGGTATTTAAAAATGTAAGGTATCTCTGGATTATTGGTTAATTATATTTATAATAAAAACAGCACAATCTGCACTTTGCAATAGTAAGAACTTATATTTCAATCAATAGTACCTATTGAATTTTTAGACTTTTGGCATTCAGAATGTTATTTCTATATTAAGGTAATAAATATAATAGAAAAAAACCCGGCCAAGTGCGTTTTGGGCAACACGCCGTACGGTTCCGTAGATACCTTATACCACACCATATTTAATACCATTATAATTTTTCGTCTGCAAAAATAACTTTGTTTTTCAGTGTTGTTATGAATGACAAAGTTATATTTGCGGTTATGAAAAATGTGCTATATCTGAAAAACTAATTACTATATCTCATTTAAACCAATTTTTATTGAAAGTAATTATTAAGACCTACATGCAGCATATATGTTTTTTAGATTTTTCACTTTCTTATTTCAAAAGTTAAAGGGGGGGGGGGAGGATAAACATTTTACCACTTTGGAGGAGTATATCTTTCAAACCTTAGACTTTGAGAAAAAAATGTCTTAAAAACCTCAATGTCAATTTTAAAGACCTATCTATTGACACCTCACACGTTCGCAGTTTCAGTTCCATGTATGGAGAGCCCCCCCTTAATCTTTATTTTTGTTATTTTTGTGTTAAAATCGTTAAGCGGTTAACAGAATACATCTACCAACCAAGGTTCAATTGTGTAATATTAATACTTTTGGAATAAAATGGCTGTGACAGAAGGACAGATAGACAGACAGACATGACGAATCTATAAGGGTTCCGTTTTTTGCCATTTAGGCTACGGAACCCTAAAAATACTAGAAAAAATTGACTCACCCGTAACCCGTAGCAGCCGAGCCATTTGAGCCCGTCTGAACTGCGAGGGCTGAGTCGATATTTTATAGTATTTTTTCTATTATATTTATTACCTCAATAGTACCTGACCTACGTACATCTTTCGTTCATCACTGCGGCGCATTCGCGACTGTTTGTGTACCGAGTGCAGACTGCAGACTGAACTCGAGGGCCGAGGCGCGTAGGTACGACTCGCTTTTCGACTATTTGTACAGATGACACTTGCATATAAATTGGCAAGAGAAAGATGAGACAAAAGATGCGCAATAGCCACAAACACTAAAATTTGTGGCGCTGCACATCTTTTGTCTCGTTTTTATCTTGCCAATAAAATGCCGGGCAGTATATGAAGTTGGAGTACTGATAAATATCATTACCGTGCCTGTGTTGGAACTCGCGCCCTTCCACCAAGGACGTTGAAGGTCATTTGGATTGGTTGGAGAAATTTGGATTCAATCTGCCGTCTAGATGGATTAAATCAAGCAAGGTCACCTCTGTTGGGAGGCGTGATTTAATCCGTCTGGAACATGCTTAAATATGTAACGGCTACAAATACATCAACCCACCGCTACAGGCTCCGATTGATCTGGAATTCGACGATTTAACAAAAAACATAACCTCAAAGCATGCGACTCTCCGGCCCACATGTTTTTGTCAATCATTCTGCCGGGAAGCCGGTACAATCGATTTGATATCTGAAATAAGAATGTATATCGTCGGTACATTACTTCTAGGTTGTTTTAGAACCCTCGGGTTGTCTTTGCTAGTAGACGTGTGTTACTCGTGCGCAACTAAATTCAATCACGAAAATTGCCATTGGTCAATTTACCTAAATCTCAATTCCTGCTTCCTCTTACGGGCCATAAGTTACGTTGCTCCTCCTAGTAAGCGTGTTGTGAGTGAGATAGTTATAGAATGGTTTACGCATCTTCAAGTCGAGTTATATTACGTACAGTGGTTGGTGCGTGATTTGATCCGTGATCTCTGGGGTTCGACGAGGGACTTGCAACCGCTCGGCTACCGCTGTACTTGTCAGCACGGGTGAATTTTGCGATAAGGATCGGCGGCTACGACCATTGCTACGACGCTGCTACGACGGAGCCCCCACCTCACCGGACGTGCGCTACGACTGTATGCTACGAGAAACTAAGGACACAGACCCCTGCCGCCCACCTCACTTCGAGGGAAGAGAACGATTGACATTTTTTTGCTCGTTCGCTCGCTCGAGCCAACGTACTTCTCATCAACAACTGCGGCTACGCAACTGACTGAGCTCAAGGCCGTGGCTCCGTGAGTACTTTATTGTAAACACAAGCGAACCGTTCGTTTAATTTATACCTACTGCTGGCAACGCTGCGCGTTTCAATATAAAATAATGGCTTTAAGGCATTCTCCTCCTAGAAAGGCTATCTCTGACTCAAACCTTAGTGAGATTTCCTCGGCGATCGAAGGATCGGATTCTACGAGTAATATTAATTTAAGTCGTGTGAAAAGAAAACGTCCTGATGATCTGCAGGAAATTATTACGGAGATGCGTGGCATGTTCAATAATTTTGTTGCAAGCCAAGAGTCTAAATTCACTTTACTTCATACGGCTTTGAATGATATCAAATCACAAAATGAAACAATTACTAGTTCCATGGAGATGTTATCTAATAAATATGATGAAATGCAACTGCAGTTGCAAGCAATCAAAAAAGAGAGAGAAGGATATCTCAATTATATAAATTCGCTTGAAACAAAAATTGAATCATTGGAGAGGAGTACCTGCTCCGCAAAAGTTGAAATTAGAAACATTCCTAAGTTGCCGAATGAATCGAAAGAAGAGCTCTCCAACGTTGCTGTCAATATTGGAAATGCGTTAAAAATTACGTTACAAAAATCGGACATCAAGGACATTCACCGTGGGTTTTCTAAGGCAGCTGTAAAGCCTATCATATTGGAGTTAACCTCTGTAATTACAAAAGAAACGTTATTAAAGTCAGTAAAGAAGTTTAATGCCTCTAATAAAAACAAGCTGAATACCCATCACTTAAAAATGTCAGGACCGGAAACGCCTATTTATATTTCCGAGTGTTTAACAATGAAAGGCAAGAGATTGTTTTACTTGGCCAGAGACTTTGCCACATCTAATAATTTTGCTTATTGCTGGTCCTCATACGGGAGGGTATATATAAGGCAAAAGGAAGGATCCCCTTATTATAGGATAGACAGTGAAGCTGATTTTGCTAAAATAAAAAACAAACTGTTGTGACTAAATTTAATTCGTTTTTATAAAAAACTTGTTTTAATTTTTTTACACAATCTTGTCTTTTATGATATGTCTTTTTTGCATGCTTAATTTAATTTATACTTTTCTTAATATTTTTACATGTAACAAATCCATAAATACTACACATACATTGTTCAAGCTACTCAAAAAGGGAATTATTTTTATATATTTTATCATTTTATTATATTGTTTAAACGATTTTATTTGCACAATTAAACTGTTCCTGTTGCTTAATTTCATATTCATTAATGGATGATGAAATAAACAATGAATTGGATCAATTGTTTGGCTCTGAAACCATAATCTGTGATCCGGAAGACTGTCATAAATATGTGCTTTCAATGCCTAACAAAATTTCCTATTTAACCCAAAATATACGCAGCATTAATTGTAATTTTAGAGGGCTTGAGGTGCTTTTACAAAGATTAAGTATAGAGTGTGACATAATTATTTTAACGGAGTGTCGATTGTCAAAATTCATAATTCTTCCACAGCTATCTGGATATGTCTGCCACGCTACACAAAATAATCAAATACAAAATGATGGGGTAGTCGTATACGCTCATTCAAATTTAAATATTAAAGTTGAAGAGCCTTTGCTTGAAAACTGTAACTGCCTGATAATAAAAATTGGATCACATACAGCTATTGTCTGTATTTACAGATCGCCGTCTTATAGAAACTTGGATAACTTTATAAATTCACTAAATTTACTACTACCTCAACTTTCAAGTTTCAATAATGTTCTATTAATAGGCGATATTAATATTGATATTCGTGAAGAATTTTTAGATACGGGAGGTCGTGAATATCTAAATATGTGTGCTAGCCATGGCATGATTCCAGCTCACCAGAAAACGACACACCAGAGTGGTTCATGCCTAGATCATGTCATTTTAAAATCTAAAAGCCCAGTCGTTACATTTATCTCTGATTCCTACCTTACTGATCATACTGCTGTTATTACGTGCGTTAGTAATCAAATAAAAAAACCAAAAGCTATTAATTCTCGTACGATTTTATATTACGATCAAATAATAAAAGATCTTGAACTTAATATCGATCTTGAGTCATTTTTTGATTACAATGATGTCAACTATTTAATGGAACATTTAATAAATTTAATTCAGCACTCTATTCAAACTAACTGTAAAGTTATCCATCTACCTAGGAGAAAAAGACCTATAAAGCCCTGGATTACACCAGGCATAATTATAGTTGTAAAACAGCGGTTGTTATCGGATAGTTATCTAAAGCAGCCGATAATATCGTATAGACAGCGGCTGACAACCGGCTGCTTATCCGACTCAATACCAAAAGGTCTTACAACTTTTACAATTCCTGAGTCGAAATTGTTATAATATACGAGTCGTTAAATGCAAATAGGTATTTTTAGTAAATTAAATACCTACTCTGTCATGATGAATTCGTGGGCGATGAATTTGTAGAACATCAAACTGGAAATTCTGGTGTTCTCGTCAATTTCTCTGCACCACAAAACTGTTTACTGGTTACTGTAACGTTTATAGTAAGTAGGTAGTATGTAGATAGACAAAAATAATCACTTAGGACATAAAACGGCTTTAATAAAACATAGACATGTTTCAACTGTAGCCAGCCGCGGTTTATGGGTGATCACCGTAGTCAGCGAAAAAAGCGGCTGGTCAGCGGCTGGCTGACTAAGATAACAACCGCCTTCACATCTATAGGCATAATACGCTGCATACGTAATAGGGATCGACTTCATAAAAAACATAGGAACTCACCAGATAATATCATTGCTAAGACGACCTATATAAGGTACAGGAAATTTTGTAATAACCTTCTAAAAACTCTTAAAAGGCAGTACGAACGGAATGAACTGTCAAAAGCAAACAAAGACAGTAAAAGATTGTGGCAACTCATTAAAAATATTACATATACAGGTACAGTAAAATCATCCTCTTCTGAGCTTTTGTCTGAGTCCACTGAAAACACTTTATCTAATATGAACAGTTTTAATGAATTTTTTGTCAATATAGGGAAGAATCTTGCTACTAATCTTATGAACAATGAAGCTAATTATGAACTTGGCACGTCGTTGCATTTCAATAACCGTGAACCTCCCAGTATTTCCAACACCTTCGTTCTTTTGCCATGTGATGAGGCTGAGGTCGGTAATATCATCAAGAACTTGAAAAATTGTAGCGCTGTGGGATGGGATGGAATCCCGAATAAAATTATTAAGATCTGCTCCCATATTTTGGTCCCTATTTTGGTGCACATTTTCAACCGTTGCTTTGAAAACGGTGTTTTCCCTCTTGCTTTGAAAAGATCTCGAATACATCCTGTGTATAAGTCGGGGGATAGACACCAAATCAATAACTACAGGCCCATCTCTATTCTTCCAGCAATCTCAAAAATTTTAGAGCGACTTATATATAACCGTCTGGTTGACTTTCTGGACAAATATGATCTATTATCAAGTTCTCAGTATGGTTTTAGGTCCGGCAAGTCAACTAATGACGCAGTTCTTGAGGTTACAAATTACATCTCTTCGAATTTGGACAAGGGCAATAAAGTTGTGGGAATTTTTCTTGATTTGGCTAAGGCCTTTGATACGGTGTCTATTTCTTTGCTACTGGGTAAGCTTGAACGTTTAGGAGTCAGAGGTTTACAGCTGCAATTGTTTCGGGATTATTTGTCTGATCGTTCCCAATGCGTTACTATCGGAGAAAATGTTAGTACCTACTTGGAGACAGAGTACGGGGTACCTCAAGGGAGCATCTTAGGACCAGTTTTATTTTTGGTCTATATTAATGATCTCCTTGATCTTCAGTTGGCACAAGGCAAATTGGTATGTTATGCCGATGATACTGTGCTTCTTTTTTCCGCAAGAACTTGGGAGGAGTCGTTTTATTTAGCTCAGACTGGTTTTAACAACGCTTCAATATGGCTCAAACAAAATGTACTAACATTAAATGCAGAAAAAACTAAATACGTCACCTTTGCTATGAGAAGTACAGGGCTTCCTTCCTCAGATTTCCACATAAGGGCACATCGTTGTAACAATTACCAATCTGTATCATGCATTTGTCCATATATCCAAAGCACTAATTGTGTTAAGTACCTTGGTTTGCATATGGATTACTCACTCTCTTTCAAAGAACAAATAAATGTCCTGACTAAGAGAGTTCGTAAACTCATCTATGTCTTTAAGAACTTAAGACACGTTGCAGATCAAAATCTACTTAAAAAAGTCTACCTCTCACTGTGTCAATCTATCTTAAACTATGGCATAATTGCCTGGGGTGGTGCAGGCAAGACAACGTTAATGGCTTTGGAAATAGCACAAAGATATATTTTAAAGGTTTGTACGTTCCGACCAAAATTATATCCCACTGCCCTTTTATACGAAAACTGCCAAGTGTTAACAGTGAGACAGCTTTTCATATTGCAAGTGATTCTTAAACAGCACTCTATCTTAGAATATGACAGAAATAGAATTGCAAGACGCCGAAATTACACGGTTTGCCCCACTGTTACCACTAATCATTCCTTTATTCATAATTTCTTTTATTCTCTTGGTCCTTTTTTATATAATAAAGTAAATAAAATAAATAATATATACAATCTGAATATTTATGATGTCAAAAAGTCTGTCACTGCTTGGCTACAATCCTTAACTTATGACGAAACAGAAGCCATTTTTGAGATAGTATGGTAATGGGTACTTGCTTTCTTAGTTATCCTTTATCCAACTTTACTTAAAATAATTCCTTTTTGTTTATTTTATATAATATTTATTTATTTTAAATATCACACACCCTCTCCACACACACTCACTCACTTACACTCTACTCACCATGAGAGGTTCATTCTACACTAGTTTTAGTTTTATTGGCATATGGCATTATTCACATTTCACTGTTTGATTTTATGTAACAATCACCTGTGCTAAACCTTCTGTTTGGCGTTATTGATAGAGAAAGAGCACTGCACCTGAGATACAGGTTTCCTAGTTTGGGTGCAGATGTTTTTAAATCTAAACTGTATAATCGTAAAGGTTTAATTTTAGTTGTATTCAAAAGTTTTGTCTTTGTAATTTTGTGTCAATAAAAATTTTATTTTATTTTATTTTTTTTTTTTAGAATGGAAACAGAACAGATATGTATGTACTATGGGCAACAGCTTCGCTTAAAAAATTAGCAAAAAAATTGTGTGCGCATGTATCCCCCTGCACGAACTAAATATATTATGTTATGACGGCGGCGGCGCGGCGTGCAACCGATTTTAACTTTAAGAGTTGTGGTTAAGTGACGTTGTTGTCCATAGTACATCTGTATGAATTTCTAAAACAGGAGATGTAATTCTATAGAGTACCTACTTAACCAAACGAAAGGTGCGTGTTCGTTCGTATCGTGACGTGAGACTTATAGGTATGTACGTACTTAGTATCCAACCGAAACGGACGAGCTTCGTCGTCCCTCGCCACGCGCCCGCGCCTACTCGCTTCGACCGCAAACTTTTTGAATACCTACCTATATAGGTATTATCCATGCATGAAAATGACACAAATTCATTCTGTCCATCACTCATGTATTTAAGATATTAAATATGTAAACTCTAATAATACTAATATTTTTTATAAGCATCAATGGCTCGGACAAACAAAAAAATTGAAAATATTAAAAGTCCATGCCTTAATTTGGCACAAATTTATTTCATAGGGATTTTTAAGTGATCTGAGGTATATGGTACTTGTTTTTTCAAATTGTAATATTTTTTTGACGGTGTTATTAATGTACGGGTCCCACGTCTGTTTCCATGGACGAAAATGACACAAATTAGGTTTGTACACTACGCAGGCTATCTTAAATACAATACTATTGTTTCTTTTTACTTTAAAACAATTTTGACAGTTTAGACGGTTCTCACACTGGCGACGCGCGCGGTCGTGGCGCACCCACGCGCGTCTTTTACGTTGTATGCAAGTACATTAATTTGTACAGAAAACCGCCTCGTCCAACACACCAAGGCGCGCCACACCAAGGCGCGCCACGGCGCGTGAGCGCGCACCGCCGCGTGCCGCCGGCGATCCGCGAGCAGTTTGCGCCAGCAGGCGCGTTACCGCGGGGTACAACACACTGCGACGCGCCCCGCGGCTGGTTTTCGATGATCGTTTCGTTACGATGGCGGGATTTCCTCTGGTTTTCAAATGTTTCGTGGCTTGGATATACGCCCATTTTAGTGCCATTTGGTAGGTACATTATGCAGCACATGAGGTTATACAAAACTGTAAAAAATCTGTTATTTATTTGATTGAATATCATTACGCTGTCGTGGAAGCCCAGCGTGCCGTTGACCGTACCTACCTACTCGTATGTTATTAAAATTCCGTCATTAATATCGAGATGGCAAATCTAAATTATTTGTCTGGACGTTTTAATCTCATGAGTGATTTTATATGTGTTCAGTTTTTTTTCCTTTTTAGGTACGGAACCCTAAAAACCTGGAAATTAAAACAAAACAACTTCAAAATTTAATGCCTCTAAAAAACAAGCGGCGGGGACGTGTCAAACGCCGAATGGCGCGGGGGCGCGGAGAAAACCGCCCGAACAGGCGTTGCGCTGCGCCGTCACCGCGCGCGTGAAACGCCAAACCGCGCCCCGCGACGACGGCGCGCGTTGGCAGTGGGAGAATCGCCTTAGAGTCCAATTATTTATAACCACCACAAATAATCGAATTTCTCAAGATGCATCGGCTAGATGTGACACAAAACGCAAAAATAAACTAATTATATGCCAATGTATCGACAGGCAAGAATTCATAAACTTTAGAATTCTTGAAGGTTATACCCTCAAAATAACGTATTCCGATCGGTCTATTTTCTAGAAACAGCCTAATGATTCTGACCGACCGACGATATGGTAACCCTACACTGTGATTGTTCATAGTAAATAAATTTGCAAATTTCTCTAAAACGAGTAAAGATATTCTGAAAATATGTTTTCGGGTCGTTTATCGTGATCAAACGATTACAAAAACCTGCTTATTTTTAATCTTAATGCAATTTTCATCAATATTTTAGACTTAAGTGTGTGGGCCGGAGAGTCGCATGCTTTTAAAACTTCGACGATTTAACAAAAAACATAACCTCAAAGCATGCGACTCTCCGTGCCACATGCTTTTGTCAATCATTCTGCCGGGAAGCCGGTACAATCGATTTGATATCTGAAATAAGAACGTATATCATCGGTACATTACTTCTAGGTAGTTTTAGAATGGAATTATTCAGTGGCACGGAGATTCGCATGCTCACCTTCTGGCACCCTTGACTTCATTTGAAACTGACATTATATTTTTTTAAGACATCAACATCTTGTGCAGTGCATGCAAGTGCAACGTGCAGCAATGTCCAGCGTAATGTAGATAGGCTATTTTTTTAAAAGATGAACCATTTTAATTTCGTGGCTCTTCTTCAATGATCTGAATTTTATAATAATTACATAATTTATTATAATTTACATTTTTTCAAATAAGTAATAGAATAGAAGAGCCTTGTCTGGGTAAACCATAAAGTTAATATACCTAACTTTATGGGGTAAACAATGTTTTTTGCCTCCTTAATATTTAGAGAATTAATAAAATTGGTTTGGCTGTATGAGACTTTGCCTTTTCTGTTTAAAGCGGAAAAAATGGAATAAAAAAAAAATGTTGCCATAGCAACCAATGACATTGACATATTACAGATACAAACAAAACAAGTCAAAAACAATCTGCATCTGCAATAATTTAGCTAAAAATCTTGTAGACTTATTTATTAAAACGTAGTGATTTACATTCTCTTTGTTATTTATTTATTTCTTTGGGTTGCGCCACTAACGCTACAATAAATTTTGTACATTTAGAACTAAAATTACTGCTAAAATGACAAATATGTCTCGTTGGCTGGACGTGGAAGTAGGTAATGATGATATAGATCTAAATACATTGCCCTCGAACCTGGCTCTGGTGGATCTTCACAATGATAACGAGTACAAGTTACTTGTCGGGGATTTAGGGAAGGGCGAAGAAGGGCCTAAGCTTAAGGTAATTTTGTTTTGCTACGTAATTCTCATTTAAAACTTAAGTTGTATAACTGCCTACTTTATGTTAGAATAATGGCTTACTCCGATTATCCACCCTAAAACAGCCACCTTAGGATAGATACTCGGAAAACGCGTGTGCACCATGTGCACACATACATCATCTATCCACCCCATCATAATATCAAGATCAAGGGTGGCCAACCCGCGGCCCGCCGTCTGTTACCTTGTGGCCTGTGGAGGCAAGCACATTTTTTTAAAGTAAAATAAAATATACTAAAATTACCTTATCATACCTACTATAAAAAGCAAACATACGCTTCTTCAGCCCGGGGTAAAATTCTACTTCTGAATTTTGGCCCAAGTGTCAAAAAGGTTGGCCAACCTTGATCAAGATGAACACGCGTTTTCCGAGTATCCATTCTAGGGTGGCTGTTTTAGGCCAGATAAATAGAATAAGAGATAAACAGAATAAGCCAGAAGGATTTTAAGGGCTCTGCCCACCACACTGTACCATACCATGACCGTGCTAGGAACACATCAGGCAAAAAAAATATTCTTTGTAATGAAAAGTAAGAAAAGTGCATGGACGGTGACGGAACAGTCTAGTGGGAATAGTGTCATGCTATTCAATACAAAGTATATTTTTTTGCCTTATACATTCCTAGCACAGTCATGGTATGGTACGGTATAGTAGGCAGAAACCTTAAATGTATTTTAGAGATAATTTTTGATTCAGGTTTTTCGAGGTGCAATGCAGATGTTAGACATCCCTTTGCCAGATTTACCGCTGGGAGTGGTCGGGTTTTATGCTAACGAAGCAGTACCAAGGAGTTCGCCTGTGATAGCTGTTGCGTTCAGTTCTTGCATATACATATACAGGAGTATGAAGCTGTTCTACAAATATTATTTACCATCAATTGACCTAAGCACTAGTGAATCTGAGATTTGGAAACAGGTATAAAAGTATTTTTTTATTTTACATGATATACTGGCCCCCTGCCCACCGATTACGTATCTCTGTTGCTAACAATTCTCGACTGAAATCGATTGAAATCGCAGTTGCATTGCTGCTTTAAGTAAGATAGTTGTCACATTGGTTCTTACTAAAGCAGCAATGTCACTGTGATTTCTGTCTAAGTTGATTGCAACAAAGTTAGACAATCAGCCTACTGATATTGTAACTTTGTTGCAATCAACTCTGACAGAAATCACAGTTACATTGCTGCTTTAGTAAGAACCAATGTGACCACCAATCTTACTTAAAGCAGCAATGTAACTGCGGTTTCAATTGATTTCAATCGAGAATTGTTGCAATCAACTCTGACAGAAATCGCAGTTACATTGCTGCTTTAGTAAGAACCAATGTGACCACGAATCTTACTTAAAGCAGCAATGTAACTGCGGTCTCAATCGATTTCAATCGAGAATTGTTGGCAACAGAGTTACGTAATCAGCCCCCAGCCCAGTGGCCCTACCATGAGTTGATGGAAACTGTTTACGTTACAGTAAACTGTCGGAAATACCGCTCACAGTCAATACGAGTGAAAGAGAGAAAACGATAGTTTACTGTAACGTAAACAGTTTGCAACAACTCATGGTAGGGCCACTGGTATATAATCAAAGGATATACTAACCAATTAGTATAATGATTTTATTTATTCCATCTTTATTTCTTCTATAAAACTAAAGCTTTAGAATAATTAATCAATAAAAACTACACTAATTTCAGATAATGGACCCACAGAACCATAATGCAGAAGTTTTACCCATCCTCACGGAAAATCTTAAAGCACTACCTCAAAAAGTACTCAGTTTAGAATCTCAAAACTTTCTATCCATGAGCTTGGATCAGCAACTTGAGTACGTGGAACAGCTGACTGAGTTGCCTTCACGAAGGTTGCCAGAGATTGCTTGCATCGCGACTCTGAAAATGCACTCAATTGAGCGGAACTCTGTAAGCTGTCTGGTTGTTGGGTCGGAAGATGGAGAAGTCATTGTATTGGATCCACAAACATTTACTCAATTATCTTTGGTAAGTTAATATTAATAATTCAGATCAGTTATATTATGATACTAACGACCGCCTGCGACTTAGTCTGTGTGGACAGATTTTTTGCTATTCCTCAGTAACTGTATGTTTTTTCTCGATGAAAGGTACCCTATGTCCTTTTCTGTATCCCTGATAACATGTATGTAAAATTTTATGATGATCGGTTCAGTTATTAAGACCTGAAGGCGTAACAAACAAACAAACAAACGGACTTTCGTATTTATAATATTAAAGTAAGGATAATAAACACAAAAACCGTATGTGGTTTTGTTTCTCTAATTCTTAAATATAATATTGTATGTAGGCTTATAAACCCAAATAATATATTTTTTCCCTTTTTCTACTCGTTGCATTTAGGCGAAGCTGTGTGCAGTCAAAAGAACACCATTCCAAATGGTAACCACTGGCCTATACAATGTTGACTACAGAATCACAGTGGCTACAAGGTTGGGGTTATGAAAGAATAAAAAAATTAAAAAGCACAGTTTTCTGCACATTACTGTTTCAATTGCCACGTTTACAAATGCTGCTGACACACACAACACATTACACATTTGTTTAAGCACACAGTGCTCACTATTATTTTTATATTCCAAATGCAACTCAGATGAAATTCAACGTTTTTTTAATAGAAATAGAAATAGACTGAAGGCTTCCTTCAGATGGCGCCGGAAATGGCCTGGCACACGCTAGGACGCGTAATTCCTTAACCGGTTTGACGAAAACGTATTTTATTAATCACTCCCAGTAGTCAATACTTTTTTGGGGCACGAAATTCAAATCTTACCAGGGGCGCTCATGACCCTAGCTAGGACGCTGGGTGCGGTCTCGGCGCCATGATCAGGAAGCCATATGCCAGTTATTGCTTCAGTAGTACAGATTACAGAATAAGTATCAACACTGTCAGTAATAAGGATTGCTGAGACAGGTTTTCGTTCATTTTTATCATTTTTGAAGATCACAAAGTGTCTAGAACAGGGATGGCGAACTTTTATGTACCAACGTGCCATTTTTCTAAAGAAATGTTTAAAAAGGTCAAAGACGTGCCATTAAATAATTTTGACTTTGTGATTATTGAGAAAATAATAATAGTGCAAGTTTTACACAACAATAAAACTTGTATTATTGAGCAGAGACGATGCACAGCATCTGTGAGAGTGCGCCGACTTCCAGTCTAGCTACATCCTGTCAAAGTAGTGATTTGACTTACCCTTTAGGCAGTTCTCCTGTTAAAAAATCGTAATTGTACAGACTTACTTCCGGTTGGCGCCATTTTTATCACCTTAGGAGTCGTTGTAACGAAGTGTCCTCATAGAAGTCTCTCACCAGGAGATCTTAATGGGATGCTGTGCATCGTCTCTGCTCAATAATACAAGTTTTATTGTTGTGTAAAACTTGCACTATTATCGGCATGTGACGATGCACAGCATCTGTGAGAGACGTGTTTATTAACTCCTGGTGACTGCAAACGACGCTATGTGATGCTGTTGAAGGCATGATTAACTTGAGATAACTGAAAACACATTTCAATTAATTAATATATTGATATAACATGTGTCACTGTATCAGAGTTATTTACATAACTCACTCTAAAAGTTAACTTTGATTACTAAATAACTATTTATTGCTAGTCAATTTGATTATAATAATATGACTGCGAGCAGTCTTTTCTGATCACCTCTATGAAGGCTATTTATTGGAAAGAAAAATTGTACTAGGTAATTTAAGGAGGCAACGGCCGAGCACAACGAACCTGTACCTACGGCTATTGGCTCCGTGCACGCTTTTAGCGCCACCTAGCGTGTTGCAACTTTGTTGGCTCTGACCTGACGTTTTGACGTTTTGATATGTAATGGCGGCATTGTGACAAAATGTTAAAAAATACTATAAATATTGTGATATTAATGTAAATTTCAAAATTACTGTGATTTGGGTGGACAAAGTGTTGTGAAATCATTTTTTGGCCATTTAAATTAAATATGGCAAGTAAGATCTCTTCAAAAAGAGTGTTTTATTTTGGTTATATCAGGGTTTGTTTGCTTCTTTTTTAGTTGTAGCTTTTGTAAAACAAGAGGATAAAGCTACTTTAATAATTTTACTAAGTGATAATAAACATATATAATTATTCCTGTATCGCTAATAATAAATTAAATATCGTTTTCAAACAGATTACAGAGCCTTCATTATTTCTACTTTTTGCCACCATGAGCGCTGCGATCGATTATTATACCTTTGCACCCTCCCAATAACTGCATTTTTTCACATGGTTTTAGTTTTTAGTTGCAGATTACTTACAGTTCATGAGGTGGCTCGGGGCACACGCTTCTAACACTGATAATATAGCCTTATTGCATTCGCCTCATCGCCTACGCCTGTGCGTCTCTGAAAACTTAGAATTCACCTCAACCAAATATACCATTTGGTAGGTACATTATGCAGCACATGAGGTTATACAAAACTGTAAAAAATCTGTTATTTATTTGATTGAATATCATTACGCTGTCGTGGAAGCCCAGCGTGCCGTTGACCGTACCTACCTACTCGTATGTTATTAAAATTCCGTCATTAATATCGAGATGGCAAATCTAAATTATTTGTCTGGACGTTTTAATCTCATGAGTGATTTTATATGTGTTCAGTTTTTTTTCCTTTTTAGGTACGGAACCCTAAAAACCTGGAAATTAAAACAAAACAACTTCAAAATTTAATGCCTCTAAAAAACAAGCGGCGGGGACGTGTCAGACGCCGAATGGCGCGGGGGCGCGGAGAAAACCGCCCGAACAGGCGTTGCGCTGCGCCGTCACCGCGCGCGTGAAACGCCAAACCGCGCCCCGCGACGACGGCGCGCGTTGGCAGTGGGAGAATCGCCTTAGAGTCCAATTATTTATAACCACCACAAATAATCGAATTTCTCAAGATGCATCGGCTAGATGTGACACAAAACGCAAAAATAAACTAATTATATGCCAATGTATCGACAGGCAAGAATTCATAAACTTTAGAATTCTTGAAGGTTATACCCTCAAAATAACGTATTCCGATCGGTCTATTTTCTAGAAACAGCCTAATGATTCTGACCGACCGACGATATGGTAACCCTACACTGTGATTGTTCATAGTAAATAAATTTGCAAATTTCTCTAAAACGAGTAAAGATATTCTGAAAATATGTTTTCGGGTCGTTTATCGTGATCAAACGATTACAAAAACCTGCTTATTTTTAATCTTAATGCAATTTTCATCAATATTTTAGACTTAAGTGTGTGGGCCGGAGAGTCGCATGCTTTTAAAACTTCGACGATTTAACAAAAAACATAACCTCAAAGCATGCGACTCTCCGTGCCACATGCTTTTGTCAATCATTCTGCCGGGAAGCCGGTACAATCGATTTGATATCTGAAATAAGAACGTATATCATCGGTACATTACTTCTAGGTAGTTTTAGAATGGAATTATTCAGTGGCACGGAGATTCGCATGCTCACCTTCTGGCACCCTTGACTTCATTTGAAACTGACATTATATTTTTTTAAGACATCAACATCTTGTGCAGTGCATGCAAGTGCAACGTGCAGCAATGTCCAGCGTAATGTAGATAGGCTATTTTTTTAAAAGATGAACCATTTTAATTTCGTGGCTCTTCTTCAATGATCTGAATTTTATAATAATTACATAATTTATTATAATTTACATTTTTTCAAATAAGTAATAGAATAGAAGAGCCTTGTCTGGGTAAACCATAAAGTTAATATACCTAACTTTATGGGGTAAACAATGTTTTTTGCCTCCTTAATATTTAGAGAATTAATAAAATTGGTTTGGCTGTATGAGACTTTGCCTTTTCTGTTTAAAGCGGAAAAAATGGAATAAAAAAAAATGTTGCCATAGCAACCAATGACATTGACATATTACAGATACAAACAAAACAAGTCAAAAACAATCTGCATCTGCAATAATTTAGCTAAAAATCTTGTAGACTTATTTATTAAAACGTAGTGATTTACATTCTCTTTGTTATTTATTTATTTCTTTGGGTTGCGCCACTAACGCTACAATAAATTTTGTACATTTAGAACTAAAATTACTGCTAAAATGACAAATATGTCTCGTTGGCTGGACGTGGAAGTAGGTAATGATGATATAGATCTAAATACATTGCCCTCGAACCTGGCTCTGGTGGATCTTCACAATGATAACGAGTACAAGTTACTTGTCGGGGATTTAGGGAAGGGCGAAGAAGGGCCTAAGCTTAAGGTAATTTTGTTTTGCTACGTAATTCTCATTTAAAACTTAAGTTGTATAACTGCCTACTTTATGTTAAAATAATGGCTTACTCCGATTATCCACCCTAAAACAGCCACCTTAGGATAGATACTCGGAAAACGCGTGTGCACCATGTGCACACATACATCATCTATCCACCCCATCATAATATCAAGATCAAGGGTGGCCAACCCGCGGCCCGCCGTCTGTTACCTTGTGGCCTGTGGAGGCAAGCACATTTTTTTAAAGTAAAATAAAATATACTAAAATTACCTTATCATACCTACTATAAAAAGCAAACATACGCTTCTTCAGCCCGGGGTAAAATTCTACTTCTGAATTTTGGCCCAAGTGTCAAAAAGGTTGGCCAACCTTGATCAAGATGAACACGCGTTTTCCGAGTATCCATTCTAGGGTGGCTGTTTTAGGCCAGATAAATAGAATAAGAGATAAACAGAATAAGCCAGAAGGATTTTAAGGGCTCTGCCCACCACACTGTACCATACCATGACCGTGCTAGGAACACATCAGGCAAAAAAAATATTCTTTGTAATGTAAAGTAAGAAAAGTGCATGGACGGTGACGGAACAGTCTAGTGGGAATAGTGTCATGCTATTCAATACAAAGTATATTTTTTTGCCTTATACATTCCTAGCACAGTCATGGTATGGTACGGTATAGTAGGCAGAAACCTTAAATGTATTTTAGAGATAATTTTTGATTCAGGTTTTTCGAGGTGCAATGCAGATGTTAGACATCCCTTTGCCAGATTTACCGCTGGGAGTGGTCGGGTTTTATGCTAACGAAGCAGTACCAAGGAGTTCGCCTGTGATAGCTGTTGCGTTCAGTTCTTGCATATACATATACAGGAGTATGAAGCTGTTCTACAAATATTATTTACCATCAATTGACCTAAGCACTAGTGAATCTGAGATTTGGAAACAGGTATAAAAGTATTTTTTTATTTTACATGATATACTGGCCCCCTGCCCACCGATTACGTATCTCTGTTGCTAACAATTCTCGACTGAAATCGATTGAAATCGCAGTTGCATTGCTGCTTTAAGTAAGATAGTTGTCACATTGGTTCTTACTAAAGCAGCAATGTCACTGTGATTTCTGTCTAAGTTGATTGCAACAAAGTTAGACAATCAGCCTACTGATATTGTAACTTTGTTGCAATCAACTCTGACAGAAATCACAGTTACATTGCTGCTTTAGTAAGAACCAATGTGACCACCAATCTTACTTAAAGCAGCAATGTAACTGCGGTTTCAATTGATTTCAATCGAGAATTGTTGCAATCAACTCTGACAGAAATCGCAGTTACATTGCTGCTTTAGTAAGAACCAATGTGACCACGAATCTTACTTAAAGCAGCAATGTAACTGCGGTCTCAATCGATTTCAATCGAGAATTGTTGGCAACAGAGTTACGTAATCAGCCCCCAGCCCAGTGGCCCTACCATGAGTTGATGGAAACTGTTTACGTTACAGTAAACTGTCGGAAATACCGCTCACAGTCAATACGAGTGAAAGAGAGAAAACGATAGTTTACTGTAACGTAAACAGTTTGCAACAACTCATGGTAGGGCCACTGGTATATAATCAAAGGATATACTAACCAATTAGTATAATGATTTTATTTATTCCATCTTTATTTCTTCTATAAAACTAAAGCTTTAGAATAATTAATCAATAAAAACTACACTAATTTCAGATAATGGACCCACAGAACCATAATGCAGAAGTTTTACCCATCCTCACGGAAAATCTTAAAGCACTACCTCAAAAAGTACTCAGTTTAGAATCTCAAAACTTTCTATCCATGAGCTTGGATCAGCAACTTGAGTACGTGGAACAGCTGACTGAGTTGCCTTCACGAAGGTTGCCAGAGATTGCTTGCATCGCGACTCTGAAAATGCACTCAATTGAGCGGAACTCTGTAAGCTGTCTGGTTGTTGGGTCGGAAGATGGAGAAGTCATTGTATTGGATCCACAAACATTTACTCAATTATCTTTGGTAAGTTAATATTAATAATTCAGATCAGTTATATTATGATACTAACGACCGCCTGCGACTTAGTCTGTGTGGACAGATTTTTTGCTATTCCTCAGTAACTGTATGTTTTTTCTCGATGAAAGGTACCCTATGTCCTTTTCTGTATCCCTGATAACATGTATGTAAAATTTTATGATGATCGGTTCAGTTATTAAGACCTGAAGGCGTAACAAACAAACAAACAAACGGACTTTCGTATTTATAATATTAAAGTAAGGATAATAAACACAAAAACCGTATGTGGTTTTGTTTCTCTAATTCTTAAATATAATATTGTATGTAGGCTTATAAACCCAAATAATATATTTTTTCCCTTTTTCTACTCGTTGCATTTAGGCGAAGCTGTGTGCAGTCAAAAGAACACCATTCCAAATGGTAACCACTGGCCTATACAATGTTGACTACAGAATCACAGTGGCTACAAGGTTGGGGTTATGAAAGAATAAAAAAATTAAAAAGCACAGTTTTCTGCACATTACTGTTTCAATTGCCACGTTTACAAATGCTGCTGACACACACAACACATTACACATTTGTTTAAGCACACAGTGCTCACTATTATTTTTATATTCCAAATGCAACTCAGATGAAATTCAACGTTTTTTTAATAGAAATAGAAATAGACTGAAGGCTTCCTTCAGATGGCGCCGGAAATGGCCTGGCACACGCTAGGACGCGTAATTCCTTAACCGGTTTGACGAAAACGTATTTTATTAATCACTCCCAGTAGTCAATACTTTTTTGGGGCACGAAATTCAAATCTTACCAGGGGCGCTCATGACCCTAGCTAGGACGCTGGGTGCGGTCTCGGCGCCATGATCAGGAAGCCATATGCCAGTTATTGCTTCAGTAGTACAGATTACAGAATAAGTATCAACACTGTCAGTAATAAGGATTGCTGAGACAGGTTTTCGTTCATTTTTATCATTTTTGAAGATCACAAAGTGTCTAGAACAGGGATGGCGAACTTTTATGTACCAACGTGCCATTTTTCTAAAGAAATGTTTAAAAAGGTCAAAGACGTGCCATTAAATAATTTTGACTTTGTGATTATTGAGAAAATAATAATAGTGCAAGTTTTACACAACAATAAAACTTGTATTATTGAGCAGAGACGATGCACAGCATCTGTGAGAGTGCGCCGACTTCCAGTCTAGCTACATCCTGTCAAAGTAGTGATTTGACTTACCCTTTAGGCAGTTCTCCTGTTAAAAAATCGTAATTGTACAGACTTACTTCCGGTTGGCGCCATTTTTATCACCTTAGGAGTCGTTGTAACGAAGTGTCCTCATAGAAGTCTCTCACCAGGAGATCTTAATGGGATGCTGTGCATCGTCTCTGCTCAATAATACAAGTTTTATTGTTGTGTAAAACTTGCACTATTATCGGCATGTGACGATGCACAGCATCTGTGAGAGACGTGTTTATTAACTCCTGGTGACTGCAAACGACGCTATGTGATGCTGTTGAAGGCATGATTAACTTGAGATAACTGAAAACACATTTCAATTAATTAATATATTGATATAACATGTGTCACTGTATCAGAGTTATTTACATAACTCACTCTAAAAGTTAACTTTGATTACTAAATAACTATTTATTGCTAGTCAATTTGATTATAATAATATGACTGCGAGCAGTCTTTTCTGATCACCTCTATGAAGGCTATTTATTGGAAAGAAAAATTGTACTAGGTAATTTAAGGAGGCAACGGCCGAGCACAACGAACCTGTACCTACGGCTATTGGCTCCGTGCACGCTTTTAGCGCCACCTAGCGTGTTGCAACTTTGTTGGCTCTGACCTGACGTTTTGACGTTTTGATATGTAATGGCGGCATTGTGACAAAATGTTAAAAAATACTATAAATATTGTGATATTAATGTAAATTTCAAAATTACTGTGATTTGGGTGGACAAAGTGTTGTGAAATCATTTTTTGGCCATTTAAATTAAATATGGCAAGTAAGATCTCTTCAAAAAGAGTGTTTTATTTTGGTTATATCAGGGTTTGTTTGCTTCTTTTTTAGTTGTAGCTTTTGTAAAACAAGAGGATAAAGCTACTTTAATAATTTTACTAAGTGATAATAAACATATATAATTATTCCTGTATCGCTAATAATAAATTAAATATCGTTTTCAAACAGATTACAGAGCCTTCATTATTTCTACTTTTTGCCACCATGAGCGCTGCGATCGATTATTATACCTTTGCACCCTCCCAATAACTGCATTTTTTCACATGGTTTTAGTTTTTAGTTGCAGATTACTTACAGTTCATGAGGTGGCTCGGGGCACACGCTTCTAACACTGATAATATAGCCTTATTGCATTCGCCTCATCGCCTACGCCTGTGCGTCTCTGAAAACTTAGAATTCACCTCAACCAAATATAGGAAATATTAATATTACTATGTTTTAATTTTAACCAGTCTGTTAAACGCTGTGTCCGTCTTTTACCTAAAAGCTGGGCTTGGGATGATGTGGTCACCGGCATCGCTGTAAAAGCTCGTAGATACACTTAGAAAAGTGAGGTTGTGTACGCGCCCGCCATGTTGTTGATGTTAGGAACAGCAGGCACTAACCTTGCGTGAAGCTTCAAATATAATATGATGTAAGCTGTCGGATTATGTTGTATCGAAGCGGACAAACCACCCAAACCCAATACAGGTGGCTCATGGATTCTCTGCTCGCTGTTTTTGAAGAGATACTTATTCAAAACTTTTAAAATGTGTTTTATTAGAAAAAAAAATACATAGTATACATGACAATTTAAATGTTCATTAAAGTTATTTCTAATAATAATGCTCTGGATTTGTCTAACAAAATCATCCGATAAGCTAAATTCTCTTCAAAAGGCAGGTATGCCAAGAATCTAGCTAGATGGACCTTTGCCTTCAAAATATTTATGGTTTAAATTATTATCTCTACACAATTTAACCTCTTTTTGTGTCACACCATCCCCAGTTTTCTGAACGTAGAGCTCGAACATGAGGTGGTGGAAGTCTAATGCTCTAATCTAAGAACTGATTCTAAGTTCGGAATCTTAAATTTTACATAGTATTAAACAAAATGTAAATCCGTTATTTGCATTCAGCCAAGTTTGTAAGATAGTTATTGTTAATATTTGTGTTGTGGGTTTTATGATAATAAATAAAAATAAAATAAAAAGAGCTCGTAGATGGAAGTATCGAAGCGAAACACTTTTTCCCATATGGGTACTAATACCAGATACACACTCTTGCCATGTTCAAGTGGTGAGACAGGCAGGGTACCAAGCACTGTGGTCAATAACACCTATACAAGTCAGAACTGCAATGCCTTCAGCAGGACGTGGGTCTTGTTTAAGGCACCGCATAATCCTTACAATCTTGTGATAGATACTTCTCCAACTCTCATATGGCTGCGACTATTCGATCTGGGGGAACCCCGAAAACGTGGTGCTCCCCACTGATCGTAACAGGTGCCGTCCAGACGCTTGGCTGCCTCGAGGCAGCCTGTATGTCCTTTTATACTTATCTGGCAGGTATTCTGCTGTCATCAAGATGTTCCAACGGTCAACGAGAAGTAGAAGTCAGTATATCAAGTCATCTAAAGATGGGGCCTGATATGGTTTACCGCTGTAAATTTGTCCTCTTTGCGGTTGCAATGCTAATCTGAGTCCCCAACTCCAACCGTGGTCTGCTACATCTGTTGCAAGGAATTAGTGTTGTATTAGAGTAGGATGTAAACTTTTCACTACCTGATGGTACTCTGACGTAGTTAATTCCAAGTCGCGTAGTACTGGTTCCAGTATGTTGTATTGGCTGCTGGAGACTCTTCATAACACGCGAGTATTACTGCATTTGTTGAAAATGCAGTCTCTGGGAATAACAAAATTTGCGAGATCCAGAGTACCTTTGACCAATTGTATCTCCTCCGTAGCGACAACATACCAGTGTGACGTGCGACTAGCACATCATCAACACAGGCACGTGAGTAGTGGCAGCTGTGTAGTGCAGTTGTACTCCTGACAACGGTAGGTGAAGTCGTGCTGCGCGAGCAGCGCGTGCGGGTGACGCGTGGGCAGCTTGGTGGTCAACTAGTGACTGTGTGTACTTATCACTCTTCACCAGGTACATAAGCAGTGCGTTCTCTCTCATGCAGTTTTATAAATTTCAGTTTCTGGCTGGGTTCGGTTCGGTTACACTTTTCGATGTTGATAGTATAGACTATATAGTATCTATTCTCTACTATCTATCTAACTACTATCTATCTATTATATATCTATTAATATTACACTGTTTGACCAGCGAGAAGTACAAGTAGACTGTAATTCGCATACCTGAAGGTGTTGAGCTACCCACTTGGTCAAAGCGGTGAAATATTTCGGCGCGCACAATAGGCCAA
Source organism: Agriphila geniculea (assembly GCA_943789525.1). NCBI lineage: Eukaryota > Metazoa > Arthropoda > Insecta > Lepidoptera > Crambidae > Agriphila > Agriphila geniculea. The sequence goes on from OX038876.1 coordinate 3,562,596, forward strand.
ACGGTAGACAGGCCATTTGGAAGACTCGGTGGTCGCAGACCAGCAGAAGGAACCTTCTTTGGGCCTCACAGGTCAAGCTTCGTCATCCAGTCGCCTATTATGAAAGAGCTGAGGAATCTGTATCTGGAAAGTCAGTTTAAAAGGTCAACGAACCGTGTCGCTCCTCCCCGTCAGGAACCTGGTTGAGTGAGATGAAGTGGATTCCGACTTGTCGCCGATCCAGTTCCTCCAGGATACCTCGCTCCATAAGCTTGTGTGTAGGCCGAGACATAGCGGGAGATCAAGGCGTTTCGAAGCTATAAAAAGTACTTGCTGTCTGATGGACGAGCGCAAGCTTGGGGTAAATGGCAGGCGCATTCTCGTATGACGAGAAGGGCCTACGGAGCACCGAAGCTAACCTGCCACTGCCTCCGATACGCTCAGAGGCAGCCCCATTAGTCTTATGTTGGTGTGATTGACCTTATCTAATCGAATGGTTCATTCCATTCGTATTCAGAATGTAAGCGCACAATGGGAACCAATCTCAACAGTTTCAAAAACTATCTGATAAGGCAATGCCACTGTGTGTGGCTGGAGACCTGTCAAACAAAGGCCTTGACACGAGCAATTCCATCAAAAAATGTAATGGGCAGCACCACTGTTCCGGAGACACTCACACTTCATTAGTTCTCATCGAATAAGTACTTAACCACGGAGGTAGCTTGCGCAGATCCTCACTTTTGTTAAGCCGCTTGCCCAGGGTCAGGATACGTTCCCGTCCCGGCAGCTTTCGATATATTTATTATGGCCCTTATTCCACACACTATTTACATAACCTTGTCATTAGTTTTCTAAAATCTGGAGGTAGGTAAAACTAACATAGGTCTGTTGTACATCCATGTAATAAAAAATAATTCTCAACAATATTCACTTCGAAATAGAATAAAAATGAGCTACGTAGGACATTACAAGGTCATACATAACATAATCACAGGTTGATCAAATCGAAATCAATCGCTCCTAAAAGTCAATCTCTTATCAAGTTAACAAAAAAATTTAAAGTCTGAACTGAAAAGAAATAATGTTTAATCATACCAGCAATATTTAAATATGTTGGCAGGCAAGCAGATAATAACAAAATAATTTAAAAACTGAACTGAGAAGACGAATAATAAGCTTAGACCCAACTTCGTTAATCCTACCCGCAGGCTTATTACCGGAAAAAAAAATCGTATCGAATATTTTCCCGACATCACAATTTTTTTCTATAGCCCTAGGCTATTTATATGCTCCGAGTGAGCAGATGGGATCTTATTCTCTTTTAAAGCTATTATTTTATTTTAAAATCAGGATTCAAGAGACTGGATTCAACGTCACTGGTATCAGAAACGACCACCGAGCGATCCAATTATCGGTCAAAAGCTGTCAATCAGTCAGGCCAAGGCACCAGTACAGGCACCACGTTGGTAGCATTGAAGTGTGCGTACCATTGGCGTTTGATGCAGGCACTGCATGCAAACTGGCCGCATTCTAGACAAAATTTTCATCAAAACCGACTAAAACGGCAATACAGCTTTTGTAGCAATGACCAAAAGTAACACTTTTATTTTAGTCACAAGTTCATTAAGTAGTAGTAGATCATAGTTCGACTCACCAAGTTTCCTGTGTTTTACCTTGCGTCCGAATATCGTCAGCGGATGGCGCCGGGCTACAGCTATACAAACGGCGCGCGGCGTCCACCGAAGTTTTAATGCACGTCTGCTATGGCTAGGAAAACGGGACTTTTCGACGACCTCAGCCAAGCGAGGTCAAAGCGCGCGTTTGTTTCACTGACACTATTAATTACTATTACTAAAGCATAAGTTAAAACTTTTCAATTTGAAAGTATGAAAAAATTTTCGTAGTATTTTAAAATAGATGTTGCTTCAACGAGAAGTAACGACGCTATGAGGACACTTCGTTACAACGACTCCTAAGGTGATAAAAATGGCGCCAACCGGAAGTAAGTCTGTACAATTACGATTTTTTAACAGGAGAACTGCCTAAAGGGTAAGTCAAATCACTACTTTGACAGGATGTAGCTAGACCGGAAGTCGGCGCACTCTCACAGATGCTGTGCATCGTCTCTGCTCAATAATAATAAATACTATCAACTCAAAAGTCTTTATTTACTACATAAAATAGGTACTATGGTAGGTACTATTTTTTGTTATATATATATATAATTTTTTTATATATATATATAAATATATATATATAAAAAAATGGTACTATGGGCAACAGTGTCGCTTAACCAGTTTGCAAAAAATTCGTGTGCGTGCGTATCGCCCCTGCACGAACTAAACGTATGTGACAGCGGCCGCGGCGTGCAAGCGATTATAACCTTAGCAGTGGTTAAGCGACGCTGTTGCCTATGGTACATTTTGCAATGTTTCAATCATACGCGTAATTAAAATTAATAAATAGTAGGTTATTGTTTTCATGAATTAATAATTGAATGAATATATTTTGTGATCGGTGACGTGCGCAAAATATTGTGTTGCGTGCCATTGGTTTGCCATCACTGGGCTAGAAGGTATTTAAATTCTTCTTTTAATCCCATGATAATTTCAGAGAGAAGTGCGTCTGTGTCCTGAAGAGGGACTGGTCGGAGGGTCGGCTTCTGTTCGCCACGGACGCGCACATCGTGGCGATGGAGGTGATGCCCACCGACCACAGCGTGCTGGTCATTTGCAGCGACAATACGCTGGCCTGCTTCAGTAAGAAGGTCAGTACCTACCACAGCGTACCGTCAAGTTCATTGCTATCTGTATACTGCCTGGCACGTAACTTGGCAAGATAAAAACGAGACAAAAGATGCGCAGTAGCTACAAACACTAAACTCGGCGCATGTTTTGTCTCATATTTGTCTTGCTAAGTTATATGCCGGAAAGAACTAATGCAAATTACACCGACTCAACCAACATAATACTTTTCTATTACTTCTACATCACTGAAATGTGAGCTTTATGTCGTATTACCCGATAGATTTTTCCGCATTTACCTAATGGGCGTACTACACATGATTGCATGACAGAGTATGTGATTCGTCTTAACGTTACCTCTGCGTGTTTTAGGGTAAAAGGCAGTGGTCACTTTCGCTGGAACACCGCCCGGTGGCGCTGACATTGGTGCCCGTGGTGGCGCTGGGCGTGACGTTGGCGGGCGTGGCGCTCGCGTCGGGCCACGTGCTCCTCTACCACGCCAAGGCGCGCCGCGACTCCATGTTCGTGCGGGGTACGACCACATTACAGGCAGTGGTCGCTGGCGCGGGGCGTGACGCCGGCGGGCGTGGCGCTCGCGTCGGGCCACGTGCTCCTCTACCACGCCAAGGCGCGCCGCGACTCCATGTTCGTGCGGGGTACGACCACATTACAGGCAGTGGTCGCTGGCGCGGGGCGTGACGCCGGCGGGCGTGGCGCTCGCGTCGGGGCACGTGCTCCTCTACCACGCCAAGGCGCGCCGCGACTCCATGTTCGTGCGGGGTACGACCACATTACAGGCAGTGGTCGCTGGCGCGGGGCGTGACGCCGGCGGGCGTGGCGCTCGCGTCGGGGCACGTGCTCCTCTACCACGCCAAGGCGCGCCGCGACTCCATGTTCGTGCGGGGTACGACCACATTACAGGCAGTGGTCGCTGGCGCAGGGCGTGACGCCGGCGGGCGTGGCGCTCGCGTCGGGGCACGTGCTCCTCTACCACGCCAAGGCGCGCCGCGACTCCATGTTCGTGCGGGGTACGACCACATTACAGGCAGTGGTCGCTGGCGCGGGGCGTGACGCCGGCGGGCGTGGCGCTCGCGTCGGGGCACGTGCTCCTCTACCACGCCAAGGCGCGCCGCGACTCCATGTTCGTGCGGGGTACGACCACATTACAGGCAGTGGTCGCTGGCGCGGGGCGTGACGCCGGCGGGCGTGGCGCTCGCGTCGGGGCACGTGCTCCTCTACCACGCCAAGGCGCGCCGCGACTCCATGTTCGTGCGGGGTACGACCACATTACAGGCAGTGGTCGCTGGCGCGGGGCGTGACGCCGGCGGGCGTGGCGCTCGCGTCGGGGCACGTGCTCCTCTACCACGCCAAGGCGCGCCGCGACTCCATGTTCGTGCGGGGTACGACCACATTACAGGCAGTGGTCGCTGGCGCGGGGCGTGACGCCGGCGGGCGTGGCGCTCGCGTCGGGGCACGTGCTCCTCTACCACGCCAAGGCGCGCCGCGACTCCATGTTCGTGCGGCGTACGACCACACCACTGTGAATGTCTCGACCGCGCAAGGAAGAGTAACGTCCACCGCTCCGCGTCGGCCGTTTACACTGTTACGTAGCCTGCCCCCCCCTAGCATGACCACCGAAACACGATATTCGCGTGATATAGCGTTTTATCAGTACTCAACTTTCAAAATCCATTGTCTTTTGACAGTTAAACGTAATAAATCGCTATACCATATCGCGTTTCAGTGGTCATACTAGTAGTAGGGGGTCAGACTGTTATAAAGATAACATGAAATTAAATAATTCTGCATTTTTTCAGATGTCGCTTCTGTAATGAAATTTGGCCAGCTTGGTCAAGAGGAGCATGTCTTTATTACAATTACAAACAGTAAGTTGTATAATTTGTTCTACTGCTGAAGAAAAAAAAAACATTAGCAATATGATCCTCAAAATTATCATTGTTTTAAGCTGGAAACCTGATGCTGAAGATCCTGAAGCGTACAGCAGATTTCAACGCGCACGCGGCGGGCGTGGAGGCGTCGCCTGCCGCCGGACACAAGCCGTGGCTCATCCCTAAAAAGTCCAAGCTGTTCCTAGAGCAGTCCGTGCGGGAGAGAGAGAACCCTATTGGTGAGATGTTTTGTCTCACTTCTAGTCTGCAACCAGGTGCTAAAGATTCTAGCGTTCAAGCACAGAATAAATAATAGTACAAGTACAGAAGCAGCACGCCGCAAAGTCATTTAAATAAATAGCGACTTTTGCACCGACACAATAAAGTGCAATTCAGGTCGCGCAGCGCTAATGGCCTACAGTTATATTCACCTAGTAGTTGCCTCTCTTTCTATCGCGTGCTCTTACCTTTTCTGACGATGCAACGTTAGGGTTGACTTCTTTCAAATGAACTACGTAGCATCCTACTAATATTATAAATGTGAAAGTTTGTGGGTTTGGATGTTTGTTCCTCAATCACGCAAAAACTACTGAACGGATTTGGTTGAAATTTGGCACACAGGTAGTAAATAACCTAGATTAAAACATAGGGTACTTTTTATCCCGATATTCCCACAGGAACGGGAACCACGCGGGTGAAACCGCGGGCGGCCGCTAGTATATCATAATGTGAAAAACGACAATTGTTTATTGGTTTTTTGATTTAGACATCCGTACACGGCACAGTAATATCGATTCGACATTGTTACTACTATAAAGAGACAATACCTACGCAGGCAGTAAGTTGCCGCGCGACTACAAAGGCGGGCGTTTGGTAGCCCTCTGTTCACTTGTGCCTCCGTAGGCACGGCTAGCGGTAGGTGCTTATCGCGCGACCTTGAGCGAGTGAAGGAGGCCTGGTTCAAGCCATGCAATCTCATGCAAGCCATGGCTCATCCTCAAGAAATCCAAGCTTTTCCTAGAGCAGTCCGTGCGGGAGAGGGAGAACCCTATAGGTGAGATGTTTTGTCTCACTTCTAACCTGCAACCAGGTGCTAAAGATTCTAGCGTTCAAGCCATGCAATCTCATGCAAGCCATGGCTCATCCCCAAGAAATCCAAGCTTTTCCTAGAGCAGTCCGTGCGGGAGAGGGAGAACCCTATAGGTAAGATGTTTTGTCTCACTCCTAGCCTGCAACCAGGTGCTAAAGATTCTAGCGTTCAAGCCATGCAATCTCATGCAAGCCATGGCTCATTCCCAAGAAGTCCAAGCTGTTCCTAGAGCAGTCCGTGCGGGAGAGGGAGAACCCTATTTGGTGAGATGTTTTGTCTCATTCCTAGCCTGCAACCTGATGCTGAAGATCTTGAAATTAGCTTCAATATTGATTATTATTTGCATGCTATTGTCTGTAAGTATAAGGTTTTTGTAAGCTATTTATAATCCTATTATACCCTATTCAAAAGCAAATAAATTTATTCATTCATTCCATCTCTTCAGTTGACTTGTCTTTTGATGCAAGCGGGTTATTTTTTTTAATTTATTTGGAAAACTTATGCATTTTTGCAGTTTAGATATTTTTCCGTTATTTTTCTCATCAGTACAACAACTAAATGTCATCGATCGAAACTAATATTCCCAATGTAGATAAAACTTTTCTCGGGTTCAACTTACTGCGCCTGCAAATAATGTATTCATATTGCTCAGTTATATCGAGCTCTCCGTTCCAGCGATGCACCGCAACTTCCAGCAGGAGTTGAACCGCGTGCGCCTGCTGGCCGCGCGCAGCCTGCGGGACGCGCACGTGCGCGCCGACAACAGCATCGGCGCGGGCGCCATGGCCGCCGTGCGACTAGCCGCTGAGGTGCTGTATCACGTGTACCCAACTTTATTTAGACTTTCCGCATTACAATAAAACGGGATTCAGGCGCGGTCGCAGCTTGAAATTTTGGGGGGGGGTCAGTAATAATAATAATTGCTTTTCTGTACATTTTTAGAAGCTTTTCATAGGAAAATGTGACGTGTGACTATGTGACGTGTACGATTTTGGGGGGGGGGGGGGGGTCATGTCCCCTGTGACCCCCCCCCCCTCGGACCGCGCCTGACGGGATTAATTAATTGGGTGACTGAAAATAATTAAAGGTGACTGTCAATGGGATACCTAAATACTAAACCTGACAGCGCTTAATTTTTTTTGGGCGACATAATAACTAAACGGGTGACAAACTGTGGACTAAAAATACGTAAAACGGGCGACTACATGTGGGAAATAAATAATTTAAGTTAGCAGTGAAAATTGTAAATGAGTGACAAAAATGCTGAGCGGGCAACTATTATACCAAGTGTAAGTACACTAACTATATTACTGATTTAAGCTGCCCAACATGGTATTTTTGTCATCTTTAGATTAGATTTATTAGATTAGATTAGGATTAATATTCAACTTTTTTAAATAAAATATTATGCCAAATTTTAAATCTTTAGTCTGCCCTAAGGTTGTCGCTCAAATAGTAAATTAGTCGCCCGTTCTGAATAACTAGTTATTGTATTTTAAAGTCACCCATTTTCAAAATTTTTAGTCTCCCTTAGTCCTTCGCCCACTTAGTATTTCAGTACGCTATATTTAGTATTTTTGATATCCAAAATGGGAATTTATTGTTACCCGATTAAATACTATCCCAATAAAACACCCCCTCAAACTTTGTTGTTGAGCATTGTTAGTTAAGTTACGAAACCATACGAGTAACCAGCACAAAATTACATATTGAAGTAGAACCGCGCGGTTGGCCGCCCCCGCGGTTGACCTCTAGTGCGTAAAAGGGCTAAAGTATTGTAATAAAATAACACTATTCATACCACATGAGTAGATAAACGGAACAGAGTACAAGCTCTCACAACTTATACCGATTCTCAAAGGGTTGACACCTGTCGCAAGTTAAAAATAGGTAGTAGGGAGAAAAATAAAATAAGGCAAGTCCATAATAAAATGTGTATTTGAACGAAACGAACGAAAATGAATACTTACTGCACTTGGATTTTTCCGTACAAAAAAAAAGAAATATCCTTTTTTCCCCGAATTATTCATACACACACGGTGCAGGAGTTGGGCATATTTAATTTATTAAACACTAATGTATATAAAATTAGTTTTATTTTACACACTGAAAAATGGTAGAATCTAATAATTAATTTTTTGATAAAATCGTTGTCACGACTCGTATTTTTTCTTCGAGTCAGTAATTTGACAAATCAAACTGTCATTGTTCACATTAGTGTATTCTCTAAGAAAAATTGAACTTGGTATAGCAGTTAACGGCCCTGTCGGTTATATCGCAACTGAGCCGGTGCAAACCAGTTTTTACCCCGGCGGCGTGCCTGTTACACTGTCGGTGAGATGTCACGCACACATCGCCGCGCTATGTATGAGTGAAGCTACAGCGGACCGTTTGTAGGCAGCTTGGACTCTGTTCAGTTTACGTTTTTTTACTCATGTGATTCATACATTGCGGATCTACTGCGAACGGCTCGAGTAAACGCCTGTTGATTGTGCACTAGACTAGACTAACTCACTTCGTGAAAACATTTGTTTATTGTGAACCAGACTATCTTACTTTGAGTAAATAACTATGCACTATTGGGAAATATCATAACCCACCACGCGGGCCCAATGCGGATTGATGTTGCTGTTAACGACTGCAAATGCAGCCGGGACCAACGGCTGAACGTGCCTTCCGAAGCTCCGAAGAGCTAGAGATAATAGATTTTTGGTAACCCATCCTATGACCGAACCTTGCGAAAGTTGCTTAACAGACGCAATCGCAGGGCGATGCGCTTACCCACTGCACCATCAAAACTCCTCTCCTCTGAGCGATCTTTTTGTCTTGAGTCAGGGCACAGAATAGCTAATAGTACAAGTGTCAGGGGCAGATCCAAGACTTACACTTGACGGAGGGCTTTCGGAATAGGTATAGTTAGAGCAAGAGGGTCTCACTCTGCGCTTAATATATTATTATTAGCCTTCTTCTTATTTTTAGTATGGCAATCTACTCTCCTCCTTAGGTAGTAATTTTTGCCAGAGATGTGAATTATTTGAAATACATGTATTTAAAATACAAATACAAAATACAAAATACGTATTTGTATTTTGTATTTAAAATACTTTTTTTCAAAATGTATTTTGTATTTTATTTGAAATACTTTTTATGAGGTATTTAGTATTTTTAAAATACAAATTACTTTTTTTTGTGTATTGGTATATGTATTCTGTGGTATGGGTATGTCATGTCAATGTCAAACAAAACAAAACAACCAATTACAGAGCTCGATAATTTGTCATGACACTTCGTTTAATTTTTATCTATACCATGGGTTCTAATGGGTGCATTTCAGCAGACTAATCGCTAAAGAGTTCTACACTAGGCAGAAATGGGCCACGTATGCCGATTTGCGTATAATATTAAGGATGATCTCTTTGAACAAATGCTAGTGTTAAAAATCAGTGAAATAATATGAAGTTATTTTATACCATATTTTATTTATTTGACCAGTTTTAACACTAATATTTTTTAAAGCTACAAAGATCCCAAGTTAGAGTGTTTGTAAAAATTAGTCTGCCGTTATTGGCCCAATTTAAAAAAAGTATGGTACAGAAACGAAACTTGTTTCGAATTATAAAGTCTGGCCAACGAGTCGTGTCATCTCAAACCCGCGACAAATTTAAAATTTTCTTTCTCTAGATATTATTATCATTAGGGCTGACTAATATGGCACCAAAAAAATGTATCCCAGTGAAAAAAAGTTATAACCTCCTTCAAAAACCTAAAAATAAAAACAAAAATCGTTAAACATAGCTCTAAAAACCATGAAATAATATTGTAATCACAAATACGCATATAAATTTCAATAAAAAAACGTCTATTGAAGTCGGTTGGGGCTCGATGGAGGAAATCTTTTTTTATTCTAAAATCCCTACCCGACTTCATTAGACGTTATTTTTTATTAAAATTGATATGCGTATTGGTGATTTTAATATTACTTCTTGCCTTTTAGAGCTATGTGAAGCTGTTTTTGTTTTTATTTTTAGGTTTTTGAAGGTATTTATTTTTTTAAGAAGCTTTTTTATTTTTAACTTTTTTGTGGTAAGTGTCTAAGCATGTAATATTTTTTTAATTTTATATATTTTCAAAATGCCCGTAACTCAATTTCTTAATTTACGCTGTTTGTTTTTAAAGAATTGTTGTGCTTTTGTAGTCCAAATCTATTCCAGAACGTCGCAGACCATAACTTGATTTGTTTTGGATTGTCACAAATCTACCAATATCACAATCACTATACATATCCTATTTGAGTTTGAGGAGTTCCCTTGAATATCTTCGAAGTCCAAGGTCCAATGTCAATTAAATTAAAAGGACACTTAAGGGTATCCCTTTTCCAACAAAAAATCGGTTCATAATAACCAAGTCGTCAAGGTAGTTAACGCAAAATCATAGTATTTTCAGGATTATTTGAAAAGTACTGGGACGTTTTAAAAAATAATAAAAATTGGGACCATCTCGCAAGAAAACTCAATCAAACAAAAAAGAACCACGAAAATCGGTCTATAGGTATAAATATCTAAGATACGCGCGAACAACTATAAAAAAATACAATCGAATTGAGAACCTCCTCCTTTTTTGAAGTCTGTTGAAAAAAGACAACCCGAATGATATTGATAATATCTATATTTGGAAACAAGTTTCATTTCTGTATCATACTTTATTAAAAATCGGGCCACAGGTCAAGGGAACAGAGTGGAACAGTTGCATTGTCTAATTGCGTTGTTTTTTGGAAACTGTATTTTTTTTGCGGCTAATTATTGTTACTTTAGAAGAAAGTTCATGAAATGATCTAGTGTCGGCCACGGTCATGCTCTTTGTTTTCTTATGTTTATGTATTAGGCATGAGGGAGGCAGTTGTTTTCATAACAATATACCTAATTTTATAGACAAAAACACCCACGTCATGTTGGGGTCTATCCCCACTCCTGTTGGAATGGCCGCCATTTTAAGGGTCATAATTCAAACAAAAATAACTCTCAAAAAATGCAACGTAGAGCAATAAATTTTGAAGTCGTGTTGTAGATAATATCCCTGTGTATTTGAATAATGCAAATGTCCTAGTTTTTCAGAAATGTAATAAAAACTCAAAAAAAGTACACAAATTTCGTATAAAATTTTACTTCAGTAATTTTTTATGTCATATTTGAGTTGAAAGTTCACACATTATTTTTTTCGGTTGATAAGTGGTATTATTAGCTTTCGAACAGTATTTTTGTTATAACTCTAGGACTTCTAAATCCGGAGAAATTTATATTTTTCCGCAAGGTCATCTTCAGGCTTCAGGACCTTCCTAAAAGTATACGTTCCCTTGAGATACTGGAATATGCTGTTGACCAAGTCACTGAAGCCATTACAACCTCTTACGAGGAGAGCTGTCCTCTTAAGACCTTGAGGAACAGCAGCATACCATGGTGGAACAAACAGCTCAGTGGACTAAGGGAAGATGCACGTAGGCTGTTCAACAAGGCTAATTCGACCGGTAATTGGGATCGGTATGCAAAAGCCTTGACAGACTACAACAGGGAAATACGAAAGGCGAGGCGACTCTCGTGGAGAAAGTTCTGTGAGGGCATCATTGGTGCGCCCCAAGGAGCCAGAATCCACAAAGTCTTAGCCAAATCGCCTTCGAAACAACTGGGACTATTAAAGAAACCAGATGGGACTTTCACTGAAACAGCGGAAGAAACCATAGAACTCTTAGCGTCAACGCACTTTCCTGGGTCAGTGCCAGACGCCAATGGAATGAATGTTCCTCAAAGCCGCCTCGCTAGGCCTAACAATGAGGACTGGAGAAGAGCAGCAAGGAACTTCAGACCAAACAAAGTCGAATGGGCCATTGACTCGTTCAAGCCATTCAAATCAGCTGGGGAGGATGATATCTTTCCAGCTCTCTTGCAGCAGGGAAAGGAAATCCTCATCCCCATCTTAGTGAAAATCTTCAGGGCAAGTTATGCCTGGGGATATATACCAAGCAAATGGACTACAATAAAAGTCCGCTTTATTCCAAAGGCTGGAAAGAAGGATTTTTCACAACCAAAATCCTTCAGACCCATAAGCCTCACCTCGTTCCTACTCAAGAGTATGGAAAAGGTCATTGACGTGTATTTAAGGGACGAGCCACTGCGTGAACGCCCCCTACATACAAAGCAACACGCTTATCGTAAAGGAAAGTCCACAGAAACTGCTCTGCTAGAACTAACAGACAGGATCGAAAGGGCTCTAGAAGATAAACAGATAGCCTTATGTGCTTTTCTCGATATTGAAGGAGCCTTCGATAACGTCACTATCGAAACCCTTTCCAGGGGAATGAGTGACAAGAACATTGACAGCACAACCATCCGCTGGATCGAAAGCATGCTTCTTCATAGAACTGTAAACGTTAGTTTACACGGAACTACTAGAGGTTTCAAGATAACTAGGGGATGCCCACAGGGAGGCGTACTATCGCCCCTTTTGTGGTCACTTGTTGTCGATCAATTACTGATTGAAGCCTCTAAAAAGGACCTGGATATACAGGGCTATGCTGACGATGTGGTAGCCTGTGTGATAGGCCCGTGTCAGAGCACTGTATCATCCATACTTCAAAGGTCTCTCAATGTCATTAATAAGTGGTGCACTGAGAACAATTTGTCGGTAAACCCGAACAAAACAACAATAGTACCTTTTACTAGGAAGCGTAAGTTGGACAAACTTAAAGCGCCTACCATAAAGGGGACTCTCGTACCATTTTCTACGGAAGCCAAATATCTGGGCGTTACAATCGACCAAAAGCTGACGTGGAATACACACATAGATAATGTGATCCAAAAGGCCAAAATTGCCTTAGGAATTTGCTGTCGTTTAGCAGGTGCAAGGTGGGGCCTAAACCCCAAAATTGCTCTGTGGATGTATACTGCCATAGTCAGGCCGATGATAACGTATGCCTGTGTAGTATGGTGGAAAAAAGCTACTCAAACGACAGTCATAAATAAGCTAACTAGCCTGCAAAGACTAGCGTGCCTTATGGCAACGGGGGCCATGTCTACAACACCAGGAGCAGCACTAAATGCTCTGCTTAACTTACCACCACTTCACCTGTTCATTGTGAAGGAGGCGAAAGCAGGGATCTATAGAGTGGGCAACACCGGTAAAGTAGGTTGGCACTCTCAAGCACTGAGATCTTTACATGAATCAGTGCTTGAACTCAAACCACTTGCAATGACATCTGATGTCATGCTTCCACTCTGTAATTTCACTAGAAATTACTCTGTGGAACTACCTAGCAGAGAGATGTGGTCCGATCCGATGACCAAAGCTCCTGTAAGGCTGGAAGCCTAGTCTGGTACACAGACGGCTCCAAAATGGGTCTTGACGTAGGGTGTGGTATACATGGCGTGAGACCAAGAGTCAACCTTAGTGTTAACCTTGGTAAGTACGCCACAATATTCCAGGCAGAAGTCTATGCCATTATAAAATGTGCAGAAACTAACCGCCAACGAAACTACACAAATCAGACCATCTATATCTTTTCAGACAGCCAAGCAGCACTTAAAGCCATAAACTCGAACGTGATACGATCGAAACTGGTAAAAGACTGCGTAGACAAACTGAATGAACTGGGACAAAAGAATAAAATTATTCTGAAATGGGTACCAGGGCATTCAGGCATCATCGGCAATGAAAAAGCCGACGACCTTGCTAAAACTGGGGCGCGAGACCAACAGATCGGCCCAGAACCTTTCTGCGGCATCTCAAAAAACCAGGCTATGCAACTCCTTAAAGATAAGCTTTTGGACGAGTCGAGAAAATTCTGGCTAAAACAGCCAGGATTAAGACATGCCAAATCCTTGGTGGAAGGCTACTCACAAAGACGGACGAATGAACTTATACAGTTCAGCAGATCGAACGTCAGCGCGACTGTTAGAGCCTTAACCGGACCGGACACTGCAAACTAAACAGACACCTATTTCATATGAAATTGAGTGATACTGACGTCTGCAGATATTGTAATGAGGAGCAAGAAACACCCAAGCACCTCTTATGTGACTGTGGACCCTTAATCCACAAGCGTAGTATCCATCTGGGGCGACACGTAATCGACCCGGAGGAAATAAAAACTCTGAAAACCAGGAAGATATTAGACTTCTTGGAAGCCGCTGGGCTTAAAGAGTTGCTATAAATAGGTGGCGAGTTACAACAGATCTTTTAGGTCGCAGTGACTACAGCTTTATCTGAGCTGCATAGCCCCTCACAATCAAATAATAATAAGGTCATCTAAAAAAAAAGTCAAATTTAAATTGGCGGCCATTCCAACAGGAGTGGGGATAGACCCCAACATGTGGGTGTTTTTGTCAATAAAATTAGGTATATTTCACACCTTTAAATTATCGTTAGTTCAAGACCAAAGGCACTGTATAAACATTTATAACGCTTTCTGAAACTTTGTGTTTTTTGTTTATTGCAAAAGATAAAGATAACGTCTTCTAATTAATTATTATGGACTGACTGTGTAGTACCTAGTGTGGTAGTACACTTGTAACTGTTAATAAAAATAATAACAATGATAAAAAATAAGATACGAAAAAAGGTATTTTATTTGAAAAAAGTATTTTGAATATACGTATTTTGTATTTTGTATTTAAATACTTTTTTTGAAAACTATTTTGTATTTTTATTTGAAATACAAAAAATAGCCAAGTATTTGTATTTTATATTTAAATACTTTTAATAAAGTATTTTGCACATCTCTGATTTTTGCCAGTGTCAAGTGTTGAATAGTTCAGTGGTAGATTGTTTCAATTTACATTAGAATGCGGGTGCATCGCATTCCAATGCTGCTTGGAGCATTTGGCACCAAGTATATGAAGACAGTTTACTCGGCAAAATCAGCCGAGGTAGCCACCACTACAATAAAAGTCTCAGCTATACACAACCAAGATAGCGCCTATTTCATGTGCGTGTGGTGTGAGTGTTCCTGTCCTAGACTTTTAAGAAATAATTGTGCAAACTTGATGGTAAAAACGAAAAATTTGTGAAACCTATGTAGACTAAGTTATGGTCGATTATATAGAACACTCATACCGCCCGCCTCGCGAAAACGCCATACTTGGTATCATACAATATACAAGACGTATGTTAAAACTATATATATGGAAAAATTGTGCTGAATTTGTGTCAACTATTCACAAAATAATCAATTCATTAGCATGGTTAATTTGGATTTTATAAGGGTTTTTTAGGAACACTCACACCACACGCTGTGTGGTGTGAGTGTTCCTAAAATCTCTAACTTTAACTGAATAATATTGAAATTTTATTACTGTATATTATAATTCGGATTCAAAGTAAATTTGTGACACATAAATCTTGACACAAAACGTGCTAGATCAAGAGCAATTAAACATTTTGTTTATTTTTCAATGCTCGTGTGAGTGTTCCATATTTTGGTATTTATTTAATTAACCAGATCTCGTATACAAGTGGAGGCTGCACCCAAAATTGTGAAAAGTTTGATCCTAAAATTTAAAACATCGTCCATTTCCGTAAGTGTTATACTTTAATAGTTATAATTTTTTTTACATTTTCAAAGGAATATCTTATGTAGGGTGGGTATGCTTTTTTATTTCGTCGGACACAATTTTCGTCTACTCGTATTGGATAACCTTTACTCGTAGTTGTAATAATTTTATTGCAGTCTGTTGTTAAATTCTCCAGTGTTTCTGTTTACTATTAACAAGTAATCATGTAAGTTCTTATATTTTTCTGTACTTTATATTTTTTTTATCGGAAAGGAGTTTATTAGTCTACTGTGATTTGATAGTGTTAATGAATCCGTACTTTTTATTTGATTGTTAAATTCTTAATCACATTGTAAGTCGTAGCATCTGCAACTATGTAGAAAAAATCTTACCAGTTAAATTCCGGTTTCCGAATGAGCTGAAATTTTACAAGCATGTAAATCGAATGACAATACAATATTATTGTTATGACATGAAGGTGGGGCCCTACTGGCTAACTTATCATACTTCAGCGGGTCTGCCGGGCTTTAACTTAAAGCTCAAGCCACACAGCCGGCGGCGTGGCATGACGGGGCGCGGCGTGACGGGACGGCCGGCACGACGGTAGAGTTCACACTGCGGGCGTGATCATGCCTACGTCCCGCCCCGCCGCGCTTCCGATCTGTATTCACGCTCGGCGCGACGGAGGCGTGGCGGGACGGGACGCGACACGTCGCGCCACGCCGGCCTGTGTGACGTCGTCCATAGTATCTAGTACATTACAACTGCTCAGCGTCGCGCCGCCATCCCGTCCCGTCACGCCACGCCGGCTGTGTGGCTAGGCCTTAAAACAGACAAATTGAAGTAAGGTATTTAGTATTGTACCATTTACCGAAGTTATTTGGAAGATATCTATGTTCGTGTGTAGCGTAAGTAACAAAATAACCGTTACATAAAGATGCTGGTAACAATAAACGCAACTTTTAATTGCATGTTATCAACCATATAGTATTATTTTTTTACTTTTCGTATTAATCTCTTTTTTTGTAATAAAATGCTGCAACCAGTGTTTTTGCCCGCTTTTTGTTCATATGCATGGTCACCCTACATAAGACTTTCCTTTGAAAATGTAAAAAAAATGATAACTATTAAAGTATAACACTTACGGAAATGGACGATGTTTTAAATTTTTGGATCAAACTTTTCACAATTTTGGGTGCAGCCTCCACTTGTATACGAGATCTGGTTAATTAAATAAATACCAAAATATGGAACACTCACACGAGCATTGAAAAATAAACAAAATGTTTAATTGCTCTTGATCTAGCACGTTTTGTGTCAAGATTTATGTGTCACAAATTTACTTTGAATCCGAATTATAATATACAGTAATAAAATTTCAATATTATTCAGTTAAAGTTAGAGATTTTAGGAACACTCACACCACACAGCGTGTGGTGTGAGTGTTCCTAAAAAACCCTTATAAAATCCAAATTAACCATGCTAATGAATTGATTATTTTGTGAATAGTTGACACAAATTCAGCACAATTTTTCCATATATATAGTTTTAACATACGTCTTGTGTAAAAAGAGCAGAAAAACTAACTCCTTTTAAGATGCTGTGAGTGCCCGATTTAACCGATATGATAAAATGATAAACACAATGTGCTTGTCGCGGTCTTTGTTGAACACTAATTATATTTTACAAATCAAATGCTTATGTCTAATGTAGGTCAGCGCCGGTGACGCGAGTATTGACGTATTATAATAAATAAATGTACGATTTGACTCGTACATATTGCCGCCGCCAAGAGTGGGCGGTAATTAAAGCTCTTTCTCCTGTGGGGTGCTGTCATTCACCACGGGTATTCTGAAGGTGACTGGGCACGGCACGGCATAGGATACGATGTCGTCATGTGTGCTGCCGGGGAGCGCGCCAAGGCTGCGCGCCAAGGCTGCGCGCGCGCGGCACTGGCGCGGCGGGCGGGTGCCCGGGCGCGGCGCTCAGCGGCAGCGCCGTCGGTGTCGCGTGCTGTCGTCGGCGGCGCACGTGACGGCACACGAGTATCGTGCCAGTCACGGCCAGCCCACCGACCAATATGTATATTACAGCGTAATGATGGACATCATGAAATGAGATGCCATCGCTCAAATGTTCACTGCTCTTCAGTTTGGATATTTGATCTCCGAGGGCATCCAATGCTGAATTAGTCTCATTTGAATTAAATGACTCTGTGTTGTCGATCAGCGGTGTCTTCAGATCAGAGTGATGTTAAAAACTTGGTTGATCGGAGGTATCACAAGTTTATCGATATTGTCACTGGCGTTTAAGTTGTTTTCGAATTGAGAATGTCCATAGATAGTAAAATTGTCCGTTTTAATAATACAATTCTCGGAAATGCTGACAATGTTGGCTCGCGCCAGGCGGTGTATCGTAACTTGAGCGCCGGCGCCACATATCGTTCTCAGGTAACAGTCGTCGCAGCAAAAATAAAAATATGAATTTATTTTATTTAAATTCATCCATTTGTTTTGGCACGTGCTTTTAATTGTTTCGCATTCGTGTTTATTTATCGAATCGGTCATACATAAATCTTTATCATTTCTGATGTTATAAATAGGCTTCTGTAAATAGCACATATATGTGTCTGATTCATGTATTAGGCAATGGTCTATGTCTTCTGTTGTGACCGGTAGATAGGAATCTTTCTGTAAGTTCATTCCTATGTAAGTCGATACAGGAACAATACTTATCATTTTGTTTTGAACTTGATGTGGTATAGGTTTTGTTTTGTATAATTCGTAACTATCCCGACTAACAAGTGGGAGTGGGAGTCGTATTTCAAATATCATATACTTATCGGTCATTCTTGCCTTTATTTTTAGTAAATGATATAAAGTTTGAATGTCACTCTGAGCGTTATCAATCGGTAATATTAAATCTTTTGATAGCTGGCTCGAAATAATTGATAGTTCTTGCTGTAGTTGCTGTGGAGTTAACAGATGGATATTGAATTTTCCATTGTAGATGTTTGTCACAGTATCAATCAGTGTATCTTGTACATTTTTAAGGTAGCTGTACATCACATTAGCTGACATAATGGATAAAATGAACTGATTCATATACTTCACGTGATCTATGTCTGTCTTGACGTTGTTTATATTTTTCTCCATTTCCATTATGTGTTTATTAAAAAGCTTGTGCTGCTGTTGGATGCTGGATTCCGTTCTTTTTAGGAGATTGTATTCGGCTTCTATTACTGAGGTCTGGTTTTTCCACAGATTGAGAAGATGGTGTTGATTATCTTTCAGTAATGAAATGTCTGTCTCGTATTTCTCAGCGAATCTGTTGTCGAGTACGCCGAATAAGCTGTTTGCAATATTTCCGACTCCATTAATTAGACCACGTTGCTGTCGGGTCCGCACGTTTTGTCGTTTCAGAATTACATTATAATATTCTAATTCTGAAAATGCGTGTTCTAGTTGTATGAGAATGACGTCACAGGCTGTCTGTTCCTTTAGAGCAGTGCATCTAGTCTTGAGATGTTCAGAATATCTTCGGTATGCACTTATCCCTTCCCAGTAAGGCTCCATGTCATAATAGGTGACGATCTTCCACTCACTTCTGATGAGTTGCATGTTTGCTATCCGATCAAAATAGAGTCCTTGATTACCGTTCAAGTTTGTAATCTCAAAAAATGTCAAAAGGTATAATAATGTCGTGAATATCGAACACACGTTAAAATGTCTACGCCGTCTTGTCATAGGTTTGTCAACTTTGTCTTGTTTTTTATCTTCAAGTGTGTTCGTCTCGATTTGATCGGTAACAGGTAGCAACACTAATTTGTTTACTGGTCGTTTAATAGTGTTGTTTTGCACCTTTAAAGTGACGACTCTAACATGACCATCTTGTCCTGGATATAGCTCTTGAATTCGTCCTAGTGCCCATTTTCCAGGGGGAGAGTTGTCTTCTTTTACGAGAACCACATCTCCTACTTGTAGGTTTTTACAAGGAACTCTCCATTGTCGCGTAGCGGGTTACTTAAGGAGCAAAACCACAACTTACGTTCACAATATTTATTTATGGCTTGAGCATGGGGTCGTAAGTGTAAGGGCCCGACTGGTATTTACTCTGCGTGTCCCAACTTATCTTAAGGGGGCCTTGAGGTGGTAGATGGCCCGACGTGGCGTGGAAGGATGCAGCGGAGGGTGTGAGGCGCGTCGCAAATGGCGACCGAAGAAACCGCCGAGCGGCCAAAGTATGTCGGCCAAAGTTGGTTGGGCCAAAGTTGCAGGGGTCAACTGGGTCAACCTGGGTGAACCTGGGTCCCTGAAATTCCCATCGAACTGCATAAGCTTCACGTTTAGCAGCCGCCGATTGCGATAGCCAATTCACCTAAGCCAAGCCAAGAAAAGTTGGGAGAAGAGAAAGTACGTAGCAGGTGAAGTGGCAATTATCGCAATCAGAGCGGAGTTTACATACATAAAACTAATTAAATTGTGCAGAAAAGCATTATGCTGATTACATACAACATGGTTATATCATAAAAATGAAATTACGTTCAATAAAAATGTAAAATTAATAAAATTAAAATGTGAGGGTATACAAAGGCGAATGATTTGGCAATTTTGATTTGGTCGTTTAAGCTATTTAAAAGATAACGCCGAGATTCTTACACAAAGGAATGTATAATCATTCGCGTGCACTAAATTTTACATGAAACAATTATTTTAAAACACAAGCTAAAATTACTAACTAATAACTACTACACAATGATGTTCAACACTTACCCTTTCGGGGATTGCACTGAATTTATTTTTAAATAAAGTGACGACACTCTGATCAATATGTGATCTTTCTTTTCTAAGTATTATGAAAAAATGATTTCCAAGGGGCGCGGCGACTTTAAGACGAAATAGGTTCGTGTCGTACGCGGGAGCTCAGAAAGCGGTGTGTGTCAATGACGCAGCAAACCACTGCATCGCGATGTTAGTTGCGCTCACGCATTGTGTGATTCGCAACCGCTACCTTCAGGTCGATACGCGAAACAAAGGTAGGTTAGGGTACCGTTCGCGCAGTGGTAAAACGTTTTTAATAAACAATACGTATGATCTGCAGTTTAATGTGCATTATTATTTTGATTGTAGTTATTAGTTTAAGATAGAAATAAGATTAGATTAATTAAGGTATTAAAAAAAACTATTTGTTTTCATTTTTTTTAATTTAGTAAAAATGTAGATTTTATTTAAAAAATAACCCATAACGTTACAATACCCCCTCGCGCGATCAAGGATTTTATTCCTCTTAATAAAATCCGCACTTAGTAACTAAGTTAATGGTTCGTATTAACACTTTCATTCTTCATCATTCATGCATTTCATACTTCACGCTTTCAAAAGGCAACAATAAACAATATTATCGAATATTGACGCATCCTGACAATATGGTAGGTTCCTGTTACATATGAACTGGTAAACCCATACAAACGTGATTACTTTACATAGATGGTAAACGTGCGAAGTTTTTAGCTTTGTAACGATATATTCAAAAATATTTAAAATGTTCATGTTATAAAAATGTAATGTTCATGTTACAGTTAAAAAAACTAATTTATTTAAAAAATATTTACTTATTAAAACCAGCTAGTTTTAAATCTTTTATATGCCATGTTCCCAAATCCTTACCATTCATATCCTCTAAAACGTAAACTAAAGGTGATTTTTTAGCAGTGACACGACATTTTATGAATTTCGGTGCCAACTTCTTGCTAAAATATTTATCTTTGTCACTTAGTACATAGGCTCGTTTCATGACGATATCGCCCACCTGAAATTCGGCTGCTTTACGACGCAAATTGTAATGTGCGGTATTCTTTTCATGAGCATGCCAAAGTTTTGCTTGTACGTCGTCAAAGATACTTGACAAGCAACCTAAGTTATCCGCATAAATATCGCGCGGTAGGAATAAGACCTCATCGCCTAAATCTGTGTCTGTGTAATGAGTACCACAGGTAACGAGCTCTCTGCCGAAAACTAAAAATGAAGGCGTGAAACCAGTTGCTTCATTCACAGCGTTATTAATGGCAAACTGCACCTTGGGTATAAAAATATCCCAGGTTCTGTGGTCATTCTCGACAAAAGTTGATATGCAGGTAATGATCGTTCTATTGTAGCGCTCTACAGTGTTTACTTGCGGTGTATACTTTGGAGAGAAATATACATTAGGTACGTTATATTTTTGGAAAAAAGCAGTTGTGTCACGGCTAATAAACTGAGTACCATTATCTAGAAAAATTGTTTGTGGAACTCCATGAACAAGAAAAACGTTGTCCTCTAAGATTTTAATAATTACGTCCGAAGTAGCTTTTTTGATAGCGTAAATTAAACAAAATTTTGAAAAAACACACGTCACAACTAAAATGTAGCTATTCTGTTTACGAGTTGTAGGCAACGGTCCCATAAGGTCAATTGAAATTATTTGCCAAGGACGTGAACACTGTTTAGGACGACCCATTTCACCTAACGTTTGATGGTTATGTGACTTGTACTCAAGACACTTATCACAAGAGCTAACAAATTTTACGACGTCTTTATGCATGCCCGGCCAAAAATAACGAAGCATAAGGCGATGATATGTTTTAAATATACCTAAATGTCCAGCAGAAGGCTGAGAATGATTTTCCGAAATTACTTTCTCCCGGAACTCGGAAGGAACAACAATTTTCCATGAAAATTCGTCATTAAGGATACATTTACTTTTAGTCAATCTATATAAAATATCATCTTTAATTAAATAGTTTGGATACTGTTGAGGACTATTCAAACAACCGTTGCGAAGTGTCTTGTACCACTGGTCTTTAGAGTCCAATATGTCGGAAGAACTAATGGCACTAACTGGAAATGCACGCGAAAGAGCGTCGGGAATAACATTATCAACCCCGCGCCGATGTTTGATTTCGAAATTAAACGACGATAAACGCACTCCCCATCGAGCTAATCGACCTGTAGGGTTATTTAGAGTCAGGAACCATTTTAAAGCACTATGATCAGTATATACGGTGAAGGTTTTTCCGTTCTCTAAATAACATCGCCAATGCTCTAAGGCAGTAATCACAGCCAGAGTTTCACGCTCTGTAATGCCGTAATTACGCTCTGAAGGAGCTAACGAACGGCTCATATAAGCAATAGGGTGCTCTTTTCCGTCCCTGGTCTGCGTGAGCATAGCGCCGACGCCATAACTGCTCGCGTCTGTATGTACCTCGAATGGTTGGTTGTAGTCGGGGCAAGTCAGAACCGGCGCGGAAACCAAACATTCTTTCAGCTTCTGAAAGGAAGCATCAGCTTCAGCAGACCACTTGAAGGGGGGTGCGCCCTTTTTGTTGGAAGTGAGTCTATTTAAGGGACCGGCAATAGTGCTGAAATTGGGGACAAAACGACGGTACCATGTAGCTGTCCCGAGAAACCGTTTGACGTCCTTCCGACAAGTAGGTGTCGGATAGTTTAATATGGCCTCCACCTTCTCGGGATCGGTCCGTAGTCCACGACTATCGACGACATATCCTAAATATTTCAGCTCACTACGAAAGAAGTTACATTTTTCTAAATTTACGGTGAGGTTAGCATTTCTAAGTTTTTCTAAAACCTTTAACAAGAGCGTGACATGAGTTTGGTAGTCACTACTAACGATGATGACGTCATCGATATACGCGAAAACATTTGCGCCAAACTCGCCAAACAGAAGGTCAACTAACCGTTGTTGGGTTGCCGGAGCGTTGGTCAACCCAAAGGCTGTTCTTTTAAAACGAAGTGTACCTCTGCCTGGGACGTAAAAAGCGGTCTTATCTCGGTCTTCGGGCGCAATCTCTATCTGCCAGAAAGATTTGGATAAATCGATGCTACTAAGATAACGCGCATCACGGAGGTTATCCAAAATCTCAGATATGTAGGGTAAATTGTATGCATCGCGTTTGGTGACTGAGTTTAGCTTACGGCTATCGAGGCAGAACCTAGGCTGTCCGTTTTTCTTGGTCACGAGCAAAACTGGGGAAGACCAAGCGCTTTCGCAAGGTTCGACTACATCTAATGCTAGCATTTCATCGACCTGCTCCATCAGAGTACGCTGTTTTTCCGGTGACATGCGATAGTATCGTTGCCGGATTGGTTGAGCATCGCCGGTATCGATTCTGTGCGTTATTAAGCTAGTTTTACCTAGACCCTTTTGTTCGAAAGAAATTTCTTTAAATTGGTCAATGATATTGTCCGCAATCATTTTTTCCGATTCGCTTAAATTATCATAGCTATGTAATAAAATTTCGGATGAGACGTCCACGGGTGTATTAATAGAATCGATTGAAATGCTTCCTAAATATTTAGGGCATATATTAAATTTACGCCAAAAATCAACGCCTAGTATGAGAGACGTATCAATACCAGGTACAACAACAGCTTCAATAATGTGAAACTGGTTTTCAAAGTGCACAGGTATATTAATATGGCCAATACTACTTAAAGACTGCCCACCTGCAGCAGTAACTGAAATACAGCGGTCTCTAATCAATTTAAATCCCTGAGACTCTAGAACTAAATGTGAATTGTTGCCTATAATGGTGACTGCGGAACCTGAATCGAGTAAGCCAGTAAAAGAGAGACTGTTAATATTAATGGTGACATAAGGTCTAATATCATTACTAGGTTTATTATGAATTGTGGCAGTTCGGTATGCTTGAAAGAAAACACTTAAAGTTTTAAGCCACTTCTGCCAATCATCTTTATCAAAGTAATTGTGATTTGAACTACCACAATTCAATTCTACTAGTTTTTTGAACTGGATGGTTTACCTAAATTACAGTCAGGACATTGAGGAGTCTTAACATCCTTTCGACCACATTTAAAGCAGTAAATGTTGTCTTTATTTTCTGTACACTGTCTCAAATTATGAGTATCTACACGACATCTAGGACAATAACGAGCTTTAGGAGCTTCGATAGCATGTAAATACTTTTCATTATTTGTTTTAGTATTAATGTTATTAGGATAATTTGTTTTACTATTATTATAAGTGTAGTTATAGTTGGAATTAACTTTAGATTTTGTAAAAGATTGATTTTTATTAAAAGGTGTATTAAAATTTTGCTTATATGTATTTGATTTAAAATGACCACTGTTTTTATTACGATTATCATTGTACGCAAATTCTGGAGCCAGAGTATTAGAAGTCGCTGTACTAGGCTCATGAAAGTTTGCAAGACGTGATTGCACGCTTTCATAATTTCGGCATAAGGCTTGTAAAGACTCGAGTGATTTAATTTCACTAACTGAGGCTAATGTACTAGCATAACAAGGCCTAATGTTATGGAGAATTATTTCCAATTTTTCGTCATCGGACAATGTTTTCGCTAAGCGTGAAAACAAACCAGACATAATTGATAAATAAATTGTTATGTTCTCTGTTTCACCTTGTGTTCTTGCACGGATTTCTGAAAGCAGTCTGTAATCAAAGTCAGACTGATCAAAATCTTGCCTCAGCAGAATAATGAGTTCACCCCAAGAGGAAACTCGACTCTTTACACTCCTGTACCAATGCAAAGCATCACCTGTGAAAATCTCAGTAGCGAATGAAAGCGCTTTAGGTCCCGAAATGTTCCTTGCGTCACAAAATTCCGTTACGCGTTGAATGAACGCCCTGACGCAGGTCTTTCCATCGTACTTTAGTTTACCCAAATCACTAGAACCACCACGATCGCAAGTGACTGAGATGTTCATAGGCAATGCAGGAGTAGATGACTCGCTATTGCTGGCAGAAATTAAAGGATCAACTCCTTTATCCTTAATGGAATTGTAAGTTTCAAAATAATTTTTAAACTGCAAAACGCACGTATCGTATTGAGGCTTGACAGACTCGTCGGCAATTATTCGGTTAATCCGATGATATAGATGATGCAACAGGTTTTGCGTACGTAACAAGGTGTTTTTGTCGGTACCCGAATCTAAATTTGTTTTTATTTTAGTGAGGGTATCACTAACCCCAACTAAATCTACTGCAGCCTCCAATGGACTGTCCAAAATGTCCTCAGAAGGAAATAAGGGTGCTAACTTCGCGATCTGTTTGCGTAGGTCTTGCACAGTAGCACAAGGTGTGGAACCTCTAATGGTCACCTCGTATTCTAGCTCCGACTTTTGCAGAGATAGAAATTTTATTGAAAAAGCCATAATGAAAAAAGAAAAAGAAGAACAAGTAAACGGAACTTCGGTAAACGACGCGAAAGAAAAAAAAACAAAAAAATATCCGTAAGGTAGGGTAAATGTTGAACGTTTACTATCTACTTAAAACTAAAAAAAATAACCACCTAACTCCGTCTGTTACAAAAAAAACTACGGCAACAGAAATAAAAGAAAAAAAGTTACACAAATAAGCAAACACAGATTTGCAAAATAAAAAAACAAAATACACAGGTTTGCAAAATAAAAAAAAGACAAACACAGAACTAAAAAGAAAAAATAACACAAAAAGGCACACAACACACTAACTACAACTCACTGCGAAAGCAAATACCAGCCCATACCAAAACCAAGTTGAGGCGCCAGTGTCGCGTAGCGGGTTACTTAAGGAGCAAAACCACAACTTACGTTCACAATATTTATTTATGGCTTGAGCATGGGGTCGTAAGTGTAAGGGCCCGACTGGTATTTACTCTGCGTGTCCCAACTTATCTTAAGGGGGCCTTGAGGTGGTAGATGGCCCGACGTGGCGTGGAAGGATGCAGCGGAGGGTGTGAGGCGCGTCGCAAATGGCGACCGAAGAAACCGCCGAGCGGCCAAAGTATGTCGGCCAAAGTTGGTTGGGCCAAAGTTGCAGGGGTCAACTGGGTCAACCTGGGTGAACCTGGGTCCCTGAAATTCCCATCGAACTGCATAAGCTTCACGTTTAGCAGCCGCCGATTGCGATAGCCAATTCACCTAAGCCAAGCCAAGAAAAGTTGGGAGAAGAGAAAGTACGTAGCAGGTGAAGTGGCAATTATCGCAATCAGAGCGGAGTTTACATACATAAAACTAATTAAATTGTGCAGAAAAGCATTATGCTGATTACATACAACATGGTTATATCATAAAAATGAAATTACGTTCAATAAAAATGTAAAATTAATAAAATTAAAATGTGAGGGTATACAAAGGCGAATGATTTGGCAATTTTGATTTGGTCGTTTAAGCTATTTAAAAGATAACGCCGAGATTCTTACACAAAGGAATGTATAATCATTCGCGTGCACTAAATTTTACATGAAACAATTATTTTAAAACACAAGCTAAAATTACTAACTAATAACTACTACACAATGATGTTCAACACTTACCCTTTCGGGGATTGCACTGAATTTATTTTTAAATAAAGTGACGACACTCTGATCAATATGTGATCTTTCTTTTCTAAGTATTATGAAAAAATGATTTCCAAGGGGCGCGGCGACTTTAAGACGAAATAGGTTCGTGTCGTACGCGGGAGCTCAGAAAGCGGTGTGTGTCAATGACGCAGCAAACCACTGCATCGCGATGTTAGTTGCGCTCACGCATTGTGTGATTCGCAACCGCTACCTTCAGGTCGATACGCGAAACAAAGGTAGGTTAGGGTACCGTTCGCGCAGTGGTAAAACGTTTTTAATAAACAATACGTATGATCTGCAGTTTAATGTGCATTATTATTTTGATTGTAGTTATTAGTTTAAGATAGAAATAAGATTAGATTAATTAAGGTATTAAAAAAAACTATTTGTTTTCATTTTTTTTAATTTAGTAAAAATGTAGATTTTATTTAAAAAATAACCCATAACGTTACACCATTTTGTTCTTCCTTGCAGTTGCTGTAGATAGTCCTTGGACCATGCCTTCCAAAATCCTTTGTTTAGGGTTTGGATTAGCTGCCAACGTGTCGGTAAGTTAATAATGTCAGGGTCAGCTTGTGGTCTTGATATCAAGGACCCTCCAATTAAAAAATGTCCTGGCGTCAAATATGTGTCATCTGGATCTTCTGTCAGTTGGCAAAGGGGGCGTGAGTTGAGACAGGCTTCTATCTGGTATAATAAGGTGGTGAATTCTTCATATGTCAGGCGCTGCTCTCCAAGTACACGTTTCAGGTGGTGTTTGAAACTTTTGACAGCTGCCTCCCATAAGCCGCCTGCGTTGGGCCATGCCGGGGCGTTGAAATGCCATCTAATTTCCATGTCTTTCATGCCGTAGTCGAAGGATGCGTTGATGACGTCCAAGATCTCTCTATATTCTTTTCGCAGTGCTTTCGCAGCTCCAACAAAGTTCGTTCCGTTGTCACTGTATACGTTGGCGGGTGTTCCTCGGCGGGCGCACATCCTCTTGAATGCTGCGAGGAATGTCGGCGTGCTCATGTCAGATACCAGCTCTAGGTGTACCGCCTTGGTCGACATGCACACGAAAACTGCAACGTATCCTTTTGTCGTCTTAACTCCGCGTCCTTTGTTTGTCTTAATCTCGACATATCCTGTAAAATCGCAACCGACGTTGCTGAAGGCGCGTGCTGGTGTAACTCGAACTTCTGGAAGATCTGCCATAATGGGCTGCTGATGTATATGGTGGTACCTTCGGCACTTAACGCACTCTGAAAGTTGTTTTTTCACGGTTCTAATGCCATTTATCACCCAGTATTTTTCTCGTAAATATGTCAATGTCAGCTTTGGGCCACCGTGTAACATAGCCAAGTGAGCTACGTAGATGAGAAGTTTGGTGAACCGGCTCCCTGGGCTAAGGATGATGGGGTGTTTTGCCGAAAAAACCATCTTCGAGTTTCTAAGTCTTCCACCAACCCTCAGTATGCCTTGATTGTCGATAAATGGATTTAAACCAGCGATCTTGCTTTTCTTATGCACGTAACCTTTGTCTCGAATGTTGGATAATTCCGATGAAAAATCTTTCGCTTGTACAGTTTTGATAATTAAATTGTATGCGTTTTCTTTTTCGCTCGGAGTTAACGAACCCATTGTAACACTTTGCTTATTACGCAACCATGCGATGAAACGTGAATACCAACATATTGTCTTTATAATGTCGCTGATATTGCTCTTTGTAAATAATAATTCATTTATAAATGATGAATTATTTTCAAGTAAGGCCGCATGTACATGGGACCGTTTTACTTCTATGGTTGGATTTTCATAAGTTTGAGTAGTGAGTTTTTGTTCGTCAATATCGGTGAGCCATTCTGGACCTTTCCACCATAACTGATGATTCTGTAAAATGTCTGATGATAACCCTCTCGTTGCGCAATCAGCTGCATTTTCTTCTGACCGTACATGTCTCCAGGAGGTTGCTGGGATAATGTCTGTGATCTGTTGCACTCTATTTGCTACAAACTGTTTCCACCTGGTCCTTTCGCCATGTAGCCATCCTAGGACTATCATAGAATCGGTCCAGGCGTACAGTTGCATGTTGTCCTTTGAAAGAGTTGCTACTAATTTCCTTATCAATTGAGATAAAAGCAGAGATCCGAGTAATTCCAGTCTCGGTAATGTGACTTGCTTGTTGCGTGGCGCCACTTTTGTTTTCGCAGCCACGAGTGTCGATATGAACTCGCCCTTATGATTCTCTGTCACTATGTAAACAGCACATGCATAAGCTCGCTCTGACGCATCGCAAAATCCATGTATTTGATATTTTTGTCGCATGTCCCCAATAAATCTTGGTATGATGTAATTTTCTATATTCTGTAAATCATTTCTCAATATTGACCATTCTTTTTGTATGTTTTGTGGCAATTCTGTATCCCACGAAATGTCAGAGTCCCAAGTTTTCTGGAATAATAGTTTTGCTCGTATTGTCAATGGCGAAAGCCAACCAAGGGGGTCGAATGTTTGAGATATTTCAGATAACATTGCTCGTTTTGTATATAAAACCTTGTCATTCGAAAGTTTGCTCTTAAATGTGAATGAGTCTGACGTCACATTCCATCTCAGTCCAAGCGTTTTTCGAGTTTCAGAGTCCTTGAAATCGTAATGAGTTATGTCTCGTTGTTCTGTCGGTAGGTTATTAAGTAGGTCGGGCTCATTTGATGACCATTTTCTTATGTTCATTCCTGCGCTTTTCAATACAGTAATTAATTCTTCCTGTAGCGCTCTTAGTGTCGCTTTACAATAGTGACTTGCCATCAAATCGTCCATGTAAAATGACTCTTCTAATGTCGATGCTGCTAGTGGAAATGAAGTTGCGCTATCTCGGCCAATCTGTTTAAGGACTCTCATTGCTAAGAAGGGCGCCGCCTTCATTCCATAGCTAAGACTTGTAAGCTGAAATTCCTTTAGTAGAGCGCGCGGCGAATCTCTCCATACAATTCTTTGTAGGCTTTGATCGCTGTCTCGAATATGTATCTGTCGAAACATTTTTTCTATGTCAGCGGTTACGACATATTTGTGTTGGCGCCATTTGTGGATAAGAGTTAATAAATCTTGTTGAAGATTAGGG
Source organism: Agriphila geniculea (assembly GCA_943789525.1). Classification (NCBI taxonomy): domain Eukaryota; kingdom Metazoa; phylum Arthropoda; class Insecta; order Lepidoptera; family Crambidae; genus Agriphila; species Agriphila geniculea. The sequence continues at coordinate 3,592,296 of OX038876.1, forward strand.
CCACTGTACATGAGGTCGTTTAGGCTATGTCCTGATGACGTTTTCGATGACGCGTTGAAGACCACTCTTAATGATGTCGTAGAGGAGTCGGGTTTCAGCACGCCATGGTGTGGTAAGTAGCAGGTGGTATTTGACTGCTCATGTGTGTTAACCTCGCACATGTGGTTGAGATCTTGGTACTCTTTCATAAATTGCTTGTAACCGTCTGAAAGCTGTTTGTCTTTACTCATCTTTTTCTCAATTTGCAAAAATTGTGCGATCGCCTTTGGTTTGGAGGTCCCCAGTTTTAGGTGAAAATCAGGGATCATAGGTAACGCCACCTCGTATGTACCGTCTTCCCGGCGTTTTGTTGTGCTTTGAAAAAGTTCTTCACAATAAATGTCTTCATTGCTTAATATACATTGTCGTTGGTAATATCTTCTATTTCCCAGTATTTAGATAAGTCAGGTAAAATCTTTAAAGCAATATTGCATTGAAATGTCTTCACGTTTCCGGACAAAATCCATCCTAAACGCATCTGTTGAGCGATGGGGGCTGTCGATGGACCTTTTCGTAGGCCGTCTTGAATTATGTCAGAGTAGACACTGGCGTCCAACAGGATGTCGATTGGTTTGGAAATATTATATTCAGGGTCGGCCAAATTGAGGTTTTGTAGATGAGGCCAGTCCTGTCTTCCAAATGTAGTGTTTGGTAGGCGGTTCACTACGTCACGTATTATTAACGCGTCAGTCTGCAGCGTATAATTGATGTCATTGTGTACGGATCGGCAGTCTAATGAAACGACGCCTTTTCCTTGCTTCGATCCAATCCCGATGCCAGTAACCGATACGTGACATCGTCTTGTTTTTAGCCCCAGCCTCTGTACTGCATTCTCTGAGATGAGAGACACTTGAGAGCCTTGATCTAAAAGTGCTCTCAAGGTCATGTAAGTATTGTCTGATGCTCTAACACGCAGCATGAGAGTTGTCAATAATATTTCTTCATCATGATTTGCTACGTAATTAATCGATCTTGTCAGCTGGTTTGAAAGTTCATGCACCGATGACTCAGATGCCCTCGGGGTCGGCGACACGGTCGTCATAATATCGTGCAATAACGTATTATGTGCAGCGTTGCATTCCTTGCATCGTTTGAGTGAATTACATTTATTATTTAAATGTCGATACAAGCAGTTATGACAGACTTGTAATTTATTAATTGTTTGTAATTTGACTTCTGGTGTCATGTTCTGAAATTTCTTGCACATGTATAAATCGTGTTCCAGGGAACAATATGGGCATTTCCTTGTAAATGTCGTCACGGCTTGATAATTCTTAAATGTCTGTTGTTTACATGTCTTGAAATACGGAGGTTTGAAAGATGGTGGTTGAACAGATCTCGGTGGTGGATTTTCCTTCTCTCTTTTGTGAATAGGTTCCAGAGCAATAAATTTTGACTCGATGAAACTCATCAGCTCCTCAAATGATGGTAATTCTCTCGGTGCTTTACGTGACTCCTTGTAGTCCGTGTATGTCTGAAGGTCTAATTTCTTCACAACAAGATGAACTAAGAGAGGGTCCCATGTCCTAGTGTCGACACCCAGGTTATGGATGGCATGTATGCACTCCATTGTAGTATCATACATCTTCTTTAAATCAAATGATGTCTGCTTATGTAAGGTTGGTTGGTTCAAAAATGTCTCAATCTGCTTGGTAAACAACACTTGTGGGTTATTGTACCGATGTTGAAGAAGCTCCCAAGCAGTGTCATAATTGTCAGCTGATATGTTCAAATGCTGTATGAGCCGCTCAGCCTCACCCTTTAGCTTGCTTTTAAGGTGTTGCATTTTCTGAGAGTTGCTCAAACCGTTGTTTGTATGGATGGTTTCTGTGAAAAGGTCACAGAAAGTAGGCCATTGTGCGTATTTACCCGAAAATACAGGAATTTCTATAGTAGGGATTGCTTTCTGAGCATGGGCAGTAGAAAAATTCTTACGATTTAATGTCCTCTTCATGTCCTTAAATGTCTTTTCGATACGTTGAAATTCTCCGTCGTAAAATCCATTTCCTCCTCGCAATATGTTGTCGATTTGCAAGTGAAGTTCGTCAATAGCGTTCCAACGGTGCTGCAGAATTCTCAACTCATCTTCAATTTCCCACTTCTCCGATATATTGTCAACATCAATATTTTCTATCATACGTTGTAATGCTCTAAAATTTGTTCTCTGCCTCGAAAGCAAATCTTCAAGTTGATTACCAGGCTTACTGTCTGCGTCCTCAGCATGAATAACAGGAACGCTAAATGTCATTTCGGAAGATGTTGAAGGAGGTATGTAGGATGAAATCTTAGATCTGGTGATTTCAAAGTAGTTTTTAAACTCACTAAAGACCTTTTTGCCGAAATACTCCAGTTGATCATCTTTGTATTGTTCCAGGAAGGAGTCATTTTGTTGAAACTCTCCCCAAAAATTGTCTAATACTTGTAATCGCCGTTGTATGTAATCCTTAGTCTTCCTCGACGCACTATCTTTGCGGAAGTTATTGTAGATCTTCTCCACTTCGACGATAATAACGTTTTGACGGCTAAATAGCTCATCCATGGTGTAAGTTGTCATGATGTCTAGTTGTCGACGATGTCATTGCTACCCTTGTGCGGTCTGTGCGAGACTCTCAAATTGACCGGTGAGACCCGCTGGTGGGAGGCCGACCAATCCGATTCGCAACTACACTCAGATAACAATAACACTTAGATGATTTTGTTGTCAAGCACTGTAAAATATCACGTACTTATAAATGTCTATGTTAACACTGTTATAAAATGTCTATGATAAATGTCGAAATCACAAATGTCTTTGATAAATGTCCTGGTTCACTGTCTCTCGAAGGACCATGTAAAAAGAGCAGAAAAACTAACTCCTTTTAAGATGCTGTGAGTGCCCGATTTAACCGATATGATAAAATGATAAACACAATGTGCTTGTCGCGGTCTTTATTGAACACTAATTATATTTTACAAATCAAATGCTTATGTCTAATGTAGGTCAGCGCCGGTGACGCGAGTATTGACGTATTATAATAAATAAATGTACGATTTGACTCGTACATCTTGTATATTGTATGATACCAAGTATGGCGTTTTCGCGAGGCGGGCGGTATGAGTGTTCTATATAATCGACCATAACTTAGTCTACATAGGTTTCACAAATTTTTCGTTTTTACCATCAAGTTTGCACAATTATTTCTTAAAATCTTCGTATGGTTAAATCAATTTCCAGGACAGGAACACTCACACCACACGCACATCCTATTTCAATTATCCCACATATTGTTCAGTTGCGCAGACTTCTGACACTTTTACCACAAAATTGCACCAATTTTAAGACACAATATCCACTATGAATCAATTTGCGAATAATTAAAATAGTCACCGAAGTGACCTTGACAAGATGGCGCCAAAAACTCCTTATATTAGCCTACTGCTCGCGGCTCACTCACTCTAGCCATGGTCGAGGGATATCACCGCGCCGACACGCGCGCTGTCGGCAAGCGACGAGCGCGCGAACGCCACGAACGAGTCAGTTCTTAGTTCTTTACAACTTTTTACGTAAATCATCCTGAACTTTATACATCACCTAACATTACTCCTAAATAATATTATTTTCATCCCATCTATTCGAAAAGGACGACTTGGTTCGCCTTTAAGTGCACCCAAAGGTGGTGTTTTCTATAAGAAACTTTTAGCGGGCAGTGATGAGTTTTTACATCATAATTGCTCGGTAACTAGGATTTACTTATATAGTATGAGGCTGTGTAAGTTGGCATGTGCAACACAGTGCATTGTTTAGATCAGGCGCGGTCCCAGGGGGGGGGGTCACAGGGGACATGACCCCCCCCAAAATCGTACATGTCACATAGAAAAAGCTTCTAAAACTTACAAAAAAAATGGTATTATTATTAGTGACCCCCCCCAAAATTTCGGGCTGCGACCGCGCCTGGTTTAGATAGAACGTTCCATTTTCAAATCACTTTACAATTCAAGGATGGTGAATGCTTTAACTGTAAAGTTACTTTACAATGCAAGCATTTAAAACTCCTTAGTGAACCAATCTCTTTTCTTTTATTATAAACTGACGAAACTTTTGGCTGAAAAAAAAACCACGAAATTGGCGGCATTTAATTTCAAGCTAGGTATGCAAAATTCTGCAATGCAAAAACAGCTGATTTTTTTCGTGATTTCGAGGTTGGTCCCATAATGAAAGTTGTTCAGTTTAATGGTCTGATCAACCCCACGAGTTTTCAATGAAATAACCCTTTAAAGTTTTATTTTTAGTTTTGTTTTAATGTTTTTATTTTTATTTTTATTAAATTTACCTCGCATGAATGATGTAAAATAGTATGCTTACCTCGGTTGTAAGTAGCTATTACACCCTCGAACTATATTCTCTAAAAGTCTAAAGAGTCTAAATATCTCGGGTGCTTTCGATCCATTAGCGCCCTTTGCGAGCTGCGCTCGCACGGGCGCCAAATTGGATCTTGTTCTGTAATAGCTCACTTACATGAGTCCGCTACGCCAGCAAGAAAGTAGCTTCTAGAGGGAAGCGAGTTTGATGAATAATTTGTGCGCAATTCGGTGTAAATGTGCGCCAAATAAAAAATTTGTGGGCCTTATAGTTTTGGAATAAAACGGGAAAAACGAATTCTGCTGGGGTAACGGTACTCCAGCGGGAAGATTCTAAACTAATGATCGGAGAGAAATAAAAGATATGTGGGCGGGTAGCTTGATACTAGCAAGAAATGTGCGCCAAATATATAATTTGTGGGCCTTATAGTTTTGGAGATATTTGATTTCCTGCTGGCGTAACGTTTTGCCGGATCCCAGATCTCGGAAACTACTAAATGTGCGATCTTACAGTAAACATATATAAGTAGCCCCTAATTTGTGCTATTTGTGCGGTAGAAAACATTTCAAAATAATTCACAAATTTTGAAGTAATCGGGTATTTTCTGAAAACAGAAAAAAAAAATCTAGCGCCTAAACTACCACAAAAATAAAGAAACCAAAAACGGTGTTCTATTCTTCTTATTATTTCTCATTACCATAAAAATTTTGAGAACCGCACATTTACACGTTTTTGAATAATACCCACATGAAGGTGAGACTCACCATGTCATGACTTTGACAGTCAGCAGGATAAAAATATCAGAGATTATTTAGATCCTGGCCCAATGAATAATCTGTGCGGTTACTGAAGTACATGCTCTGAAAATTTCAGCTTCAAATTCTTCGTATTAAAGGAAATATCAATTAAAATCCAAAACAACTGTCAGTATTCCGATTAACCGACCAAATTCGATAGACCACAAAAAAGCGACGCGTTCATACATATTAATGACCTCCTTAACTTTGTTGTCGAACAGGTTTGTACACGTCACGTCTACGTACATTTAAGTGAAAAAGTGATTTGAATGATGCTTTTATTTAAATATAGAATGAAGTTATTTCTGTTTCATTTCATTTTTACTTGAATTGAAAGAATTTTAACATTATTTTAGCAAAAAAATAAAGGATGTTTTGTAATTTTATTTCGTTTCTTTTTGTCAGACCTAACTAGGTACTTAATGTATCTACAATGCGATTAATTAAATTGACAAAAGACAGTGATCCCTTGCATGCAACTTCTACATGGATGTAGGTCTCTTCACAGAGGGCCTAGCACGAGTTGGTTTTTGTTCTCACTTCACTTTGCGAATAGTTAACTATCGTTTTCATTCTTTCACTCGTTCACTCACTTGCATGATTTCCTCTCTTTCACTCGATACTATTCGTAAAGTGAGGTGAAAAACAACTCGTACTAGGCCCTCTGACGTCCATTATACAAGTTGTATTATGGACGTCAGTGGTCTCTATGGAAAATAGAAAATGTTACAGATTAAAAAACGTCGTTTTATAGCACAAGCGCTATGAAGTTGGTCACTCACTTCTGTTGTAAAATTATATGTATGAACGCGTCGCTTTTTTGTGGTCTATCGAATTTGGTCGGTTAATCGGAATAGTGACAGTTGTTTTGGATTTTAATTGATATTTCCTTTAATACGAAGAATTTGAAGCTGAAATTTTCAGAGCATGTACTTCAGTAACCGCACAGATTATTCATTGGGCCAGGATCTAAATAATCTCTGATATTTTTATCCTGCTGACCGTCAAAGTTATGACATGGTCGGTCTCACCTTCATGTGGGTATTATTCAAAAACGTGTAAATGTGCGGTTTTCAAAATTTCTATGGTAATGAGAAATAATAAGAAGAATAGAACACCGTTTTTGGTTTCTTTATTTATGTGGTAGTTCAGGCGCTAGATTTTTTTTCTGTTTTCATAAAATGCCCGATTACTTCAAAATTTGTGAATATTTTTGAAATGTTTTCTACCGCACAAATAGCACAAATTAGGGGCTACTTATATATGTTTACTGTAAGATCGCACATTTAGTAGTTTCCGAGATCTGGGATCCGGCAAAACGTTACGCCAGCAGGAAATCAAATATCTCTAAAACTATAAGGCCCACAAATTATATATTTGGCGCACATTTCTTGCTAGTATCAAGCTACCCGCCCGTATATCTTTTATTTATCTCCGATCATTAGTTTAGAATCTTCTTGCTGGAGTACCGTTACCCCAGCAGAATTCGTTTTTCCCGTTTTACTCCAAAACTATAAGGCCCACAATTTTTTTATTTGGCGCACATTTACACCGAATTGCGCACAAATTAATCATCAAACTCGCTCCCCTCTAGAAGCTACTTTCTTGCTGGCGTAACGGACTCCACTTACATCCCTTGTGTAACAATAGTACATTACTGCCGCGGTCACTAATGACTGCGTTGCTGGCAGCGATGATGATGGCCGAGAGCGGAGCTTAGCGCAGGTCCAGGCCGTCACAGCGCGGTCAGCATTGCAGCCCTTGATGGACAAGCTAGAATAAAGGCCGAGACCGGAGGTCGAGGCCTTTATAGCGCGGACAGCAAGGGCTGCAATGATGACCAAGCTTGAAGGCCGAGAGCATAGGTAAGCTTAGCTAGAGGCCATCATAACGTGGCCAGCAGTGCAGTCATTGTGGACCAAGGCTTGTATAGTACTTTACTCAAAAAATGCAAATACTGCCTACTATACCTACTATAAGAGGTACTTATAACCTAATTTCGATAAAAACCAAAAATGCAAATATCTCAGAAACGGTGCGTCGGAGCCAAAAAATAAGGTTTTTTTGATCCCCTTTGTAACCCCGTAAGTAGATAAGAGGTATTGAATGGAAGGTCAAAAAATGGTCAAGTGCGAGTTTTTTATATTTTTCCATACTAATTTTATATAAAAGTACAAAAACATCATCTAGGTACAACAATACAACACCCGCGCAGATATAGAATGGGATTCAAAATGGCGGCTCACCGCGCTTGCCACAACGAGTGTGACTGAGAGCCATTTCTAATCCCATTCTTTATCTGCGCGGGTTGTACAGTGTATTTTTCACCTAACTATGTTTGAAAGAAAACTCGACAATAATGAATTCTCAAAGGAAATTGCTGGTGGCTAAAACTCGACAATAATTAAATTCCATACAACTTTGTTGCGTCACCATCGGAGAACACCGACAAGCTCGACTTTGTACAAAGAAGGTTGTCAAAATAATGACCATATTACAAGCTTTTTTGAGTAAACTATTATTATTCCTCTTTATAAGTGGGCCGCAAAGATCTTTGCCGCGCACTTTTTGAATTTGGAACATCTTAGCACAGCGTCAAAGAATCGGTCGCAAATATTGTTTGAATAAAGGCTGGCTGGTACGACTGCCCCATAGTCACATGAGCTAAATAAAAAAAAAGAAATCAAATTAAAAACGCGCGAACTACGGCCCGCGTTTTCGTCAATTTTCACGGATTGTTAGATTGTTTTCATGGTTTTGTTTAGAAAAATGAGTTGGTTCTTCAAGTGATAGTGAAAGTATAGAATTAACTCATGAAAGTACCTATTAAAACTGATCAACTGACGCAAGAAATGTGATGAATAATCTATTACCTGCAAAATCGCGGGAGAAATATGAAAGCCTATGGTAATTTTATTGAATGGAGAAATGCAATGCTTTCATAATTGCGAAAATGTCTCAAATGTATACCTATATAAGTTTTTAGTAGTATTATTATTAGATACTATTTAATTTCAATTTAGTTATTACTGTGTGTTTTATTAAATAATAATATTAAAATAAAATATGAGGCGCCTTTTATTTTCTCATAGAGGGTGATGAAAAGTAGAGTGTATCACTCGGCCGCAAATATATTTTTGGTTCGGGCGATGTACTTTGAATCCCTCGCTGTAAAAATATTATTTTGCTCCCTTATGGTACAATCTACTATTTCACACAAGTTACTATGTCTAACTACTTAGAAATACTTATTATTCATGGTTTTTAAAAATGCTCACCTCATTTAAAGCTTTGTCCAGACTAGTCCGTTTGGTTGGGCGTGCGTTGATATTACTTCAACGCACGCCCAACCATACTAGCGATGCATGTTAAAGATACGGTGATCTGATACGCCAAAATGATACAAGTCTGGACAAAGCTTAATAAGTAGATTTATTTTATTTTATATTAGTGATTTCATTGTAATATTAATCGGCATACCGAATGTTTTCTAGTATATCGGTAAGTAGCGAGTAGTCACCTTAACGATTCAAGAGTTGTGTCGGTTGAGACAGAGCTACGCGACAGAAAGAGAGGCGTTTCGTAGGTGCTTATAACATTAGGCACGCAGCGCTGTGTAATTAGAAATTGTACTTTATTGCCGTGCAGCGAGAGTAGCTTATTATTTGATTGTCCTCGTGTGGATGGGCGTCTGTACGTTAGTACTGTTATGTATTCTGTGGTTAGAGGCTCTGATACTACCTATATAAAACAGTAAAACAATAAATATTGAATTTGATATTTTTCTATATTTTTATTAACATTTTCGATGCAAGTTCAATGTAATCCGAAAAGGTAAAAGGGCTTGTGCTTTGAGAGGACTTGTCCCCTTCCTCCGGACCGCCCTTGGTCTGAGCAGCTCCTTAATTCCCCAGGTGGAAGGCCTAGGCCCGGTGTTCCGCGTCACCATAATAGTGGAGAACACCTCCCCGGACAAGGCGGCGGTAGGACTCGCCATACTGTTCCACGTACCTCCCGCCAACTACAAGGTCTCCAATCCTTACATCAAGGTAAATATTACTGAACTAGCCTCCGCCCGCGACTTCGTCCGCGTGGACAGTAGAAAAATCCCAAGTACCATGGGCAACAGCGTCGCTTAACCACTGCTAAGGTTAAAATCGCTTGCACGCCGCGCCCGCTGTCACATACGTTTAGTTCGCGCAGGGGCGATACGCGCGCACACGAATTTTGTTGCAAACTGGTTAAGCGACGCTGTTGCCCATAGTACGTATCCCTTTTGCCCGCGACTTACAATAAGGCCACCACTTTAAATAACCTCCTTAGTGTATAAAAGTTAGTACTACGGAAAGTTCAAGCTATTTTCCAGGTTCTTAGAACCTTCTGAATTAGATACGACATAGTTTAGATTTTAAGTTAGACCCCGAGCTGACAAACTGTGAAAATCCTTTTGAAATCTTATAATGTACATTAGTGAAATAGGCTCAAAAACGCCTATTAATTCGACATAGCAATAATGAAATTATGCTTTAATTTTTTCATGACTTAATACAAATCTGATAACAAACTAAACAAAAGCTCATCTTTGTATGTTTCCTTTGGTTATTGATAATTCTTGGAAAAGTTTCAAAAACAAGTGAATAGGATATAGCAATGATGCATGTGCTTCAATTTTTAGAAGTGCTAAACATATACATTTCGTTAGTTATTGCTTGGAATAAGGTAACAGGCGTTAGTCTTAAAAATACTGTTTCAAGATAATGATCCGGAAACCGTGAAAGAGGTCCTTAATAAATGTAAAATGGTTGGTAAAACCATACAATATTTATATATCCCGGTCGAGTTAACCCGGCACCTGAAGCGCGATAGACCCTTTTCGTTTTCTCCTTGCTGGAGACTGTCGTCATGCCAGTAGCGTTAGTACATTTGTTAGCAGTAATTTATCGATAATCTATCGAAAACTATCAAAATTTTGACGACGGTGGCGTGAGGAAAGGAGAAAACGAAGGGGGTCTATCGCGCTTCCGGGTAGTAGTATATTATTTGGTATGGTAAAACCAGTTTACATCTAGGTACTTGTCATCTTTGAAAGTAAAACCTCTTTATGTGCTCTTCATGCTAGACTTGTCGTTGATATATAACTATATTCCCCCACAGGTGCCGCTTCTACCTCCAAAAGGCAAGCTCCAGTTCCCCACTAAGATCGAGGAAGTATTCGAAGACGTCAGCCCCGACGTATTGTTCCGCACCGTCACAGGACAGGGCGGCGAGAGAGCTCAAGTCAAAGTATTGCTAGTGAAGGACGGGAGACCATCGCCTGCTCTCGCAGCCACGTTGCTCATGCCGCCCACAGACCCTATGATGCTGCCTTATGATAAGATGCAGCTAGATGACTTTGGAGAGTTGAAAGTAGACGCGTAAATGATTAAGAAAGAATCACCATATCACTTCAAGTTACCAATGGTCCGTGGAATACTCACATAGATTCTTCTATTCTCCTAGAATCATCGACACTGCAGTCATTGCCCTGCCCACCAAAAGTGACCAAATTAACTACCACTCGTCAATAATGTCCCATGGAGCTTATAAATAGAAGAAGGAGGTCAAAATTCGACTTCGCAGTTCAGGTGCTGCTAGTGAAGGACGGAAGACCTTCGCCTGCTCTCGCCGCTACGTTGCTCATGCCGTCCACCAACCCTATGATGCTGCCTTATGATAAGATGCAGCAACATGACTTTGGAGAGCTGAAAGCATATGCGTGATTAAGAATTACCATATTTCTTCAAGTCACCAATGTTCCATGGAATGCTCACATGGATTCTCCTAGAATCATCGACACTGAACTGGCCACCAAACTATCACTTGTTAATAATGTCACATGGAGCTGATGAACAGAAGAAGGACGTAAAAATTCGACTTGAGGTTAATGTTGGTGTTTAAGGAAGTTAATGATGGCTACTGCAGTTCAGTGAAGGACGGAAGATCTTCGAACTCTCGCTGCTACGTTGCTCATGCCGATCACCGACCCTATGATGCTGCCTTATGATAAGATGCAGCAAGATGACTTTGGAGAGTTGAACGTAGTGGATGAAAGTAGATCCGTAGTGAATCACCATAGTACAGGATAATCTTACAGTAGTAAATGAATAAGGAATTTCAATTAATGCAGTCATGTATTTGAATTATCTATTTATAGAAATAAAATGATTTAGTATAATAAACAATCTCTATCTTTATCATTCGTTAAATTCGCTTAAGATTGCCATAGCTGTTTGAATTTATAAAGAAAACTTCTATAGTTTAGTGATGGTAAACACATTAAAGATTATTCGTCGTATACTCGTAACATCATAGCGGCACCTATAAAAACGACGGTTCCATTTATTTTCACTATCAGTTTGCTGTATATCAAAATGCTCTATCAAATCCACTTGGCAAATTCAGGTGTGGTCCTGGAAATAAAGGTGCGGGCGCAGGTTATCGTAGGTAAAAATGGCAAACACTTCAAATTGTGACCTACTTTTGTTCCGATAAATAAGTTTTGCAGTGCGGCTTACCTGTTTGATTAGTCCGGCCCTACTCAACAAATTGGGTGTACTTACCTAGTACATAAATAAAAATGCGTTGGAGAATACCACCATTTTCACACAACGCAATTTGGACTGCGTTTCAGTATAGTAGCTGGAATAGAGTAAAGTATCGTTTCGGTTAATTTTTGAGAAGCTAACGACCAACTCAATTACTTGTATTTTATTTCATTTTAGTAGGGATAAGTGAATTAGAGTTTCCACTTATTCCTATCAGTAGATCCTTAGTAGATCTAAGTAGTTTTTTTTCCACTTATCCCTACTAGTAATTCTAAGTGGATATTAAGTGGATACCTTGGTAGAGATAGGTGTACCAGGGCCCTATATAATAAACGTGACAATTTGTCACCTGTCATGACATTTTTATATCCATTGCATCAATCGATTTGAAAATAGAATAAACTACTCATAGCTACACCGCAATGTAAATTAAATTGTCGCGACAATTTACAAATTGTCACGTTATTAAATAGGGGTTATTTTGTCCTCTTTTTCGTGGAAGCAGTTCCTTCCTTATTCATTTAAGTTTTTTTTCACTTATCCCTACCAGTAATTCTAAGTGGATATTTATTCCACTTATCCCTACCAGTAGGGATACCTTAGTAGAGATAGGTGTACCAGGGGTTATTTTGTCGCCTTTTTCATGGAAGCAGTTTCTTCCTTATATGATTAAGGAGGAACTGCTTCCACGAAAACCACCTATCCCTACCAAGGTATCCCTACTGGTAGGGATAAGTGGAATAAATATCCACTTGGAACTACTGGTAGGGATAAGTGAAAAAAAACTACTTAAGGCGAGGTGGTAGTGAAAGTGGCGCCGCCACTACATTTATTTTTATTACTCGTAAACCAAGTCAATATTTAAAAAAAGCTCAAGTAATAATCTCTTAAATAGTCTCTCATATTTTTTGAATAACTGTTCAACAGTTTTTATTCTTTCTGTAAGTTTTAAAATCCATTTTAGCTCAAAGTGGCCACTTTTGGCAATTATGGATTTTAAAACTTACAGAATGAATGATAACTGTTGAAGTGTTATTCAAAAAATATTAGAGACAACTTAAGAGATTATTACTTGAGCTTTTTTTAAATATTGACTTGGTTTACGAGTAGGTAATAAAAATAAATGTAGTGGCGGCGCCACTTTCACTACCACCTCCCCTTAAGTAGATCTACTGATAGGAATAAGTGGAAACTTTAATTCACAATGGTGATGACACCATCAAGGGTCATTTTGATGTCCGTTGATAAACCCATTCACGGGGAACAGGCCTGCCACACGGATTAAAGTAGGTACAATTGACCGAGCAAGCGCAAAACGTGTCCGTATCTTTGCAAGCCAAAAATGCTTTCGTATGTCCTTGTCCACATGTTTAAAAATATTTATTCATATTTTCTACGGGTGTCTTTATAACTAAGTTCGATTTAGAAATTTTCACATATTTTAAATTGTTGTAAGTAACTTATTCTACTAGTAAAATGGTACTTACCTACCTAAATATTCGGTACCTACGACAATCGTTTTATTTTATGGTTGATTATTAGGTATTAGTTATCGGCGTAAGATAAAAAGAAGTTAAATATTATCGAATAATAGATAATGTGTAGCAGAAGATTACAGTAATCATTTTAGTACGACCGATTTAAAAAAGGCACCCATTAGCACCAATATCAGGGTTGCACACAACCCAAATAAATTATCTAAGGATTTAGTGACAGAAAAGTGATTGTAAACTTAGCAGGTGCAGGGGTTCAGCGACGTCGGGCAGAAGAATTAAAACTCCAGCTTTTTTTTACTATTTGTATTTTCAAACCATAGTAGGTATATATTGAACTGAACTGAACAATTTTCATACTTTTTTTTTTTTTTTTTTTTTGGGGCTCTCCACCTTAGGGGCTTTGAGCCACCCTCCCCCACGGGGGGGAAGGAGGCGGGAAATCCTCATTGGATACCACCTAGCCGGTTGCTACCGGACTAATCTGGTTATGTCAGACTCGTACTGACTAAAAACCGCCTTAATCTGGTTACGTGACCGGAAAGTCAACGAACCTTCATCCGGAAGCGACTGCCCTCCCTCAGGGGAGAGGACAGCGCAGACGTCACATTTCACCTAGGTGATTGTGCGTCGAGAGACGAGTAACAATTAAGCTGACTCCCTGAGGGGGATCGATCAGCCAGAGAGGGCGGGGGGTGACCTGAAGGGTCGGGCTTGATGGGTTTAATCGTCCTCCATCGCCTCCAGGAGGAGGTTCAGGTCAGACGAAAGCTTGTTGGGAGGGTCCGTTAGGACCGATTTAGGTCGGCGGGAAAACGGGGCGGAGGAGGTAGGCGGGTCATAGACCGCTGCGGAACGGATAAGGGGGGATTTTCATACAAAACAGCCTTATTTAAGTACAAAATGTTTACTCGCACTTAGTGGCTACTTAGTTTTCTACAATATAGCTATTAGCCAATTACAACGCATACAGTTTGCACACGGCACTAATTTTTGCACACGGCACCAATCTTTCCTGTCTCTTTCCAACATTATAGTGCTATCTCTTTCTAACGGTGCAAACAAAATCGCTAATAGTATCTATACAAGAAAGATAAATAACAAATCAAAGGTCTTAATTCCTATCTTAATTTCTACATGTAAAATATACTAGATAAACATAATTAAGTGTTCAAATAAGAAAATAATGTGATAAAACAAAGTAATTCTACAAAATATCAAAATTTAAACTATCTTAACTATATTTACATATTTTACAATCGTTCTGCCGTCAACATTCCACCCCCTGGTTGCGGATTTACTCCCAACCATCATGCCTCTGTAGGCAGAACTACCACTTTAACTGCAGGGCGGCGTAATGTCCCACGGCAAGTCCTTATGTCTACTATCCTAACTTGGCCATCCGCTCCAGGGTAAACCTTTACTATCACACCTCGGGGCCAGACGTTTCTGGGCAGAGTGGGGTCGACGATTAACACTAAGTCCCCAACTTTCAACGGTGCCACATCCTTCGTCCACTTCGATCGCTTTTGAAGTGTCGGCAGATACTCTGACACCCAGCGGCGCCAAAATATGTCGGCCAATGCTTGCGCAGCTTTCCATTGTTTCTTCGTTGTCAGGTCTTCTTCCGAAAAATGTCCAAGTCTGGTGGTCGTTGACGCGGTACCCAAGAGTAGATGGTTCGGAGTTAACGTTACTGGGTCGTTCGGATCCACAGAGACGTGGGTCAGTGGTCTACTATTGATCGTAGCTTCCACCTCAGCCAGCAGCGTTAGTAACACTTCTTCTTTCGGCGCTCTCGCATTCAGGGTTACTCTCAATGCGGTCTTCGTGGAGCGTACTAAACGCTCCCAACATCCTCCCATGTGTGGCGAGGCGGGCGAGATGAATTTCCATTTGATTCCAAGTGTGGTAGCTGCATCTTCCAGCTGATGGATTTCCAGGTTCTTCCACGCGTTCCTTAGTTCTTTATCAGCTCCTATGAAATTCGTGCCCTGGTCGCTGTAAAGTGTTTCAGGCTGACCGCGGCGCGCAATGAAACGTCGGAGGGCCATGATGGCCGAATCAGCGCTAAGAGAGGAAGCGACTTCCAGGTGGATTGCTCTTGACGTCAAACAGGTCAAGACGATTCCCCAGCGTTTCTCATGACGACGTCCAATGGTCACTTCCATGGGTCCAAAATAATCAATTCCACAGTGAGTGAATGCACGACGATGATGGGCTAATCTGGCGGAGGGCAAGTCCCCCATCTTCGGTGGTTTCGGAAGTGTTTTTCTTATCACACACATGGGACAGCTTCTCGCGACTTTCTTGACAGCTGGTCTTATCTTCAGTATCCAGTACTTTTCGCGGAGCATGTTCACAACTGCTTCATTATTAGCGTGATGAGCTAATCGGTGGTAATGCAGAATTATCAACTCAGTCAGTCGTTCCTTTGCATCCAGGATAATAGGATGTCGTTCCTCAAAGGGTACATCGGCTGTCTGGATCCTTCCTCTCACTCTCAAAAGTCCATCCTCCATTATCATTGGATCGAGAGCTTTCAGACGACTTTGTTTCGGTAAATCCTTGCCTGCTTTCATATTTTCTATGTCTACTTCAAACGCAGTTTTCTGAGACTGAAGGATCAATATCTTCTCAGCTTCTCGGATCAAGTCTCCAGTGACCTCGGGCCGTTCTTTCAGCCTTAGGCGCTTGATGTAGGCCAGCACACGAGCCATTGTTCTCACCGCCCGAATCCAGGACGAAAAACGCTGGACTTCCAATATAGTGGGCGGGGCTTCCGTGATGGTGTGAACTCGATTCGGGCGTAGTTCACTGGTCTCTTCATCGGTGGCATTCGATAAGCCTTCTTTCGGCCACTCATCCTCATTTTCCTTAAGAAAGTCTGGGCCTGAGAACCATATCGACTTTTCTGGCGTCCAACCCTTTCTTGTTGCTTCGTCAGCTGGGTTTTGTTCTGTCGGAACCCATCTCCATTCATCGCTTCTGGATCTCTCATCTATTTCAGCTAAGCGATGTGCCACGAACGGCTTGAAATCCCTCGGGTCCGATCTAATCCAGTGCAAAACTGTTTTGGAGTCTGTCCAAAATACTCTTCTTTTTATCATGAAGCTATGTTCTTTCTCCACCATGTTTGCCAGGCGGCAGGCTAGCACGGCTGCTTGCAGTTCAAGCCGTGGCATCGAGACCATCTTCATGGGTGTCACTTTGGCTTTTCCTGAGACGAGCGCCACTTCCCTTTTCTGGTCAACGAAGTACGCGACGGTGGCATAAGCTTGCTCGCTCGCATCGCCGAAGATATGAAGTTCAACTTCTTCTTCCTCGATCCCATAATGTCTCGGTATTTTCAGTTCTCTAAGCACATGAAGACTTCTTATCCATTCTTTCCATTCTTCATGACATTCTTCGTTTATTTTCTCGTCCCATTTGACGCCGGTCTTCCATATCCGTTGCATTAAGATCCTTGAGCTGATTGTCACTGGGCATATCAAGCCTAGTGGATCAAACAGACTCATTATGAGTTTGAGGAACTCTCTCTTTGTGGGCACTTCCTCGCCACTCGCAACTTCTTTCTTGATTTTCTTGAATGACACGTCGAAACTCAGGGTGTCATCACTCGTTTGCCATACCAGACCCAACGTTCGTTCTGTTTCTCCACCAAGCTTTGACAAATTCACGCTTTGCGGTGCCACGTACGGGAGCTTTTCACGCAACTCAGGATGGTTGGTCGTCCACCCCCTGATGTTGAAGTTCCCTTGAGCGTGAATGTCACTTATTTCTTTAATCATCTTGATGGCATCTTCCACATTTTCTACACTATCTATGTAATCGTCCATATAGTGTCGTTTCTTAATAGCCTCGACCGCTTCTGGGAACTCTTCTTTAAACCTCTCAGCGTTTCTGTTTAGCACGAAGATTGCCGATGTTGGAGAAGATGTTGCTCCAAATATCATCGATTCCATTACATATATCTCAGGGTCTTCATGTTTGTTCGCACCTCTCCACAGAAACAGCTGTGCTCCTTGGTCTTCTTTCCTTATCTTTACTCTAAGGAACATATCCTCGATGTCCGCGGTGATTGCGATCGGCTTCTGGCGAAACTTAAATAGTATTCCTAAAAGGGAGTTCAGTAAATCTGGGCCGCTCAATAGCTGGTCATTCAATGACGTCCCTTTATATGTCGCAGCTGCATCGAACACCAAGCGCAACTTTCCTGGTTTATTGACGTTTGTCACGCCAAAATGCGGGAGAAACCAAGTGTGTTCGGAAGGTATCGGTTCTTCCACACGTTTCGCGTATCCTTTTTCAATTAACCTGCTTATCTGGGCGCAGTAGGCAATCGCGAAGTCCGGGTTTCTGTCCATTTTGCGCTCGATTCCTCTTAGGCGTTTCTCAGCGTCGTTAAAATTATCTGGCAGCTGGACGTTATCTTTTCTCCAGAGTAGTCCCACCTCCCAACCTTCATTGGTAAGGCGCGCAGTCTCATTGAGTATGGTCTCAGCTCTCTGTTCTTCAAAGTTCACTCTCTTTTTGGCGACGATCCCCATATTTTCAATGTCAAACTGCTGTTTGACGAGATCGTTCAGCTCCGCCATGCAGTTTACGGTGTCGGGCTCGTCGCTCTTTGTACTTACCGGGCCATGAATTACCCAACCTAGCTTGGTCAGGGAGGCCACCGGTCTTCCCGATTTCCCTCGCCTTATGTCGCCGCCCACTATTGTTTCCCAATTGTCTTGTCCTATGAGGACTAGTGGGACAGCGTCTCTCATTTCTTCAATTCCCAATCCTTTCAAATGATCACTATTTTCGATCACACTCTTTGGCACAGTCTGCGGCGGCAGGTTCATCTCCCTGATGGTCCTCATCTTCAGAATGCGGGGTTCTTCATTTGGTCCCCATAAAGTCACACTTACTAACCTTGATGAGTCATCTTCAATCGAGTGTCCGCCGGCACTGAGGATCTGGATCGGTGATCTCGGACCTCGCAATTCCGTGGCAAGAGTCTCGTCTATCAACGAAATAGTGGCACCGTCGTCAAGCAGAGCGTAAGTGTCAATCAGACGACCCCCGTTTTTCACTTGTACAGGCACTACCTTCAGGAGTGACTTCACACAACGTCTGTCCCCGAGGTTAGTGACACGCTCAGTCTGAGTAGAAATATCAAAAGGTTGGTTACCTGGTTTATCCACGTGCAGGAGCGTGTGATGGCCATAATTACACTTAGCACATTTCCTATATTTACACCTTAATCGACTATGATTGCCACGTAGACACTTAAAACATAACTTATTGTCTTTAACAAAGTCCCAACGTTCATTTACACTTTTGTCACGAAAACTGTCACACGAAGCTAACCGATGATCACTTTCACATAGCACGCACTTTATTTCACTGTTGTTATGCACGTTTACTTTATGCACATTTTTCACACTGGCACGGTTACTCACAGTTTGATTCCGTGGTGTCACCTGCCTTTGCGCAGCCGCAGGTCTGCTCCCGATGATGTCGGCAGGAAGCACGAAAGCTGCGGTGTCGGCGAGCTCCTCCAAGAAGTCCACGAATATGATGAGGGTTGGTGACACACGCAGATCGACTCCACCGGCGATGGCTTGACTCCGTGCAAACTTGGAGTACTCGTGGCGCTGGGTCGGTGTTAGTTTCTCCAGCAGCTCACTCACAAGTTGTGGGTTGTTGATGAAGCCGTCCGCCTTGATGTTTCTGAGTGTGGAGATGCAGGAGCGGACGGTGGCACTGAAGACACGAAGGCCATCGCTGTCATTGTCGGCGGTCTTGGGTAGTGCTCGAATCTTCCCGATAGCGCTCTTCAATAGGAGGTTTGGATCCCCGTAGGTGCGCTCTAAGCATCTCAGGATCTCGCCAGGATCGGAGCTGGTGCGGAGAAGGTCTTCAACCAGTTGCTTCGCCTTGCCATGTATTGCTGATTGTAGTCTCGCAAGGTTTTCTGATGGCCGGAACTCGTACTGGGCAGTGGAATCTTCATATTTCTTCTTAAAGGCAAGCCAGTCAGCTGGATCCCCACTGAAGTTAGGCAACTCGTAGAAAGCTCGTGGCATAGGGCGTGGTTTGGCCATGTCTCGTATGGTTTCGGCCAACTCTTCAATCGCCTTCCCGGGTTGTCGACGTCCCCTTGATGAATCACGTCCATCTCGGCCAGAATGCGGGGTCTTCTCACGAGCGGGCTCAAAAGGTGACTTCTGGATCCACTCCTGGATGCGATCTTCTTTAGGTGGTTCTATTCTCGCTAAGGCCTCTTCCTCTTCTTCCTCCTCTGCGTCTAGTTCCGCCAGTTGCATTGCCTTCTTTTTCTCGGCGAGACGCTGTTGTGCTGCGCACATTTCAAGTTCTGCTTCGTATTCGATTCTCTTTCGTGTCGCTTCTCTGTGTGCGCGACTGGAACGGGACGACGTGACACTTGGAGCTTTTCGGGGCGCTCGTACGGTGCTCACGGTCGGCGTTGCTTCATGATCTGGATCTCTGGTCGTGAAATCCACCACTCTTCCACCAATGCCGGAAGACGGAATCTCTGGGATGTATATTTCACCAGGTATCCCTTGGTTAACCGTCGACGGCGATCGGAGTGGGCGGACGAACGTAGCTACCCCGGAGTCTGCGGGTTCCGTATGTGCAGGATCGCTCTGGGCCGTTGACGTTCCGCCTCTCTCCTTTGCCTTGCTCCTCGTCGGGTACGACATGGTTGCTTCTTCAAGTATCCCAGGAATTCTTCAAGTCCCAGACTGAATGATCCAAAAATATTCTAAGTCTTGGGAATTTTTCTTCAAATTTTCTAAGTCCTGGGTGCTGGCAGCGAAATCTTCTAAGTCCCCGGCGTATCCGGCTCGAAGGACCACTTGTAAAACTTAGCAGGTGCAGGGGTTCAGCGACGTCGGGCAGAAGAATTAAAACTCCAGCTTTTTTTTACTATTTGTATTTTCAAACCATAGTAGGTATATATTGAACTGAACTGAACAATTTTCATACAAAACAGCCTTATTTAAGTACAAAATGTTTACTCGCACTTAGTGGCTAGTTAGTTTTCTACAATATAGCTATTAGCCAATTACAACGCATACAGTTTGCACACGGCACTAATTTTTGCACACGGACCGCAGAGCTAACCACACTGCGCACGAGTCCGACCGTAGTTATACTACAACCACACACGATCTCCGCCGCTATTGTTGCAATAGCTGGTTGGAGATCGGCCATACAGCCCTTTTCAGGGCTAGCGGGGAACTTAATCCGCCCCCAACTCGCCGCAGGGCAGTCATTGCTCAGGACTGCGCGTGGTAAGAGACCCTAGAATGCCGGCCGATCGAGACCGCAGCACTGGTGTGCAGGCTGAGTCATCGCCGCCCAGTGCTGCGTCCCGACGCACACCTCAGCAACCAGCACAGCCGCTTACACCAGCAGCATCACGCACCACTCCCATCACTGCACCATCAAGCGTCGTAAGTAACGTCGCTCCGCCCGCCGCGTCCGCAGCTATACAAACTCCAGCAGCCGCTGGGCCCGCAGCCAACAGAATAATGCAGGCGGCCAAGTCAACATCACCCCGCGTCAGATTTGAATCTGACGCCGTGATGGTGGCGAGGCTTGTTGACTCCGGCTATCTGTCGGAGCGCATGGTCCGTTGGCTGGGCGCCTACGTCAGGCTTCTGGAGTTTGAGCTGGGTGACGTTCCGGTGCTCACACCGGCGGATGAAGTAGCGCTCGAGGCTCTCAGAGCGATGGAGGATCTCCCGCTCACGATCGAGCTCCCACGCGTCAAGCGTAAGACACGCCCCACGCCCACGCCACCAGAAGGCAAACGCAGCAAATGCACTACGCCACAGGCCCCCAGCACTCGCGACCCGCGTTTACACCGGTCGCGGAGCACAGGCGACAGGCCTACCCCGTCACCATCAACCGCTACACCAATGGCCACCCAACACACTACGGCGCCTACGCCTTCGCCGTTGTACCAAACGCCGGCGCCGCAACCGCAACTGCAACGTCCACGCCGTGTCCTTCCCGACGCGGCTAAGGTAAACACACCGCCGATGCCCGCACCTGCGCCACCAGCTTCGTTCGCGCAGGCCGCAGCAGCCCCCGTGCACCCCGCACCGCAGGCTGCCCCCACCACTGCTACAAATTCTGCAACTACCCGCAGCAGAAGCTACCCGCCACTTATAGTTGAGGAACTACCGGACTGGCCGCAACATTTGAAGGCGCTGCACGATCGCCTCGGACGACCGCCCTCCGCGCGCCCCTTCGGCAGAGGCGTGCGTTTCTCTCCCGAGGACGGCGATGAGTACCGAGTCATCCAGGCCTATCTCTCCGATCTGGAGAGACAGAGCGGGCTGAGTTGGTACTCATACGCCCTCCCGGACGAGAAAAATCTAAAGGTGGCCATACGTGGCCTACCTTTTAACACAGAGCCCGCCGATATCATCGCTGCACTGGCGGAGAAAGGTTTCACGGCGGAGCACGTTCGCCGCATCCAGGCGCGCGCAGGACGCCCCGGATGCATCTTTTTCGCGTCACTCACCCACTCTCCAAGCATCATACCGGCCATCTACCAGGTGAGCGAGATGCTCTATATGACCGGCATCACTATCGAGGCATGGCGCGGGAAGAAGGGCCCAGCGCAGTGTCACCGATGCCAAGGCTTTCGGCACTCGTCCAAAGGGTGCCACCGCCCCATTGCCTGTGTGCGCTGCGGAGCCCCGCACGCCGCGGCCGATTGCCCGCGCCCGAGGGCCGAACCAGCGACCTGCGCAAACTGTCACGGCCCACATCCCGCCAACCACAGCTGCTGCCCGGTCATACGCAGAGAAACGCGCAACAAACGAGCGGGCCCGTTAGCCAAAACCGGCCCTTTCACCTCGGCCGCTATCGACCAACCTGAGGTAAGCGAGTCGGCCCCTGCCACCCTTATGGCCGCCGCCAACCCCGCAACCACCCGCGGACCCGCCGCCGCTCCACCCACGCATGCAAAGAAAAACAAACGTGGAAAGAGAGGGCGAGGTGCGACAAAGAGGGATGATCGCCCCTCCACCGACGCCGCTTTCTACGGATACCCGCCACAAAAAAATGCCGGCCCCCCACCACCGCATCTAGGGGGCAGCACATTCGCAAACCAACATTTCGCCGGCCATCCACCACAGATGGTAAATCAAATGCCCACGAGCGCCGGTGACATGCCGTCGCACGTCCGACAAATGCTCGCCGCGTTCTCAATGAACATGGCTGAACAGCTCCAGACCTGCTTCCACCAGATCCTGTCGGCACATTCCAGCCGCTGAGGTTCATCCACTGGAACGCCCAAACGCTCACAGGGAAACGTCGTATGCTGCTACACTTCCTGCAAGAATACAAAATCGACGTTGCCCTCGTGAGCGAAACGCGACTCGCCGCCACAACCTCAGTGCGCTTTCCCAACTACCTTGTCTACCGACAGGACGAGGTCTCAGATATCGACGGCCGCCCGCACCGAGGACTCATGGTTTTAGTCCACCGACGCATCGTCCACCAGCCCGCTCCCGCAGCCCAACTGGTCAGTTTCCGGGCACTTGGCGTGGATATCCATATTGGTAACTCGGATATCCGGCTGTACGCAGCGTACAAACCACCACTTCGGCGCTTCGATATGAGTGAGCTTAGAAGCCTGCTGAGCTCCTCCCCCACCATCATCGCTGGGGATCTAAATTCCAAACACCCGGCGTGGAACTCTACTGCCACTAACCCCGCAGGTAGAGCTCTAATCAAAGATGCAGCCCAACACGCCTACGACGTCCTGGGCCCCGACGAGCCCACCCACTACGACGCAGCCACCGACACTGAAGACGTCCTAGATATTTTAGTGGTCAAAAATATCCCGGCCACCATAAATCAGGAGGTAATGATGGACCTGCCGTCCGACCACAGGCCCGTACTCTGCACGCTGGACGCATTGCCAACCCGCACCTCTCTGCCGGCCCCGCGGAGGCGCGTCGATTGGGCGCTCTACCAATCCGCGCTCACCGCCCACACGCCGACACGGCCCATTAACACCCCAGACGACGTCGAGGAGGCCGCGGCGGAGCTCACAGCCGCCATCCAGTCTGCGCTTACTACAGCCACGCACACTCGCCCGGGTACGGTAAAAACTTCTACACTGCCGCCCCGGGTGTTAGAACTCATTGCCGAAAAACGCAGCCTGCAGCGGCTGTGGCACCACACTCGCTGCCCCACCACAAAGAGGAAGCTCAATAACATCGTGTCCAGAGTGAAAACCGCCCTGGACGACGCCGCCGCTCACTCGTGGGAGCGACACATAATTGAAGTGGGCGACGAAGCACCGTCTGTACACCGCCTATGTAAAAGTTTGTACCGCACCACTCCTTCTTCACCCCGCCCGCTGCTACATCCTGATGGGCAACCCAGATACCGCGCCGAAGACAGAGCGGAGCTGCTCGCAGCCCATCTCGAGCACCAATTCACGCCAAACCCCACGACTAACAGCGAGCACGTCGCGGTGGTAGAGTCCCGCGTTACCAGCTGCCTATCGAGTCCGATCGCGCCGCAAGATGACCCCATAGTTTTCACTCCCCGTCAGGTGCTGAGAGAGATTGCCAGGACTCAACCTCGGAAGGCTCCGGGCCCTGACGGCATCACCAATGATCACTTGCGCCACCTACCGCTGAAGACCGTCGCCGCGATCGCGCGGCTCTACAATGGGATTTGCCGCACAGGGCACTTTCCGGAGGAATGGAAGAGAGGTAGAGTTATAATGATTCCCAAACCGGGCAAAAATCATGCCCGCCCCGAAAGTTACCGGCCCATCACTCTACTCGCCACTCTCTCCAAAATACTGGAAAAGTTGCTCTTGCCACATCTGCTGCCCCACATCGAGCCGCGCCCAGAGCAATTTGGCTTTCGCGCGGACCACTCTACAACTCTACAGTTGACCCGTGTGCTGCATCACCTAGCGACCTGCGTCAACAAGCGCGAGCTCCCCGTAGCGGTCATGTTGGACATGGAGAAAGCCTTCGATAGAGTCTGGCACGAAGGCCTTCTCTACAAACTCTCCATGTCCACCATCCCGCTGCGACTGCTGCGGGTGGTAGCCGCCTTCCTCCGCGACCGAGTCATCCAAGTCGCCGTAGAGGGCTCTACATCCGCCCCCCGCCCCGTCCGCGCAGGCGTACCACAGGGCAGCTGTCTGTCGCCAGCGCTGTACGCGGCGTACACTAACGACGTCCCCGTGGTGGGGGACGTAAAGCTAGCACTGTATGCCGACGACACGGCGTACATCGCAACATCGATCCGCCAACACCACGCCGCCAATAAACTCCAAGCGACACTCGACGCGCTGCCGCAATGGTTGGACAGATGGCGACTGTCCGTCAACGTAGCCAAAACCCAAGCCATTTGCTTCGGGGGCAACCTACGCCTTCCCCCACCGCTCACCATCGCCGGCGCACCTGTCACCTGGGCGCCGACCGCAACTTACCTCGGCGTTACATTGGACCGACGTCTGACGATGCGCCCTCACATCAACAAAACAATAGTGAAGGTAAAAACAGCACGAACGCTTCTCTATCCCGTTCTCGCAAGCCGCCTCCCGCTAAAAACCAAGCTGGGTATCTACAAAACCTACGTGCGCTCCATACTCACCTACGCCGCCCCAGCTTGGTACGCGCTCGCAGCGGAAACGCAGCGAAAACGCCTCCGCACCCAACAGAACTTCGTGCTCCGCCGCATTACTGACGCTGAGAGGTTCGTCCGCAACAGCACCATTCAAAGAGACCTCAAAATGGAATCATTGGACGATTTCATTTCCCGACTGGCGCGAAACATGTTTGCCCGCGCCGACGCATCCACCCACGCACATCTACGCGACATTGCGCCGGCCTATGAACGCCGCCAGGGGCGCGGCAGTCGCGCTCTCCCCAGAGAGCTCGCCCCCCCCACCCCGGACGATGCCCCTCCACCGCCCGCAGCTACACCTAGTGGCGCCCTCGCGCGGACTCCGCGCGACGACGAACCGCCGCCACCACACTAACAAAGATGACAAACGCTTTCTAACCACGCATCGCTTCAAATTAATTTCAACACAGAAATTTTACCACTGATCCGATTCCACCCACCCGTTAAAGGCGCTCCCCCCTCACGATAAGTCCACCGTCTGCTCGCAGGTCGCTCGTTGGGCCTCCCGAAAGGGTCTCACCCGGCGGGCTTGACCGCGCTGAGGACGGTCGGTGAAGAAACTTAGGGAGGGGGGGGGGACGACCCCAATCGACCACTCTACTTCGGTAGGGTGCGAAAAGGATACAGTAGAAATGGTTCATTAACCAAACCTACCTACCCGCACGCCCGAGGGCGCGCGTGAGCTATTACGTCGTTTTTTTGCACACGGCACCAATCTTTCCTGTCTCTTTCCAACATTATAGTGCTATCTCTTTCTAACGGTGCAAACAAAATCGCTAATAGTATCTATACAAGAAAGATAAATAACAAATCAAAGGTCTTAATTCCTATCTTAATTTCTACATGTAAAATATACTAGATAAACATAATTAAGTGTTCAAATAAGAAAATAATGTGATAAAACAAAGTAATTCTACAAAATATCAAAATTTAAACTATCTTAACTATATTTACATATTTTACAATCGTTCTGCCGTCAACAGTGATAATAAAACATGATAGCTAGTATAACTGCATAACTGATGCATTTTTTTTGTCTCGAATGAAATAAAAATAATACATACAAAATTTTGCGATTCTCTCAACCACCCTCGTTCGGATGAATGAGAATTCTTATTTTCATATGACAGCAGAGATTCCTAAAACTAGATTTAAATCAATTTAATTTGAATTTAATTTATGTTATGTGTTGCTTGGCCACTAAGCTTATTAAACCGAAAATCTTAGTCTTGGCCAATTGATTTTCCCCACATTTTCCTTTAAAACTTATAGGCTTTGTAATTTTATATTGACCTGTCTGGCAACTACAGCATAATTTACTTACCACAGTTACTACTAATTAAATGCTTCAAAACTAACTAGGTAGGTAAATCCTTTAAATTATTCTTGTAGAACAATAAATATGTGAATATCATCAACCATTCCGAGTTTTAAGAATCTTTGCTGTCGTATGAAAATACGAATTCCTCCTTGATCGTCCGAACGAGGGTGGTTGAGAGAATCGTAAAATTTTCTATGCATTATTTTTATTTCGTTCGTGATAAAAAGAAATGCATCG
Organism: Agriphila geniculea; assembly: GCA_943789525.1. Taxonomy (NCBI): domain Eukaryota; kingdom Metazoa; phylum Arthropoda; class Insecta; order Lepidoptera; family Crambidae; genus Agriphila; species Agriphila geniculea. Next base: position 3,618,800 of record OX038876.1, read on the forward strand.
GTTATGCAGTTATATTAGCTATCATGTTTTATCACTTTTCTGTCACTAAATCCTTAGATAATTTATTTTATTCAGATATGACGACATTGGATATTAAAAGGTCATGCAATCGGTTTTTTGTGGGATAGTAATGATTTTCTAGCATTTCAAAATACATCACGTGCATCTTTGATCATTATATGTTCGATAAATGGCTTATTGACCGGCCTTTCAACAATTAACATTGACGTAAATAGGTAATTATGATAAGAGAAATACCTAATCCCACCAAAATCATTTTCATGAATAATGTTGCCAAGACCTCGCACTGCCAAAAAGTTATCAGACCTCATGGAGAGCCAAGCTTCTAACTCTACGCGCCCTAACTCTGCAAGCCCTCACTTCAAAAACTCTACACCTTACTCAAAATATGTGGCTCGGCCATTTCGCTACTTGGAAACCTTTCTAATAAACAATAGTTCTTGTTCTTTGATTTTGGAGGAAAATATCCGACACAGCGCATTTTTCCGCCCGGAAAAGTACTTAGGATAGTTAACTTAAAACATATTTATGTGACTTGTCTGGAATATCCACGTAGTGTTTGGTGTTTAGAGTAGGTAGTCATGTTCTAAACTTTAGAGACATAGAACATAAAGTACTTACAATAGTGATTGAGTAGTTATTTATAAATTTTATGCTATAAACGTAGGTATATTTATTTCGTAAACTCTATTTACCTATTGGAAGGTTTGGGCTGATAATGTACACGTAATGATTTTAATCTCTGTAGGTACTTATTTTCCGCATCACTATAGGGGTATATTTCGGTGATTATCTTAGTCCAGTATTAAGCAACATGGTGGTACAATTTGTACTGCACTATCTGATCGGGCTTATAATAAATATAACTCAGATAAGAACCACAAATTTTATTGCACTCTATATTGGATTAGAGATTATGGTTGACACCACACACTTTTCCGTGGACTGTGGTTTACACTTTCATTTTACATTGCTACAGAAGTTTGTTCATTCAGGGTTTATTATATTAGCAAGTTGCCCAGCATTAAAAATACACAGAAAAGAAAGCAAAAAAAATTTCAGCCATATTTTTTTGTATAAAATCTTATATTCTTCAGCTCATCAATAAATTCAGTACATGGTCTTCTCGAAAAAATATTATTTTGGAACTCCTACACTGGCAACGACACACATTATCCAAAAACCTCGGTTTTTACATTGTGACAACCCTAGTGGACTATCTGTAACCGGCTAAGTCGCTGAGAAATTTAACAAGAGAGCGTGTCTGAAATTATTCAGTACAGAGTGCGTGCTTCGTCGATTTCTATCTCTGCAACTTGGTGAGTGAAATTAATGTATTTTTGTGCAATTACTTATGTGATCCTATTTTCCTTTTGCTGAGTACGTATTTCCATGCTATACTTATACTTAAGTACGAATCGTGAAAAAGTTCTAACAATTCCGGACTTTATTTCTTAGGTAAAGTACTGAACAGTTCTGCTGTAATTTAAAACTAACAAAAACATTTGTATAGTCTGTCTAAAAAGTCAGTTTACACGGGTAATTTAAAAAAATATTTAAAATCCCACCTAAATCGCCAACCACCCCACCAATACCCATTAAATAAAATTGAGTAAAGCTATGTTTAAAATTAGAATTTTGACAGCACCAGGAACAGGTTTACCAGTATAAGTTTTTATAAATAATTTAATAATTACTCATGTAAACTGACTTTTTAGACAGACTCTAGCTCGGTTAAAATGCATGACATACCTAGGTACCTGATTTACAGCAGTATTGCAAACTTCGTTGCTGTTTGAACATTGGTCATTGACTTTTTATAATTACCTTATGCTTACAGTTACTGTCACCCTGTTGTAATTATTTGTTAACGATATATTAAAGTTTGTAAATATCGTTACTTATGGCTGTTACAGCTGATAAGTTTCTTGCGCCCGTTCTTCTTGTCAGCTAAAAAAGTCTGGAACGGGTGGTAGGAAAATATAGACGATTCAAAACTTAATAATTAAGTTTATTTAAATAAAGCTTATTTGACTTTGACTTATTTTATTACGTACTAAACTTAGGATAGAATGTTACCAGCTATAGCCCCGTACCTATCTAAGATACTTATATTTTTTAGATTTGACAAGAAATGTGATAGGTAGGTTAGTCAATATTAAAAGATTGATCCTTAGAATATTAGTTGAAAAAAAATCGGGTTGCACTCCGGGAGTGCCGGCAGAAGTGAAGACTTGAATATTAACGTTGTGCATTTTTGATATTTTGGAATGGTTAGGGAATAATTTTGCACGAATTGCCGTCTTGCGAATTTACCTGCATTTGAATTTACGAATACAGAACAGTATTGTACAGTACAGAAAATCGAGTGTTTTGACATTGAATTAAAAAATTAGCGTGTTGCTATGGTGACACAAGTGTTTACGTCTTGAAATGACGTGCCGCTATTTTCGCCGCGCCCCGTAGAAAGAGAGAGGGATACTTCCGTCGCCGGCTGTCTACTCTCCATCCGTCACATCCGTCTTACGAATTTTCGATCAGGGTCACGTGATCCTGACTGACTGACGCGAGTTTAACATTTTTTCCCCATTACAAAAAAGTGTACAACGCCGCTAAACAAGTTATCACTTCAAAAATTTCTAGACTAACCCCCTTACTAATAAAGATTGAATAGCAGATGTATAGTTACACAATGGTTACTCTCTGTCAAACTATTTGAATTTGACATTAAAAAGAAAGTGACAAAACACTGTGTAACTATGCAGCTGCTATACAATCTTTATTAGTAAGGGCATTAGAGTTTAGACTTTAGAGTATTGTTTTATTTAATTTCGCAATGGAAAATTAGCATAACATACCTAAACACAACAAACATTTTACAAAATATTCTCATTTTTTTTTTCCTTTAAAATCGCATGACCGCACGTCATGCATGTCATTGTTGAAGAAAAACATTTTTCACATGTTTGAATTTTTTTTTGAAGTAGGTAAGTAGGCAGGTACGTAAGTTCATTTGAATAAATATAAAAAAATATCTTTATTCAAATAAACTTAATTTGAATTAATTAAATGATAACGAAGAGTGCAACTTTTATTTACATTTGAGACGACACTTGAGTGAGCCTATGAGTACTTAGGTATTCGTATTAGTAGCGTATATCAATGCTTATTTACTACAATCCTACTTACTTTTCCTAATCTTAAAGTATAAAATAAATATATGAATGCCTGTTGTTTCAGATCTCAATTCTTTAATCAAAATGTCTGACCAGGTTAGTGAAATGCTTTACGATTTTGGTAGAATAGTCATCATCATATCAGCCGCTCGACACCCACTGCTGGGTATAGGCCTCCCCCAAGGATCTCCACGACAATCGGTCCTGCGCTGCCCGCATCCAGCGGCGCACCGCGGCCTTCACTAGGGCCCGATTTAGCGTGACAATTGTAAATTATTTTGACAATTCGTTGTCCATTGCGTCAGCTAATTGGAAATACGAGTACCATACTTAGGGGCCATCCATAAATTATGTCACACAAATTTCATGGTTTTTGACCCCCTCCCCGTCCTTGTCACAGCTGGTCACATTTGTGAGACCCCGCCTCCCTGGTGTGACGTCACATATTTTACAATTTTGCATCTAAAAATAATTATTTAATTAAAAGCCAGTTCAGAAATTTGTTTTATTTCAATTTAATTCTTATCTCTCTAAAAAATTATCTCTGATATGCTTGCGTCATTTGACTGCAAACATATTCAGGCTATACTTATCTCTGAGACTTTCCTTCATCCTTGTCTTTCTTCTATCTCTTACTCTTTACCAGGATTCCAGTTAATCCGTAACGATCGTGTAAGTTCCTCACATGGAGGTGTGGCTATATATCTTCGCTCTCATATCCCTTATACTGTCCTTAGTCGCTCTCCACAGCCACCACCTTCCAATAGCGCCGAGCATCTCTTGCTTGAGGTATCCCTGTCCCATTCAAAAATTCTTTTAGGGGTTTTCTACAGCCCTTCGCTCAGAGTTGACTATTTTGAGTCATTCGAGCAACTCTTAGAAAATTTCGTTCCTCTATATTCTCAAACCATAATTATGGGTGATTTCAATACCTGTCTAATTAAAGACGATATCCGTGCCAAAAAGTTACGTTCTTTAGTGAATTCTTCTAATTTACATATTTTACCCTTGGAGGAAACCCATCACTTCCCTCATTGCATTCCCTCCCTTCTAGACCTTATGATTGTCTCTTCGCCTTCTTTAGCTGTCAAGCATGGTCAACTTTCTGCTGACGCATTCTCTTACCACGATTTGGTGTATCTGTCCTACCGCCTTCGTCCTCCGAAACAAAAACCAACAGTGCAGCTTCAGCGTAGCTTTAATAGTATTGATCAAGACCGTTTACAAGAAGATGCTGCCAACATTGACTGGTCGGCAATTTTTTCATCCGATTCCGTGGACGAGCAAGTTGAATTTTTTAACAAATCTCTTACCGAGTTATTTGATGTGCACGCCCCTGTCCGTCCGGTAAAAATTAAACATCTTCCGGCACCGTGGTTGACAGATGAGATACGGACGCTAATGGCAAAGAAGAACAGTACCAAAGCTAAATTCAAACTCGATTCTTCGGAAGCTAATGAGTCACGATACCATCGCGCTAGAAATCGGTGTAACACTGTGATTAGGGACTCCATAAGACGCCATATACATAAATCCATTGAAGGTGAAGAAGATCCTGCGAAAGTTTGGAAGTATTTGAAAACTCTTGGTGTTGGCAAACCTCAGTCAAGCAGTCCCGATAATAATATCGATTTCAACCAACTAAACAGTCATTTCACCACGACGATTCCTATTGATGGCAATTTAAAAGCCAATACCTTGCAATATCTTTCAACCTTGCCAACTCAAGATTCTACTCCTTTTATTCTTAATCAAGTTGCAGACTGTGATGTAAAGAGAACAATCTTGTCTATTAGCTCCTCTGCTGTTGGTGCTGATTCCATTAGCCGTAAAATGATCCTCCCCATCCTTGACATCCTTACTCCTATCATAACCCATATCCTTAATACTTCAATTTCAACCGGTACCTTTCCTGATTCCTGGAAGGACGCGAATGTTATTCCTCTTCCCAAAAAATCAAAACCGACCTTGTTTGCTGATTTCCGTCCAATTTCTATCCTTCCCTTCCTTTCCAAAGTCCTGGAAAAACTTATTCACAGACAGCTTACGGACCATCTCAATATAAACCATCTCCTTAATCCTCTTCAGTCTGGTTTCCGCAAAGGCCACAGCACCTCTACAGCGTTAATTAAGATAGCTGACGACATACGTCAGGGGATGGATAAACGACAACTCACACTACTGACATTATTAGATTTTAGTAATGCATTTAACTCTGTGGATTTTGACATCCTTCTTGGTGTTTTACGTTCTCTGAACATATCTCCAGCTGCAATTGATTGGTTTCAAAGTTACCTGCTAGGGCGACGGCAGCGCATCCGCATTGGAGATTCTTTCTCCGGGTGGAGCGATATCAGTGCCGGCGTTCCTCAGGGTGGCGTCTTATCTCCACTCCTTTTTTCAATCTTCATAAATTCAATCTCAGATTCTATTTCAAGTTCCTATCACCTCTATGCGGATGATTTGCAAATATACACACAGGCACCTTTATCAGAACTTTCACGTGCAGTAGCTGTTACCAACTCGGATCTTGCACTAATTAGTAGCTGGAGTAAATCCTTTGGTTTAATTGTTAATCCAGCTAAGACTCAATGCATAATTATTGGCAATCCTCACTACGTTTCGAGGATCGATTTTGATGAGCTTCCTTTAGTTACCTTTGATGGCACTACAATCCCGTACTCGAAATCTGTTAAGAATCTTGGTGTTGTATTTGACCAGCATCTGTCATGGAGGCCACAGATAGAGTCAGTGAGGAAAAAGGTATTTGCTGCATATGGGTCACTCAACCGACTTCGAAATTTCTTGCCGACCAGCACTAAAATCACTCTGGCGCAATCTCTACTGCTGTCTATTATCGACTACGCTGATGTCTGTTACACTGATCTTTCAGAGCAACTTCTTGACAAACTGGAGCGGCTACAGAATGTCTGTATCAGGTTCATTTTTAATCTTCGCAAATTTGACCATGTGTCTAACTTCCGTTCTAAATTGAACTGGCTCCCTATTCGCCGGCGCAGGGACTTACACACTCTTACGCTCCTTTACTCCATACTTTTCCTTCCAACCTCACCACCTTATCTTAAAGCCTGTTTCTCCTATCTCTCTTCTTCTTCGCAGGGTAGACTACGATCTTCTTCAAATCTTACCCTTAGTATTCCTCTACACTCCACCGGTTTCTTTTCTTATTCCTTTACTGTCCATGCTGTCCGCTTATGGAACTCTCTTCCAGAGGATATCAGGAAAGCTCAGACTCTTAGTTCCTTCCGAGATAGAGTTAGAAGTTATTTCCTTTCCTCTTATTCTGTCTGACTATTTATTTAATTCTCCTTTAGTTTATTTGTATTTACCTTTAGATATATTTACTTTCAAACGCACTATTCCTTTCTTAATAATTGCACCCCACTCCCCTTTTAGTCCTATCTTTATTTATTTATTTTTCACCCAAGGGTTGCCTGGAAGAAATTGCTGCTTAGCAATAAGGCCGCCTCTTGTATGCTTTTTCTTTGTAACTGTCCTTCTTTCTGTAATTCTTTTTATGTGTGCAATAAAGTGTATTTTATTATTTTATTATTATTATTATTAAATGATTTTGAAATGTGACGTCACGAAATTAAGGACACCTCCCACCCCCTTGTCACACATTGTCACATTTCGTCGACCCCCTCCCTCCCCCTTAACGTGTGACGTAATTTATGGATGACCCCTTATCAAACTGCACACTGACATCGCAATGTATAACGAATAGGTCCCGATCGTCAATGGGGGGGCCTGCCCACGGATCGTCTGGTACGCTTGTCGCTATTCTAGAATCTTTCCGCCCCAACGGCTTACCATTATAGCTTACCATAGCTTGGGAATTTCGGGGATAGCGGGGCTGCTGGAGACTGGGGCCGATGTTTTAAGTAGAACGGTATCTAGGTTCAATAATATACATGCATTTAGGTACCAATTGTTTTTCTTACAGAAATTCCAGGAAGTCGCCGTGACCGTGAGGAACTGGAAGACCAGGCCGGCTGACAGCGAGAACCTGGCTCTGTACTCCTTATACAAGCAGGCTACCATCGGTGACGTCAATATTGGTAACATCCGCTCTTTTAACACACCATAATTTAATTAAGTTCGTGTTAGTATAGCCATGCCAATAAAGCAATCGGGGAAAATTAGTTTTTTTAGATTGGATCCTACCTATCGTTGATTGTACTTAATCGACCTACTTATTTAGATAAGATGAGTTATTTTCAAGTACACAAGCCCAAATGCTGGGTTTTCTGAAGCGTAATCAACAAGGGTTTAAGCGGCAAGACGCAAGAATCATACTTTACAACAGCCTAGTTCGAAGCAGACTCGAGTTTGCGTCTATTGCATGGAATCCTGTGTACGCCAACTCATCTCAAAGGTTGGAAAGTATTCAGCGAGCCTTCACAAGACACCTAGCTTATATTTCACCAGGTATATACCACAGGGTTCCATACGATATGCGATTGTCATTTTTTGGCATGATATCGTTGAAAAACCGTCGTTCAATTATAGATATGTCATTCCTCTACAAAATCATCAATCAAAAAATCTCATGTCCTGACCTGCTGGGCTCCCTCAACATAACTGTCCCTCGATAATGTCCAAGAAAGCCCCTTTCACAAACCTTTACGTTGCCCGCCCACCGAACTAATCTTGGTCGTCACTATCCTCTTGCTAGAATTTGTAACACATACAATAGCCTTAATGCAAAGTCACCTGACCTGGATATTTTCCACTTTTCACAAAATAAGTTTCAATCATATTTGTTGAAACTGTTTGAATCTAGTTGAGATTGCTTGAATCCAATTTTATTGTTCCTATACAAATAAATTCTCGTTTTAGTTAATAGGTAGTCTCATAGTTCCTAGACGTAAAGTAACTTGCAATATTAATTTGTTTTAGTTTCCCATTATAGTTTCTAATAAGTTAACTATGTTTACTTTTCTAAGAATGCTGTGTATACTTGTAAGTGGCTTGCATACATGCCCTTATGTAATAAGCGATAATTAATAAAATGTTGTGTATGTTTAGCTGTAAGTATACCATATTAAATAAAATAAAAAATAAAAATAAAATACACACATCAACTTCGTCTAGGGATACCAGGTACTATTTTCATACAAACGAGGTAACTTTGAAGCCTTGGTTTTCTGCCAGGGATGTACTGTGCTGTGATCTGATGACGGCTATCCAGGGAGTGAATGGAGGAGATTCAGACCGCTATACACACCCAACTGATCTGACAAGCATTCTAAAAACGTAATGGACATGTTTAAAAAAACCGCGGAAATAGCATGAAAATGTATGGAAATCCTCAAACTGAGAACTCTAACCCATCTTTTAGAATGCTAATCAGATCATTTGGGTGTGTATAGCGATCTGAATCTAGTCCATTCAGTCCTTGGATGGTCATCGTCAGATTACAGCACGGTACATCCCTGGCAGAAAACCAAGGCTTCAAAGTTACCTCGTTTGTATGAAAATAACACCTGTATCCCTAGACAAAGTTTATGTGTATATTACTATAGTAAATATTTGGTTCTTATTTGTAGATTTTTTATAGTAACCCTGTAAGTAGGTTAGTTATATCCGTTTTAATAAAATCAAATCTAATTAATTGTCTTGCACAATAGAACGCGTTGATGTCTTCACTATTAGAGAATTTACTACTATTAAAGTTAGATTATTTATTTATTTATTTAGTGTTGGTTGTTTCGATAAATTACGAAATAAGACACGTAAGTGAAACATACTCGTTTGAGTATTACACCAGAGTTAATCTTATCATCGATTATTCGGTGTATCATCGATTTGTCATAGAAATTCCATTTAAAATGACGTGTTTCTACATCATTGCAGCCAACTCTTCCTAGACTAATTTTTTTTTAGTTTATATTGGCGAGTTTTATTGTTTTCGGTTTTTACAATTTAACGGATCGTACGTATTTGAAGCGCTCATGGCAGAACTTGCGACAGACTGATCGTACTCGATCACGTTTGTGAAGCAATGCTCGGTCCGGCCAGCTGTCGGATGGGTGACCGTTAAAGTGGCATTACAACTGAGCGCTTCCGTGCTTCGGAGGGCACGTTAAACCGTCGGTCCCGGCTGTTGTCATCTGATAACAGTCGTTAAGCCAAGTTAGAGGCCTTACAGGCGGCTTGATAAACTCTAACACCAGAGGTGGCCACTAATCCTCATTCGATAATAAGAAGAAGAACAAATAAAAAAAATAAACGCGCCTGTTACTTGCCCTTTGAGCAACATCCTTATTCCTTTGAAGGATGTGAAACGTTATTAATTTAAGTTTTTTTACAGCTGAGCCCAGTGGTGTGGTGGAGAAGGCGAAGTTCAAGGCGTGGACTGGACGCAAAGGCATCTCCCAAGACGATGCCAAGACACAGTACATAGAACTAGCCGGCCAACTTCAGGGCAAATACGCTTAGTTATAAGATTATGTTTTAATATTTATACACTTTTATAATAGGTAATGTAATCATCAATAAAATGATTTATCATAATTTGGACTTTAATCTTTTGCCGGTTATCTTGAATTTTTAAGGCCGGCCATCCTTCTTGTTATTGTAAAACCAGGTAGATATAGTTTTTGAAATACCTAGTTAAGTACCTACTTCTTCTCAAGTGCGTAGCCAGGATTGTATATGAGGGGGGGCAGACACAGAAATCCTAAATTATATTGTTTTGATAGTTGTTTTGTTGGATTTCACGAGCCAGCCTTCAAGCCTGTTAGTTTCTTAGGTCTTATAAGAAGCGTCGCAACGCAAGCTATGAAGCTCGTCAGAATTACACTTTACCAGCGAACGATCGCTCTTAAGCTCTTCTATCGCTCTTGCCCGTACCTCGCTACGCCCATGTTTTTTCTTCTTCTTTTCGTGTCGACTCGGTATTCCTTTATCATATTTGTGAGGATTTTTAAAAATGCTTAGAATAATAACACCTAGAACGATAGTTCTCTACAAAGCGCACTGTCAAAAGTGAGGCAACTAAAACAGCCAAAATGGCCCCGTTTTCAGATTGTTATTCTCCATCATTACCTAATCATACCGAATAAGTACAAAACAGTTTCAATTTTCCTTTATTAATTAGATTAGTTACAATATTATTGGGTTTTAATTACAATGTTATTATTCTAAGTAAAAATGTAAATTTTTTCAATGGCTGTTCGTGCTAAGGGCACAGTATCCTTAACACGAACAGCTATAAAAAAAAAATAACGCGCGTTAAAAAAAAATAACATTCGATAGAGTAATTTGTATGGGAAATTTGTACAGAGATATCTACCGCCGAATTGCGAAATGAAATTTTCCAGGGATAATTAATATATTGAGTACTTTTAGACGCGTTTTTTTTCTCAATATATGTTCGTGCCAAGGATACAGAACAGAGTTGATTCAAATGGCCAGTCTATTCATAACGCTAACAAGCAATAGACGATTAATCGAGTAACAATTTATTTTTATGGCAACAGGTTAAAAAAGTCGACAAACTTACATTTAATTTGGATGAAATGAACTAAGATCAAGTTTGTAACATCTAATATTATTTTATTCCCGCCCCTTATAGGTATTTTGAATAAAACTGTTGAAGAGTTAAGGGCATTTCTACAAACGGGTATTTTTTTTCTCAATTCGGTGGTTGAATTGAAATTTGGTTTTTATAAGTAGTTTAATAACAAAGATTGAAGTTTATTCCATACTAAATCTGAAAATTACGATGGCACCAGATTTTGTGAAGTAGTTTATGAGAAAAGTTAAGCACCTAATTGAGAAAGCATCGAATTGAGAAAATGAATCACCGAATTGAGTAATGGCCCAACGAATTTAGAAATATAGAAATAATGTATTAGGAATGATCAATTATACAAATACCTAAAACATTTTTGATTACTGATCGCTGGTTTAATAGTCAGATGGTTAATTTTAGGTTTAAGTGCCAATATTAATGTTTCTAAAATATAAATAATTATCAAAAGGGTTAACAAAATACTACTGAATTTGTGTAACAAAAGACGGTTTGTCATAAGTTAACAAACTTCTACTTAACTAATTCAGTTATAATATAATAATAATATCTTAAAATATACCATATTCATCTTCAGGATCAAAAGCATCTATGTTCATCTCAAAAAAGTTAGTATCAGCCAGTGTAATCAAGGTCTCTATGTTAATCTTGGCTTTCCAAAAACTGGCGTTTTCTAATAGGTCTGACAATTTGGATTTAAAATCATTTTTCTTATTGGAGATCTTTTTTCATTTTAATATTTCTAGTTTTCACAGGTTCTTGATCTCTGGCTCATTTGTCCAAAGACCTGCTTGCTTTTGCCGGTTTAATTATTCATCTACATGACAAAATTTGTGCTTTATTACTTGAACCAGTAACAGTCTGTCTTTCGTGTAATCTGCAGATTACAATTCATTGATGCCTGTATGCTGCCCATAATGATATTCGACAAACTTATGCAAACAATCTTCTAGACAGCACCTTAGTTTTCTCATAGCTAGCTTTTTATTAGATATAATTTGCATTTCAAATTACTTGATTGAATGTCCCACGAAATTCTATTTAGCTATCTGGATTTTTGAGATTTTTTGAGAGATAAATCAGGCATTTTTTTGATATGAGAAAACTAAGATGTTGTCATGAAGATTGTTTTCATAAGTCTGTAGAATGTCATCATGAGCATTTAGGCTTCTATGAATTGAAATCTGCAGATTACACGAAACACAGACAGTTTCCAGAAATATTCAAAGGTATGTTAGTTGTCAACAAAAATTCTTCAATAAAAAAAATATTCAAGTAATAAAGTACAATCTTTTTCATGCAAAATAATTAAACCAACTGGTTAGAAACACAGCAAGCAGTTCTTTGGATAAATCGACCAGAGAACCAGAGCCTGTAAAAACTGGAAATATTGAAATGAAAAAGGTCCCGAACAAGAATAGTGATTTTAAATCAGAATTGTCGGTTTTAGATCTATCAGAAAATGATAGTTTTGGAAAGCTTAGATAAACATAGAGACCTTGATTACCCGAACACTGGTTGATACTAACTTTACTGAGATGACCGTAAAATGAATTTATTTCTAAAGATGAATATGCTTGCTATACTTTACGATTTTATATTATTTACTTTTAAAAGTGAATATTGAGATAAGTTTAGGAAAGCAACAATTCTAGTGATCTCTTGTCTCTGATTGAATCGGATATTTTGTCATAAAGATTGAAGTAAATATCCTACTAATATTATAAACGTGAAAGTTTGCGGGTTTAGATGTTTGGATGTTTGTTCCTTTATTACGCAAAAACTACTGAAATTTAGCACACAGATAGAAAATAGCCTGGATTAAAACATAAAATACTTTTTATCCAGATATCTTACGGGAGCGGGAACCACGCGGGGAACAAACACGGGCGGCCGCTAGTACATAACATGCATTAATCATAGTTTTTGACAAGTGAAATCTCAATTCGATGTAATTTTTCTCAATTCGATGCCCCATTTTCCAAGGAATTGAGATCCACTGAATTGAGAAAATAACATAATTCATCAAATTAATCGTAAATGTAATAAATTAAAGCAATTTCTACAATAAATACTGGAAGATGTCGATTAAACATTCAATTAATTTAGCACAAATCTCATTAAATACTTCATAAATAAAATTTATGTCGTCCACCGATTTGAGAAATGACCGGATCCCAAAAACACCGAATGACTTTGAACCTTCGAAAATGCTCCTCAATGCAGCAGTCCTCCCGTCCACACTGCTAAGCTGCTCAGGCGCAGCTGCTAGATGGCGGGAATCAGTAATGTGCGTTCGTACTGTACGTAGTTAGTGACTTAGGTAAAGAAAACTAAATTTCACCGAATTGAGGCACACGCTTCGGACAAAATTAAAATGTGATATTGTGTTAAAACCCAAGGATTCGCATTAAATATAATTACACATATGCCTTTATTATCTATCCCTTGTTCTGTGAATACTAGAATTATAATGAACAAGTTATTATTTTAAGAGTTATGAGTTATGAAACAATAACGAACAAATTCTGGAAAGGCGACACGCCATTTTAAGCCTAATTCTGCCCGTTTTCAAACTTTAGGTTTTTTTTTGGTGCTTTATAAAACCTGACAGTCTTTTGGATATGCTCTCCATCAGGCCAAGAGTCTTATTAATACGTGTAATTTTTTCCAAGTATGTAATTAGATTTTAAAGGTACTTTTTCCGCTAGAGTAGATCAATCGGTACTTCCCGTAGAAATGCCCTTAATTTAATTCAAAAAATAAATTACAGACAATTTAGGAAGTCATGGTTGTTTTCTTTTTTAAAAACGTGGTACTACCTACATACAAAACGACATACATTTTCTCTTTGCCATACAATATCGAGTCAAGTTGCAACTTGCAACGAATCTCTGTCTATTGATAATAATCGCATTATTTTGTAATGGAGAACTATAGGTACTACCTAACTCAAAACCTACCTCTAAAAAGCAAGAAATAATATTCGTAATAATAAAACACGTCTATTGAAGTCGGGTGGGGCTGGAGTACAAATGTCTTTTTTTTAGGGTTCCGTACCTCAAAAGGAAAAAACGGAACCCTTATAGGATCACTTTTAGGGTTCCGTACCTCAAAAGGAAAAAACGGAACCCTTATAGGATCACTTTGTTGTCCGTCTGTCTGTCTGTCCGTCCGTCTGTCTGTCAAGACCCTTTATCTCGGAAACGCGTGGAGGTATCGAGTTGAAATTTAAACCATATACTAAGGTCTACGGGCCCTTGAAGCTGTAAAAAAATCAAACTTCTAAGTTAACGTAAAAAAAAGATACTGCCGTTTAGGGCGCAAAAAACGCATTTTCGATACTCTCAAAGGAATCAAAATTCATAGGGTACTTCCCGTTGACCTAGGACTATGAAATTTGGCAGGTAATAGCGTCTTATACTACACTTACAGGAAAAAATCTGAAAACTGTATATTTGTAATTAAATCATAAAAAATATGGTCATTAAAATACGTAATTATTAATCATCTTGGTGAAACAACGGTATGCGCGGTCATAGTTTAACTTCTAATTACTTTTGTGATAATCGCGCCACTAATTCTTTTTAAAATATCAATATTTATTATTATTAATTATTTAGATCCTTTCAAATATTGTTATAGTTAATTACTTTTAAAAATAAAATTAAAAAGTAATAAATTTGGCTCTAAATATTTTCGCAACATGGCGGTATGTCACGCTGCATGACAGGGGGTCAAAGAGTAAAACAATCAACGGAGTGCATTCCAGCAGACCAATAGCTATCACTACAGAGTAAGTATATAACAATCAGCGCGTTTTTCACACCGATATGACGTGACTCGAACGGGATGGAAACAGACTTTCGGAGCAAGGGTCTTGTTGGAATACACCCATTTTCTCTAATAACATTGCGATAGATAACACCATTTCACAGAACATTATACAGTGTACTATTGATATACAGCGCCATCTGTTGACAATTAGCAGTACTTGTATTTTATACAGTGCGGTGGGTTTGTAATTATTTTATTTTTTCTCAAACATGCTTGGAAATTCGAACATTATTTTGACAAACTTCTTCGTGCTAAATCGGAGTTTACGGACAGACCTAAACCGCGACGTCAATATTTGTATGAGAATCCATTACTAACGTGTAATAATGGATTTTCATACAAAAATTGCCGGCGTCTGTATGTTTCTATTAAAACTCATCACACACGTGTAATTTAGATATGGAGCGAACTTTTCAATGAAACACAAATACTTATAGGTATCAAATGTCGCCTTGATGAGCGAGCACATTCCAAAAAAAAATTTTTTTAATATTTGGTATACTGGTATCACGTGAAAGGCCTTGATGAGCACATTCCAAAAAACTGAAAAAAAAACGAAAAAAAAAAATGTTTTGGTGCAATATGGGTATCAAATGAAAGGCCTTGATGAGCGCATTCCAAAAAGATGAAAAAAAATTTAAAGACGAAAAAAAAAATTTTTTTTCAATATGGGTATCAAATGAAAGGCCTTGATGAGCATATTCCAAAAAACTGAAAAAAAAAAAAACGAAAGAAAATTTTTTTTTGCAGTATGGGTATCAAATGAAAGGCCTTGATGAGCACTTTCCAAAAAACTGAAAAAAAATTTAAAAACTGGAAATAAATGAAAAAACAAAAAAAAATTTTTTTTTCAATATGGGTATCAAATGAAAGGCCTTTATGTGCACATTACAAAAAGATAAAAAAAAAATCTTTCCATTTTCTTTTTTCAATTACTGTAATTTAAAATAAAAATTAAAAGCTTAAAACTTTTAAAACTAAAAAGTTAAAAGTTTATAAGCTACTTGGTTTGAATTTCCGCGCATTATTTGAGAAAAGTATACTACTACTACTATACAAGCCTTGGCCGCAACTAGGCATTGATGGACTCACGTATGTTCTTCAATGCCTGTCTTGAGTACCGCTGCAGTAATGTACTATTCCATTTCAAACCTTCGCCCGTGGTCAATTCTTTGTCGTAATCCCTGGAAGGGACCACGGATGTTATTTTCTACGTGGCGACAAAGGATTTCAATCTATATATAGCAGTCAATTCTAAATGTTTTTGCGCGAATCACTTAAAAACTGCTGAACGGATTTTGATGGTATTTTTTTACAGTTTGGTAGCTTAGAGTCCAACTTATAATCTAAGCAATTTTTCACATAATTCCGGTAGGTAGAACCTGGGATGAAGCTTGAACTCTCCGTAGTACAGTTTTCATATAAAAAAAACTAATAACTACCAACCACTTTTTTCAAAATATTTCCTTTGAACCGACACAACTTTTCTATAGCTTTATTTTATGTACAGATGTAGGTCTGTACGGAACCCTCGGTGGGCGAGCCCGACTCGCACTTGTCCGTTTTTTTATTCTAAAAGCCCCACCCGACTTCAATAGACGTGTTTTATTATTACGAATATTATTTCTTGCTTTTTAGAGGTAGGTTTTTTGAAGTCGGTTTTTTGTTTTTTTAAACAATTTTTTATTTTTTTATTTTTAGTGTAGGTACCTTTTGTATTAGGTAGTGTAGGTATATTATTTAGGTAGAAATTAAAATCGGCTCAGCCAAACGTGAGTTAATCGCGGAGAAACATACATACATGCGGGTCAAACTGAGAACCTCCTTTTTTAAGTCGGTTAAAGAACTACACTTAAGATATCCCTTTTCCAACAAAAACATAATTATCTTATTCAGTTCATAAACAAAGAAGTTATACGACTGATCATCGAGGTAGTTCACACAAAATCATACTATTTTCGTGCTTTTTTTCAAGATTACTTGAAAAGTACTGAACCGATTTCAAAATTTAAAAAAATGGGACCAACTTGGAAGTTTACCTAATGTAATAACGTTTGAATCATTTCAATCGGTCCAGCCGTCTCCGAGTAATCGGTGTACATACAAAAAAAAAAAAAAAAAAAAAAAAAAAAAACGGGTCGAATTGAGTACCTCCCTCCTTTTGAAGTCGGTAAAAATAAATAACGTTTGTGATTTTTATGCTTTAAGTAGGTAACCTAACTAAAGGCTTTGGCGGACGGTTCCTATAATTAGGGTTCCGTAGCCTAATGGCAAAAAACGGAACACTTATAGATTTGTCACGTTTGTCTGTCTGTCCGTCAGTATGTCACAGCCACTTTATTCTGAACCTATTAGGATTACACAGTTGAACCTTGGTAGGTTGATGTATTCTATAAACCGCTTTACGATTTTTACAAAAGGATTAATTAAGGTGGGCTCCCCTCCCTCTCTACATACATGGAACTGAAACTGAAAAAATATTTTCTCACCAAACTTATACATGGAAGGTACTGTCTTTAAAAATGACATTGAGGTTGTAAAAACATTTTTTTCTCAAAATCAACCGTTTGAATCAAACTTCCAAGCGGAAAAATGTGCGTCCCCGTTCTAACTTTTAAAATAAGAGAGTGAAAACTCTTATAAATATAATATGAACGGTTAATTTTAAGTATAACTAAAAATGAAATGGGGATTTCAGACCACGTAAATGAACAACTTTTAGTATGGGGCCAACCTCGAAATCGCAAAAAAAAAATCAGCTGTTCCATAGAAAAGTACAACATCGACTCGACTATAATGTATGGAACAGCTGAATTTTTTTTCACGATTCCGAGGTTGGCCCCATAGTAAAAGTTATTCATTTACGTGGACTGAAAACCCCTTTTCATTTTTAGATATAAGAATTTACCGTGTATATGCAACGAAAATTGGTTTGAACGAGATATAGTTAGCAGTTTTAGAGATATGACATATTTTCCAAAACCGCAAATACTTATAACTTTGTTATTTAAACAAACACAATGAAAAACAAAGTTATTTTTGCAGATGAAAAACGATCAAGAGCGAGTCGGACTCGCTCACCGAGGGTTTTCGTACCATCATAATAAATACACTATAAATACATTATTTCAGATAATATTTGAAATAAATATTTCAGTTTTAGGTCAGCGCCATCTCTTGACCGATAGTGAAACTAATGTACTTTTTCTTAGGTCAGCGCCATCTCTTGACCGATATTGGAACTAATTAGGTCAGCGCCATCTGTTGACCGGTAGTGGACCTAAGGATTTTTTTTATTGATTATTTGTTAAAAGTGTGCTATATTGAGACATCGTTAAAGTAATCTTTACCTAAACTACTATCACATAGAATTAATTCAGATTTTTCTCTTTTCATCATAAGTCGAAAACAGGGGGCTTACCATCAGCAAATAAGAAATCGTTTAGTTCAAAAGCAGGCCTTAAACGGGACTGCTTAAGGCCTGCTTTCATACTAACCGTTGAGGTCATAGTTGTACTATTATGTATTCTGTGGTCATAGTACGAAAAAGTAAGGCAGTTCAATTTAAGCCCTGCTATAAGAGCTCATAGTAAGACCCCAGTGCGGCCTAAAAAAATATGTTTAAAAATGTAAAACAGCGCTCTTTCATAAATGATACCCCACAATGCCCCACATGCCCTAGTAACCCCACTTCAGATTTTTAAGACCCCTTTTCAGTCCCTGTTGTAAAAAAAATACTTTTTATTTCTTTCTTATTTGAAAAATAGACGACTTACCTCAGTGTCTCAAGACGAAAGTCTATGAACAGTGTGTGTTGCCAGTGATGACTTATGGCAGTGAAACGTGGTCGCTAACTATGGGTCTCATAAGGAGGCTCAAGGTCAGCCAGCGTGCAATGGAGAGAGCCATGCTCGGCGTTACCCTGCGTGATCGAATCAGAAACGAGGAGATCCGCAGGAGAACTAAAGTAATCGACATCGCTCGAAGGATTGCTCAGCTGAAGTGGCAATGGGCAGGACACATAGCGAGAAGAACTGATGGCCGTTGGGGCGGAAAGGTTCTGGAATGGCGACCGCGCACCGGACGACGCTCCGTGGGTAGGCCCCCGACAAGGTGGACCGACGATCTGGTGAAGGTCGCGGGAAGCCACTGGATGCGGACAGCGCAGGACCGATCGTCGTGGAGATACTTAGGGGAGGCCTATACCCAGCAGTGGGTGTCGTGCGGCTGATATGATGATGATGATGAGTCGAGCAAACCGCGGCAAACGTCATCTTTAATTATTCCAAGTTGATGCCTTTAGTACTTAGTTCTCGAGATAATCCAGCTGCGATGCGACAGACAGACAGACGGACTGAGTTACGCCCGGCCACAGCCAGCTCTTTCATAAATGATACCCCACATGCCCTAGTAACCCCACTTCAGATTTTTAAGACCCCTTTTCAGTCCCTGTTGTAAAAAAAAATATTTTTTATTTCTTTCTTATTTGAAAAATAGTCGAGCAAACCACGGCAAACGTCATCTTAAATTATTCCAAGTTGATGCCTTTAGTACTTAGTTCTCGAGATAATCCAGCTGCGATGCGACAGACAGACAGACGGACTGAGTTACGCTCGGCCACAGCCAGGCCAGGCGCCGAGAGGCAGGCGGCGCGGCAAGCGAATTCACTAACCACTGCGCGGTCGTGACGACGAGCTGAGAGGCCGCCATCGAGATAGCGCGCAGTGATTACCGAATTCGCTTGCCGCGCCGCCTGTCTCGGCGCCTGCCGCTTTGGCTGTGGCCGGGTCGTAAGGGTTCCTTTTTACCATTTTAGTACGGAACCCTAAAAATGGTAGTGGTATTTAATGTAACTAACTAATGGTCAGTGTGACCAGATTAAATTTTACGAAAATACCGAAGCACCTCAAAAAAAATACTGAAATATACCAACTTGCATATGCAAAATATACCGATAAAAATACTGATGCTCAAAACAGATTTTATATTAATTTATAATCACATAAATGTAAGAAATTGTATATTAACATTCGATTCGAAGGCAAAACTAGACATCATTTCCGGATGGACGCGTAAAATAAAACCAAAGAAAAAAAACACGCTCTACTTAAAAGACGACAAAAAGGTACTATTTTGGGGAAATTCTCGAATAATGGAAAAAAAACCTCAAAGATTAAGTGAAGTGCAGAACAAAAAATAATTTTGTTTTAACGTAGACGATGTTTTGATACTATTTCTAATTCTACTACGGTGACTGCCTGTCATGTCCTATCTGTAAGTTACTGATCTTTGCTTCTGAATGAAATATAGACTAAATCCGGGAAATTGAATGTTCGCGGGGATGGAACACCGTAGTTACCATAACTTTATAACCAAAATATACCGAAAATACTAACTTCCGCCAATATACCTATAAAAATACTGATGCTCGGAAAAGTCAATAAAATATGCCGAAAAAGTATTAAAATACTGAATCTGGTCACACTGCTAATGGTATGGTTAAGGTAACTAACTATGGACATAGTAGAACTATGCTATGGAATCTTACTGCGCGTGGCCGGTTTTTTTACAAGGTTTTATAGGTAACACACTACGAGTAAATAGTCATGTAATTTACGGAAGGTAGCAGTTTTTCTACTTATTGGCGAATATTCGATTGGAATCCACACATCACCATTTTTTTGGATCATCATCACTGACAATTTTTTCCAAAAACAAAACGTGCTAAAAAAAGTTCACTTGACTTGACATTGATTGACATTCTGACATTGACAACAGACGTCATTTCATTAATCAGCTGTGATGATTGAGGGAGACGTGACGAGTGTTTTTAATTGATTTTATTAAATTAATTATACCTATCTTGATTCTTTAAAACAGACCAGACTTGTGAGTCACTGGCGATAATAACTGCTTGTCGGCCACTTCTTCACGCGAGGTTAGTTCCTAACGGGTTTCAGTGCCGGCTAGCCGCGTTTCCTACCTTGTAAGTTTTTGTGGGGTGATATGTGTCTTTCGTTCATATAACTCTTCATTTTCGTTTAATCATTATTTAATATTTTAAAATTACAGTTCTCCACATTTGTCTAATAGAAATCAACAATATTATTGGCCTGTTGTATTTTTTTTTGTGATAAGAAATTCTGATGCCGCTTTTTCAATTTATTCTCAATGCTGTTAGGTATTATAAACCGTGTGACGTATTTCGTTTGTATTTTAGGTGCTTCACTTCACATCCACAAATCACACCATGTCTCTCCAGGAGGTAAGATTTACTATAGAAAACTTCATAATTTACAAGAAAAGTATTGTTTCAATTGCAATTGAAAAAGTTATAAACAATTTTCATAAAGTGTAAGGTAAAAATATGATCTTATCTATTGCTTTATTTTTAAACATATTACTTATCTACTTACTTAACATGGTTAAAGAGTATTAGAGAAAGTTGTTCAGTACTATTACTTACAAGTGTTTCTTTATAAAGCCAACTATTTTAATAGAGCCACATTCCTTTAAGTAAAATCTGCCTTTCATATAACCTTGCCGTTAGCTTGATATTGCGGAACCAGGATAATGTTATCATAACTGTTGCACGGTAATATAACAAGGCAATTTTCCAAAAGAGATGCTTTGTTTCTGGTTTTATTTCTGGTTGAAGACAAATACTTTTATACAAATATCCTGTCATTAATGATGTCAATAATTATAATATTGTACAGAAAGGCTGATCGGTTGTCAATACCTTATAAGGAGACTGTGTTCAGCTCAAAAGCAAAAAAGCAGCAAAAGTAGCATTATAATAATTATAATTGATATCCTTTTTGCTCCAATATTTTCCACTCATATATTATCAAAACACAGTATAATTTAAAAATTCAAAGAAATAAATAAAAGAACTTTTATTTTCTTCAGTGTAAGTAGAGTTAAAATATGTTAAATTAATTTGAACAAAAGTGCATAACAAGTAGGTAGTCTGCTAGTTAAATTAATACTATTGTTATACTTTTGACATTGAAATGTGAGTTCACTTTACAAGTCACCAGAACCAGTTAATTTAGGTACCTACATACTTATACGACTTTTGACCCTAATGTACTTTGAAAACGTTATAGAATATTAAATAACTTGACAGTTTCGGTAGAATATTTAAATTACGTATGTACCTACCTACATTACAATATCTGTAACTGACTAGTATTATAATTTAAAATAACACAGATTATTACTGAATAGACACCACATAATTTATATGGGATCTATTCAGTATTACTGATGATTCTGGATGCTGTTGATGCACATTAAATAAATGAAAATAGCTATAAGAGGGCCTACTAGGATAAAAACGCGACAATTATACGATATTCGACGTTCGATTTTACATAATTTTTAAACTGGATCTTTTTTCTGAGCTAATCGTAACTGTATCGCGCGTCGAAACTGCACCTTGTAGTTTTTACAGTCAAAACGTCGGCGCTTTGACTGTAAAAACGACAAGGTGCAGTTAAATCAGATGCTAGATCGGGGTATGTCATCGGTTACATATCCTGATCTAGCATCCGATTTAGGAACAAATTTTGGGTTGCCACCCATACTTGACAATAAAATATGGTATAATAAGTTCGATTTTAAAAATGAATTTACACTATAATGGAAAAGTAAACATTGTTTTAGATTAGAGATTGAGAATCGAGAGTAAAAAATCATAAACAATGTTGACCTTTCCGTTATTTGTGTAAATTCACATTTGAAATTGAACTTATTATGGGTGGTAACTTTAAATTGGATCCCTAAATCGGACACTAGAATCGCGGTATAAGAATATTGGCTGAAGACTTGTTCTTTACGTTTCAGCAATTCGACACCGCCGCCGCCAACGTGAAGAAGCTAAAGACGATGCCCAGTGACAACGACCTCCTGGAGCTGTACGCGCTCTTCAAACAGGCCACCGTGGGCGACGCCGACCCAGCCAGTGAGTACACTCCTTTGTACACTAAC
Organism: Agriphila geniculea; assembly: GCA_943789525.1. NCBI lineage: Eukaryota > Metazoa > Arthropoda > Insecta > Lepidoptera > Crambidae > Agriphila > Agriphila geniculea. Next base: position 3,641,390 of record OX038876.1, read on the forward strand.
ACCTTTTCAACCCATTAACGCCCGGAAAATGGGACACAATTAGATATGGGCAAAACACCCGGATTATCCCGACCACTGGGTTTAAACCCAATAAAAGCCCCACATTGTATGCTACAGAAACTTTTTACAGCTTTTTTATTTCTATTGATATATCAAATGTGACGTTGCTATGGAAACAATTTCTTGTTAGAGAATATTCAAAGGACGAAATATCTCTTATTTCTAAAGATTTTATTTAGATCAACAAAATGGCTTAAATTATTTGACATATAAATAATCTAAGCAAAATGGCTGGGTTATAAAACCAGCAGTCGGGTCAAAATCAGGTACTTTGCCCATCTCTGGTCACAATAGATTTTCTATTGTGGTCTGAACGCCGGCGTCCGTGCGGCATTGATGAATTAAGTGATGATAAAGAGGAAAGTGTAAGTGCACTACACCTGGAATCCTAACCACTGAGGATTTGGCTATCTTACTTCTAACTGCTGGAACACAACATTTTTTAAATTGTTTGGCTACAGACTTAGGTAAGATGGTGGTAGTTAGCCAGGCGGACTTAAAATAAGCCCTACCACCAACCAAACCGAGTACAAATTGTACCTCCCTCTTGGGAATCGAACCCGGAACCCTTGCGTCTTACAGGTGTATACACAAACCACTAGACCAGTTTTATTTATTCTTACGCCACTGCCAAGATAGAGGACAGACCGTCTTTATGGTTGGGTAAAAAGGATATGAGCACCACGTGGGCCCAATTCGGATTGATAGGTCTCAATGATTGCAAATCTGCCAGACCCTAACATATTTTCCGAAACAGGGAAGAGCTTGAATAAATTTTCGATCACTCATCGATCAGACTACCTGTTCCTAGCGATGGCGTCGACACATCGAGCTCCTCAGGGGCACAAAAGCCTGCTATTGTTAAGGTCATAATCGTGTTTCAATGGTGTTTCGGTTTTGGGTTTAAGAAACAAAAACTGTGTCAAAAAGCATTACAATTCAAACACGATTGAAACACAATTATATAACTTTATCAATAGCAGACTTAGGCCCCAGGTGTGCACTGTATGCACTTTGCAGAAAAATTCATGTGCACGCGTATCGCCCGTGCACGAACTAAACGTACTATGCGCGCCAAATAAGAATAGTATCGACAACTTCACGGCACTGGACAATTTTGTTATTGCTTGGTAGAATTGATAATTTCATAATGTACAGGTGTGCATAAAAAGAAACAAAATATATAAAAATATGATATTTATTTTTGCTGGCATCGATCGGCATGGCAAACGATCATTGGATTTTTTGTTGGCAGTACAAAATTGACCAGTGACGTGAAGTTGTCGATACTATTCTTATTTGGCACGCATAGTACACTTTAGTGACGGCGCGGGGCGTGCAAGCGATTTTAACCTTAGGAGTGGTAAAGCGAAAGTGTTGTCGATAGTACTAGCGTAATACACAACCTTTTTGAGTCTTCAGCTTCGTGCTTTATCCTGCCCACACGTTGTATAATTTGTTTATTTCTCTTTATCACTGTAATACAATATTTTAATTTAAGACTGTTGGTTTATCTCTGTTAAAGATCATTCAAAAGACGCATAATTTAAAACTGAATTTCATTGTTTGTTACCTAGTAAGCGCTCAAAACAATAGACTTGACAGCAAAGAAGTAGGGGACATGTCAACATGTGTTCGAAGTAGAAGACATCAGACATGTCATCATGTCATCGTTACCTATTCCCACTTACATGAAAAAAAAATTGACGAAAAGTTAACAATTATTCTTTAAATGTCGCCAATATTTGCCGATAAAAATACATTTAAATATTACTGATGACCTCGTGGTCTTGTGGCTTGCATGCACACCGGTTTTCGTGGTGTCGCTATTTCTGAGGCCCCGGGTTCGATTACTAGCCGGGTGGATATACATAGTGAAATCGAAGTCATTGGAAATATTGTAAACCCCTTCGTAGCAAAACGCAAAATATACATACGCGAAATATACAATACGCAAAATGTACAATACTCTAAACGTTTTGAGACATTTTGAGACATACGTACATTTTGACATACGTACATACTCAAAATGTACGTATGTCTCAAAATGTCTCAAAACGTTTTCCGTATTGTACATTTTGCAACAGGTGTACATTTTGCGTATTGTACATTATGCGACGAAGGGTTTTAAACTAAAAATCTAAATGTTTGTTACATTTACTTACAAATATTTCTTAAAGCAAAGTTATCAAAATTCAAGGTGAAATAAACATTAAAAAAATCACAAGAAGTCGTAAGTAAAAGATTACTGATGCAAAAAAACATGAAGTAACGTTTTAAGGTTCCGTACCCAAAAGGTAAAAACGAGACCCTATTATTAAGACTCCTCTGTCCGTCTGTCTGTCACCAGGCTCACTAGGCTGTATCTCATGAACCTGGATAGCTAGACAATTGAAATTTTCACAGATGATGTATTTCTGTTACCACTATAACAACAAATACTAAAAACATAATATGGTATATACAAAAAAAAAACCGGCCAAGTGCGTGTCGGGCCACGCGCAGTAGGGTTCCGTAGTTACACTATACCATACCATATTTTAATGAAAAAATAACTTTGTTTTTCACAGTGTTTGTATGAACGACAAAGTTATACTTGCGGTTTTAGAAAATGTACTATATTTCTAAAACTTTTTACTGTATCTGGTTCAAACCAATTTTCGTTGAAAGTGTTTACTAAGATCTATAGCATATATATTTTTTAGATTTTTCACTTTCTTACTTTAAAAGTTAAAGGGGGGGGGGGGGGGGACACACATTTTACCACTTTGGCAGTATATATCTTTCAAACGGTTGATTTTGTGAAAAAATTGTCTTCGAAACCTCAATGTCATTTTTAGAGACCTATCTATAGACACCCCGCAAGTATTGGTTTGATGAAAAAAAATCTTTTCTGTTTCAGTTCCATGTATGGGGAGCCCCCCTTGATCTTTTATTTTTTTATTTTTGTGAGGAAATCGTAAAGCGGTTCACAGAATACATCTACCTACCAAGTTTGAACTATGTAGTCCTAATACTTTCGGAATAAAGTGGCTGTGACATACGGACGGACAGACAGACAGACAGACAGACAGACAGACATGACGAATCTATAAGGGTTCCGTTTTTTGCCATTTTGGCTACGGAACCCTAAAAACGTGGTTATTTTGCCGTTTTTTGGTACGGCAAAATGATCCCTTCGTGCGCGAGTCCGATTCGCACTTGGCCGATTTTTTTATAGTTTTACTATTCATTTCATGTTTAATTCATGTCATGTTTACCTACTATTATACAAGGCTATTTTTAGTTTAGTACTCCATCGAAATGTATGAAACAGCTGATTTTTTTTTCGCGATTTCAAGATTGCTCCCATAATGAAAGTTGTTCAGTTTTATGGGTCTGATCAACCCCACGAGAGGTTTTGTATAAACTAAAAATAACCTTGTTTATTCTGTGGCATCAGTAATGTTGTGATCACTTTGATTTAAGATTTTTTGTCCTAAAGTTATCAATATCGCGGTTTAAAAGATTGCCTTCGATTTCGCCCTCAATATAAAGGTTACTTTTCTCTAGGTGTTTGTGATAGGTATTATAGTAGGTAACTTCGTTGTCTTAGATGTCCGTAAGTCAGATAATCATAACACAAGTTACCTTTGTGATGTTGTGTAATATTTTTGATTTATTTATGATGTTTTTGGGTATACCTACTTTTTCTTAAAAAAAATTATTTTAACTAACGCAAAATGTTCGTAACTTGCGTCATCTGTACCACTAATTAAAATAACATAGTTGACAATAGTCACCTACCGTGTTATGGAAACCTTGACACCGAGGTCTGACGTGGTCTGACGCGGTTTATGTAGGAACAGGTTAAACACGTCATTACGCGTCGAACATGGAAAGTTAACGAGTCGAGCAAAGCTGTAATCTTGATAACTGCTGGATCGAGAATGGATTTCACTGTTCCAATGGATAATCCATTTATGGCCGAATACTCAAACGCTAATTAACTTTGAGGGGCTCTCAAACATCGTTCTGTCGCATTAAACGTCAAAGATATGACAAAGACAGGATGCTGTTTGAGAGCCCCTCAAAGTTAGGTAGCGTTTGAGTATTCGGCCATTAGGCATTTAGTGCCCACCCCAGAAAATAACTGGATATACAGGGTCATTTAATATTCACCATCCAAATTTTGAGGATGTGTTCAGTCCATAAAACTGAACAACTTTCTCTAAGGAACACATGGCCATATATGTAAAAAAATCGATTATCCATAACAAATCAAAGAGATCACGTGATCAATTTAGTATGGGATGTACAAAATTTTGTGGCGAAATTCGACACATGTTTCTTAGAGAAAGTTCATGTTTCATGAAACGGACACATCTTGATGGTAAGTTCAGAATGACCCGATATTTTTCTATTGCCCCTTAAAACTCCTAACCTCCCCTCCCTAGGAGGCTTTGCCCCGGAACTGGGGGCCCATGGGAAAAAAACTCTAGATACGCCCATGCTTTTAGGTTCGCAGTCTCGCTAGAAAGGGTTATCTATTTACAAAAATAAAATAATACAAGTTTTTTTATAAGAAAAATAATGATGAACATAAAGTTTGCGTTATGTTATGATAACTATTATTAAATTTAATTGAGCGTAATTAGGACAGTATAGTGCTTTTATGAAGTCATTGTTAGCAAGCAATGCCGTCGAGAATCATGGTGGAAACTCGCCTTGATTCTGCATAATAAGTCAATATACATGAGTCATTACTACATTCAGTATTATTTTAATTCCATGAAAATGCGCAAGATAGCATGCTCGAAACAATCCATTAATTAGTAAACCGTTCGCAATTATCAAGAAACAAAACTTGATTATGATAAAAAAGTGATTATTGTTGAGCAAAGTTTCATTCGATAAGATTTAATATCACTCTACTTAACTTTGATCGATTGTTTCAGAATAACAGGAACCAACTTAAATCTATAACTTATTAATAAGAAATGCCTAAGTCAATTCGATGAAACACGTTTTTTATTAAAATAACTGTCAAACTAAGTACATACTTTTTTAGCATGTTGAAAAAAGGAAAATAATCTGGCCTATGGCCTTAGTTAGAGCATTCAGTTTATATGGCCTTACCGGCCTGAGGCGTCCCCCCGCCTAGCTAGTCCAATCTTTTTTTACTGGGGAAAATGCTATTTTTAAATTATAGTATTTCCCCGCGGCCCATCTTATTCAATCTGTCAGGATGCGAGAGTTGTAACCTATAAGAATTTTCTGAAAAAATGTCATTTCCTATTGTAACGATCATCGCTTACCTAATTTAGTTTTTATCCGTCTTTTTCCCTTCGATATGATTCATAAGTAAAATTATGCCGGCTACAGACATCAAATTAGGTTCTAATCAGAGATAATGGATTGTATTGAACATGTTAGAAAAATATCAAAAAACCAACAAAATAATCTTGATCAGGTTTGTGGGTAGGGAGTTGGCTTATCTTTTGATAAAAGTGTAACGGAAAATTTCAGCACAAAATCTGATGTAAGTATTATTGATAATGATAATTCATCAATGGGTATTAACTTTTCAGTGAAGATTTAGTCAGTTTATGAGACAATAAATCTTAGAAACTTTGAATTCTTTGCTTCAAGATCGTTTTGGTTCTTGTAAATTGAATGCCTCATTTGAACACGCAACTGTTCGCAACCAACTTGCACACTTTACGCTTAGCTGATCATAAACACGGCGATACTAATTGAATGCACTGATTACATAATAACAGACTTATGAGCGTTATATTACAACTCAAAATCGGTTAAACCAAATTCAGAGAATCATTAGACGCAGACAAACCACTATTGGTGGCTAGACGCTTCTTGTTTTTGTTGTGAAATAACTTGACTAGTATTTTACCAAATAGGTACTGTTTTTTCACTCAGCTAATAATATTTTGTATGAAAAAGTTAACGAACTTTTCATGTTTATATAAGTAAATTATGTTTCTATCTTACCTTCGATTTTTACATGATGAGTTTTTGTGGCAAAGAACAATTTGTATGCGTTCTAGCAAGATGAGATGATTTATACAACTTATCGCGATTCGCGCGAGTTCATTGTCCTCTATCCAGTTTTGCGGAAATCTAGAGGTCCATCAAGGTTATGTATTGAAGAAACCTACCAACTAGCGACATCTAGCGAACCTACAAGCAATGGGTCATAACACCGCTCGCTACGAGATGGCGCTGTAATGTTTGCGCCATCCATAGATTTAATACCTACTTTACGCCTTGGTTTAACGTTCAAGTATGTAACTGATGATTATGATTAGTGATGATACTTAAACAGGTGACAGTGTTGCTTAAACTAAATAACTTTCTCCAAAGAACATAGGTTGAAAAATATTTTATTTTTCGCCTTTCCATAATTCGGTCAGCTACACCAATACATTTTGTTTGAATATTTTTTTTTCGTTTTTCGACCTATGTTCCTTGGAGAAAATTAGAGTTCATTTGTTCAGTTTAAGCAACACTATTACATGTTTAAGTATCATCAGATCATTTGGTACCTACCACCTTATGTTTTCATGTAATAGTTGTGTTAGTTTTGTCTCAAATTTATATGTTTTGTTACAGACAAACCCGGTTTATTGGACTTCAAAGGCAAGGCCAAGTTCGAGGCGTGGAGCAACAAGAAAGGCGTGTCCAAAGAAGACGCACAGAAGGCCTACGTTGCCAAGGTGGAAAGCCTCATCGCTTCCATTGGTCTACAATAAGAAAAAAAATACTCGTCGGACCAAGAACTGAAAACTATTAATGTGGCGTTGGATTACATGCGATAATAGCACTGTTTGCCGAAGATCAGAGAGCCTACTTTAGATTCCTATCTTAAGATCTACCTAATATTTAATCTCTTTGTTTACTATTTTATAGATTCAAGGTAGAAATGTGTTTTTTGCTTTGGGTAAATTAGGACTCTTGTCGTAGAAAGAATAACATGAATAGAGCTCGATTTCTAGCTTTTTAAAGTAAACTAGTGTCATTGCAAATGGTGTGCTGTGAATGCTTCTCTCAAAATTGGTTTTTGGTCTGACGACACTATTTATAAGCAACATGACATCACACACGGCCAACTTCATGCAGTCGACGTCAAACGCCATCTATTGACAAAACTAAGAACTAACGGTCGGTTGCAATAAAGTTGGGTTTTTTTAATGAGAGGACCGCGTTAAAAGTGTCTTTATTTATACAATTTTTTAAATAATATTCGTTTTGGAATATTAATAAGTCTACCAACCGTCCATCTCATTAAAAATCTAGAATTTAATGGTGTAAGAAAGCACAATAAGTTATTATTAGTGAAAATTAAGAACATCACGTTGATAAATTAAGAAAAATCTTTTTTTATAATTATGTATACATATTTGTCAATCAGTTTTGGTGCTTAGAAATTTTTCAAGCTTCCATCTTGTTTTGTTACATATTTTATTTAAGTATATTATTAAAAAAAAAAAATCATTTATCACATAACTGGTGGTTTGTCTTATTCATTTCATAGCAATTTTTTTACCATTTTACTGAGCAAATATTTTCAGATTAATGTACAAATTGCATTGAATGCAATTTTACGAATTTCATGGATAGATAGTACAGTACGAGGCATATAATCTTGAAATTTTTTCGACGGAGTGGGGATAAGTTCGCGCATGTGCTCGTGAGCGACCAATAGCGCGCGCTCCTCTCCCGCCGCCCGCGCCCGTCACCGCTACGCATGCCCAAAATACGCGTTCCGCGCAATCCCCACCCGATTTCAAGATATATGCCTCGTACTGTAGATATAGGTAGTCGGAAAAGTTCGCGGCCTTTTTGTATTAAAAATAAAGATACCATAGCGAGGAATATCTTTATCATGATGAATATTACAAGACCTGAATCTACTGAACCATTTTTTTGCAGTATTATTCGACAAAGCACCTTCTCCAATTAAATTTTTTTTTAGCACAACCAGCATATTTTTTCCGAGGGTCTGAATCTTTGTCGAAAAAAAATGCAAAACGTAGGTTACTGCGTGTATAAGTATCTAATTAAAATTATTAAAATACTAGCGGCCGCCCGCGGTTTCACCCGCGTGGTTCCCGTTCCCGTGAGAATATCGGGATAAAAAGTATTCTTTGTTTTAATCTGGGCTATCTACTATCTGTGTGCCAAATTTCAACTAAATCCGTTTACTAGTTTTTGCGTGATTGAGGAACAAACATCCAAATCCACAAACTTTCACATATTAGTAGGATGAAATAGCAAGACAATTTATTATAAATTTATTTTAATTTTTTCGCTATTACCAGAAAGTCAGCTGTCAAACAAATGCTTCAAAAAGGCCGCGAACTTTTCCGACTAAGTAGGTAGGTGTATCGTCTTGAAGCACGATAGACCCCCTTCATTTTCTCCTTTCCTCACGCCACCGTCGTCAATTTTTTGAAAGTTTTCGAAAGATTATCGATAAATTATCGCTAACAAATGTACTAACGTTACTGGCATGCGCATGACGACTATTGACGACAGTGGCGTGGTGCGGCAAGTAGAAAACGAAGGGGGTCTATCGCGCTTCAGGTGCCGAGTTAACTCGACCGGGATGTACCTATTTATTTGCTTTTGCTATTTTTGCTATATAGGAGTGACAGGCGCTGCCTTTCATGTGGAATGCCTAATATACTAAGAGCTGGCCCCGGAAATAGGTGGACAATTTACAGAGTGTCGAAATCCCTCTAGTTAGTTTGCCATACTGCCATGCCATACCAACAAGAGTGATGTCGTCGCTCTGTAAATTGTCGACCTATTTCCGGGGCTAGCTCTTAGTCAAGAAGGTCAAAAGTTATGTTATTATCAACTTCTTGAATTAAAAACATTTGAATACCTACTAAAGTCACATCCAGATTGCGGGCTGGCCGGCGTTGCTCTACCCAAGCATCCAGTTTATGACGAAACCACTGGAGGCACTGGAGTAAAGTATTATATACACATCAACTTTGTCTAGGGATACAGGTGTTATTTTCATACAAACGAGGTAACTTTGAAGCCTTGGTTTTCTGCCAGGGATGTACCGTGCTGTAATCTGATGATGGCCATCCAGGGACTGAATGGAGTAGATTCAGATCGCTATACACACCCAACTGATCTGATCAGCATTCTAAAAGATTAATGGGTCAGAGTTCTCAGTTTGAGGATTTCCATACATTTTCATGCTATTTTCGCGGTTTTTTTAAACATGACCATTACGTTTTTAAAATGCTGGTCAGATCAGTTGGGTGAGTATAGCGATCTGAATCTCCTCCATTCACTCCCTGAATAGCCGTCATCAGATCACAGCACAGTACATCCCTGGCAGGAAACCAAGGCTTCAAAGTTACCTCGTTTGTATGAAAATAACACCTGGTATCCCTAGACAAAGTTGATGTGTGTACTTACTTTAGACCGCAAGGCGCAAAGTTAACACTATCATCAGAATGATGGTGTTAACTTTGGTACCTGCTGCATTCTAGCCCTCTCTATCAGAATAGAGAGGGCTAGAATGCAGTAGGTACCTACCTACACTTTGTTTTTACAGGATTCCTAAAAATGGAGTCCGCGGTCGCCACCACTAAATCATTTTAGGGGTTGCGTCCTTCCTAAAGCTTATAGCTGTAATATAAGGATTCCTCTGAAATTAAACCAGGCGAATCAAGGGTGGGTATCCACTAAGGTTCGCGAACCTGCACCAGAAATTCTCAGATAACCAATCCGACGTGGATTTTTATAGTCTTTAACTATACAAATGCCGGCATATAAATTGGCAAGAGAAAGATGAGACAAAAGATGTGCTATAGCCATAAACACTAAGGTTATGGCTACTGCGTATCTTTTGTCTCATCTTTTTCTTGCCAATATAAATGCCGGGCAGTATACCTACCTAATGTATTAAAATGTAAGCTGCACCCGGACACTAACTCAGACGCCACAAGATCGCACAAAAATTTTTTTAATATTGCGGAGCACGGAACAGACGTGTAATGTTGCAAGTAGAAGTTCGCAATAGCGTCCACAATGAGTTCCGCGAACCAGCAACATAGGTTCACGGAGCGTGAGGTTCGCGAACCTCATGTCTTGGCATGCTGTTTCCAGTAAACGTAATCAAACTGGTAAAAAAACATTTTATTTTCCATCATCATTCAGAACAAACATTACACATAGGTATCTTACAACTAATTAATTCACATAACCAATGATCCCACACGCGACAGCAGGTCCTGAAGTGCCAGTAAGCGCGCTGTCCTCCGTACTGGACCTTCCATAGTCATCCTCCTCTTTAGATATGGCTAGCGACCTCCCGACGATGGACCTTGGGCCAGCGAGCGATATCAAGTGGTCCACAATCTTCACAGTCACTGGACCTTCTTCCGCCTTTATGTTCCCAAGATCCCCAACATGGCGGACGTGGTCACGAGGCCCGCCGTGACGACCCTGGGAATTAATATTCTTGATTTTTATTGTCATCATCATCGTGACATTAACATTTTTAAGTCATTGTTACGAAGCGAAATATCTCTGGTACTTAATTGTTTTTATGATGTTCATAAGAATGTTATTGCCAACCAAATGTTATTTTACAGCAATTAGGTTTAATTAGAACTTTATAAAGCTTCTAATTAACGTTTTGTGCCGGATCTAGGTACCTATGAGATATAATGAAGTTCCTGATAAAAAAATTATCTTAAAAAAAGAGTAACGAGAATATTAATCTCTCCTTAAACTCGTTATCGAATGAGGACTAGTGGCCACCTCTGGTGTTAGAGTTCATCAAGCCGCCTGTAAGGCCTCTAACTTGGCGACTGTTATCAGATTACAACAGCCGGGACCGACAGTTTAACGTGCCCTCCGAAGCACGGAAGCGCTCAGTTGTAATGCCACTTTAACGGTCACCCATCCGACACCTGACCGGACCAAGCGTTGCTTAACAAACGTGATCGAGTACGATCAGTCTGTCAAGTTCCGCTATGAACACTTCAACTTACTTAATTCAATTTTCGTTGATGATAGGAAGCGAAGCGATGCGATGAGTGAGTTGAGTCACTCGGCACCCTGCATTAAATTTTTTGTTGCAAAAAGTGTGTTATTGACATGCGTCTGTTTGATTATTTTATAAGTATTAATTTAAGCTATTAATAGCCAGCTTACCTCGACTCTAATACCTAATCATATTTTGCCTATTTTACTATTACCTACTTAAGAGAAGAGCCTGTATACCTAGCAATTTTGTATTATTTCAGTTTGTAACTTATATCTGCGTGAGATATTAATCTTACAGCATAAATTTTATGCTGTAGGTATACAGAACACGGCCTACGCGGGACAAATGGATATAGGCCCGCACATCATCTCATCACCTGTTAAATATCTCACGCAGATATAAGTTACAACAAAAATCAAAGGGTAGGTACCCCCCTCCTTGATGCTACCTGCTGGGCCAAGGCCCGAGGCCAGGGACATTACATCCCGATCATGTGAAGTTAGTCACTATGCGCGTAGCCGTGCCCTGCCACACGTCTATCTAACACACTCATCGAATTTGTGTTCTGCGCATCGTCTCGCGTTTGAATCGGGCTATATGTTGCCTTCTACCGTCACACACAACACAATACTGCTGTAGCTATAAGTATTGTATGATGAATAATGCTCACATGAAGTGCGGATCTATATCCATGCAGTTGTCTTTGATGGAGCCAGTCTGACGCACGTGCACGCCGTGTAGGCCAGTTACGTTGTCTTATATCGTCACAATACTGCTGTAGCTATAAGTGTTGTGTGAAGAATAATGCTTACATAGTAGGCGATGAAGTGCGGGCCTATATCCATGCAGTTGTCTTTGATGGAGCCAGTCTGATGCACGTGCACGCCGTGTAGGCCCGGGGCTAGGCCAGTTACATTGCCTTCTATCGTCACTGGCCCGTTGGGGACTATTTGCGTGAACAGCAGTGTTCCCTCCACTCCTGACCCCCCGTCTGCTCGAAGGTGTACGATGGCTTGGAGACCAGGAGCTGATCTGGGCGCCTGCGCAGGGATAAGTAATACAACATATTACAAAAAACCCGTTAAAGCCGAATATGGTAGATAGGGACCATCATCAAACTGAACAACTTTTACTACTCATAGTAATTTGGTCTCAACCAACTCTGGAATCGATAAAAAAAACAGCTGTTTCAAAATATAACAAAGATATCAAAATGAAACAACTGTTTTTTTTTTCACAATTTCAGCGTTGGTCCTATAGTAAAAGTTATTCAGTTTGATGATCCCTATCTACCATATTGGCATTAATGGTTTTTTGTAACACGTTATATAAGTTTTCTAAACATAAATTGGCTACTATAAACTGTTTTTAAAGTCAATAAAAAGGTAAAGCTAACACATATTTTTGAACTTGTTTTTCTAAAAATTATTATAGTTTCGTGTAAGAAGTTGTTTGATGGTTAGGAAGATAAAGTTAGGGATAATACCTACCTATAAGAAATTTTATCTACTTATTAGATAGCGGCATATTTCACTTGTGTTGCGTAGGTATATTGTATTGATCTATGATATGAGCTATTATGTAATCTATAACCCAAAACTACTTGCTAATTTAATGATGATTGTGGATCTACACCTGTATAGTAGGTATGAACCTCTATACTAAAAAAAGTTGGGAGTCACAAGTCGTGATAAAGTTTGGCCACATGATATAAACTGATCTGTAGGCTATTTCTAACTAATATTGAGCTGGGCCAAACTATCCTTACATACAGTTCCATACGGCGGTGGGTTGAATAGCGCACTTTTCCCGGCTTCATTATAAAAACTATAACAATTCAGATTTAGCTAATAGGTCAAATGTGGTATCATTTTCGGATAAATCAATAACGTAGAACTTATTTCTGATATAAAAATAATCAATTTATTAAGCAGTTTCTGAAAAAATACACAATAACCAACATTTTTAAACTTCATTTTTTTAGTTTAGGTATTGGCACTTGTTTCAGTATTTAAAAAAAAACTACTATAAAGAAGCGTTTTTCAGGTTAATTTGTAATATGCTTTTGTTATGCTAACTATATTTTATACAATTTGAGCCTAACCCAAGTAGTTTAACGGCCGGTTTCTGAATTGAGAAATTGAAGTTGAGCACTACTCAAATCTTACTCACCCATACAAAATTTGTACTTAAGTAGTGCTCAACTTTAATTTCTCAATTCAGAAACCGGCCGTAAGTCCATTGTTTGCGGACATACAACTAGTCAAAAATATGCATTTTTTCACGAAATAAAAAAGGTTTCCGTTCCGTTCAGAAACATTTTTCAGGTTTTTTGTTTATATTTCTGTAAAATTAATTAAATTTTCTACAATTTGAATTTAATTTGAGTAGTCGTAGAATAGTAGTAGTAGTAGTAGAATTTGAGTAGAACGAAACGGAAATCCCTTTTATTTCGTGAAAAAATGCATATTTTTGACTAGCTGTGTCTCCGCAAACAATGGACTTCAACTACTTGGGTTAGGCGCAAATTGTATAAAATATAGTTTCCACAACAAAAGCATAAAACAAATTAACCTGAAAAACGCTTCTTTAAAGTAGTTTTTTTTGAAAATACTGAAACAAGTGCCAATACCTAAACTAAAAAAATGAAGTTTAAAAATGTTGGTTATTGTGTAATTTTTCAGAAACTGTAATAAATTGCATTTTTTTATACCAGAAATAAATTCTACGTTATTTACTTATCCGAAAATGATACCACATTTGACCTATTAGTTAAACCTGAATTGCTATAGTTGTTAGAATGGAGCCGGGAAAAGTGCGCTATTCAACCCGCCGCCGTATGGAACTGTATGTAAGGATTGTTTGGCCCAGCTCAATATTACTTAGAAACAGCCTACAGATCAGTTTGTATCATGTGGCCAAACTTTATCACGACTTGTAACTCCCAACTTTTTTTTGTATAGAGGTTCATACCTACTAGTAGAGGATTAACCATAAATTCCTCATGTCTCTACACAATCAAACATTTTCATCAGATACAATTTTAAATAATAAAGTAGGCAGTATAAATGTATGAAAAAACATCGTTGGGTAGGTAAATATCGATTTTTTATCAGTTTTATTAGATTTCTCGCTTATTTCAAATGTTTAATGACTGAAATAGTTATTATTTTAAGAAGTATTATTTTTTTGCATGCTGTTATTAAAGCTAAGGTAACGTTGCTTTTGATGATTCAACCAGTTATGATGCGTGCTAAAAACATTAAAAGCTTAATTGATATGTTAAAAGAACAGCCTTGTTTTTATTTTTTGCCAATGTTTTTGCCCAACTGAGATCTATTTGTGCCATGCAAAATATGTAATTGATACTTCCTTACTAGGTATTCTTGAACTTAGGTACCTAGACTACCTTATAGCAGCGACCTCACCCACAATCACACACAGCAGATTTGTAAAGGTTGTTATTACAGAATGGCAATTAGTTTTTTCAAAAACATAATATTTACTAGTGGGCGGGGTACAAAGTAACTACACAGTATACAGGGTCCATTTGTAACCACTCTCCAAATTTTAAGGATGTGTTCAGTCCATGAAACTGAACAACTTTCTCTAAGAAACATATGGTTAAATATGTAAAAAAAAATGTCTTTTCATACAAATAAAAGAGATCCGTGATCAGTTTAGTATGGGATGACCAAAATTTTTTGGCGTATTTCGACACATGTTTCATGGAGAAACTTGCTCAGTTTCATGAACTGAACACATCATTACACATCACAAAATTTGGAGAGTGGTTACAAATGGACCCTGTATACTGTGTAGTGTTGTTACTTTGTACCTCGCCCACAAAAAAAATATATTCTTAATTTTATTATTTTAAGGAGGTCGACTGTTTAATGTTGGTTTTATGCTCTAGAGTGCAATGCCTACTTATAAACTCTCCCTACTAGCAAAATATGTCGTAAAAAAATCAGCAGCACGTTTCTATTTCAGCTATTAGTAGTGAGATGGATTTACAAAATGTTGAGTAAATGATCTGTGAACGTTCTCTCAACGCGATTTGGGCGCACTTCTCTCTGCTTTAAATGCTGTAAATATCGTAAGATTATCGTCTGAATTGCTTTTTAATTGAAAGAATGTAGAGTAATCGCAACTCAAGTGCTACTGGTGCTATAATAGTCAGTAGAACCTCTTTCATTCGACTTATTAGTGGTAATAATAGGAGTGCGGTTACAATCACTCGACACTTTGATCGTGTGAATGCAACCAAGCAGCACTCATAGACAGTGCGTGTTGTCACTGTTGTGTTCGCGTAAACGAAGGAAATAAAAATAAATGTATGTTGCAATATTATGGCCATGCTAAGTATACCTTTACGATTTTACAGCCATAATGACAATAAAGGTATCATAAAGCATTCACTCAGCTCTTAGTCGAAAAATAGACATGAGGTTTCCATTTTACGACTTCTAAGAGCGCCATTGCAGTTAGTTTAGGGTTCCTTAGCGCAATGTTAAATCGTCAATCTATCATACGGTTTACAAACAATCTGTAGTAGCGTAATATTTCCTACTGAATCCGCACTAATATTAAGTATTTGTTCTTCATCCGTTGGTTGATGTTGATTGTTTCAACATCTTATTAACTTTCCGTCGGAACCCTCACTTCTTTTAAGTTTTTTTCCACCGATTATTGTCCATTTTCCACACTGCTGTAAAAGATTTTATTTAATTTTCATACCACTATTATGCTGCATGATGGCTTCCAAAATTATCTTTGTGCACCTTTGGACCTGTAGTAGATCATTTGATAGCGTTTTCTCAACTTTAATAGTAAAGTCGAATTAAAGCCTTGCCAAAAGCTGTGATATGACATTAGATGCTGTAATAGTAACTGAGAAGCTATTTTGTTGAATGAACAGCTTTTACTCCACAATATTGCTGTAAAAACTAGGTGACGAAAGACGGTGCTATAAAAGCTAGTTTTACGACAAATTAGCAATTTGGTTGCTTTTAAAGACCTGTCATAAGACTAAAGGTTGTCTGAATGCGATTGAGAGATATCTTTATACAATTGTTGAGTAAATGCGATATGAATTCGTCGAGTCCACGTTTACTAGACATATTTATAGAGCCAAAAAGCATTGAATGCTGAAAGATCTAGAAAGCTTCTTTTATACTGCTTTTTGAAATGATAGGATCTTTCATACGAGTGTTTTACGATCCATAGTCGTGAGAGCAATTGCTTAAACGATCTTTTTGCTAGTTGGGTCTATTAATCTATGACGGAGAGAAATCCTTAGGTACCTAATTACCAATTATAAACTAATTAAAAATGCTCACTTTAAACATTTCTACGGTGGTGTCGTTTGAGGCGGGTCGTTACGTTTCTTCAAATATGGTTGAACGAAACTATGGCTGGTTCATGTGTCATGCTCGTGAACGTGTGCTGCCTGCGGGAATGGGTCTGCTTCTGTCTGCTTGTAATAAGGGCGTCGTATATATATAAAAAAATATCTGTTTTATATTGTCTGTATGTATGGCACCTCTTATATCAAAACATAATTCATAACTTACCTTGTTTTGATTTATTTAATTGCAATCTTTTTACTTTCTATAGTCAGTAGTTTTGTAAAAGGCCTATGAAAATATTTTGGATATTAGTTTTCAATTTGATGTCTTAACATGGGTGGGTAGCCTTAGTATCTCATGCTCTCTTTAATAATTTCTGCGGTGGTGTTGTACTATTAGTTAATTTCTGGTGGTGTCGTGTGAGGCGCGTCGTTAAGTTCCCTCAAATATGGTTGAGCGAAGCGATGGCTGGTTCATGCGTCATGCTCGTGAACGGGTGCTGCCAGTGGGAATGGGTCTGCTTCTGACTACCTATCTTAACGCATATTGAATTCTATGTTGATTGTAAACTTTGAATTTAGCTTGAACCCTGTAATTTGATTAAGTAATTTGAAATTCATTCAGAAATGAGCTAATTAAATAATGTTATTTATTTGTTAATCTTTGTTAATATAAAGTCTGGAAACGATATACATATTTGTAAATATCGTTCCATCTGATAACGCTGACAAGTTTTTTGCGCCCATTTTTGTCAGTTAAAAGACGTCATAATGTGTGGTAGGGTGGTAGGGTAATAGATTTGACGATTTAAAAATGCTTATTATGTGAGCTCATTTAAATAAAGATATTTTTCATTCATTCATTTAAAATTTTCGATCATTAACCCAAGATTTTTTTGCATGTTTCACACAGAGCTAATCATCCTATTAATAAGGGCCTATTACACTACCAACCACAACACTGATTTAATGATGTGAAATAACTTATCACATATATCGGGGTCAATATCATTATAGATTCCTATGTTACTCATGATAGTGGTTACACGTGCTATGCAGTATTTCTTAATTTGTTTGCAGTCACATCTTAATTCCCTAAAGGATGGGATTTGTCGGTATTTTACAAAATGCACTTCGGAGAGTGTGCGAAGGAATTAAACGAATTAATTCCTCCAGCCCCATTCCACCATCGAAGCACTAGACGCAGATTAGCGTACCACCCTTATGTTGTTGATATTCCAACCATCCGCACAAAGCATTTTGCTAACACTTTTATAATGCGAACAGCTAAGGAGTGGAACAGCCTGCCCACCGATGTGTTTTCTAATAGTTATAACTTGGGCCTTTTTAAGGCTACAGT
This sequence comes from Agriphila geniculea, assembly GCA_943789525.1. Lineage (NCBI taxonomy): Eukaryota > Metazoa > Arthropoda > Insecta > Lepidoptera > Crambidae > Agriphila > Agriphila geniculea. The sequence goes on from OX038876.1 coordinate 3,659,180, forward strand.
AAATAGGCTTTATCTAAGTGAGCATGCTCCACGTAGTCCGCATCATCACTTAACACCAGGTGTGATTGTGGACAAATGCTCACTTATTTTTCAATAAAAAAAATAAAAAAAGGGAAATTAAAACTTTTCCGTTCTTATAAGTTACGATTAGGTAACGTATGAAGTATATCTGAAATGTGAGCCATTTTAGCTCAGCTATAGGTTAAAAATGTTCCCGTCATGTAGATCACATGGATTTTTTACCAAACACTAAACGATTACAGAAGTTTTTATTCATCCCATTAGTTATTGTCCTTGGTGAGTTTAGTTGAGTCTCCTGCGCATGATCAAAATAGCTGTCATTATTTGCACGCGCAGATTCTAATATAATTACGCGAACAGTGGTGTGGAAATAAAGTAATAAACGAATTATAAATGGCCATTAAGAACTGTATAATTTAATTAGTGCTTTTTACTCAAGTGTGCAAAGCATACATTATTGTGCAATAAAGTTTTATTTAAGTAAATAAATTATAATTAATTCACCATCTTCCATCTCGAAAACTTGAATGAGCTTTTAAGGTACCTACCCACTAAGTATTATTTATTCTGTGCTATTATTTAGACACCTACTCCTATTTTTGAATATAAAAAAGATTGTTTTGTAATTATAACGTGCTTATTATTTAAAAAGATATTGATATCAATAACTGTGAAAACGAGGAAGTTCCTCAATCCTAAATAAATTATAGGTAATCGTAATAAATAATTGATTATCACGACTAAGTACTCGGTATATGATATTCTGATCGTGAACTAATGACTTGGTGTAAACCGTGTAACGGATGACTTGATTGTGATGAAATAATCGTGTGTTAATAAAAAAAAGTTTATTTCTTACATACAAATTAAGTATTATTTGATTTGGCGTTAGTCTTGTAGTACTAAATCAATTTTAATAGGTAAGTACTATTTAAATAAACCATCTGACCATCAGGCATTTTTTATGTCCCCGCTGCTGGGGCACAGGTCTTCCTTATGGGTGGATACTGGATAAGGAGTATGGGCCAATACCCCTTCACGCGGGACCAATGCGGATTAGTGGGTGTTAACGACTGCAAATGCAGCCGGGACCAACGGCTTAACGTGCCTTCCGAAGCACGGAGGAGCTCGAGATAATAAATTTTTGGTCACCCATCCCATGACCGACCCTTGCGAAAGTTGCTTAACCTCCGCAATCGTTGGGCCAGGCGCTATACCACTTCGCCACCGAGTACCTATATAAAATAAACCATCTACGAACTAATAATCAGAGAAAAAGGGTTGGTACTACCTAAGTAGATTATATGATTATAAAGCTAACGACCGTGGCCCGTGCACCATAGGTATTTAGGGTTACCAGATGACGTATCTTTTTTTTTATACTGAAGAAAAACGCATTTACGCGCTACCCCCCCCCCCCCCCCCCCCCACAGGTGAGTGCATAGGGAGGGGGGTAATAACAAAAAAGCCTGATTTCTACTAAAAACTCTGACAAAATAAAAATTAAGTAAAGTTAAGTAGACAAAAAGACAGTTTCAGTTTTCGTTTTTTTACTCATGTGGTTTCAGTTTCAATTTGTATGTTAATTATTTCAAACGTGCTAAAAAAAAATATGAGTTCCTTAGGTTTGTTTAACTAAATAATCTGAATAATCCTAAAAATCCAAACATTTTCCAACTCCTGACAGAAAAATGTTGAAATGTCAGGACAAATCTGGCGTCTAGTTAGTACCCTAACCGTAGTTATCAATTTTATTGAATGTTTTATTTCAAATATTGAGTAGAGTTTTCCGATGATGATGAATCATTCTGAAACTTCATAAACTATACATGCCTTATTGAACTAGTGTAATACGAAAAAAACAACATGCAAGAAAAGAGAGCTAAAGAATATTTTAGAAAAACCAACCCTTAAAAGTTAGTAGGTTTAATAGTGGAAAAGATGGTAGATTAGATCGATAGCTTGCGTGCAATTATTTCATAGATGGTTAAAATTTAGGTAATTGTAGAGATGATTAATGGTGATTGATTAGTTTGAACATGGTCGATGTACTTACGACAGCCAAATCGATTTGTTTTTCGGCCCGGCTGCCCGAAAACGGGTACACGGGGCGGCCAAAATCCTGGAAATAAATGCGTTTTTAGCTCTCTTTTCTTACCATTCTACCCTTAGGGAATACTCATACTACGTGACCCGTTAAGGAGGGGAGAGGGGGTTTTTAAACTACCATGCCACGCTTGGCCACACGGGCGGGGCTTAGGTTTTGTCCATGTTTTGTCACGTACAGTACTAGGCACGTATCTTGAAATTTTTTCGACGGAGTGGGGATAAGTTCGCGCATGTGCTCTTGTGAGCGACCAATAGCGCGCGCCCCTCTCCAGCCGCCCGCGCCCCTCACCGCTACGCATACCCAAAATACGCGTTTCGCGCAATCCCCACCCGATTTCAAGTTATATGCCTCGTACTGTAGTCAATATACTATAGGGAAATCTCGCGCTTTTTCGAACTGTATCCAAATATGGCGCGCAGCGCTTAGCACTTTAACGCCCTTTTTAGGACTTGTTGTTGTAAAATTAAGTTCATGTTACAAAAATATATTTTTAATTAAGTTTTTTCTTAATAAATTCACTTGTTATTGTAGGTACAGTAAGTATTAGCGTGAAAATTTTTTCTTTGTTCTGTGAGCGTAAGTATTATACCAAAAGTTTGTCAATCTGAAAGCTCTCCTTTTGTGACATTTTGTATACCTATTATTTTGTTTCTATACTATTTATGTAGTCGCTAGGTATCAAAAATATTTTTGTGTATTATACAAGAGTTGACAGGCAACAAAAAACTTATAAATTTTTCATAACCCCCAGCTACTACTAGTCTACCTACATTGTTAATAGCAAACGGATACCAAAATGACCATCTCGAATTAGGCGACATCAAAGCTACTTTTTACCAAAGACACCGTGTCCCCGTCTAAATTAGCGGAAACACGTCCATCTTGGTTCAAGGACCGATGGTTGTATGAAAAAAGTAATTGATCATACCAAATACGAGAGACAGAAATCACACTTCGATGCACAAAAGTTCAACAAACTGCTACAAAATTATACACTAGTTGATTTCATTTTGATGACTTCCTTTTTGGGTACACTAATCTTTAATCGGTATTAAAAAAGCATGACTCCCGACAGTTATTTTTAACTGCAATGATATTGAACTTATAATTTCAAAATTAAATTGCTTTAAAAATAATCTTTGTCATTTTTAGGGTTCCGTACCAAAATGGTAAAAAAGGAACCCTTATGGTGTGACTCAGTCTGTCTGTCTGTCACAGCTGGATATCTCGAGAACTTCTAATGATATCAACTTCAAATTTGGAGTAGTTAAAGATGACATTTGCCCAACTATTTTGCAAATAAGAAAGAAATAAAAAATAAATATCTTTTTTACATAAGGGACTGAAAAGGGGTCTTAAAATTTTTAAGTGGGGCTACTAGGGCATGTGGGATATCATATGAAAGAGCGCTGTTTGCACGTTTTCAATATTTTTTCTATTTTTTTAAGCCGCACAGTTTTAGACTTAGGATGAAAAACGTAAAAAAAATACCGGAGATAATATCCGATAATAACCCTTATCTCCGAAGTTTGCAAAGAGAAAAATCTGAAATGATTCTATGTGATAGCAGTTGATATAAAGATTACAAGAAAAATAAAACGATGGCTCAAAATTTTTTAGAAGTTATCAAATTTCTGAAATAGTTAACATTAGTTCCACTTTCGGTCAAGAGATGGCGCTGACCTAAAACTGCAATAATAATTTTATTATTCTACTTTGCAGTGTATTTATTATGAGGGTATAGAACCCTCGTCGGTGCGCGAGTCCGACTCGCTCTTGACTGGTTTTATTATCTTATCTTTTACGTTAGTTGATGTCATTTTGTTTGTAGGTTTTACGACCTCCGTAGTCGAGTGGTTTGTACAAGGTGTCGCCATCTCTGAGGTCCCCGGCAGGCTGATTTATCCAAATATACGTATAAACTATTTAGCGACTGGTTTCATTTGACATACATTGCTACTTTTCTTTGGTATGTTTTTTTTACCCCAAAAAGAAGTGGCAATGGATCACATTCATCTGTCAAATGAGACCGGTCGCTAGGTGGTTTCTAATTAGATAATCAGCCCGCCGATTCGGTCCCCGGCTGGGTCAATTTAGCAAACGAACTTTTTTATATTGGCGCAGATCTGGGTGTTTGTAGTGTCACCGATGTCTCTGATTTTAACACAAGTGCTTTAGCTACTATGTTCTCTAATATTAGTTTATTTATTTTACTTAATTTTCGCTCAAAAATAGCTTATTTATTTTTAACTTATTGTTATGCAATAATATTGAACTTTTTATTTCAAAATTAAAATGGATTTTAAATACCCCTTGTCGTTTGATTTCTGACGTGCGTTGATGTCTATTTGTTTGTAGGTAATATAATTTTCGCTCAAAAATCGCCAAATAATCTAAAATGTCTGTGTTCTTCTTTTACGAACACTTTTATCCTTTTCTGTTCAACATCAGTGATAAATAGTTTCAAAATATTTCAAACGTTATAAGCACATAATATAAAAAAACTAATTATACAGGGTTATTTGTAAAACACCAACAACCTCGTAGGAGTAGATTACTTATATAATAAACAACAACATTCGGTTTACGACTTTCTTGGAAACAGACAAAAAAATATCGACTTTTCATACAAAACTCGATCAGCCGTTCGGGACATTTGTATGGAGAGTCGATTTTTTTTGTCAGTTTTCGGAAAAATCGTAGAACAAATGTTGTTGTTTATGATGTTAGTAATCTACTCCTGCGAGGTTGTTGGTGTTTTACAAATAACCCTGTATACTGTGCTATAAGGTTCATCCACTTGGTTCGAAAATTGGGCTTAGTAGCAAAAGGACCTATTCGCAAAATGCCCTGCAGTCGCATATTGCCTTATTCGCGATATGCCTCATTCTCAAAATGCCCTATTCGTTGAATGCCCTATTCTCCTTTGGACTCATTCGCAGAAAGACTTATTCTCAGAATGACCTATTCTCAAAATGCCTCATTTTTCTCTAAGTGTTTGTTAGTGAAACTACGCCTGTATACAATGTGTCCCTCGATAAAGTGCAATCCTGAAAGGGGGTTAAAGTAGATTGGACACACTGTATTGTTTATAAAACCAGAAATTGAGTATTTTGGAAAGGTAAAATAATTCATATACATATAAATATGAAAAAACACTAACTTATAAATCGTCTTTTATTAAAAATCAACAAGAGTATGCCAGATTACTATACTTAAAGGAAAGCTATGAATTTTTCTTTTTATAATCATTATTATTTGTAATATCAATAATTATTAGGTAAGAAGCAGATGTATTATAAAAAATTGTATTGCAATTTTACATTAAAAGTTGCAAATAAATAATTTGTTTGAAGAATTGTTCCACAGTAATTTCCTGTGTCTCTAATTTAGTCAATATTTTTTTATATTTCTTATCAGATATTATATCTATAGCGGAGCTGACGACTTAAAATGTAATAAAAATGTATTTTACTTATTAATACATGATAATTACCAATTATTTGCTGTTAACGTTAAAGCTGGCAGGTATTTAAAAAATGTGTCCTTTTGAGAATAGGTCATTACGCGAATAAGGCATTATGCGAATGTGTCTTTATGAGAATGAGGTATTATGCGAATAGGTCCTTTCGAGAACAAGTCATTCCGAGAACGTGGCCTTTTTTTGGCCGTGTGGCATTTTGCGAATAGGTCCTTTTGCTACTAAGCCGAAAATTGTAGAGTTCTACAATAAATTGGTAAGTAGGTATATGAAGGTTGCACAATTGGAATGTATTCATAGTATTCATGTTAATTAATGAACTTTTGCTTACTTATGATAAAATTATTTTCACTGACTACCTATGTGAGTGTGAAGATAATAAAACGTTGTTAAAACATCAATAATAACAAAACGACTATGCCGTATACGTAAATGCCTGTAACGATCTTGTAAGTTTGTTTATTTATGTACTCAAGTGAAAATAATAAAAATATTGAAAATAGAATAAAGATAGAAAACTTGGAATATATATAACATAACTAAATCAATAACTAGTGGCTCTGTGAGCTGTAGACGTCGCGGTAAAAAGTGGCTCAAATTGTACAAAAATAAAATGTCGCCGTGAAGTTTTCAAAGTACGTGAGTTATTCGCAGCTAGATGGTGCTTCTAATTTTGATTATTTTTCGAAATGGGAGAATATTTTTAGATAAATTTGGAAAAACTGGCTTTACTAAACAGTTATATAATTAATATAATTATCAAACCTGCTCACAAAATTTCACGAGAATCGGTTGAGAAATGCAACCCGTAGAGAAGAACTTCTCTACAGGTCGCATTTCTCAGCGCTGGAAAGACGGACTGAAATATGTTTTTTTTAACATATCTCCGACATTTTGAAAAATTTCAAAAAACTGGTTCGACGAAAAATTTAATATCATATTCAAACCTGCTCACAAAGTTTCATGAGAATCGGTTGAGAAATGCAAACTGTAGAGGAGAACAGACAGCGCCAGAAAGCCGGACTGAAATATGTATTTTTTCACATATCTCTCCCATTAAAAAAAAATCGAAAAACTGGCTTAACAAAAAAATTCAATACAATTTTTTAACTTCCTTACAAAATTTCACGAGAATCGGTTGAGAAATGCGACCTGTAGAGGAGAACAGACAGAACTGGAAAGCCGGACTGAAATGTGTTTTTTTAACATTTCTCCGTCATTTGGAAAAAAAATCAAAAATAGGCGTGACAAAAAATTTTATATTGTTATTGAACCTGCTCACAAAATTTCACGTGAATCGGTTGAGAAATGCGATCTGAGTCGGACTGAAATCTGTTTTTAGGGTTCCGTACCTCAAAAGGAAAAAACGGAACCCTTATAGGATCACTTTGTTGTCCGTCTGTCTGTCTGTCCGTCCGTCTGTCTGTCAAGACCCTTTATCTCGGAAACGCGTGGAGGTATCGAATTGAAATTTAAACCATATACTAAGGTCTACGGGCCCTTGAAGCTGTAAAAAAATCAAACTTCTAAATTAACGTAAAAAAAAGATACTGCCGTTTAGGGCGCAAAAAACGCATTTTCGATACTCTCAAAGGAATCAAAATTCATAGGGTACTTACCGTTGACCTAGAACTATGAAATTTGGCAGGTAATAGCGTCTTATACTACACTTACAGGAATAAATCTGAAAACTGTATATTTGTAATTAAATCATAATAAAATATGGTCATTAAAATACGTAATTATTAATCATCTTGGTGAAACAACGGTATGCGCGGCATTGCGCGGTCATAGTTTAACTTCTAATTACTTTTGGATTAATCGCGCCACTAATTCTTTTAAAAATATCAATATTTATTATTATTAATTATTCAGATCCTATCAAATATTGTTATAGTTAATTACTTTTAAAAATAAAATTAAAAAGTAATAAATTTGGCTCTAAATATTTTCGCAACATGGCGGTGTGTCACGCTGTATGACAGGGGGTCTTCTTCTTCTTATTTTTGTTTTGGCAATCTACTTTCTTCTTGGAAGTAATTTTTGCCAGTGTCAAGTGTTGAATAGTTCAGTGGTAGATTGTTTTAGTTTACATTAAAATGCGGATGCATCGCATTCCAATGTTGCTTGGAGCATTTGGCACCAAGTATAATCAAGACAGTTTACTCGGTAAGGTCAGCCGAGGTAGCCACCACTACAATAAAAGTCTCGGCTTCACACAACCAAAGGGTCCTGTTGGAATACACCTATTTTCTCTAATAACATTGCGATAGATAAAACCATTTCACAGAACATTATACAGTGTACTATCGATATACAGCGCCATCTGTTGACAATCAACAGTACTTGTATTTTATACAGGTGCGGTGGGTTTGTAATTATTTTATTTTTTCTCAAAAATGCTTGGAAATTCGAACATTATTTTGACAACCTTCTTCGTGCTAAATCAGAGTTTACGGACAGACCTAAACCGCGCCGTCAATATTTGTATGAGAATCCATTACTAACGTGTTATAATGGATTTTCATACAAAATTGCCGGCGTCTGTCCAGCAATGTTTCTATTAAAACTCATTACACACGTGTAATTCAGAAATGGAGCGAACTTTTCAATGAACCACAAATATAGGTATCAAATGTCGCCTTGATGAGCGAGCACATTCCAAATTTTTTTTTTTAATATTCGGTATACTGGTATCACGTGAAAGGCCTTGATGAGCACATTCCAAAAAATTGAAAAAAAAAATAAAAACGAAAAAAAACTGTTTTGGTGCAATATGGGTATCAAATGAAAGGCCTTGATGAGCGCATTCCAAAAAGATAAAAAAAATTAAAAACAAAAAAATTTTTTTTTCAATACCTATGGGTATCAAATGAAAGTTTTTTTGAAAAGTTTAAAAAAAAAATTTAAAAAGAAAGGTAATTTTTTTTTGCAATATGGGTATCAAATGAAAGGCCTTGATGAGCACATTCCAAAAAAACTGATAAAAACAAAAAAAAAATTTTTTTGCAATATGGGTATCAAATGAAAGGCCTTGATGAGCACTTTCCAAAAAACTGGAAAAAAAAAAATGAAAAACTGGAAATAAATGAAAAAAACCGGATTTTTTTCAATATGTGTATCAAATGAAAGGCCTTTTTGTGCACATTCCACTTTCCATTTTTTTTTTTCAATTACTGTAAGTAATTTAAAATTAAAATAAAAAGCTTAAAACTTTTAAAACTAAAAAGTTAAAAGTTTAAAAGTACTACACAAGCCTTGGTCGCAACTAGGCATTGATGGACTAACGTATGTTATTCAATGCCTGTCTTGAGTGCCGCTGCAGTAATGTACTATTCCATTTCAAACTTCGCCCGTGGTCAATTCTTTGTCGTAATCCCTGGAAGGGTTATTTTCTACGTGGCGACAAAGGATTTCAAATGGCAGAGCTATATATAGCAGTCTGCTGAACGGATTTTGATGATATTTTTTTACAGTTTGGTAGCTTGGAGTCCAACTTATAAACTAAGCAATTTTTCACATAATTCCGGTAGGTAGAACCTGGGATAAAGCTTGAACTCTCCGTAGTACAGTTTTCATATAAAAAACTAATAACTACCAACCACTTTTTTTCAAAATATTTCCTTTGTACCGACACAACTTTTCTATAGCTTTATTTTATGTATAGATGTAGGTCTGTACGGAACCCTCGGTGGGCGAGCCCGACTCGCACTTGTCCGGTTTTTTGACATATCTTCGCCATTTTGAAAAATTTCAAAAAACTGGCTCGTCAAAAAAAATCTATATAATTTTTGAACCTGCTCACAAAATTTCACGAGGATCGGTTGAGAAATGCGACCTGCAGGTGGGAACAGACAGCCGGACATACGAAAGAATTTTTGCCGAAGCTGAAGCAGAGACGCTTCGCTCGCCCTTTGTGCTCACTCAGTCAATAAAATAATCTAATAAAATAATCTGTTATGCGGGTTCCGAGCGCAAAATAAGAATTTTCATAGTTTGATAGTGTCGTTGCGTGTCGTAGTTATAATAAAGAGCGCAGATTTCATCTCTATTTGTTTGGTAAATAAAGGTTACCTATTGTATAATCATAACAGCTAATAATTGTAAACTGGACATTATTTCAAATACAATAGCTGTTAATTTTATTGATATTTGCTTTACATTAGAATTGTTAAAGGTCGGGATGATTTTTGTATTCTGAATCGTGTACGTTTAAATTATACAATAGTGTATAAAAAGTTAGTGCACACTTAGATAATGAAGATATTGTTGCTCCAAGGTAAACTGTATAAGAGATAATACCTATTTCTAATAGTTTTTATTTGACAAAATTTAAGTTGGATACATTTATATATCTTCAAAAAAAAAAACCGGCATATTTTTCAAGAAATCCATTTTGCGAAAGAAATATCTAATGTTTTATAGTGCAGATTAGATTTTCATTTCGTAGGAGCGACGACATACGATACGAATAGCTTAGTCAGTCATAAAAAGTTTTTAAATAAATCTAAACTCATATAAACATAATTTTCTATAAGAAGTTTTGAATATTATTTCATTTTCAAATAAATATTTTTAATTTTTGGACCCCTTATATCATAAATTGATTCGTTTTACCTTGTAATTGTAAACTTAAAACTTTAAAAATATTTTAATTTCATTAATTAACATATTATTAAAGTACTTACGTATAAATAAGGCTCCATAAATACTTCGTAAACATTGCTCTGATAATCTTCAATAGCGGGCAGTGCCTTAATTATTAGATTCCTTCCATACCCTGGGATGCCTTCGAACGTCTTGCCGTTCAAAAACGCCACCAACCAGAGAAACTGGCCGAAAAACACATGTATCCTCAAATTCATCGCAAAAATTTAAAAAAAGTTTGAAAACAGATCGTGTTTAGCGTGCTAACTCCTAAAGGCACCAGCCACCAATGATTAAGTTAAGCGGGAAGGACCGTAATTTTTTTTTATTTCGTAGGCGCGTCTGCTTACGGAGCTGTGATTACCTACTCTTCGTGAGATGCCTCCAAGGCTTTGTAATCGAGATGCATGACGTAATCATAAGTTAGACACGCCATTGTTGAGGTTACTGAGTAGAAGTTAGAAGCTTATCCGCCGTTAAGATATTGTCGTGCCCAAGCAGTTATTAACAGCCTTCAAAGGCATAATTGCTGCATTAAACACCGACTGATTAATTTTCTGTTTATCCTCAAATATTCCACTGTTTTAGTGATGATATTGCAATAAATCACTTGTCAAGCGGATGCATAGTCACGCACTTCCTCAAGTTGTGGACACTTCTAAGTAACCTTCACAAATTAACTTGATATTGGTACTCATCGTGTACCTAGTAAAACTTGACATACATTAATACTAGAGTTTTTAATTTTAAGGTAGGCCATGATTTTGAGCAAAGCAATTTACTTATGCTAGAGAAATAAAAATAAACTTAGATATTGGCTGTAAACTTGCCCGGAAACAATTAAAGACTATAACTTAACTACCTAAGTAACTCAAACGAATCCCTGAATCGAAAACCTCACACAATGAGATTGACGAGAACAAAATGTTTACATGTAGGGAAGGTAGGTACCCTTCATTAAAAAAATATTACCTACTAGCTTCCGCCCGCGACTTCGTCCGCGTGGATATTAGAGAAAATCTTTAGGGAACCTTCAACCAGGATCCGACCAGCCGTTTTTACGCGATTAGGCGGGTCACCAGCAAGCGCGCTGCCTCGCGAGGCAAGACGTTTGCCAAGACCCAAGACGCAAGGCGTTTGTCGCACGAGGCTCGCTCGCTCGGTGGGGACCCGCCTAATCGCGTAAAAACGACTGGTCATTCCCGTTCCCGTTTCGTCCCGTTCTCGTTCCCGTTACCGTCCCGTTCCGTTGCCATCCCGTCCCGTTGCCATCCCGTCCCGTTCCCGTCCCGTTCCCGTCCCATTCCCATCCCCGTTCCCATCCCGTTCCCGTCCCGTCCGGTTCCCGTTCCCGTCCCATTCCGTTCCCGTTCCCACCCCGTCCCATTCCCGTTCTCTTCCGCTCCGTCCAGTTCCCGTTCCCGTTCCCTTTCTCCCCGTCCCCTGGGGCTGAATCATGCATGTCCACCGAGTTGGACTTCAAATGAATGTCATTTTCGCAATCATCATCCCATAAAACCTCAAGAACGTCATCCATATATAGTATTTTATGATTACTTACCCCATTTATCACATAAGGGGTTGATTTTCAAAATCACAAAATATATGTTTGCCTATTTATTTTAAGACGTCCTACGAAGTTTAAAGTTATAATGTCTATTTTATATTCTTTTTCCATAAGTTTTCCATACAAAATTTGAACCCCATTTTCACCCTTTTAGGGGTTAAATCATTTACATCGTGTTGGACTTTAAAATAAATGTAATTTTCGCAATCACCATCCCATAAAACCTCAAGAACGACATCCATATCGATTTTTATGTTTACTTACCCCATTTACCCCCTAAGGGGTTGATTTTCAAAACCACAAAATATATGTTTGACTATTTATTTTTAGACGTACTCCTACGAAGTTTAAAGTTGTAATGTCTATTTTATATTATTTTTCCATACAAAATTTGAACCCCATTTTCACCCTTTTAGGGGTTAAATCATGTACATCGTGTTGGACTTTAAAATAAATGTTATTTTCGCAATCACCATCCCATAAAACCTCAAGAACGATATCCATATCGATTTTTATGTTTACATACCCCATTTACCCTCTAAGGGGTTGATTTTCAAAATTACCAAATATATGTTTGCCAATTTATTTTTAGACGTGCTCCTACGATGTTTAAAGTTGTAATGTTTATTTTATATTCTTTTTCCATACAAAATTTGAAACCCATTTTCACCCCTTTAGGGGGTTAAATCATGTCCACCGTGTTGGACTTCAAAATAAATGTCATTTTCGCAATCGTCATACCAGAAAACCCCAATAACGACATCCATCTCTATTTTTAGGTTTATTTACACATTTCACCCCTATTTTATTGCCACAGGGGTTGAAGTACTAACAATATCAATATACGTTGCGTTAGATTGTCTTCCATAAGCCTTTGCTATAAATTAAGTGATTTTTACTTCAAAAATGAAGGATGTTTTTCTATACACAACTTCATACCCCTTTTCACCCCTTCGGGGGTAGAATTTTGAAAAACGCTGAGACCCGTATTTATTAATTTTCGATCTTCAGCCTAAACACAAAACTTGAAAATCTTAGCTTCAAAACTGAAGGACTTTCATACAAACTTTCATCCCTTATTTCACCCCCTTAGGGATTGAATTTTCAAAAATCCTTCCTTAGTGGATGCCTACACTGTATGAGGTATCTGTGTGCAAAATTTCAAGTCTCTAGGTCCAGCGGTCTGGGCTGTGCGTTGATAGATCAGTCAGTCAGTCAGTCAGTCAGTCATTCAGTTTACGATTTTATATATTAAGAAGATTCAAGATTTTATTCTACCGCTTTGTTGACGTACACATTCATGCCAAATTATTAGGCACCGAGCCTCTGTGTTAAGATGGGTGGACGGACAGACGGACGGTCGGACGGTCGGACGGTCGGACTGAAGGACAGACGGATTTGGCGAAAAGGGTTGATTTGACCCTAAAAATGTAAAGAGAATTGGGTTTTTTAACGACCCTGACGGAACGAGGCGATTTCTCGCCAAATATGAAAATATAAGTGGTAACAAAAATACGTCACGAGAACACGGACGGGACGGGAAAAAATGTATGGTGCACAGCACGTCCCGTCCCGTCCGAGGTATTTTCCCGTCACGTATGCGCGGCTAGCCACTTTTTTCCAACCGCTCATGATCGTACGCACTTGCAGTTGTGTAACCCTCACGTGCGGTTGGCCGCCCCCGTAGTTGACCGCTGCCTTTTTCTTCTTATCGAATGAGGATTAGTGGCCGCCTCTGGTGTTAGAGTTTATCAAGCCGCCTGTAAGGCCTCTAACTTGGCTTAACGACTGTTATCAGATGACAACAGCCGGGACCGACCGATGGTTTATCCTGCCCTCCGAAGCACAGAAGCGCTGTTGTATTAATTGCCACTTAACGGTCACCCATCCGACACCTGGCCAGACCGAGCGCTGCTTAACAAACGTGATCGAGTACGATCAGTCTGTCAAATTCCATCATGAACGCTGCCTGCTGTCTACCCCTGATTTCAAAATGATAAGTCACACGCAGTATAGCACCTATAGCACAGCAAACACTAAAAATCTCCAGAGAGCTTAGAGTAAGACGGGCTTGACGAAACGAAGCCTTTGTTGCTCGAAGCCAGAGAGTAACAAAATAATACTTAAACTCTTTACACAACACGCGAGCGTTTACGAAGCACTAGCCATACCCCCATAAATTAAAACTAAACGCTGACATTTGACATGAACTGTCAATATGTCAAATCAGCCACCGTGTTAACGGTTAATGATGGAGCTTTGATAATCAAAGTGATGGAGTAGGTGAAATGAATCGCGAGTTCGTGTTTAACCACGACGACGAGCGGCGGCGGCGGGGCGCGTGGGCGCGCGCGGGCAGCACGCTCAACCGTTGGTTGTGGGGCGCGCTGTGCTGTGGCCTGCCCGGCGTGCCCTGCTACTTCTGCAACTGCTGCGAGCGGCTCGAGGACACTACCGAGCTCGAGCGGCCTCGGGTCAATCGTATGTCTATATTTACTAGTAGTCTATACAAAATGGGCATTACCATGAGCCAAGTGGGTGCGCGCGGGCAGTACGCTCAACCGCTGGCTGGCTGTGGGGTTGCCCTGTTAATTTTACAGCTTCTGCGAGTGGCTCGATCACACTACCGAGCTCGAGCGGCCGAGGGTGAATCGTAACTAGTCTATATTTACTAGTAGTGTATGCAAAATGGGCATTATCATGAGCTCTTGAAGTGGGTGCGCGTGGGCAGTACGCTCAACCGCTGGCTGTGGGGAGCCTGGCCTGCCTGGCGTGCCCTGGGCCCTAGTGTGTGTGTAATCAACTTCTCGCATCATTGCATTAATACTGTAATAAGAAAATTTGGGGTCTTCCTATAAGGATAGGATGACACCAAATTTTATGTGTAAATGTAAGTACTTAAGTATGGTGAAGAGACAAGTCACATCATTCGTATGTTCTAACTAAGTGATTTGGAAAAGCCTCTCTCGAAACCCTGTCCTGTTATCTGCAATTACATTTAGCAGTACCTAATACTTCAAAAGTACCTATCTCAAATTTAAAATAGAAATGACCTTTAAGATATTTTTATCTACACCCATGCTTTAAATCCTCTGTAAGGGGTTCTAAAACAGTTAGCTTACTGCCATCATTACAATATCCCGAGCGAGAGCTGGCCTGCAGCGCCGCGCGCCCACGCGCGAGCGTTGCATTATGAAATTCAGTACAACATTATAACACTCTTGCGGTAGACATAATGACGAGGAGGGAGAGGAAAGTTAAAGTCAAAGACAAAGTCAAAGATAAAGTCAAAGTCAGAACCTTTATAGAGGATACATATCATGGGTTTAGATAAATATCATGGGTGTTTTTAATCCATATGTATTAAAATATTGTTTGTTTCCCTAATAAAAATAAGTAAAAATAAAAAAATGGGTGTAGATAAAGTCTTGTATGCAACTGTACATAATTAGGTATTGAAACACTCATGTGATACTATTATCCCACATTCGTGTTTTAATACCCCTCGGCCTCGTTATAGTACAGTTGCATAATAGTACATTACTGCCGCGGTATATAATGACTGCGTTGCTGGCAGCGATTATGATGGCCGAGAGCGGAGCTTAGCGCAGGTCCAGGCCGTCGCAGCGCGGTCAGCATTGCAGCCCTTGATGGCCAAGCTGGAATAAAGGCCGAGACCGGAGGTCGAGGCCAAGCTTGAAGGCCGAGAGCGTAGTTAAGCTTAGCTCGAGGCCATCATAACGTGGCCAGCAGTGCAGTCATTGTGGACCAAGGCTTGTATAGTGCTTTACTCAAAAATGCGAGTACTACATACTACTATAGTGGGTACTTATAACCTAATTTCGAAAAAAAATACAAAAATGCAAATATCTCAGAAATGGTGCGTCGGAGCCAAAAAATAAGGTTTTTTTCGACCCCCTAAGGTACCCCGGAAGTGGTCTAGAGGTATTTAATGAAAGGTCAAAAAACAGTCAAGTGCGAGTTTTTTATATTTTTCCATACAAATTTTACATAAAAATACAAACATCACCTGTGTAATAGGGTTTTCTCCCCTCAATATACAACACCCGCGCAGATAAAGAATGGGATTGAAAATGTCGGCTCACCGCGCTTACCACAACGAGTGTGACCGAGAGAGCGATAGGTGTGGCGTTCTATGTTTGAAACAAAACTCGACAATAATGGATTCTCAAAGGAAATTGCTGGTAGCTAAAACAAGACAATAATGAAATCTCATACAACTTTGCCGCGTCACCATCGGAGGAGCGCGGCAACCCCGACTTTGCTCAAAGAAGGTTGTCAAAATAATGACCATATTACAAGCATTTTTGAGTAAATAACTATTAAAGTATCTGTAGCGGCTGTCTTAAAGTCATGACAAAACTACAACACCTTACTTCAGCCAAGACCTTGATATTCCCATATCTGAGTTTGCTATGACCATAGGCATATTTAGGTAACTTTCATTTCATTTCTTAGTATGATGATTACTTCGCTATCATTTCAGAGTCAACAGCAACGGCGGAGCGCATGGTGCGACCCCACCGGCCGAATGCTCCCCGTGGGCGCAAATCGACCCCCGAGATGCTATCGGCTGTACGGTGCGCCCTCAACCAGCTGCAGGGGGAGCCGGCACCCCTCCCCCCTGACAAAGCGTCCAACCGCACCCTCACGCCCACCTCAGACCCAGGCTGAACAGCATTAAGATTAGAGAACAATTGCACATTGTGGTGATTCAACTATCCTGGCTCGTCTAGTGGTTTGTGAACGAGTTGATATAAAACTATATGCAAGATTAGAATATGCTTATTATCATGGGTGCAAGATTTTTTTAACGAGATTAAGTTTTGCAAGACTTTTTCTTAAAGACGTAATGTACGCTTTTCCGCATAGGTACGTAAGAAAAGACGGCAAGAATATTTATTGAAAAGGCAGAGAAGGTACCTAACTCAAGACGGAAAAGCTTTTGAGATCTATCGTAGGTCTTTAACTGCAATGTGCAATGGGTTTACATAAAATGAGATTAAACATAAGAGACAAACTTATTGTTAATTTTGTAAAAACGATGTAAAGAGAACAGAAACATACAGATTTAGACTTATTTTGATAATATTAGAAGCTGAGGGCCTATTACAAAAAAGAATCACGATAGTCGGACGATGTTCGTTGATCGATTTACTCGATTTTGACCCTTATACAGGGTCACTGGAAATATGATGTATTCCTGCTAAAGGGTTATAGATGAGGTTTAAACAATTATTTTTTGTCATATAACTTTATCTCAAAAAATTAATAGTTTTTGAGTTAATTGAAATTAAGTATTTTATTACCAAAAGTACGTTTTCAAACACAAACATTTAAAATAATAGATAACTAATCATTCGGTTCTGGATTTTTTATCATTTTGAGATAGAAAATAATCTGAGTGTTAATAATGAATAAAAAAAATCCATAAAATACAGGTGTATATAAAAAATTCAATCCTTAAATGCTTTTTTTTATATTTTCAGATTTTTTTAGAAATAGCATCAAATATCTTCAAAAATGTCCTTGTAACTAAGCGTGCATAATATTTTAAAAACATCACCATCTTTTCAGCTTTCAGTTGAGGTATAAAACTTAATAATAATTTAAATAAAAAATGAGAAATTAAGACTTAACTAAATAGCAGTCCCATTTCATGTAGCAAAATTTTCCTACTTCAAGCGCTTCGGAGGTGGGCGTATTATCCTACTTATTCATAAATATGAAAGTTTGCTTGTTCGGATGATTGTTAATCAATCACGCAAAACGGCTGAACGGATTTGTATGAAATTTGGCACACAGATAGTTTATAAGCCGGATTAAAACATAGGAGGTCTTTCTTGGGATTATCTTGGTTAAAGGTTCCCTAGGGATTTTTTTCGAATGTAAATGCGAATGAAGTCGCGGGCGGAAGCTAGTTTGCCATAAATGGTCGTACTTACTAAAAATACTTTCGTCCGAGTGAGTTTGAGACAGGATTATTTTCCGATAATCTTTTATTTTAAATTTTTGTGTCTGAAAACGTACTTTTGGTAAAAAAATACTTAACTTCAATTAACTCAAACACTATTAATTTTTGAGAAAAAGTTATATGACAAAAAATATTTGTTTTGACCTCATCTATAACCCCTTAGCAGGAATACGTCATATTTCCAGTGACCCTGTATATGAGTTAATAAATTGTCACGTAGTGGGACGAATATCGTACGCTTATCGCGATGCTTTTTTATAATAGGCCCTCAGATTTTTTGTGCGAATCTCTGGCTCTTTAATAAGAAGAAAATTAAGTTACTTATTGTTGAAAAGAAGGTTTCGATTTTGTGTGTATAATTACCATAATCATTGTACAGTGATTTATTTTACTTTGTATTTTTTTAGAGAATAGTGTTTTAACTCTTAAAATAATATATATTTCAATGTTGCAGTTTATTTTGTTTTCTGCATCATTGTCCCATCATCTCGTCAGACATAAAATCTGTTTAAAAACTATCTTCCCTCAGGAGTAATGATACTCACTTCTGCATTTTCCCACCATCACATAATAATAATCAAAATGTATATAATGAGCGTGCCATCTATGTATTAACTGATTAAATACGAATGATCTAAAAGCATGTTTTTGTGGTGCTTCTCAGCTTCGAGTTGGGCTTGCTTATTATAGTCTTCGCAAGATGCCGCTACCTTTCCATTCTCAGCTTTTTTTTTTAATATTTCTGGTTTTTATTACTATTATCCGCCTGGCAGCCATGATTTTAACCTCAAAAACGAAAAACAATATTTTTTTTTTATATACCTAGACCCTATCTTATTGAAAATAATAATTCGATAATTAATATATTAGATTACCTACTAGAATTTTCTTGTTTCATGACATTTTTAGTTGCGGATCACGTCATCGTGGATGTTAATGTGACAAGGTTCCAGCGCGGGATTCATCATCATCATCATGTCAGCCACACGACACCCACTGACGGGGATTATATAATAAATATTTATAATTTCTGGTTTTGTCTTTAGAAACAGGTAACCTTTTTTCGCTAAATGGCAGATTCTGGAAACGGCAGATTCTGTAAATGGCAGATTCTGCGAACGGCAGATTCTGTAAATGGCCAATTCCCAAACAACATTCTAATTCCAAAGATTGTTTTTATTTTTTTAGGCTCTATTAGAACTCTATTACTGAATCTGCCGTTTCCAGAATCTGACATTTAGCGAAAAAAGGAAAAATTCTACCCTTTTTGTTTTCTTGTCTAGGTGTCTACGTACTTTTTATGGTAATGTTTAGTCATAAACTAAACACCTAGGATGCTTGTATTTTCATATTAGTATCATGTTTATAGATATAAGTAAATCTCGTATGAAATAAATTGTCCAAATATTATTATTGGAATACATTTCTTATTATTGCTAATGAATAAAAAATATCTCCTAAATATCATAATCGTAACATAACTAAATATCATAAAATTTTCGATATTGATCGCTGATATCAGTGCATATCCCGTTTTTTATGCTATAATCAACTAGCTCTAGTTTGCTCTAGTGCATTCAGAGTCATGCATGACCGTTCTCTATAAGAAGCTAGCAGCGTTCTCTGACCTTATTTAAGAGTCATAACAACCGCCGTCGTTTTCCTCACTACAACTAGTCAACACGTTTCTCTCGGTGCACCTGTGTTTTGTCGTGTTTTAGTGATAAAGGAAGGCAAAGGCAATTAAAGGTAAGAAGTATTTGCAAATTTTATAGAAAACTGCATCAAGAAGGTCTGATAAAGTTATGAAAATAACTGGATAGTCTTTGTTAAGTCTTATAAGGGTTTAATTAGCGTCGCGGTGTCTTTTCACACTGTGTTTTGTAGTTGTAATAAGGAAATAAAAATAACTAGTATGACTCAGGTTGAAGTAAATATTAAGTCTTTTTTTTTAGTTTTTGTAGCAAAACAAAAATCTATCTTTATCCGTGATGTCCTGTTTAAATTATAAAGTAGGTACCGGTTTTACGCTTTGCCATTTGTGTTAGGTATTATAAAAGCAAAAAAGCAAACTTTTTCATATAAAAAAGGTTGGCAAAAACTTGCTCTCAAATATAAATCTTATATTTTTTTATTAGGAGGTGGTTTTAATGCTATTGAGAAGTCTCATTGATTTGCTTACTCTGTATTAACTTAAAACTAAAAATAAATCAAGACGTTTCAAATAAGGGTCCATAATAGGATAACATGGTTTGCGCGGGCCATATTTTTATATAGAAAACGTAAAGTTGTAGGCCTAAAAAAAAACATACGTCAAGCTAAAAAGATTATCTAGTTGCTACAAGTATTAATTTGCGTATAAACCTCACAGATGATTGTAAAAATAAAATATCAGAATATCAACAAAAGCGCTTGTCGCGGGCCATATTGTTGGAGTAAATAATAGTGGAAACGTTAAATTCAACATCAAAATATACTTTAACGTACTGTGCAATTGTTCCAAGAATTTTTTTTCAAGAAAGATAATTGTGCTAAAGATAATGATGAAAAAACAACAAAAAATATCGAAAAAGTGCAGAAGTGAAGTTATTTTCCATACTCTTTGCACGTAAAGAAAAAGACAGAGACAAATGATTTTGCATAACCGAACCTTAAAGCTTTTTATGACGAAAAAACTATAAAAGCCAAAATCTTATCTTTTTGTTCTTAATAAAGACTTCAACGCACTCTTTTTACTTTTTAATTTTTACATTTTTCTGAAAATATGAAGTGACCATGTTTCTTGATGCTTCTTGGGTTTTTCCTTGGACGAATGTGTATTCAAAGTTTCAGAACTTTTTTTTTGCCACCGAGTTTTTCAGATATTCTCTCGGAGGGAAATTCGATCTCCTGCTTATATAATCACTGTTGGTTGGTCTTACAAAGCATTAGTTTAGAAGTTTATAATTTTCTATAAGTACTTAGAACGATGACATCTAGGTCAAGCGTAACAGCAAAATAGATCACATTCGTAAAACTCGATCATGATCAACGGTAAGGGCTGTCACTATAATAAGTTAATTTATTTTATTTTAAAAGCGGGTTGTGTTAACATAATTATCTTAGCTGATTGTTAAAGTGACGCTAAAGCCTAAAAAGTGATAGCGTACCTACTTCTCCTAAAATCCCTAGGTACCCGATTTATTATTCTAAATTATTATGAATTCAATGTATTTTTAGTGTTATTTCAGCATTTTCTTACCTTTTCATTTCAGTAAAAGTACCATGAAAAATGAAGTAAATATTAAATTATTTTCTTTTAATTTCAAATTAGAGTAGTTCAAGCTACAATAAATCAAACTGTTCCATTACCTACATAGATTTTTTTATTAAGGTGGCACCCTGAGCGAAACTGACGCCACGGTGAATTTTATTTAATATTATAATTCTATTACACTATTTTAATAATGTTTTACGTGTAATTTTTAGGGCCCACAGTCTAGTATTTTTAGACGGTATCGTTACATTCCCTCGTAGTCACTGCTAGAAGTAGATAGAAAAACTGCTAAAAGTGGCCGTTTTTGACACATTTGCTATCTACTTTTACGAATGACTAAGAGGGCATGTAGTGATACCTTTTAAAAATACTAGACCGTGGGCCCTAAAACCTCCACGTAAAACATTATTAAAATCTTTTTTTATATAAAATTATTAAATAAAAACCTCTGAGGGCGCCACTTTCGGTCATACAACTGTTTGAATAAAAACTGAAGGCGTTTAGGTTGCTGTCCCAATTTGCTAATAACCTTGTCAATAAATTCAGTATCCTCCTCTAAATAGTATAATGTGTAGATGCAGATGCACTTCCCTGTAAAAAATCTTGACGGCGCGGCGCCCATGAACTGTTCACTAATTCAAGGTAGCTTAGTTTAGGATTAAATTCGGAGCTTTTGAAGGCTTTTTCGAATAGTGTGTCAACCCTACATCGGTGACCGGGTATTAGATAAACTCTCGCGCATGGGCGCATGCAGTTGTGAAATATTTGCTAGAGGCAGTAATTCGCCCCGGGAGGTGTGGTGCAAGATGTATACTCGCTCTAAGTTGTCAATATTGCGACAGGCGACACTTAAGAGAGTCAACAGTCAACGAAGTCATAATAAAATTAAAAATCACATATTAATCTGTGTTACAAAAGTAAAAACAGTGATTACAAAAGTGCTTAGGTTAAAACTTAGAGTAAGACGGGCTTCTAAAGACGAAACAAAGCCTTTGTTGCTCGAAGGGTTAAAACGATGTTTATTGTGTTCATGAAATAATATAGGTATGCTATTCTCAAAAGGGGTTTTCCATCGAATTTATCTAATTAGGTATCCAGTGTTGACATTGAGACACGCAGAAGTTGCGCAATAATAAAATCGCTATAGTACTTAGGTACCTACGAGTAGTTCAATCAATGACATTGTTGATCAATGAAGTAATTTCGTTCCACTCCACTTGGACCCGTGTCATTTGTTTGTTCAATGCATAAAGGCCGATAAACAATGACCTTTGTGGATTACGAAGTGAATACAGACTTTCATCAAGTTAGTGTCAGTCCCACAGGTTCTAGTTAGTCTGATTTAATTTAGAAATGAAACATGTGTCCTTTTGACTGTGTGTGTATTGCATTTAAGGCCAGTTTCCTAGTACTGATAATAAATAAAAAAAAAAATCTTATACAGGGTGCATTTGAAACCACTCTCCCAATTTTAAGGATGTATTCAGTCCATGAAACTGAACAACTTTCTCTAAGAAACATAAGGTCAAATATGTAAAAGAAAATTGACTTTTCATACAAACCAAAGAGATCACGTGATCAGTTTAGTATGGGATGACCTACATTTTTTGGCGTATTTCGACACATGTTTCATGTAGAAAGTTGTTCAGTTTCATGGACTGAACACATCCTTAAAAGGACCCCGAACCTATAACCCAGGACATTTAACAGAAACCACATTTTTCTAACTATAGGTTCGGGGTCCTTTGGAGAGTGGTTACAAATGCACTCTGTATACTGTCATATAATTATTGAATTTTTAGAGTTTCGGCATTCACAATGCTATTTTTATATTAAAATAATTAATTTATTAGAAAAATACTAGAAAAAATTTACTCACTCGTAGCAGCTCAGACGGGATTCGAATCCGCACCCTTGAGATGCATTGGGCCGGAATCCCAAAGGTTGCAGGTTCGAATCCCGTCTGAACAGCTACGGGAACGTCATTTTTAGGGTTCCGTAGCCTAAATGGCAAAAAACGGAACCCTTATAGATTCGTCATGTCTGTCTGTCTGTATGTCTGTCCGTATGTCACAGCCACTTTATTCCGAAAGTATTAAGACTACACAGTTGAAACTTGGTAGGTAGATGTATTCTGTTAACCGCTTAACGAATTTAATACAAAAATAAGAAAAATAAAAGATTAAGGGGGGGCTCCCCATACATGGAAATGAAACTGAAAAAAATTGTTTTCTTCAAACCAACACGTGTTGGGTGTTTATAGATAGGTCTTTAAAAATGACATTGAGGTTTCTAAGACAACTTTTTCTCAAAGTCAATCGTTTGAAAGATATTCACCGCCAAAGTGGTAAAATGTGTGTCCCCCCCCCTTTAACTTTTGAAATAAGAGAGTGAAAAATCTAAAAAAAATATATGCTGTAGATCTTAATAAACACTTTCAACCAAAATTGGTTTGAACGAGATATAGTAATTAGTTTTTGAGATATAGCACATTTTCCAAAACCGCAAATATAACTTTGTCATTCATACCAACACTGTGAAAAACAAAGTTATTTTTGCAAACGAAAAATGATAGGTGGTATTAAATATGGTATGGTATAAGGTAACTACGGAACCCTATGGCGCGTGGTCCGACACGCACTTGGCCGGTTTTTTTCTATTATTTTTTCTAAGAAATTAATTATTATCTTAATACTGTCATATAAATAATTCTATATTTTTGTTGTCGCGAATTTCGCATTCTTTTATCTTGATGTAAAAAAAATAATACAATTTTTCATCTGTTTTTCTTCAGTTACAACGAACTTTATTATAACAATGTCATATTCAAAATTTTATCTTATTTTATCACTGATAGGCCTACTTACATCAAGTTAAGATAAAATTTATTTCAAGTGGAGGATATATAGCTATCATAGTTTCCTTAAGCCATATTTAGTAAAGGTTACAATGAAAAAATAAACAAAACTATTTTAAGAACGAATAAGTTGTAATGGGCCTCATACTAAGTGCTATATTCGAATACACGTCGTATTGTGATCTTGTTTATTATGATTCGCCGGTTGCTAGACCGGTTTAAGCAGCCAGTGTGTCTAGATCTCTCTTTACCTTTACACCTTTAACTCTAGTGTGTTAACTAAACTGTGTGATGGGTCTTTGAAAAGTGGCCAGCAATTGCAACATTATTATCACGGAGCGTACTCTTTGCACCATTAACTGACTGGGATCGAAGAGGTGAGTCGTTGTTTTTGTTTTAATTTTAAAAAAAATATATATAAAAACCTTTGATTTAAATATTTGAAGGTATGATGTACGGTATCAGTGTTGAGTTTCATTTGTTTTTATTGAGACAAAACTTTTTAATATGAACTGTGAAGACATATTGTTTTGTTTTTGTTAAAATGTTTTTTTTTCTAATTGGAAAAAAAATGTTTGTAATTCGCTCTTTATAATTTTCTTCTTCAAAGTAGATAAGTATCTTAAATATTTTTAAATCCAAATAGGTTCCCCTTGTTTTATATTTTCATTTTTAGCCTATAAGGAACCTAATTGTTCTGTACTTATATGTCAATCTTGCATGCATGAACAATTTAAAATATTATGAATAGTGCTTAATGCAAAAAAACATGGTCAAAGTCACATCGTTGTAAACAACTATACCAAGGTTTTCCTTAAGTCAAGACCAAATATCTTATTGCTACTTATCGGAGAATGTTCGGATATTTTATTTAGTTAATTTTAATTTACATCACTGACCGATTCGTTGTCCAATTATTTGTTTCTTTTTATGCTGTGTTTAACTTGTGAAGTCTCTGCCCCCCCCCCCACTTTCAAAGCTGCTTTAACTAAATGCATAGGAAAGGAATTAAAATTAATCAGTAGCCATGTGAATATGACTAGTGGTTTACATTAATATTACAATAGTGAATCTTTGGGGATTTAAAAAAAATATGATACCTGCCCGAGTCGTTTGGCCCGAATATCGCGTTTTGACAGTTAAAAGATGGTTAAAAGTGATAAATCGATATATCATATTGCGTTTCCGTGGTCATGCTAGGGAGGCTGTATAGTACCTATATTATACGTAAAATACTTCCTTACGAATAGAAAGTGGCTTAAAATACAAAATGCGCAATTTTAATTTGACATCTAGAACTACGATTGCATAATGTTTACAAATATTACGTTTCATCAACGTAAATATTTACCTTCATAATCGATAACAAATATACCGCATCATCGATTTTAACTTTAATAGCTTCTTTCTAGAATGTTGAACAGGTTATCAATTTATCGAATAGGTTAAGAGTAAGACTAATCTAGGTAAAAGACTTGCTTTTGACACATAAATAATTAAGTGTTTTATTTTTACACGACTGCCCAAAGCAAAAAGAGTGTATATGTGTTCAGGGTTCATGTATGTGGGTATGTGAGTTTCTTTATTCCACCATAACTTCTGAATGCCTGAACTGATTTGGATAAATTGGGTATCGTTAGAATCCTTATAGCATCTTGAGTGACACAGCTATATTTTTTTAGAAAAAATCAATATGGTGACTGTGCGACGCCATTTTCAAATGTGAAAAAAAATATTTTTTTCTTCTATTATTACAATATGGGCATCAAATAAAAGGCCTTGATGAGCACATTCCAAAACTATATAATATGTCACTAAAATGTGTGAAATAAAAATAAATAAATTAAAAAAATATTAAAAGCACGACTGCCCTGCCAAAAACGAACTAAAAAGTTAAACAACTAGTGTCATTGCAGTCGGGGGAACTCTTTGATCAAAAATTGTTCCATAATAAGGTCCCCCGACTGCAATGACACTTGTTGTTTAACTTTTTAGTTTGTTTTTGGCAGGGCAGTCGTGTTTTTAATATATTTTTTTATTTTTTTTATCTTTTCTGTGACATAAAAACAACGAACGCAATAATGTGCATATTATACTAGTATTTTTTAAGACATTCATAAACCCTAGAGACCAAAGGGTATGATTGACCATCAGCCATTTTAATATATGATTATTTTCACTATATTAAAACCAACAACTCTTCAAAATAATAGGGATGATGACTAATGAATAAAATAACGAAATACTAATAAAAATCGTAAATATATTAAACTTTTAGAGTAGCTTGTATACCCCTTGGTGTTATATATTGCGTATTATTTGTTTTATGACCCTTCAAAGTTGGGTGAACAAGTCCATTTAAAAAGTATAAAATTTATTAAAATAAATAATACCTTTAATTAGTCCGTAAAATTTATAGCAAATTTGTCTAAGAAACCATTTTGATAAACACAATATTTAATATAGCTGCCAAACAAATTTCATACGCGTTGCATACAAACTACTCAGGCGTAAGTCATAACTAGGTAGCCGTTAGTATGGAGCGTTTTTGGGTGAGTCAAAGGACATCATCCATGTTTCATACATTTTTGGTCCAAATATGAAAGTGCCGGCCAAAAGACAAAAGAGCTTTATTCTGATAGATTTTGTCCATCTAAGCATTTTTTATTATGGCACCGAAGCTATAGCACCACTTCACATTTGTGTCAAAATGTATGAAAAGACAGACTTTTTGAACACAATTAAAATTAAGTACAGCGGTGCTACACCTTCGGTGCCATAATAAGAAATGCTTAGGCGGACAAAATCTATCAGAATTTGCTTTTTGGCCGACATTTTTTACATTTGTGCCAAAATGTGTGAAAAATCAGACTTTTTCTACTTATTTAAAATCAAGTATAGCGGTGCTACAGCTTCGATGCCATAATAAGAAATGTTAAGGTGGACAAAATCTATCACAATAAAGCACTTTTGGTTTTTGGCCGGCACTTTCACATTTGGACCAAAAAGGATGATGTCCTTTGTGTGCATTTTAAACTGTGATTAGTTTTCACGCTAGCGAAATAATTCTTTAACCAATGTTCCTTTTTTGAGAGGTAATTTATGTAACATAAAATAAAAAAAGTATTCATCATGCCTATTGATAGCAAGTTAATCACAGTCATAGAAAAAGTAGAGTTGATAATTATCAAAATTTCAGATGTACAGTTAGCTTAGAGCATTTTAAATGCTCTAAGACAGTTAGGTATATTTTTTAAAAGATGAAAAAAATGATAAGCTGTCATTAATTGTCGTAGGGCAAATGGTTTTTATTAAAATTAGCAAATTTATTATTTAATTTCATAATTGACTACGAGGCGTCAATTTAAACATGATTTTTTAATTTTTAATACTACTTCTAATACCTACAAACAAATGACTCTTCCATTGTTTTCTGTAGTTTCCTGTTTAGTATGGAACTGCGGAATGATGGTGCAAGTAACACACTCCTTTTCTTAATTTTTTCAGATAAATTTAGCGGCCATGTTGAAGTTCGTCGTTTTCCTGGTGACCGTGGGAGCTGCGTTTGCGCACCATGCGGTAATTATAACTTAATAATGTTTGTAAAGTAATGAATTTTGATTCTACATAGAACATATTCCGAATCTGTGAACGATGTAAGTATGTACGTATGTATTTCTAATGTCATCAAATAATTGAAATATTTTGATAACCTACTATGTGTTGAACGGATTTTTCTGACAGCATATAAAAAGACGAAAGCTAATATATAATAACTATTTTTTCATCTTACATCTCTACTACTTATTTAAACTTATCCAAACTAAACCTATTAAATGCCGTTACTTTTGATTTGGTGCCGTTGATAAGTATTTAGCGCCCTTTCTTCTTGCCAGCAAAACTGGAAATAATTTGACTATTGGGATGATGACATTTTTTTTTATTTTATGTCACATAAATTACCTCTCAAAAAAAGAAACATTGGTAAAAGAATTATTTCGCTAGCGTGAAAACTGCCCGAGATATTACAGTTTGAAATGCACACAAATGGACTCACCCAAAAACACTCCATACTAACGGCTACTCAGTTATGACGTCACGCCTGAGTAGTTCGTATGCAACGCGTAGGAAATTTGTTCGGCAGCTATATTAAATATTGTGTTTATCAAAATGGTTTCTTAGACAAATTTGCTATACATTTTACGGACTAATTAAAGGTATCATTTATTTTAATCAATTTTATACTTTTTAAATAGACTTGTCCACCCAACTTTGAAGGGTCATAAAACAAATAATAGGCAATATATAAAACCAAGAGGTATACAAGCTACTCTAAAAGTTTAATATGTTTACGATTTTTATTAGTATTTCGTTATTTTATTCATTAGTCATCATCCCAATTCAAAAGTATTAGTAGTACCTTGTTGGTCAATCTGGGTAAATACTGCATTAATGTAGTGACAATGACGTAATTTTATTGATTGTTTATTCCATTACAAAAGTATGGCCTTGCTCTTTCAGAAGACGTTCACATCATGTATTCACCAAAATTTTAACAAATATTTCCCACCTTTCCTTCCAGGATGGTGTCCATACTGCGACGGCGTTTCTGCTCGGCAGTAACGTCCAAGGCACCATCACCTTCACGGAGACGGAGGACCACAAGGTCCGAGTCTCGGGGTCCATCTCTGGCCTGCCTGATGGCCAGTATGGGTTCCACGTCCATGAGAAAGGAGACCTGAGCGGAGGATGCGCCACCACTGGTGCACACTTCAACCCTGAGAATGTAAGGCTTGTTTTGCTGATAAAATTGGTGTTTGATTACCGAGGCTAGTTGTAGGTAGATAGATAGGTATAAAGATAAAAAAGATAGCTGGGGCACAAGCCTTAATTATGGGTGGATAAGGAGTATGGGCCATAACCCACCACGCGGGCTCAATGCGGATTGGTGGGTGTTAACGACTGCAAATGCAGCCGGGACCAACGGTTTAACGTGCCTTCCGAAGCAGGGAGGAGCTCGAGATAATAAATTTTTGGTCACCCATCCCATGACCGACCTTTGAGAAAGTTGCTTTACTTCCACAATCGCTAGGTCTGGCACTATACTACTGCGCCAGCGAGCTCCTCGAGGCAGATAGGTATGCCACTCCACAAAACGTAAAGTAATTCGATTCCTGAAAGTATTTTCCGGAAATCTCTTCCACCTAATTTGCATTGTGTGCTGTGATGGTTGTTGAATGTTATTGTGATGGTTACCCAATCCTTGCTTTTTGAAAACTTAATAACGACAATTGGACGACCGAAGCCGAAATTATGTAAATTGAATGATGAACATAGTCCAATTATCGCGAATTCTTTTTCGTGGTCGACCCCAGATTTGTCATTGCTTGACATCCATTTTACATACATGCACACACACATATATAGCTGTGTCTCCGCAACCAATGAACGTGGAATAATCTGGTTAGGCCTGGTTAGGCTCAAATTGTAGCTTTAGTTAGGTTTACAAAATTAGCAAAGTAACCTGCAAAAGAAACTGAAACTATTTAGTGTCAAGATTTTCCGACGCGGGGACGCTCTTCAAGCAAGCCGCTCCCGACGGACCGTGGACCGAGGGTAACCGGACTAAATCAACTTGGTTTTATCTAATGAACATCTGTGCCAAGTTTCAATTCTTATCACGAAGTGCAAGGTCATGTTGATTAGGGCCCCATACCCCCTGGGGTAGGACCCCTTAATTTTGATAAGACTCAGCAGATCCTCATTTCCAGTGCCTAGATAAAGTTACAAACAAAGTTTAATTTGTGTGGGTTCATATTTTGCCTCAAAAATGACCTTTTATTCCTGTACTAATAGTTAAAGATAACGATGTTCTGTATGGCGAAACAGAACTAAGAAAAAATTATGCAGTGGCGTAAATAGCTTAGAATAGACCCTAAAAAGTATGTCCTTTTCCAGCAACCTCACGGCCACCCTAACGACGCCGCTCGTCACGTCGGCGACCTCGGCAACGTGGTCTTCAAACAGGGCGTCGCCACCATCGACTTCGTGGACAGCCAGCTGGCACTCCGCGGACCACACAACATCTTAGGCCGTGCTGTCGTCCTCCATGAGAAGGCTGACGACTACGGAAGGTCTGACCACCCTGACTCCAGGAAGACCGGCAACGCTGGAGGGAGGGTCGCCTGCGGAGTTATCGGCCTGATGTAGGGATTTTTCATCCTATTAGAGCTAGCGCGCACGAGCAACTTTTGTACGCGCACAATCAGCTTTTGTCTCCGCAACTAATTTGTCTCTCAGGCTGCATTTCCACCTGCAAGAAAATTTATGTAAGAAGTGTCCCATAGTCTGTCATCCAGCAGCTTATAAAAGCTTGACAAACCATCGTCATTGCATTTTACTATTAGTTAATACTTGTAAGCTACTGTCTGACAGGCTGTGGGATACTTCTTTCAGGTAGAAATGCGGCCTCACATCAACTCTACGGGTTTGTATGAAAGTCTGCCGGTCGTGTCGCAACATGCACGCACTTTCATACAAACCCGTACGTTTGATGTGAGAGACAAATTAGTTGCGGAGACAAAAGTTGCTTTTGCGCGGAAAAAAGTTGCTTGTGCGCGCTAGCTCTTACCTTATTGGTATTTTATTGTGTTTAAGAAAATTCGACAGAACGTTCAGCTGTAATTTATAGGTTAGGATTTTGTTAAAAATTAAAAGTGATTTGAAAAACCACCGATATCTTAATGATCCTTACACTTACATGGACTTTAGTAAATTATGAGTGCTACTGAAATGGATATCTTTGCAATCATTTTATACAATTGAAGTCTTTTAATTATACACCTAACTAAACTGTATACAGGGTTACAGGGTTTAATTAATGAATCAACCTAAAATGAGAAAACCTCTTCGGACCACCAAACTGAAAAACTATGGGATCTACTTTGAAATCGCGAAAAAAATATCTGCTATTTCATACATTTTGATATTTTTGTTATTATTTTTTGTATGAAACAGCTGACTTTTTTCGCAATTTCAGAGTTGGTCCCATATAAAAAGTTGTTCAGTTTGACGGTCCGAAGAAACGGTTTTCCCATTAAAGCAGGAAGTAAATAATAAAACTTTTACTTGCTTTCCATTCCGTTGGTTTTTTTTTAAAATTCAAATGCCATCTAGAATTTAGTATGTTGGCTACGGATGGTAAATTTGGCTAAATATTTGCTAGTTCTTGGCAAAATCAATCAATAGTAGAGTAATATTATTGACGGTATTAAAATAGGTTGGTAATAGAGCATGACAATTTAATATTAAAGACAGACAAGCCCCCCTACTCAAATAGCCAACATTCTATTCGTTTGAACGCTACGCTTACTATTAAAGCTTTAAAATAAGCAGTAAACTATAAAATTATGTGCCGTAAGCTTGACAATTCCATACAATACGTCAAAGTCTGCGATTTGCATATCTGCGGTTTGCGACATGTGATTTTTTTAATCATCTATTGCTCATATTTAAGCTTTAAAAGTAAGCGTAGCGTTCAAACGAATAGTATGTTGGCCATTTGAGTAGGGGGCAAGGTTGAAGAAATGGTTATTGATTATAAACCAATGATTCAATCTATCATTAGGACCGGTTTTCGATGTTGCACAAAAAATTAAATTCTGGGTCTTGATAATGTTGTAAAATTAAAATATCACAGCGTAAGTGAAGGCGGGTTTTATTTGGAGGTTATGTCGAAGTTAAATTAAAATATTTACTTTTCATGTTTTTAGGGTTCCGTACCCAAAGGGTAAAAACGGGACCCTATTACTAAGACTCCGCTGTCCGTCTGTCTGTCTGTCTGTCACCAGGCTGTATCTTATGAACCGTGATAGCTAGAAAGTTGAAATTTTCACAAATTATGTATTTCTGCTGCCGCTATAACAACAAATACTAAAAACAGAATAAAATTAATATTTAAGGGGGGCTCCCATACGACAAACGTAATTTTTTTTGCCGTTTTTTGGTACGGAACCCTTTGTACGCGAGTCCGACTCGCACTTGGCCGGTTTTTTTTATTTCCTTTACGTGCATTACTCAAATTGTACGTTATATAACGAATGAAGAATTAATGATCACAGCATCTGTTTTAGTTTTATAAAACAATTAATAGTTTTTTTGCCTAATTTAAATTAAACAAAAACTGTATAAGTTCATAATCAAATTTCAGTCAACTGGATACTTTTCAATTGAAGTTCTCACAATCCATATTTGTAATTCAATGTCACAGATATAATGGAAAATTAAAATAGGAAAAAAAAAATCATCATCTATTTAGTAATACCACAGCATAGATAATAGTACTAGCGTATTTATACTTTTTGTATATAGCATACAAGTACTTACCTACTACAGAATCATTTATAATTAGGATATAATAATTAATAATTATAAAATTCTTGGGGTCATTACAACTCGGCAGCCTCTCAAGGTGAGATCTTCTCACGATACCCATATATCAATATTATTAGTATTATCAATATTAAGTTAATAGTCACGTTCAATATTATCTTGAATATTTAATGGATTGTATCTTATAAGATCCACGATCTTAGCTAACAGTACAACTAGCTGGAGTACACATTACATTGTAATTGAATATAAATGAAGTTTTATGTGGTAGTCATAATATTGCTCTATCTAACATTACCTATCTTAGAAGCCAAACTGTGTTCTTGATATACGGTACATACGACAGCACATCAAGCATAACATGTTGGCCTTAAGGGCAAAAAATGTGCCCTGATGCATTTTCAAAATAAAGCAATCCCCTTGGTATAAATCAGATACATTCTTAGCAACTTAGCGTAGCTTAGCTTAGCTCAAGTGGAACCGCACCCTGACCGTTTTTAAGCCACTGTTGTATGAAATTGTTTTCGTAGTCCGTAAAAATAAAAATTCACTCATAAACCCTATTCTTGTTCAGCCTCCTAGCATGACCGAAAAAATATGATATAATATCGCGTTATATAGCGTTTTATCGATACTCAACTGTCAAAATCCATTGTCTTTTGACAGTTGAGTATCGCTATATCGCTATATTATATAAATATATTTATATAATTTATATAATTATATAAAAATATATATCGCTATATTATATAAAATATATAAATCGCTATATTGACTTCCATCGTGGTCGAGTGGTTTGCTCGTCGGTTTTCGAGGCTTCTCACCATCTCTTGTGGTCCCGGGTGCGATCTCCGGCTGGGTCAATGCAGAAAATGAACTTTTCTATATTGGCTCAGGTCTGGGTGTTTGTGA
The DNA here is from genome assembly GCA_943789525.1 of Agriphila geniculea. NCBI lineage: Eukaryota > Metazoa > Arthropoda > Insecta > Lepidoptera > Crambidae > Agriphila > Agriphila geniculea. The sequence goes on from OX038876.1 coordinate 3,692,417, forward strand.
TACCACCACCGTTGTCTCTGATTTCCATAACAGAATAAGTGCATTAGCTACTTACAGCTCTCGCGACATAACTTGAACCAAACCATAGACAATGAAGCTTACGCAGTAGCAGTTTTCAGTACCAAAATTGTAGTGCGCAGGACACGTATGTACTTTGGAATCGGAGCAAACTTTTGTATTTTTAGGGTTCCGTACCAAAATGGTAAAAAGGAACCCTTATGATGTGACTCAGTCTGTCTGTCACGGCTGGATATCTCGAGAAATACTAATGGTATCAACTTGAAATTTGGAATAGTTTAACATGACGTTTGCTCAACTATTTTGAAAGTAAGAAAGGAATAAACAAATAAATATCTTTTTTTACAACAGGGACTGAAAAGAGGTCTTAAAAATTTGAAGTGGGGCTACTCGGGGGGGGTATCATATGAAAGAGCGTCGTTTGCACGTTTTTAATCTTTTTTTCTTTTTTTCTTAGGCCGCATATTTTTCGACTTATGATGACAAATGTAAAAAAAATACCGTCCCCCCTCCTTAACTCCGAAGTTTGCAAATAGAAAAATCTGAAATAATTCTACGTAATAGCAGTTTATATAAAGATTACAGGAAAAATATAACGATGTCTCAAAATAGCACACTTCTTTGGAAATTATCAAATTTCTAAAAAAGTTAACATTAGTTCCACCATCGGTCAAGAGATGGCGCTGACCTAAAAACTGCAATACTAATTTTATTAGTCTACTCTGCAGTGTGGTTTAATGGTGCAATTATGATGGTACGGAACCCTCGGTGCGCGAGTCCGACTCGCTCTTGACTGGTTTTTATTATTAATCATACCGCATTTCGGTGGTCATGCTAGGGGGCTAATCTCCATATTTTTGTTTTTTTTTTATTAACTGTATTTTCTTTTTCAGTGATCCTATCTACGGGACCAACTTCGGCTTATCGACTATGCAAAGCTCTACCATGTTTGTACCAGTATTTTTGACAACTGCTGTTCTTTACGAATATTAACATAATATTTTTCTTATTGGTTAAAAGGCTTGTAAAGCAAACTTTAAAGTCTTAAGGAAAAATGAACTGTTTAATGTTAGGTTTTTTTACTGTTTACAAGATTCAAAGACTTAAATGTTACGAGTGAGTTATTTTTCTAGAAACATAATCGGTACCAGTGCCTAATTTTTTATTTTTATTTTAAATATTGTGAGACAAGAACGTTTTTTTTTCAGTTACTTTTGTAAAATATTTATTTCAATGCCTTCACAGGTAGGTACTTAATATTTATTAATTGTATTTAGATAAGGATAATTATTTTTAATAATAATTTTATTTTGTATACAAAATACAAACCATCTTTCATTGTATTATATTTTTATCTACTTGTCTTTACCTATACTATGTTGAAATAAATATAAGCATTTTTATGTTGTCTTCATTTAGTTTTTACGGTTTTCTCAAGAATTTCAGCTAATCAAGAAGTGTATGATACCTAGATCAATCCGAAATATTTTGGGACAACAATAATCAAATAATAGTGTACCATTTATCCTTACCTAAAATTAATGATATTCCTTAATAATTTTAAAACAATAAATTATGAATACTGAATTCCATAGCAACTTATAATTTAATAAATAGCATTATCCTTATGTACCTATATAAATGCGCTAATATTATAAAATGCGAAAGTCTGTTTGTTTATTAATTATACGCCTCCGATCATCTTGAAATTTTGCATAGGTACACGTACTCAGGGGTACAGAGAATGATATAGGGTACATTTCATCCAGAAAAAAGTACTGTTCCCGAGGAAAAGCAAAAAAACTTTAAACGCAGACGAATTATTAAACATTACAGAAAATCTTCAACAGTATTTAAGTATCAAGAAAAACTAAAACTCAAATTGAAAATCTAATCTAGTTAAACTTTTTCAAACAAAAACGAATATTTTTATAATAAGTATGTGTGAATACAACATGTGCAGAACTCCCAGCCACATTAAGTTCCCTCAATGAATAATAAATTCGCCTTGCATTTGACGACTCCCATTGCAAATTAATGTCATGGCATTCGTCGAAGGAAAGTCGATCAGAAACTTGGAGCTGAAGAAAAACTATAGTAACTATGGTTAATCTAAGGGAATGCAACAGAGGTATCGCTAAAGGGCTGTTCATGGTCGTAAATGGATTATGTATTGTGAGTATTTTAAAAGGTATAAGATGAGAAACATGGATCTTTGATTCTATTTGTCGTTGATATGTATTTTGTGAAAACTGTATCTTGTATACTGGGGGCCTATTACGAAAATAACGTACGCAACTGCGTAACGTCTTAGCCCATTGACTATTGAACGAATAATGACGGATCCACTGGAGAAAAACTGTCAAATTTCCGCAATCACTATGCAATATCGCATACGCAAGTGCTTTGTAATAGGAAACAATCAGAACGAAGCACGGCCGCAGCGTAATAGACCTCCTGTATGTAATGAACAATTACTGTGATATCAGGGGGTTACAAACCCTTTGCCCCTGGGATATGGGATGGGATACACTGAGAAAAACGGGCTACTTAAAATTGGCAAATTTGTAATGCACTGGCAGCCAGATACGTATAATGTGCTTTTCACATGAAATAAATAAGAGCCATACTTATAATGAAACGACACCATGTTCAGTAAGTATGCGGCATAATGCCCTGTAAAGACAATGTAAACGAGTTACTTGTAATGAGGCCGAATCCTTAATACGTAAGCCGCATCATGAAATTACTGTGCCCGCACTGTTAACGTTTACGTATGCGGTTTAATGATGCCGCATATGTATTAACAGAGCAGCATACGTAATTTACTTAACCCGCAACAGGAAATATGTATGCGCTATACGTACGAAGGTATACAGCCGCATTATTTCAGTATCCAGGCTCTTTACAACAGTAACTGGTTGCCAAATCATTGTACTGACTCCGTCTCATTAAGTAATGGTCCGGGTTACGTACATAATGTACGAGCAGGGTCGGAGATATGCCGATACATTTTACGTACACGGGATAATTAATAATGTCTCCGCCTACATAATCATTTACGTATCCTGGCTCATTTTACGAACTCCGTTTACTTACTGGCAGTGTTTGGTACATAGAATCTTTATGACGTCAGCCGCATCATGAAATTACTGTGGCGCACTCTTTACATTTACGTATGCGGTTTAATGATTCCGCACAGAGCAGCATACATAATTTACTTAACCCGTTACATAAAATATGTATCCGCTATACGTACGAAATTATACAGTCGCATTATTTCAGTATCCAGGCTCTTTATAACAGTAACTGGTTGCCAAATCATTGTACTGTCTCTGTTTCATTAAGTAATGGTCCCGGTTACGTCCATAATGTACAAGCAGGGTCGGAGATATGCCGATACATTTTACGTACACGGGATAATTAATAATGTCTCCGTCTACATTATCAGGTATTACGTATCCTGGCTCATTTTACCAACGCCGTTTACTTACTGACTGTGTTTGGTACGTAGAATCTTTATGACGTCAGCCGCATCATTAAATTACTGTGGCGCATTATTTACAGTTACGTATGCGGCTTAATGATTCTGCACGGAGCAGCATACGTAATTTACTTAACCCGTAACATAAAATATGTATGCGCTATACGTACGAATAATTAAACAGCTGCATTATTTCAGTATCCAGGCTCTTTATAATAGTAACTGGTTGCTAAATCATTGTACTGTCTCTGTCTCATTAAGTAATGGTTCCGGTTACGTACATAATGTACGAGCAGGGTCGGAGATATGCCGATACATTTTACGTACACGGGATAATTAATAATGTCTCCGTCTACATCATCAGTTTTTACGTATCCTGGCTCATTTTACGAACTCCGTTTACTTACTGACTGTGTTTGGTACGTAGAATCTTTATGACGTCAGCCGCATCATTAAATTACTGTGGCGCATTATTTACAGTTACGTATGCGGCTTAATGATTCTGCACGGAGCAGCATACGTAATTTACTTAACCCGTAACATAAAATATGTATCCGCTATACGTACGAATAGTTATACAGCTGCATTATTTCAGTATCCAGGCTCTTTATAACAGTAACTGGTTGCCAAATCATTGTACTGTCCCTGTCTCATTAAGTAATGGTCCCGGTTACGTACATAATGTAAGAGCAGGGTCGGAGATATGCCGATACATTTTACGTACACGGGATAATTAATAATGTCTCCGTCTACATCATCAGTTATTACGTATCCTGGCTCATTTTACGAACTCCGTTTACTTACTGACTGTGTTTGGTACGTAGAATCTTTATAACGTCAGCCGCATCATTAAATTATTGTGGCGCATTCTTTACAGTTACGTATGCGGCTTAATGATTCTGCACGGAGCAGCATACGTAATTTACTTAACCCGTAACATAAAATATGGATGCGCTATACGTACGAATAGTTATACAGCTGCATTATTTCAGTATCCAGGCTCTTTATAACAGTAACTGGTTGCCAAATCATTGTACTGTCTCTGTCTCATTAAGTAATGTTCCTGGTTACGTACATAATGTACAAGTAGGGTCGGAGATATGCCGATACATTTTACGTACACGGGATAATTAATAATGTCTCCGTCTACATCATCAGTTTTTACGTATCCTGGCTCATTTTACGAACTCCGTTTACTTACTGACTGTGTTTGGTACGTAGAATCTTTATGACGTCAGCCGCATCATTAAATTACTGTGGCGCATTATTTACAGTTACGTATGCGGCTTAATGATTCTGCACGGAGCAGCATACGTAATTTACTTAACCCGTAACATAAAATATGTATCCGCTATACGTACGAATAGTAATACAGCTGCATTATTTCAGTATCCAGGCTCTTTATAACAGTAACTGGTTGCTAAATCATTGTACTGTCTCTGTCTCATTAAGTAATGGTTCCGGTTACGTACATAATGTACGAGCAGGGTCGGAGATATGCCGTTACATTTTACGTACACGGGATAATAAATAATGTCTCCGTCTACATCATCAGTTATTACGTATCCTGGCTCATTTTACGAACTCCGTTCACTTACTTACTGTGTTTGGTACGTAGAATCTTTATGACGTCAGCCGCATCATTAAATTACTGTGGCGCACTCTTTACATTTACGTATGCGGCTTAATGATTCTGCACGGAGCAGCATACGTAATTTACTTAACCCGTAACATAAAATATGTATGCGCTATACGTACGAATAGTTATACAGCTGCATTATTTCAGTATCCAGGCTCTTTATAACAGTTACTGGTTACCAAATCATTGTACTGTCTCTGTCTCATTAAGTAATGGTTCCGGTTACATTTTTGTTTTTAGGCCGATTTTGATGAAACTCGGTTTTCTGGTACTATTATACAAGAAAGCTTGGGAAAAAAATGTGAACAAAATGAAGTTGTGAATAAATGATTTATTTATTTATTATTATTATTATTATTATTGTTATCTATTTTTTATATCTTATTATTGCGTTGCTGTTTTCTGTCAAAATAGTACCAAAAAACGGAGTTTTATCGAAATCGGCTCACGAACAAAAAAGTTAACAGCCATATTGGACTTTTCAATATTTTCAACATTGCGTTGCTGTTTTCTCTTTATAATAGTTCTGAAAACCATGTTTCATGGAAATCAGCCCACAAACAAAAGAATTGGCCGCCATCTTGGATTTTTCAATATTTCGAAATTTGCGTTGTTATTTCTTTGTCAAAATTGTACTATAAACTGAGTTTCATCGAAATCAGCCCAAAAACAAAAAAGCTGGCCGCCGTCTTGGATATTTCTATTATTTTTAACATTGCGTTGTTATTTCCTTGTTAAAATCATACAAAAAACCAAGTTTAATCGAAATCGACCTAAAAACAAAAAAATGGCCGCTATCTTGGATTTTTATATATTTAATATTGTGATGCTGTTTACTTGCCAATATAGTACCAAAGACCGAGTTTCATCGAAATCGGCCCAAAAACAAAAATGTTGGCCGCTGTCTTTGCTTTTTTTTCAATTTTAAACATTGCGTTGCTGTTTTCTTGTCAAAATAGTACCAAAATGCGAGTTTCATCGAAATCGGCCGACAAACAAAAAGTTGACCGCCATCTTGAATTTTTAAATTTTTAACATTGCGTTGTTATTTGCCTTGTTAAAATACCACCATTAACGGGAGTTTCATCGAAATCGGCCGAAAAACAAAGAAGTTGGCCGCCATCTTGGATTTTTTTATATTTTTAACATTGCTTTGTTATTGCCTTGTTAAAATAACACCATTAACGAAGTTTCATCGAAATCGGCCTAAAAACAAAAAAGTTGGCCGCCATCTTGGATTTTTATATGTTTAACATTGCGTTGCTGTTTTCTTGTCGAAATAGTATCAAAAATCGAGTTTCATCAAAATCGGCCCACAAACAAAAAAGTTGGCCACCATCTTGGATTTTTTATATTTTTAACATTGCGTTGTTATTGCCTTGTTAAAATAACACCATTAACGAAGTTTCATCGAAATCGGCCGAAAAACAAAAAAGTTGGCCGCCATCTTGGATTTTTATAGGTTTAACATTGCGTTGCTGTTTTCTTGTCGAAATAGTATCAAAAATCGAGTTTCATCAAAATCGGCCCACAAACAAAAAAGTTGGCCACCATCTTGGATTTTTTATATTTTTAACATTGCGTTGTTATTGCCGTGTTAAATTAACACCATTAACAAAGTTTCATCGAAATCGGCCCAAAAACAAAAAAGTTGGCCGCCATTTTGGATTTTTTTACATTTTTAACATTGCCTTGTTATTGCCTTGTTAAAATAACACCATGAAACAAGTTTCATCGAAATCGGCCCAAAAACAAAAAAGTTGGCCGCCATCTTGGATTTTCATATTTTTTACCTTGCGTTGCTGTTTTCTTGTCTATATAGTATCAAAAATCGAGTTTCATCGAAATCGGCCCAAAACCAAAAAAGTTGGCCGCCATCTTGGATTTTTTTACGTTTTAACATTGCTTTGTTATTGCCTTGTTAAAATAACACCATTAACAAGTTTCATCGAAATCGGCCGAAAAACAAAGAAGTTGGCCGCCATCTTGGATTTTTTTATATTTTTAACATTGCGTTGTTATTGCCTTGTTAAAATAACACCATAAACTAAGTTTCATCTTAATCGGCCAAAAGACAAAAAAGTTGGCCGCATCTTGGATTTTTATATTTTTAGCATTGCTTTGCTGTTTTTTTGTCAAAATGGTAACAAAAACCGAGTTTCATCGAAATCGGCCCAAAAACAAAAAAGTTGGCCGCCATCTTGGTTTTTTTTACATTTTTAACATTGCCTTGTTATTGCCTTGTTAAAATAACACCATGAAACAAGTTTCATCAAAATCGGCCTAAAAACAAAAAAAGTTGGCCGCCATCTTGGATTTTCATATTTTTTACCTTGCGTTGCTGTTTTCTTGTCTAAATAGAATCAAAAATCGAGTTTCATCGAAATCGGCCGAAAAACAAAGAAGTTGGCCGCCATCTTGGATTTTTTACATTTTTAACATTGCTTTGTTATTGCCTTGTTAAAATAACACCATAAACTAAGTTTCATCTTAATCGGCCAAAAGACACAAAAGTTAGCCGCCAACTTGGATTTTCATATTTTTTACCTTGCGTTGCTGTTTTGTTGTCTATATAGTATCAAAAATCGAGTTTCATCGAAATCTGCCCAAAAACAAAAAAGTTGGCCGCCATCTTGGATTTTTTGTACATTTTTAACATTGCCTTGTTATTGCCTTGTTAAAATAACACCATGAAACAAGTTTCATCGAAATCGGCCCGAAAACAAAAAAGTTGGCCGCCATCTCGGATTTTCATATTTTTTACCTTGCGTTGCTGTTTTCTTGTCTATATAGTATCAAAAATCGAGTTTCATCGAAATCGGGCCAAAAACAAAAAAGTTGGCCGCCATCTTGGATTTTTTACATTTTTAACATTGCTTTGTTATTGCCTTGTTAAAATAACACCATTAACGAGTTTCATCGAAATCGGCCCACAAACAAAAAAGTTGGCCGTCATCTTGGATTTTTATATTTTTAACATTGCGTTGTTATTGCCTTGTTAAATTAACACCAGAAACCAAGTTTTATCGAAATCAGCCGAAAGACAAAAAAGTTGGCCGCCATCTTGGATTTTCATATTTTTAACATTGCGTTGCTGTTTTGTTGTCTGTATAGTATCAAAAATCGAACTTCATCGAAATCGGCCCAAAATCAAAAAAGTTGGCTGCCTTCTTGGATTTTTTTACATTTTTAACATTGCCTTGATATTGCCTTGTTAAAATAACACCATGAAACAAGTTTCATCGAAATCGGCCCAAAAACAAAAAAGTTGGCCGCCATCTTGGATTTTTATATTTTTAACATTGCGTTGCTGTTTTCTTGTCAAAATAGTTTCAAAAATCGAGTTTCATCGAAATCGGCCCACAAACAAAAAGTTGACCGATATCTTGAATTTTTAAATTTTTAACATTGCGTTGTTATTTGCCTTGTTAAAATAACACCATTAACGGGAGTTTTTTCGAAATCGGCCGATAAACAAAGAAGTTGGCCGCCATCTTGGATTTTTTTATATTTTTAACATTGCGTTGTTATTGCCTTGTTAAAATAACACCATTAACGAAGTTTCATCGAAATCGGCCAAAAAACAAAAAAGTTGGCCGCCATCTTGGATTTTTATATGTTTAACATTGCGTTGCTGTTTTCTTGTCGAAATAGTATCAAAAATCGAGTTTCATCGAAATCGGCCCACAAACAAAAAAGTTGGCCACCATCTTGGATTTTTTATATTTTTAACATTGCGTTGTTATTGCCGTGTTAAGTTAACACCATTAACAAAGTTTCATCGAAATCGGCCCAAAAACTAAAAAGTTGGCCGCCATTTTGGATTTTTTTACATTTTTAACATTGCCTTGTTATTGCCTTGTTAAAATAACACCATGAAACAAGTTTCATCGAAATCGGCCCAAAAACAAAAAAGTTGGCCGCCATCTTGGATTTTCATATTTTTTACCTAGCGTTGCTGTTTTCTTGTCTATATAGTATCAAAAATCGAGTTTCATCGAAATCGGCCCAAAACCAAAAAAGTTGGCCGCCATCTTGGATTTTTTTACGTTTTAACATTGCTTTGTTATTGCCTTGTTAAAATAACACCATTAACAAGTTTCATCGAAATCGGCCGAAAGACAAAAAAGTTGGCCGCCATCTTGGATTTTTTTATATTTTTAACATTGCGTTGTTATTGCCTTGTTAAAATAACACCATAAACTAAGTTTCATCTTAATCGGCCAAAAGACAAGAAAGTTGGCCGCATCTTGGATTTTTATATTTTTAGCATTGCTTTGCTGTTTTTTTGTCAAAATAGTAACAAAAACCGAGTTTCATCGAAATCGGCCCAAAAACAAAAAAGTTGGCCGCCATCTTGGATTTTTTTACATTTTTAACATTGCCTTGTTAAAATAACACCATGAAACAAGTTTCATCAAAATCGGCCTAAAAACAAAAAAGTTGGCCGCCATCTTGGATTTTCATATTTTTTACCTTGCGTTGCTGTTTTCTTGTCTATATAGTATCAAAAATCGAGTTTTATCGAAATCGGCCCACAAACAAAAAAGTTGGCCGCCATCTTGGATTTTTTATATTTTTAACATTGCGTTGTTATAGCCTTGTTAAAATAACACCATTAACGAGTTTTATCGAAATCGGCCCACAAACAAAAAAGTTGGCCGCCATCTTGGATTTTTTATATTTTTAACATTGCGTTGTTATAGCCTTGTTAAAATAACACCATTAACGAGTTTCATCGAAATCGGCCGAAAAACAAAGAAGTTGGCCGTCATCTTGGATTTTTTGTATTTTTAACATTGCGTTGTTATTGTCTTGTTAAAATAACACCATTAACGAAGTTTCATCGAAATCGGCCGAAAAACAAAAAAGTTGGCCGCCATCTTGGATTTTTTATATTTTTATTATTCGTTGCTGTTTTATTGTCGAATTAGTACCAAAAGCCGAGTTTCATCGAAATCGGCCCAAAAACAAAAAAGTTTTCCGCCATCTTGGATTTTTAATGTTTCGTTGTTATTTTCGAGTTAAAATAATACAAAAAATATAAAAAACCGGGCAAGTGCGAGTCGGACTCGCGCTCGAAGGGTTCCGTACCAAAAAACGGCAAAAAAATCACGTTTGTTGTATGGGAGCCCCCCTTAAATATTTATTTTATTCTGATTTTAGTATTTATTGTTATAGCGGCATCAGAAATACATCATCTGTGAAAATTTCAACTGTCTACCTGTTGTTGCTATTAATATAGAGCAAAAAACGGCAAAAAAAAAACACGTTTGTTGTATAGGAGCCCCCCTAAATACTTATTTTATTATGTTTTTAGTATTTGTTGTTGTAGCGGCAACAGAAATACATCATCTGTGAAAATTTCAGCTGTCTAGCTATCACGGTTCATGAGATACAGCCTGGTGACAGACAGACAGACAGACGGACAGCGGAGGCTTAGTAATAGAGTCCTGTTTTTACCCTTTAGGTACGGAACCCTAAAAACCGAGTTTTATCTAAATCGGCCCTCAAATGAAATAGTTTGCCGCCATCTTGAATTTTTTAATGTTTTCAATGTTGCGCTGTTATTTTTGTGTCGAAATAGTACCAAAAACCGAATTTCATTAAAAACGGCCCACAAACAAAAAAGTCGGCGGCCATCTTTGGTATTTTTTATATTTTTAAGATTGCATTGCTGTTTTCTTGCCAAAATAGTTCCAAAAACCGAGTTTCATTTTAATCTGCCCATAAACAAAAAGTTGGCCGCCATCTTGGATTACCTATATGTTCTTAGTAGGTAACTCGACGAACCTATAGATATCCCGAAACATTTTAAGTAGTCGCATTAGTTAAAAGATACCCTGGAACCGGAAAAAAACAGCCGCTATGCGTAACATAAGTAACCGCATACATTATACTGCAGGCGGTTACGTAACATAAGTAAGCGGGTTCATTATAATGAAACGCGCTATTTACAAATAGCGCGGTTAATTACGTCGTCGTACTGCGCATTTAACGTGTTTGGGGTTGCCATCACATTAAATTTATGTTGTTTGGTGGTCATTAAGCTACTTCATAAGTTTATTTAGCGTGTTTGTGTTTGCTCTTTTTTTACAAACAAGTGGGCAACCACTTTAGTTGACTAAAAATATAAGCGAAACAAAATAAGTCTTTTAGATGCAAATTGCTACCATCTGGCTACTTTCTAACGTTACAATTTTGTATTTTAGTAGCCGACTGCTGTATTTTATTGTAATGTAAGAATCGAACAAACATACAGGGGACGGGCGAATCCACGCAGAAAATATCTCCAGAAACAAATTTTCAAAATTTTATTGGCAACTGTACTTTTTTGTTCAGTCATCTTTTAACTCTTCATTTTCCACATGAAATAGGATTAATTTAAACTTTCCTTTATTCAAAATCAAATGAAAACTGTTTTTTTTTGCGAAGCTACCATGATTTATTTGAAAATTAGATACAAAAACATCAAAATACAAAATAATGTCAAATGACATTGACAGTTTTTCTATAGACAAACGTCAGAGCGTTTTACAACCATCAATTTTGATGGTTGTTTGGTTGCAACGCTCTGACGTTTGGAACGGGAAAGTTGTTACAACCGAATATCACGCTCTAATGTTTGTAACGGCATTAGAGCGTTCGGTTGCACTCGGAGCGTAGGTTCGGAACGACCCCCAGCGACATCTACAATTAGCTTTGCGTTGCCAACCCCATTCTTTATGGTCAAGCTGTAGGTACATTAAACTGCAGTACTATACTTATAAGTAACCGGGTACATTATAATTAACGCGGTTACCTTGGAGTTGCCATCATATTAAAGTTATGTTGTTTGGTTGGTGGTCTAGCTACTCTACTTCATAAGTTTATTTCATAATTTTATTAATGCATCTCTTTGCAAGGTTTTATTACAGAGTTTCAGTGGCCTTCTTTCGGCTCCATCATCAGATCCTGAACACTAATTCCCAACACAGTACTCGTCAAGACGATTCAAACGAGCCCAAACTCGATGGGGTGGCGTGGTTTTATTAAAGAGTTCCTGTGTCCTTCTTCCGGCTTAATCATCAGACCCTGGAAACTTTTTCCCAACAAAGTACTTGGAAAGATGATGCATGCAAACGAGCCCAAACTTGATGGGGTTGCACGGTTTCAATATTGAAAGCAACCTAATAAAACGTGTTAATTATAATCGATGATATTGAAAGAAAGCTGTAAGTTTATACAATAATCAAAATGAAAAAGGGAGTTGCTTCCTTTTACACCAACGCAACGTACCGTAGTATTGCCGTGGCGTTAGTATCAAATCAATGAAATTATTAGTAATATATGTTAATGGTCATTCGAATTATTCGAATGATTTAGATAATCGAATGATCATTCATAATCGCGCATCGCTAGCATCTGGCAACACCGGATTTCACTTGCCAAAAGGTCGCGTCGTCGTAACAGCGTTAGCCATGAATTTTATGGAAGAAATTAGTAATGCAGGATTAGAAGAACTATTACCAATCCTACAGGGTAAGTTATTGTCACGGTTTTATTTAATCAAGATTTTTGTTTTATTTAGATTATAAATTTTCTTAGATCTGTCGCACTCGCACCGCAATGAAATATGTATGTTGCGTCATACATAAATTAACCCTTCGTTTTCACCAAGAAACATAGGTAGGTAGTGTAGGTACTAGGTAGGTCTTAGATTATCTAAGCTAGTTTTATACAAAACTTGTAGAATTCTCGTTTGTAAACTAAAGATTTAAATCGTCCGTAAACATAAGAACGCATCACGCATGCGTGCGCCATTTTGAAAGATTTGAAATAATACTGATAGGTAGGATCATGTAAATGCTTAGATGAAATAAATTCATCTAAGTGTAAATGAGCTAGCAAAGCGTACTTGCTTCATCCAAGTCTGCTAGGACTAAGTAGTTTTGATGACTATTTGGATCATGTAAACGAGCAAACCAAGTAAACTTTGACGTCGCCGTATACAATACAAAAAGCTACTTTGTCCAAGTTACTTGGTCCAAGTATACTTGGATCGTGTCAACGGGTATCCAAGTATATTTTGATCAAAGTTTTTTCACCCACAAACAACAGACATTCGTATTTGACAAGTAGGTATTTGTTTGTTTTATTGAAAAAATCTGTTTAATACTAATTACAAACAAGTTTAAAACCTTATCCATTGCTTGTTGGATAAAGTTGTAAGCTTTACTAAACGGACAGCATTTTTCTTATTGAAAACCAGGAGACCGCCCCGAACCTGACTCCGACTGAACGCATGTAGGCAATTACAAAATTAGGTACCTACATAACTAGTTTTGTACATGTTTGTTTTATTATTTGTATTTTTCAGACAATCTTATAACAACACTTGAAACTGCAATTCTTTTAAATGATGAGAATTTGAAAGAATTGGTTCCCAAGATTGGCCCCAGAATCAAATTCAAAAATTTGCTACTACAACATCAAAAGGTGGCCGGTTTCAATGTATGTACCAACTTGTTTATATTGTACATCTTGTATTTAGTTAATAAAAATGTTTTCTTTTTTTTCTCTTGGACCGATGCTGTATACTTTGTAATAAAGCTTTTTAATTATTTTTCTAGAACCTTGAAATTAAGAATGGTGAGCTAAACAACTCTACTCAAAACGCTGAACAGGACACTGATGATAATGACGATGATGCAAAAATCTCTGCAAATTGTACTTCTACTGCAGCTAATAACACTGTGAGTTACTCATAATCATAACATTAGGTACTCAGTTTGATAACAAAACGTACTTAAAAATTTGACAAATTGTAACGACCATTTAACATGTTTCTCTTCGAAAGATGTTTCTGTTCCAATAGAGATTTTCTCTTGACAAGTTTACAATATTGTAGAATTGTAATACAATTCTGACAAGCGGCCTCACCCTTTTTTGGTGCTCACTAAAATTTTTATTTTGTAGCTGAGTTTGGTAGGTACTTTATGTTTGTGATATGGACCAAAAGGACTGGCTTGAAAAATAGACGGGCGCTCTATCCTCGCTAGCGTTGCTGGCTTGGCTTGAAAAATTGTTTAGACAAGGCCAATACCAAGCCATTGCTGTGACTGGCAGCCAGCGATGGCCTTGTGCAAACCTTTCTTAAGATAAAATTGCCCGTCATTAAGATAGGACTGTTTTTGTCCTCCGTAGACCGATTCTAAGATTTCATTTTTTTTGTTTCAGGTATTGAAACTATTAAATGTAATGTTATTTTCTTTATCAGTAATAGCTTGTATCAGTAATTAGAAGGCACTAGTTAAAGTTAGTGTGCTAGTAGAGTTTAGGTATATTGTTTAACCAGCAAAATGTAAGTACATCCGTATGTATAGTTTTATTTAGTACATTATTAAAACCAGTATTATTACAACCCGTATAGTTATACAGGTCATACACCATCAATTCGATCGTCCATTTGGCATGATACTGCCGATTGGATCCAATCGAATTGATCGTGTGTCGGCAGTGGATTGGCTGGACAGATCGAATTGACGGAACAATCAAAATTCAATTCTTTTGTCTGGATCATGCCGATTGGATCATGCTGATTGGACCGTGTATGGCAGTGAGCGATCGATCGTATGATTTTCTTAACCAACTTCAAAATAGAAGGAGGTTCTTAATTAGATTGAATATATTTGTTTTATCATTGTTTGCGCGTATCTTCGACATTTGTAGACCGATTTTGATGTTTCTTTTTCTTTATTTTTTCTTTTTAACCGATTTTAAAAAAAGTAGGTTCTCAGTTTGACCAGTATCCGCGATTATCTCACGATTGGCTGAACTGATTTTAATGCGGTTTCCATAAAAGTATTTGTTGCATTAAGGAGGTTTTAGTATTTTAACCGACTTCAAAAAAGGTGGTTCTCAGTTTGACCTGTATAATATGCATGTTTGTCCGCGATTACCTCGTGTATGGCCTGGATTACTAAGTAGTATACAGGGTGGTCCAAATAGTGACGTCCAAGAATTTTTTTTAGATTATTCACACCTGGGTGCATCTGAAAATACACTATGTATGTTCCGCGATTTTTCGTAGTTTAGGTAGTTATGATTTTTAAATGAGTTATTACGAATTTTCTACCGAACGGACCAAAAAAATTCATAACTCCTTTCATATAAAAAAAAATAATAGTTTTATTTTTGCAACATAATTGTCTTAAAACACTCTTCCATACATAAAATAATCAACTACATTACATCCAGATAAGTTCCTGAAAAAAGGGTCGAAAGTGAAAATTTTAGGTTTTACTTCGTCGAAGTAACATTTTAACAATTCTTTTAAAAATACAAAATGGATATTTCATCAATTCAAACTGATTTTTAAAACTTAAGTGGCTTCTTAGCTTAGCAGATAAAACACAAAACCGGCCAAGTGCGAGTCGGACTCGCGCACGAAGGGTTCCGTATCAAAAAACAGGGGCCGTACCGGCTAACGCATCGATTATCGAAAAGTCTGCCGAGTTTCAAATTAAAAGAAATAAATGGAGCCCCAAGTGGGCCAAAATGGCAAACCCCAATTCATGATGTCACACGAACATCGATATCTTCCAAATTACGTCAACAGAAAGTACAAAACGAAATTCCTTACTTTGATTTTTCTGTTTTAAGTTGAAAGCCGGCAGACTTTTCGATAATCGATTCCTTAGCCGGTACGGCCCCTGCAAAGAAAATTAGGTTTGTTGTATGGGAGCCCCCTTAAATATTTATTTTTATTCTGTTTTTAGCATTTGTTGTTATAGCAGCAATAGAAATACCTACACGATCTGTGAAAATTTCAACTGTCTACCTGTAGTCGTTATCAATATCGAGAAAAAACAGCAAAAAAAATGACGTTTGTTGTATCGGAGCCCCCCTTTATTATTTATTTTATTCTTTTTTTTAATATTTGTTGTTATAGCGGCAACAGAAATACATCATCTGTGAAAATTTCAACTGTCTAGCTATTACGGTTCATGAGATACAACTTGGTGACAGACAGACAGACGGACAGCGGAGGCTTAGTAATAGGGTCCCGTTTTTACCCTTTGGTTTGATAGGGCATTTTATCCTGAAATTGGCTTTCAAAGTTTGTAGGGTGAAAAATCTCCTACTGTTTAAAAACACCCAATATTTAACTTTTTTCTATTCCTAGCTCTAAAAATTGTAAGATATCGTCGACTGCATTAAATAAAACTAAAATTCACACACACAGTAAGAAAATAATGTAAGCTATTTATTGGTATACACAAGAATTTATGTACACCCATTTTTAACCTACTTCAAAAAAAGGAGGAGGTTATCAAGTCGACAGTATTTTTTTATATTTTTTTTATGTATGTTTTACCATATCTTTGTCAGTTGTTATCCGATTTATACAATTCTTTTTTATCTCAAAGAACAAAGTTTGTGTGTGGTCCCATAAAAAAATTACAGAGATCTGGCAGGTAGTTTTTTCATAATCCTGAAAAATATCAATTATTTAGCTTGCCATCACACGTGTTTATACGGATTTTCGGACATAACATCTTTGTTTATGAACCGATTTAGATGATTCTTTTTTTGTTTGAAAGGGCATACTTCAAGAGTGGTCACATTTTAATTTCATTGGTATTGGATTTTGAACTTAGAAGATACACAAGGGAACTCCTCAAAGTCAAATAGTATATGTAAAGTGATTTAGATGTTGGTAGGTTTATGACAATCCGAAACAAACCAAACCATGGCCTCCGATGCAACGTTCTGGACTAGACTTGGACTACGAGGACACAAAGGAACTCCTCAAAAACAAACAGCATAAATTTGGAAATAGAGTTGTGGGCATTTTACCATTGAAAATATTTTATAAATTTAAAAAAAATATTTACACGCTTACATACCTACCACTAAAAAGTTGAAAATAAAAAAGCTTTTTTTTTTTAAGAAAACCTTCAAAAAACCTGAAACAAAAACAGCTTCAAAATTAAATACCTCTGAAAAAGCAAGAAATAATATTCAAATCATCATTACTTACGCATAACATTCTTAATAATCACGTCTAATGAAGTCGGGTGGGGCTATAAGAAATATTAAAAAAAGTTGTCTTCCAGCCCCACCCGACTTCAATAGACGTGATTATTAAGAATGTTATGCGTAAATAATGATTTGAATATCATTTCTTGCTTTTTTAGAGGTATTTAATATTGAAGCTGTTTTTGTTTCAGGTTTTTTGAAGGTTTTTCTTTTTTATTTTATTTTTATTTGGAAAAAAATCAATATTTTAATACATATGGATTAAAAACACCAATGATATTTAGCTACACCCATGATTATGTATCCTCTAAGAGGATGTCGCGCTACCCGCGCCCACGCCCGATGAGTTACATTATGAAATTCAGTACAACATTATAACCATCATCGTTCGGATGATATAATGACGAGGAGGGAGAGGAAAGTCAAAATCAAAGTAAAGTAAAAGTCAAATCCAAGCTTAAAGTCGAAACCCTTAGTAAAGGGTTTTAAATAAGTAGAATAGAATAAGTAACAATTTTTTTGTGATATTTTAAAGTTTTTAATTGACCATTTGAGTTAAATTTAATGCTTTCAATGATATCTTACTATTTTTAGCGATAAGAATGAATAAAATTGTTAAAATAAATTTTCAAACAATCTTATTATGTTAACGGATTTTTCACCTTACAAACTTTGAAAGCCGATTTCACCATAAAATGTCCTATCAAGAGTCACTTTTTTTGTTTTATATACTAAGCTAAGAATCCACTTAAGTTTTTAAAATCAGTTTGAATTGATGAAATATCCATTTTGTATTTTTAAAAGAATTGTTAAAATGTTACTTCGTCGAAGTAAAACCTAAAATTGTCACTTTCGACCCTTTTTTCAGGAACTTATCTAGATGTCGTGTAGTTGATTTTACGTATGGAAGAATGTTTCAAGACAATTAAGTTACAAAAGGAAAATTCAAAAAGTTCTTAATATAAAAGGAGTTATGAATTTTTTTGTTTAGTCCGGTAGAAAATTCGCAAAAACACATTAAAAAATCATTACTTCGAAACTACGAAAAATCTCGGAACATACATAGGGTATTTTCGGATGCACCCAGGTGTGAGTAACCTAAAAAAAAATCTTGGACGTCACCGTCTGGACCACCCTGTATATTTAGTATTTAAATAGTATTCAGTATTTATCATTAGCTAGCTTAACTCAATAACTGCGTGGCATTTAACCGATATTAAAAAGGAGGACGTTTTCAATTCGTCGGAATCAGTTGGAGTGTTGCCTTTGGGGCGCTATGGGTAAAAAGACTTAAGGTCAAGCCACACAGCGGGCGTGACGGGGCGCGGCGTGACGGGGCGCGACGGGAGTTCACACTGCGGGCGTGATCTCGCCTACGTTCCGCCCCGCCGCGCTTCCGATTTGTATTCACGCTCGGCGCGACGGCGGCGTGGTGCGACGGGACGCGACCCGTCGCGCCACGCCGGCCTTTGTGACTTCGTCCATAGTATCTAGTACATTACAACTTCTCAGCGTCGCGTCGCCGTCCCGTCCCGTCACGCCACGCCCGCTGTGTGGCTTGGCCTTTAGTTTTTTTTAATCGGTTACCGATGACTGTTTGTGGTCTTATTCGATTTAGGGCACATATAGGAACATGTTTAAACTTATAAACTGTTTTTGTTAAATGCATATTTACTGAGTTGTATCAATTTTCGATCATTGTCCCCATCAATTTATGTCATGGCATAAGAATTAAACTTAAAATTAAATAAAACTTTTTATTCTTAAGGTATGATTCCGATGTCGGCAGCACTGCTGCGCAGTGCAAAAATCTTCAAAGTTAAAATTACTCGAAAAATATACATTTTACGAAAAAGTGTATAAAGCCTAAATTGTTTCTATAGTACGGCTAATTTCAACCTATTTCTACTAGTATAGGTTATGGGGCCCTATTTTTGAATCGCTCGACTCCAGTCGAGCGCTCGTTTCTACTGATTTTCGATCGACTTATGACTCAAAACAATGGGATGTCGAACGAAAATCACTCGAAAAGAGCGCTCGACGCCTGCCGAGCGATTCAAAAATAGGGCCCATGGTCCCATTTGGCAGAAAGCATGAAACTTGGCATGCGTGTAGCTTTTACGGATATAATAAAATATAGAAGTAGCAGCAAGTCGTAAAGTGATTCCCCCCCCCCCCCGTTTTGTGTCCCCAATTGCAGTTTTTATTTTTTAAATAAAAAACGGTGAAAGCTTCAACAAAACTATTTAAGAACAATATATTTGTCATTAAATTCTCTATTAACCAATTTTTGAACGAAGGTGATAGCACTTATAGTTTTCATATTATGTTTGAGATTCTTCTGATGTTTTTTGAAAAAATCACCCTGTGGGAATCGTATAGGACGACACCGATATTTTTTTATTAAAGAATGAGACTTAGCACGCTTGTTTCATATGTGGACTAGAGTTTAAATCGCCCGGGAGACAGCGGGGGACACCCTGCTGGGGGGAGGGGGAGGGGGTGAAATTTTCTAACGCCACGCGTACTGTTGGGTATAATAACTGCTAATTTATAGCTACAATGGCAAATCGGGTATCATTTTCGGATAAATAAAGGATGGCCAATCATTTTCAGAAATAAAAAAACACCTTCAGATACAAAAAAATGAATTGCCGTAATTGAAATGCAGAACATCTAAAATTTGTCAAAAAGAAATTATTCCAGTGACGATATTTTTCTAACGAATGCCGATATCGGCTTGAAAAAAATAACCTAGTACAGACTCGTGTAATTTAAATTAAAAAATAAATACAATTTGTGATTAGTCATGAAATAGGTAGTTTTATTAATTGCCTAAATTCCGTTACTTACCCAATGATTGTGAGTTTGTTTTGAAAACTATAAGTCCTATATCAACATACTTCCAAGAAAGTTATTGTAGAAAATTTAATAAAAAATATATTGCTTTTCGACAGTTTTGCTGTAGCTTTCACCGTTTACGGTAACCTTTTTAAATTAGAATAAGAAATGGGGAATTTTTATAGATTTATTTATGCTACTGCCACGCTGTATATAATATTTTTAACACATTTTTTATGAAACTATTCTAATGAAACTTATATTTTTGAAATTCGTATGAATATGGCTTTCTTATCATATTTTTTCAAGCCGATATCGGTATTCGTTAGAAATTTATCGTCACTGGAATATTTATTTATTTTTGGAATATTATACAGGGTGTCTCCCGCTGTCTCCCGGGCGTTTCCATAGTCTGCAAACATAATTTGAAAACTATAGGTGCTATCACCTTCATTCAAAAAATGGTTAATAGAGAATTTAATGACAAATATATTTTTCTTAAACAGTTTTGTTGTAGCTTTCACCGTTTTTATTTAAAAAAGAAAAATTGCAATTGGAGACACAAAACGCCCCCCCAAGGGGAGAAAAACACTTTACGACTTGCTGCCACTTCTATATTTTATTATATACGTAAAAACTACATGCATACCAAGTTTCATGCTTTCTGTCGGATGGGACCGTGTTTGGTTGAAATGAACCGTACTACTACGGGTATCCTTAATTGAATAAGAGCAAAAAAAGAAGGAATCATCGGTCATCGAAAAACATTTTTTTTTTCAATTCTGATATTATTTTGGGTTATATTTACTGCTCACAGAGCCCCGAAGGCTATACTGGACCATTTACTCTTGTTCAACAACTTTAAAAAGTTGGTATCAATAGTGTTTGTGTTTTACATCATACAGGATAGTTTAGACGGCAGAGCAATACTCAAAGAGGGAAAAGGAGGCTTACTGACGGAGGGTTCCCGACGGAAATTGAGCCAGCTGCTAATACACCACAAATTAGAGAACAATTGTGCAAAGAAAATTTCCAGTGAAGAATTTTATAAACTAGCTACCGAAATTGTGGAAATATTCCACAAGGAACGCGTTGTGGTGTATTATTCTGCATATTTATCAGCTACAAATAAATTAGCTAAAAAAAATGCGTCCGGAAAGCTGTATGAAAGCTATATAGCTCGAAGGAGAAAGTTGCGAGAAGGCGGGCAGTTGCCAGGAACTAGCCGTTCATCGTCAAAGTCGTCCAGATCATCGCTCAGATCCACGCCAACTATCACAGATGATGACATTTATAGCCTGGAATCTCTGGAAAGTGGTAAGCAAATATTCGCTAGTCACCTTTTTCGTGATTTAAATGTGCCACGGGCGACTGTACGTACTATGATGCCCTTCTTCTAGTTAACTCATCCGACCATACACATAAAAATAAATTACAGGTATTGTTTATGAAGAATCATTACTATGGCTGAAAAACAATGTTGATCCATGGAAGTCTGTTGAAGAAAAGTGGGCAGAAACTGCAGATCATCGCCTAAATCGCATTCAATGTGGAAAAGGTGATATAGCGGATTACTTCAAGGATTTCCCAGCCTTAAAACAATCACAAGGCTATACCTTGGTAAGCATATACCGCAGCCTTATCTTTTTACATAATCCTTGTGGTTTTTCTATAAAAACGTACGCAATGATATAATTATAAATGACAAAAGTTTGTTTATTTCTTATAAGACAAGTGTCTGAATTACAAAGGGACTAAAAGAGAAAAACTATTCTAGTGCTCGCTTAACAACCCAAGCTCTGGTAGCGATCCGGATCTTTCTAACCAGTGGAAATAACATAGCGTACATTTATTGTATTCTTTTTTTTAGCTAATGAACGATTTCAGTCATCTGTATCCGGGAAAGGAAAACAAATTATTTTCCTCTATCACCCTCAAAAATGAAGAAATTATAAAATATGCTTCATTAAAATTACGAAAAATTAGGGACCAAGACACGAGAGCAAAAATAGCAAATATAATTGCACTGATTGACGGTAAGAAGTTTTGCTCAAATATTAGTTCTTAATATTAACCTTTAACTAATCTGGGTCTGGTTCATCACATTCTAAATTTGAAATTCAATTCAATACTTACTTCCCGCACTTGTGCGGTATCCATCCTCGACAATGCAATCGCTAGCTACCCGTTCTTGGATGTAATGTACTATTTCTTTAAAAACATCATGAGAACTACAGTCATGAAATACAGGGATCTCAGATCAGAGACTCCACGTCCATATTAGTGTATTGAAAAAATGACGTTCATAGTTGAAGGTTAAAACCTTCATAAAATTAAGTCGCAAAAATTAACCGAAACTTTTTTTTCTTTGAATACAGAAGATGAACCAGAGACATCTAGCAATGTTGCTTTGATGTTGCTGGCTTATGTCATCAACATTTCACCTGCACGGAAAATAAAAGGAAAGCCAGCGTGGAAGCCGTCTAGAGCAGAAGTATGCGACGGCTATATAACGCAAGCTGCTTCTGAAGCCGACGTTACCAACAAGATCATTCAAAAAAAGGAGAACCTGCAGAGGCTAGGCCGCACAGTTCAACCCTACGTTATTTTTGTTGGCCCTACCGTTACTGAGGTAAAAGTAGCATATGTAGTAATAAATGACACATTTTATAGTTTCAACAAATTAGTAACAGCAGTAGACTGTGCATTTAAAATATTTCAATCGATAGGAGCTTGTTACCCGGAAGAAGCTGGAGACATATGGCTTTTTATTCAATTGGGTTTCTACGATATTAAAACTAAATTTGATAGGCCCACGCAGGCTGTGAATACTCTTTTAACTGATCTAGAGTTAATACTTTAAAAATGTTTACCTGTTACTATTGCAAAAAAGCCAGTGCATCTCCGAATTTACTTATTACTCATTTGCGAACTTTCTGTAAATTAACGGTAGGATTTTCCGGATTTCGGTGTGGTGAACAAGGGTGTTATCGTCATTATATTTCCTCTGCATCTTTCAAAAAGCACTTAGTTAGAGACCACCAGTCATCGTTGTCAACCTTGCGTCATCCAAATAGTAACAAAGCGATCGATACAGATACAGAAGCCAATATCTCAAATTTACCTTCAACGTCAAGCAAAGAAACTTACGAAATAGCAAATACGATGGAATTTCTACCAACTCAAAGAGACGAAACCTCTCTTGGTCACCATGCTGCATGTCTTGTCTCCACTCTATATGCTAACCCGATAATACCGCGTAAAGCCGTACAAGTTCTTGTAGAAAATCTTCAATTATTTCATTCTAAATCACAATGCATTATAGAGCGACAGTTTAATGATATGGTTCCACCAGATCAAAATAATGTTCATGTTAAAAATGCTTTTAAAAAAATATTTAGCGCGTTCAGCGATGCTTTTGAGAATTTAGATTCGGAACACAAACGTTTAAAATATTTTAATAAAATAGGAACTTATTCTGAGCCCCTTGAAGTGGTTGTGGGTCAACGTAACGAGGCTAAAAAAACAGCAGCTGGTTCGTTACTAGTACAAGTAAATTGTACAATGCAGGTAATTCCGTTAAAAGAAAATTTAAAACTAATTTTTTCATCAAAAAAATTCATGAAGGATACTCTTGAATATTTGGACACAGTACAAAATGACTCTTTCGGTATTGAGAATATTGTTCAGGGTTCAGTATGGAAAAAAATGACAGAAAGTTCTGTAGAGCATGATGCAATGATTTTACCATTAATAATCTACTTTGACGATTTTGAAATAGGCAATCCCTTAGGAAGCCACGCTGGGATTCATAAACTTGGAGCTATTTATGCCTCAGTACCATGTCTTCCACCTCACTACGTGTCGCTTTTGCAAAATATTTTATTATTGGCTCTTTTTCACTCATCAGACAGAACAAGCTTTGGAAACAACATAATTTTTCAAAAAGTTTTTGATGTTCTTAATGATTTAAAGATCAATGGTATTCATGTTGAAACTGATGTGTACACTGGCAAAATAAAGTTTTATGTTGCAGCTGTGACGGGAGATAATTTAGGATTGAATGCTATGTTAGGTTTTGTTGAAAGTTTTTCTGCAAATCGGCCATGTAGAATTTGTACTGCTAATAAAGAACAAATCAAAACACTGCTTTATGAAGATGACACGTTGTTGAGAAACAATGTCAATTATGAAAATGATTTACATTTAAATGACATTTATATGACTGGTCTTAAAGAAAAATGCTCGTGGCTTGCTTTAGATGGGTTTGACTTATTTCAAAACGTCGCCGTAGATGTATTACATGACTATCTAGAGGGTGCTTGTCGATATGTAATGTCATTTGTGATACAAAATCTAGTATGCACTCAGACTCTAATTTCTTTTGACAATTTGAAATCAAGAATACGGTATTTTAATTATGGACCTGATTCTGCTTCGACACCATGCAATTCTGTAGCAAAAGAAGGCTCAACATTAAAGTTAAAATGTTCGGCTTCTGAAATGCTTACTCTTGTTCGATATTTTGGGCTAATTGTCGGACATAATGTCCCAGATGAAAACGAAGTTTGGTTCTTATACATCAAATTAAGACAATTGTTGGATAAACTTTTGAGTCATAGAGTCCATGAAAACACTATTGATCAAGTAAAATTTTCAGTAGCTGAATTAAACGAGCTCTATCGTCAATTTGCTGAAACAGACTTAAAGCCAAAGTTTCATTTTCTTACACATTATCCAGAAATGTTAAAAAAATTTGGCCCACTTACCCAAATCTGGACGATGAGATTTGAAGCCAAGCATCGTATATCTAAATTTGTGGCCAGAGCATCGCACAACAGAGTAAATGTTTGTAAAACAATAGCTATTAAGCATCAATTGATTTTAAACGATACTTTCCTTAAAAATGAAACATTTAAGACGATCTCTTATGGCAAAAAGGCAAATATGACAGAAGCGCAAATTGAAAATGTAAGACTAAACTTTCATTTTCGAGGTATAATCGATAATAAGTGTTGGTACTCATTATCATGGGTGAAACTGTATGGTGTCCGATTTGAGCTGTCGTCAATTGTCATTCCAGATATTTCAGAATCTTCAGGCTTACCAAAGTTTGGTGAAATAAAAAATATTTATTTACTTGACAATGATGAAGTTACATTTGAGTGTGTTTCATTAGAGTGTATAGATTTTAATCAGCATTACTATGCGTATCAAGTGCAGAGAACCAACGATTACCAATTACATAATTATAATACCCTTGTTTCGCCTGTACCGGCTACAATTACTATAATGTCAAATTTAAAACTTTATGTCACTGTTCGATGGACTTTAGAATAACAAAGAACCATTACACATCACATACGACATACGTACCCTTGGGTTTCGTACACTTACGTACATTTCCCATCATATTAGCACCAGCAGTCTTCGTTTATTTTTCTCACATCACACACTTACATGCATATGTAGTCTAACCCCGAAGTCCCGGCGCTCCTAGGTTTGCCTAGTCAGACCTCAGGTTTGACAAGAAGCCTTATTAGTCAAAGTCCAAAACTAAAGCGTGTCTCGGCCTTTGAAAAAAAAATTTATGACAAAACCTAGGAGAAAGAGAAGAGAAGAGAAGATCAAATCGGGGTATGACCAGTCAGACTTAAATTAGGGACAGAATGGGTTATATGTAAAAATAACTTCTTCAGAGTGAAAATTTAACTAAATCAACAATCTTCCCGTGAAACAAAATTTCTGTTGTCTGTTAAAAAAAAAACTAAATATGTATTCATTTCCGATGTTAGATTTAGTCAAAACTGCCTTACTCCTGCAGGTCAGGTCACGTGGTCCTACATGCAGGTTGGAAATTTCACAGAGCGGAGCGATCGTCTTAAATTTCGTGGTTATTTTTTTTTAACAGACAACAGAAATCTTTGTTTCACAGGAAGATTGTTAATTTAATTTAATTTTCACTCTAAAGAATGTGTCTTTCATACATTTAAATACAAAAAACAAACTCTGTACCTAATTTAAGTCTGACTGGTCAAACCCCGATTTGGTCAAATTGCGTTTCGGCGTTTGACTTTCTAAGTTAGTCTCTCCTAGGTTTGGACATAAATGCGTTTGGCAAAGGTCGAAACACGCTATTAGTTTTGGACTTTGACTAAGCCTTCTTGTCAAACCTGAGGTTTGACTTGACAAACCTAAGAGCGCCGGGACTTTGGGGCTTGACTATAACACATACAACACGTGCAAAAATTCAGAAACACACCCACCTGTGTGGATCTGTTGCCCGCAGGTGATACAGTATACACATCTTACTTACCCGTAACTTACAGTTTTACAAAGCGTGAATACGGGCCCACCACCAATTTGTTTCTTTAACTTAACTTCAGGTTAAACATCAGTACTGAGTTTCATTTGTTGTTTGTATCCTTTCATCGTATTGTGTCATTTATGCTTTTAAAATCAGTCAAATTTCGTAAAGTAGAAATATCGAAAATCGTTGCTGATGTTTAACCTTCACCTAGGCCCTGGGGTAGGGGAGCACCGCCCCTACTGCCAAAAGGTGGCTCTCGGATCGCTACCGAAACGGGGCGATCCTCACATTTTGTTTTTTTTTTGTAGAATACCGGTTATATCAGTATAAAGTCGGGCCTTGCGACATAGGTTCCGCAACTATTTAGGTTTATGCGTATGTATTAGCGTTCGTATGTGAACGAACTTTAAGTTAAGTTTACCGTAGGCCTAGACGCATTGGTTTCCAGCGACGACCACGCGGACTCCATTGACGCCAAGGTACCCTTACTAGTGATTCTTTGGTCGGGAATCCTAGGTTGCTCTGACTTTCCCGCCTCCGGCTCGTGCAACAAATAACTGAGATCTGAGACATTGTTTATGTTGATAATGGCCTGTCTGTTGTTGTACCTAATTAATCACACACTTACATGCATATGTAGTCAAACCCCGAAGTCCCGGCACTCCTAGGTTTGCCTAGTCAAACCTCAGGTTTGACAAGAAGCCTTATTAGTCAAAGTCCGAAACTAAAGCGTGTTTTGGCCTTTGACAAAAAAAATATGACAAAACCTAAGAGACCAACTTGGATAGTCAAACGCCGAAACTCAATACGATCAAATCGGGGTTTGACCAGTCAGACTTAAATTAGGGACAGAATGGGTTATATGTAAAAATAACTTCTTCAGAGTGAAAATTTAACTAAATCAACAATCTTCCGGTGAAACAAAAATTTCTATTGTCTGTTAAAAAAAAATATGTATGAAAAACATCATTCATTTCCGATGTTAGATTTAGTCAAAACTACCTTACTCCTACAGGTCAGGTCATGTGGTCCTGCATGCAGGTTGGAAATTTCGCAGAGCGGAGCGATCGTCTTAAATTTCGTGGTTATTTTTTTAACAGACAACAGAAATCTTTGTTTCACAGGAAGATTGTTAATTTAATTTAATTTTCACTCTAAAGAATGTGTCTTTCATACATTTAAATACAAAAAACAAACTCTGTACCTAATTTAAGTCTGACTGGTCAAACCCCGATTTGGTCAAATTGCGTTTCGGCGTTTGACTTTCTAAGTTAGTCTCTCCTAGGTTTGGACATAAATGCGTTAGGCAAAGGTCGAAACACGCTATTAGTTTTGGACTTTGACTAAGCCTTCTTGTCAAACCTGAGGTTTGACTTGACAAACCTAAGAGCGCCGGGACTTCGGGGCTTGACTATAACACATACAACACGTGCAAAAATTCAGAAACACACCCACCTGTGTGGATCTGTTGCCCGCAGGTGATACAGTATACACATCTTACTTACCCGTAACTTACAGTTTTACAAAGCGTGAATACGGGCCCACCACCAATTTGTTTCTTTAACTTAACTTCAGGTTAAACATCAGTACTGAGTTTCATTTGTTGTTTGTATCCTTTCATCGTATTGTGTCATTTATGCTTTTAAAATTAGTCAAATTTCGTAAAGTAGAAATATCGAAACTCGTTACTGATGTTTAACCTTCACCTAGGCCCTGGGGTAGGGGAGCACCGCCCCTACTGCCAAAAGGTGGCTCTCGGATCGCTACCGAAACGGGGCGATCCCCTCATTTTTTTTTTGTAGAATACCGGTTATATCAGTATAAAGTCGGGCCTTGCGACATAGGTTCCGCAACTATTTAGGTTTATGCGTATGTATTAGCGTTCGTATGTGAACGAGCTTTAAGTTAGGTTACACTCAGACGAAATCTATATAAGGTAGGATATCTACTGACGCCCTTATTTTTAATAAATATCTAATCGCCAATCCTCTCGTCCTTCCCGTATTACGGATTGTAAAGGCCTGCTCAAACCTGACCGGTATCCTGTACCAGTGGCGGGGCTCCGTCGCAGAATGTCCTTTTCGCAAAATGTCCCCTGGTCACAGATTGTCCCTTGCGCAAAATGATTCTTTCGCAAAATGTCCCTTTCGCAGAATGTCCCCCTTGAAGCATAATATCATATAACACTCTCGCCAAATTGCCATTTTGTTCAAAATTTTCTATGAAAATGAAAAAATGAAAGTCAAATTATGTAGGTCATCCTACTAATATTATAAATGTGAAAGTTTGTGGGTTTGGATGTTTGTTCCTCAATCACGCAAAAACGACTGAATTGATTTAGTTGAAATTTGGCACACAGATAGTAGATAGCCTAGATTAAAACATAGAATACTTTTTATCCCGATATTCCCACGGGAACGGAACCACGCGGGTGAAACCGCGGGAGGCCGCTAGTTATGTATATTATTAATCATAAAAAACTAATAAATATGTTCATTATGTTTAAACAAAACAGGTTTTCTAAGTAAATACGCATATCTTTAATTCAATTTATGTAACAATAAAATTCTTCACACATTAATACATATTTTTACTTTAAACACTGGGTACATGTAATTTGCAACCGTACAAGATTTATTCGCAATATTCGCTGACAGAAACAATAAAAAATACGTATATTTTCATAAGTACCTTCATATCTGATGATTATTACAATTCGACATATTTCGACATTACATAGAACATTTCGAACAAAATGGAAATTTGGCACTAGTGATATTTATTTGATACCAAGGGGACATTCTGCGAAAGGGACGTTTTGCGAAAGGGATGTTTTGCGAAAGGGACATTCTGCGACGGAAGGGGTGGCGGTATTGGTATACCCGACCGATATCCCGACCGGTATTTTGTATGGCATTACTGGCAGCAGTTGCGGAACACCTTTGAACAGCGCGTTACTGCCACCGGTACAGGATACCGGTCAGATTTGAGTAGGCCTTAAAATCTTGCAATGGTGGACGCCTGTCAACAACCGACAGACAGTGAAATTCATCGTTCATAGTTGACGACCATATAATTCTAGAATAGTATGATTAATTAAGCTTGTGGTTTTTTTGTATGTCTCAATTTTACGATTGAAAATAAATAATATGAAGCTTTTATTATGTTTAACGGGTACGCCAAGGTGACGACCATGTAATTCTAGAATAGTATGATTAATTAAGCTTGTTGTGGTTTTTTGTATGTCTCAGTTTTAGGATTGAAAATATGAAGCTTTTATTATGTTTAACGGGTACGCCAAGTTGACGACCATGTAATTCTAGAAAAGTGTGATAATTAAACTTGTTTTTTTGTATGTCTCAATTTTACGATTGAAAATAAATAATATGAAGCTTTTATTATGTTTAACGGGTACGCCAAGTTGACGACCATGTAATTCTAGAATAGTATGATTAATTAAGCTTGTTGTGGTTTTTTGTATGTCTCAGTTTTAGGATTGAAAATATGAATCTTTTATTATGTTTAACGGGTACGCCAAGTTGACGACCATGTAATTCTATAATAGTGTGATAATTAAACTTGTTTTTTTGTATGTCTCAATTTTACGATTGAAAATAAATAATATGAATCTTTTATGTCTATTTCCTTTTATAAAGCTATAAAACGTACAAGGTTTTAGAACAGTTTAGAACATTTCTTCTATTAATAACCTTGTAAAAGTTAAAAAAAATAAAAAATGATGTATCATTGCTGTGTACACTAAATGTATATGTATCGTGAAGCATTATTTTATCTAAATTACCAATTATTGTATGCTTTTCACTTACAGGTCCGGACTTACTTGGTGCTATATCGGTGCAGCTGTTAAGTTTGCTATAAAATTATTTTGCATTAGAATAATAATAATAATAGCCGCACTAATATCGTACAAGTTCAATAACAGTAGGTAAAGCCTGACCAGAGTTTAAAAAAAACCCTGCAATGAGGACGTGACCTTTTGTGATATATTTATACGTAACTATTGCCAGTAAAAGATATTAAATCTTAAAATACCGCACGCGGGTTTTAAAACATCTGGTCAGCTTTATAATGATACATCATTCTTTTTTTTACCGTACCAACACCATTATTTGTAAGTTTAGATATCTATGTAACCAGTGCAGGTTGTACTACTTATACTAAATAGCATAATGTGTATAAAACTTATTAACTGTTATAGTAGAGGTATGAACGGGAAGTCGAAGCGTAGGCAGACCGCCATTCCTAAGATGGCAGGACCCACCTCGACCAGATACGCCGCATCGAGGACGACATAGAAAAACCATGGGAGAGGCATAATGTCCAGCATTGAACAAATATATATGCTGAGAAGAAAAATAGAAGGTCTGATTAGTATCAGATCTTTTATTTTTCTTCTCAGTTCGCACTAGTGTGCGGGACAATAAGGCACCATACCATTCACCATATGTATGTACATAGATAGAGGGCTATTAGACATACTTGATTTTTAGGATTCCGTACATCAAAAAGGAAAAACGGAAACCTAAAAAATCAAGTGTGTCTAATTAGACACACGCCCGAGTACATGCGATACTGCTACGGGTATAAGGCATGTGCACTACTGCACTACGTGTTACGGATTGCACGCCATGCCTTATGATACTTTGTATTTTCCTTATGCTGGCATGGTTACAGTCAGCGTCATTTATACATATATAGCCATTGAGTCAAAATATGTAAACACCAACCTTTTTGTCAGTGACATAGAGGTGTGTAGATATTTTTGATCTTGCTTATATATATGTATTTATGACGCTGGCCGTACATACAAAGGTATTCAGATAATTATTTTGAATGTTAGCCAATTAAAGTCAATTAAATTTTGTAGACATGGTCTAGAACTAATACCCAGGTCTGTGGTTTATTAAATTTTCGTAAAAATGTATAGTTTAAATATTTCAGGTTTTCATATTTTCATTCACAACTCCCTGCAGTTTTTAAACCATACTTTTTTTCGAAAATGTAATAAACCACAGACCCAGATATTAGTTTCTCGATGGTGTCTACAAAATTTCATTGACTTTGATTGGTTAATATTCATAATAATTATCTGACCACCTTTGTATGTATCATGCCAGCATAAGGAAAATACAGGTGCGAGTATCGTAAGGCATGGTGTGCCATACGTAACACGTATAGTGCACCATGCCTTACTGTACCCGCAGCAGTATCGTACGTACGCTGGCGTTGTACATAAGTATGGTTCACCGTGCTTTACTGTTCCCGCACCAGTATCGTACGTACGCTGCCGTAGTACATACGCACGGTACATCATGCGTTACTGTACCGGCAACGGTACCTTACCTCTACTACGACAGTTAATACGTCTGACACATCATGCTTTACTGTGCCTGCTACAGTATCCTACCTATGCCGCCATGGTGCACACGTATGGCGCACCATAATTGACTGTATCCGCCATAGTATCGTAAGTATGCTGCCGTGGTGCAAACGTATGGCTCACCGTGCTTCACTGTGCCCGCTACAGTATCCTACGTATGCAGCCATGGTGCACACGTATGGTGCACCATGATTTGCTGTGCCCGCCACAGTATCGTACGTATGCCGTTGCAATGCACACGTATGTCTTACCATGATTTACTGCGTCTGCCACAGTATTGTACGTATGCCGCCATAGTGCACACGTACGGCTCACCGTGCTTTACTGTGTCCGCCACAGTATCGTACGTATGCCGCCACAGCACTGTGGCGGCATACGTATGGCTCACCATTATTGACTGTGCCCGCTACAGAATCGTAGGTATGCAGCCACGGTGCATACGTATGGCTCACCATTATTTACTGTGCCCGCAACAGTATCGTATGTATGCCGCTACGGTACAAAAGTACGGCTCACCGTGCTTTATTGTGTCCGCCACAGTATCGTACGTATGCCGCCACAGTGCATACGTATGGCTCACCATTATTGACTGTGCCCGCTACAGAATCGTAGGTATGCAGCCACGGTGCATACGTATGGCTCACCATTATTTACTGTGCCCGCAACAGTATCGTATGTATGCTGCCGCGGTGCACACATATGGCTCACCATTATTTACTGTGCCCGCTACAGTATCGTACATATGCCGCTACGGTACAAACGTACGGCTCACCGTGCTTTACTGTGTCCGCCACAGTATCATACGTATGCCGCAGTAGTACACACTTACGGCTCACCGTGCTTTAACGTGTCCGCCACAGTATCGTACGTATGCCGCCGCGGTGCATACGTATGGCTCACCATTATTTACTGTGCCTGCAACAGTATCGTACGTATGCCGCCGTATTACACACGTACGGCTCACCGTGCTTTACTGTGTCCGCCACAGTATCGTACGTATGCCGCCGCGGTGCATACGTATGGCTCACCATTATTTACCGTGCCTGCTACAGTATCGTACGTATGCCGCCGTATTACACACTTATGTCTCACCATTATTGACTGTGCCCGCTACAGAATCGTAGGTATGTAGCCGCGGTGCATACGTATGGCTCACCATTATTTACTGTGCCCGCAACAGTATCGTACGTATGCCGCCGTAGTACACACGTACGGCTCACCGTGCTTTACTGTGTCCGCCACAGTATCGTACATATGCCGCCGCAGTGCATACGTATGGCTCACCATTATTTACTGTGCCTGCTACCGTATCGTAGGTATGCCGCCGTAATACACACGTACGGCTCACCGTGCTTTACTGTGTCCGCCACAGTATCGTACGTATGCCGCCGCGGTGCATACGTATGGCTCACCATTATTTACCGTGCCTGCTACAGTATCGTACGTATGCCGCCGTATTACACACTTATGTCTCACCATTATTGACTGTGCCCGCTACAGAATCGTAGGTATGTAGCCGCGGTGCATACGTATGGCTCACCATTATTTACTGTGCCCGCAACAGTATCGTACGTATGCCGCCGTAGTACACACGTACGGCTCACCGTGCTTTACTGTGTCCGCCACAGTATCGTACATATGCCGCCGCAGTGCATACGTATGGCTCACCATTATTTACTGTGCCTGCTACCGTATCGTAGGTATGCCGCCGTAGTACACACGTACGGCTCACCGTGCTTTACTGTGTCCGCCACAGTATCGTACGTATGCCACCGCAGTGCATACGTATGGCTCACTATTATTTACTGTGCCTGCTACAGTATCGTACGTATGCCGCCGTATTACACACTTATGTCTCACCATTATTGACTGTGCCCGCTACAGAATCGTACATATGCCGCCACAGTACAAACGTACGGCTCACCGTGTTTTAATGTGTTTGCCACAGTATCGTACGTGTGCCGCCGCGGTGCGCACGTATGGCTCACCATTATTTACTGTGCCCGCTACAGTATCGTACTTAAGCCGGCATGGTATACACGTATGGTTCACCGTGTTCTACTGTGCCCGCAACAATAGTATACGGGAGTTGCAGTCGTAGTTTCAGGAGTATTCAGTGCGACTTGCGCACTACGTATACGTAGCCGGATGTCGGGCTACGTACGTACGTACAAAAATCGACCACGAGTAAATTACGTATCCCGCTACATGATGAGCGTCAGTATGCCGACTACGTATGACTGACTACTTACGCGTAATGGAGCGGGTTACGTACGTAATAGTGGTCGATTTTTATCCTTATTTTACGTAGTGCGGCAGAGGAAATTTTTCTCAGTGTAGATCTTAAAAATGAACACTGAAATCTTCTGTTATAGAAAAAATCATTAATCGATCGAGAATCGCTAATTTTTTTCCTTTCTTTGCTCATAAACATTGGTTTTGGTATCTACAAGCTGAAATCGAAGTCACAGGCAATTTTTAAAGAATCTTTACATCATACTTGCTCAGTAACTAGGGTTTACTTATATAGTATGAGGCTGTGTAAGTTGGCATGTGCAACACAGTGCATTGTTTAAATAGAACGTTCCATTTTCAAATCACTTTACAATTCAAGGATGGTGAATGCTTTAACTGTAAAGTTACTTTACAATTCAAGCATTTAAAACTCCTTAGTGAACCAATCTCTTTTCTTTTATTATAAACAGACGAAACTTTTGGATGAAAAAAAAAACAATGAAAATGGCGGCATTTAATTTCAGTTCAAGCTAGGTATGCAAAATTCTGCAATGCAAAAACAGCTGATTTTTTTTCGTGATTTCGAGGTTGGTCCCATAATGAAAGTTGTTCAGTTTAACGGTCTGATTTCAATGAAATAACCCTTTAACGTTTTATTTTTATTTTTGTTTTAATGTTTTTGTTTTTATTTTTATTAAATTTACCTCGCATGAATGATGTAAAATAGTATGCTTACCTCGGTTGTAAGTAGCTATTACACCCTCGAACTATATTCGCCCTCGCTCGCTACGCTCGCTCGGGCGTCTAAATATCTCGGGTGCACTCGATCCATTAACGCCCTTTGCGAGCTGCGCTCGCACGGGCGCCAAATTGGATCTTGTTCTTTAATAGCTCACTTACATCCCTTGTGTAACAAACTACTATTAACCACCACCAAATCAAACCGTGAGGGCATTTACATTGGCCGATTTTCAAGACGACTTGAAACGAGAAAAATTGAATCCGAAGCACAGAATACATAATAGTACAAGTTCCTAAGGCCCTTTTAATGAGTTATTGTAAACTCGTCACTGCAGTTTGATTTAAGGTGGCGATAAGGGTGACAAGATCGCGGTTAGATTCTTAGGCCGCATTTCCACCTGCAAGAAAACTACTGCAAGTGTGTCACACTATTTAATAAGCTACTGTGTGGCAGGCTGTGGGACACTTCTTGCATAAGTTTTCTTGCAGGTGGAAATACGGCCTTTGTTTAAAAAAATCTTTAAAATTGGCAATGACTTCGATTTCACCTGTATATAGCTGCTAGCGTACTGCATCCTCGGGTTCGCGGTGGTGGATCTTCGCCTCCTCAGCCAGTACGGGCAGGAACAGGCGTCGGGCACGTACGTCGGTGACGTCATCGTCATCTGTGCCAGCCTGCTGCTCATCGTGGTCGCCTCTGTGGGCCTCGTCGGCGCCATCAAAGAGAACCTGAAGATCATTTACACGGTGAGCTGGTGGAACAAATCTGGTGAAATGTCCATACAATGTTTAACCGCTTCTGTGGTCTAGTGGTTCGCCCACCCGTGTAAGACGCAGGGGTTCCAAGTTCGATTCCTAGGAAGGGGGGTACAATTTATTCTTGGTTTGGTTGGTGGTACGGCTTATTTCAAATCCGCCTGGCTAGCTACGCTATCACTATCTTACCTAAGTCTGACGAAATAACAACAATATAAAAATTGTTTTGTTCCGGCTGTTTGAGGTAAGATAGTCAGTTCTTCAGTGATGAGGATTCCAGGTGTAGTGCGTTTCCACCTTCAGCCTTATCGTCACTTAACATTAGGTGAGGTGAATTCCAAGCACTATCCCGTTGTGAATAAAAAAAATACACCTTAGAAACAAAAACTATCCTACTAATATTATAAATGTGAAAGTTTGTGGGTTTGGATGTTTGTTCCTCGATCACGCAAAAACTACTGAACGGATTTGGTTGAAATTTGGCACACAGGTAGTATATAGCCTGGATTAAAACATAGAACTTTTTATCCCAATATTCCCACGGGAACGGGAACCACGCGGGTGAAACCGCGGGCGGCCGCTAGTAAATAATAGCTTAGTGAACATTTTACGTGAAGTTCGCTTTGTGAAAGTCGCGGGAAGCCGTTGGATGGGGGCAGCGCAGGACCGATCATGTCGCGGAGATCCTTGGGGGAGGCCTATACCCAGCAGTGGGTGTCGTGCGGCTGATATGATGATGATGATCATTTTACTCGAGCCAATTGATAAAACAGTGGACGAAATTAAACAGTATAACGTGCACTATCAGGATCATCAGCAGAGCTAAGTACTGAAAAAATTCAGTACTTAGCTCTGCTGATGATCCTGATAGTGCTGCAGATGCTGACAACAATCTTCGTGGCGGTGCAGCGACACGGCCTCCAATTAAGGGTCACGGAGTGGCTGCGGGAAGACTTCTTCAGCAACGTGACCGATGAGAACCGGAGCGTGCATGACGGTATGTGGGATGACTTGCAGACCAGGGTTGGTAGACTGAATGGTACCATGTTGTGATTGCTACGAGCATGATGGTTATGCTTACTTATTTCTTTTCTGAACATGATTGATTGATTTCATATTTTCTGCGATTGAATCTTTTGTTGCGCTAGATAAGGTTTTCATCAAGAAATTGATAGGTAATTAAATATTTATATTACAGAGGTAATGTATATTACCATTTGTTGTGTATTACTGACACTAACTCTTCGTATCTTCACTACCTAAATTGTTCTAGCGTATTAAAGCTATAAGAAGACTTCGGTCACCCGGTTAAACTAAAAATAGTATTTTGTCTGTAAAACTGTACCTAATATATTTCAATCATTGAGACGATGATGAAGAAGAAGACAGCGTTGGACAAACTCAAGTACCCGAGAAACTAATTTATGAAAAATATCACTGAGACCGAAAAAGACCATTTAATGCCTTATTGTTTATGGTTATACAGTATGCCCAAAATAACATGGCGGCTCGGAAGTTAACTGCAAGTGATATTTCGCGCAGGGTATATGTCGAGTTCCATAGTTCCGGGTGCTTCCGCCCGCGCCCCGTCCCCGCGCCCTCCTGTATTTGTCTACTGCGCAGCGTTCCGCGTGAAGTTCAGGAGCGCCAAGTTATTATGCGCATACTGTAACTTTTTAATTTCCAGTACGAATGCTGCGGCCTGAATGGACCGGACGACTACCTCGCGATCCAGCAGCCGGTGAGCCTATCGTGCTGCGCGCGCGCATACCGCGCGAGGACCAAGTTTGCACAACAGGAGCTCTACAAAGTCTGCTTACAGTGAGTTTCATTTAGCATATTATGGGTACATTACATGGCCTTCCTTGAACTTTCATTTATTTCATAGTAATAAAAAGCACAGTACAATCAAGAAAAAATACAACATCATCATCATATCAGCCGCACGACACCCACTGCTGGGTATAGGCCTCCCCCAAGGATCTTCACGACGATCGGTCCTGTGCTGCCCGCATCCTGTGGCTTCCCGCTACCTTCACCCTCACGTCGGTCCCCCTTGTCGGGGGCCTACCCACGGAGTGTCGTCCGGTGCGCGGTCGCCATTCCAGAACTACCCCACTCCAACGCCGTTGGTTCTTCTCGCTGTGTGTCCCGCCAACTGCCACTTCAGCTGAGCTGAGAGAGAGCTGACAAAAGTACTTACATGTACAAAATACAGAGACCATTTATGATTGTGTCAAATCCATCCTATCTTAGCGACATTAGGTACTATACACTGTTTGATCTTGAGTTTTCATACATAGTTATTAATTTTAATGTTAAAGACATAACTCGTGCCAAACTTTTGGCTCGCTCTGAAATTACCTAGCGCATGCGTGGAATGTACTTTCCGTACTTTATGAGAAATTATAAATTGCCTCATGTTCAGACGGAACTAAAAGTTTAGCACGAGGTATAAAATACTTATATTTAGGTAGTTATTTTATACAAAACTTTCACTATCGTCAGATCAGCCAGCTACTACAGTGAAGGGTGTGAAGATGAAATTCTGTTCTTCCTTCGTTCAGACGCCGAGTGCCTGCTCGGGGCAGCCGTATTCAGCTTTTGGATTGAGGTAGGTACTTACTTTCTTAGGGCTATAAAATACCTACCACCAGAACAGTTCCGTGGAGATTATATGGTACCACCGAATTGGGACAAAAGGAAATGTGAAAAAAAAATAAGTATTGTTTGTTCGGACGTTGTTTTGTTGTTTGGTCTTTTTCTTGCTGCCGCCAGTTGCTGGTCTTCTGTACCTTTTTCGGCGGTAGATGGCGCTGAACAAATTTCCCACACAAAATTACTCTATCAAATGTTTTTACGCGCGTTTTTTTTCTATAGCTATTCGTGCTAAGGGTACTGAATTGGAAGCTTTATTGGTTTCCAGGGTGCGGGAATGCTGCTGGCAATGTGGGTTTCCAACAACATCAAGGACACTGTAAAGGCCTACAAGCAGACAGTCAAATATTAAGATTATTGTGATTCAATAAAATAAAAATAAAAATGAGATTTAAAGTAAGTTTGTGTTTTCATTGTTCGCTGATATGTTTATTTATCGGCATTTAAGGTCTAACATTATACCACTTCATAAGCACTTTAATAACTGATCGAAAGAATAAAATGCCGTGTAAATGAAAAGAAGGCCAGCTAAATGATTACTAATGCTAGGAAAGTTACTTTATTGGACTTGCATGTTTAAAATAATTTATTAGTTTCAATAAAGGTCGACAAGTTTTTCATTCCATCACATAAGCTAGCATGCATGTTTTTAAGTCCATAAATGCATTGATGCATGATATCATCTCTATAGCAAAGTTTTGGCCATATCATATCTACCTATCAAAGTAAAAAAGAAATGAAAAAATAAGTCTACTGATGTTTTGAATCATATAAAAAATTAAAAACGCACTTATAAAAAAACATGTATTAAAAAGAGCTGATGATGGTGATCTATACAGGGTTATTTGTAAAACACCAACAACCGCGCAAGAGGTAGATTACTAACATCATAAACAACAACATTTGGCCCACTTTGGACTTTGCCGAAAACAGAAAAAAAATATCGACTTTTCATACAAAACTCGATCAGCTGTTCGGGATTTGGATATGGATGGATATGGATATGGAGAGTCGATTTTCAGGGTTCCGTACCCAAAGGGTAAAAACGGGACCCTATTACTAAGACTCCGCTGTCCGTCTGTCTGTCACAAGGCTGTATCTCATTAACCATGATAGCTAGAAAGTTGAAATTTTCACAGATGATGTATTTCTGTTGCCGCTATAACAACAAATACTAAAAACAGAATAAAATAAATATTAAAGGGGGGCTCCCATACAACAAACGTATTTTTTTTGCCGTTTTTAGGGTTCCGTAGCCAAAATGGCAAAAAACGGAACCCTTATAGATTCGTCATGTCTGTCTGTCTGTCTGTCTGTCTGTCTGTCTGTCCGTCCGTATGTCACAGCCACTTTATTCCAAAAGTATTAGGACTACTTAGTTGAAACTTGGTAGGTAGGTGTATTCTGTAAACCGCTTTACGATTTTTATACAAAAATAAAAATAAATTAAATATTAAGGGGGGCTCCCCATACATGGAACTGAAACTGAAAATATTTTTTTTCATCAAACCAATACTTATGGGGTGTTTATAGATAGGTCTTTAAAAATGACATTGAGGTTTCTTAGACTATTTTTTTTCAAAGTCAACCGTTTGAAAGATATATGCCGCAAAAGTGGTAAAATGTGTGTCCCCCCCCCTTTAACTTTTAAAGTAAGAGGGTGAAAAATCTAAAAAAAATATAAGCTGTAGATCTTAATAAACACTTTCAACGAAAATTGGTTTGAACGAGATACAGTAATTGGTTTTTGAGATATAGCACATTTTCCAAAACCGCAAATATAACTTTGTCATTCATACAAACACTGTGAAAAACAAAGTTATTTTTTCAGAAGAAAAATGATAGCGGTATTAAAATATTGTATGGTATAATGTACCTACGGAACCCTACTGCGCGTGGCTCGACACGCACTTGGCCGGTTTTTTTGGTAAGTAATCCTTCGTGCGCGAGTCCAACTCGCACTTGGCCGGTTTTTTTTGTCTGTTTTCGTAAAAGTCGTAGAACAAATGTTGTTTATGATGTTATTAATCTACTCCTGCGAAGTTGTTGGTGTTTTACAAAAAACCCTGTATTATGTCAAAGTACTTAGGGAGCGTTCAAGTATTACGTAATGCAATTTTTGGAGATTTTTAACCCCCCCTCCCCCCATGTAACGCGCTGTAACGTTATTCTGTACCCCTCCCCCCCTTAGTAAAACGTTACGTAACCACCAAGTGACTATTTTTACCTAAAAATCACAATAATGTGGCGTATAAGTACCGGAAAGTCGCGACTTTTTTGAAGGGTTAAAAAATAATAATGTTACGTAACGCGTAGTTCAAAGCCGCCC
The DNA here is from genome assembly GCA_943789525.1 of Agriphila geniculea. Taxonomy (NCBI): domain Eukaryota; kingdom Metazoa; phylum Arthropoda; class Insecta; order Lepidoptera; family Crambidae; genus Agriphila; species Agriphila geniculea. Next base: position 3,732,853 of record OX038876.1, read on the forward strand.
TTCCGCCCCTGTAACGCATCGTAACGTTTTACAAAACCCCCCTCCCCCAAATTCGTTACGTAATACTTGAACGCTCCCTTATTAGCACAGATAATATAATACTATACTAGTATTTATAAGCAAGGAACTTTAAATATTTGCCGTATATACAGGGTGTTAATGAATGAACCAAAAATGGCAAAACCGATTTTTACTGTGGAACCAACTTTGAAATCGCGAAAAAAGAACCAACTGTTTTATACATTTTGATATTTTCATTATTAATTTTTCATACGTTTTGATTTTAATTTTCTGAGACGATTCGATTAATACTAAAGAAAACGTAATTAAATGAAAACGTACGACCATTACGACAAGTAGGTCAGTAGTGAAACAATTATAAGTCAGGTAGTGGCATAGGTACTTTTTGTGCTCTATTTGCAATGCACTATTGATTTTAATATTAATTATCGAGTTTCGCTACCCCTTAACTACCTTAGAATATATAACCCTCGTTCTATAGACGAGTAAGTAATGACTTGAGTAAAACTTGCAATTATCAAATGCGTCTAATATTATATTATAAAAATAATCTTAAATGCACCAAAATTGCAATAAAATTGCATTTAAGATTAATTAAACTATAAATTGCATGTGAATATAATATTAGAAGCATTTGAAAATGCAATTTGGTTAACTTCTGCGTTGACCAAAACAAAACACATGCAATAAAAAAAGACAATTACATTTTAACTACTTCACATTATAATATGGTGAGGAGGTCCTATCAAAACTAGGATCTAGCAAAGCAATTAAAGTCGTATTCGAAAGTAGTAGAGTACATATCATATCGACCGGTGTTATAATTGAACGGTGGAAACAAAGAAGTCGAAGACAGTCCCTGGAGTGTGGGGAAGCAACCACATGCGTCCCCACGTACTGAACGCCGGCGGACGCATTAGCGAGCGGAGCGGGAGAAGTGGACTAGTTAAACAATGAAAATTCTGGCACATACAATAATACTTAGCTTTCCGCCCGCAGTTACGCCACCGCCCGTGTGGAACACAGGTTATATCGTTCCAGCGGAGACCAGTACCCAGCAGTGGGATAAAAAGTAGCCTATGTCCTTCCCCAAAGTCCCATCTATATCCATACCAAATTTTGTCAAAATCGGTCCAGCAGTCTATGTGAAAACACAACAGACAGAGTTTCTTTCACATTTATAATGTTAGCATGGACAATACATTTATTTGAGACCACACACCGATACACAATTCACATTATAACAAAAAAAAAAACAAAAATTAAATCCAAAAACATTGCGTATCGTCGCGTGATGCCAAAATGTACCAAATAGTACAGTAGCCCGTAGAACATTTAAATCACCAAAAAGGTTACCGTTTGCCGTTGTGATATAGTTATTTATTACGAAATTATAGATACTTTAACCCAAGTTTTACAGATCGCAACCCGCCGTAACCTATATTTGTATATCTCATGGTTTAGCTATTGTCGTGTTCTACAGCTTTGTTTGATTGCCACTGATAATAGTAAGACTATGGAAAGTGATCATACACAGATTTAAGACCAGATAAAATCCAACCATTTTCATCAGGTCTTAAATCTGTGTATGGCTACTTTTTATAGTCTTACTTTTATCTGGGCAATCAAACCAAGCTGTAGAACACTACAATAGCTAAACTATGTGGTAAACCTCGAAAAATAAAAAAAATATATATTTTGGAGATATACAAATATAGGTTACGGCGGGTTGCGATCTGTGAAACTTGGTTTAAAGTATTTATAATTTCGTAATAATTATCTATATCACAACGACAAACTTTTATGGTGATTTAAATGTTCTACGGGCTACTGTACTAAAACAGTATAAGCAGCAAGCGAGAGACCGCTGCACTGGTATTCTGCTTGACACATTTATGACATCAAATACGACAAACGAAGTTGTTGCTCAACCTCCTCCATCCATATAAAAGGCCAGTGCATCAGCAGCAGAGACAAAAATTGCTGATATTGAAGGAGAAATTACAATTCCCACTAATGAGATGGAAGAAAAGAATCAAATTTGAAAAGAAAAGTGGTGAAATGGCTGAGACAACATCATCAATTAAAATAACAACACTCATTAAACAATGATGCTACAAGTGAAGTAATAAATTCATAAACTAAGTTACATACTTTGGGAAGTCGCTACGCTATCCGCTCGTCTTGTGCTTACACCTTCACCGTTAATAACACCGCCTGCTCGTCAAAATGCAATGATCGATACAAACCCATAAGCCTCATTGTGGACGACTTACTCTGTCCTTTCGGACCTGTGGATTGACCGGACGCAACTAAAGTGACCAAACATGAAACCCAAGAGTATCCGCTGCATGAAATTTTTCCTCACTCTCTTCAATATAATATGCATCGTAAGTAAATTCTTTATAGTTTACACGATCGATAAAGTACTTTGTATGGGGTTATCGATTGTCTGTGTTCAATAATAATATGCTAGTAATTGCCATGGGTATACTTAAATCGTGAGTCGCAAAGCGTAAAATCATTACTGGGTGATTAATGGCGTCATGCTACTTTTGGCGGGAAAAGTTCATGGGAATTATTAATGTAATCTGAATAATAAACGTTTTAATGCAGATTACAGCACTGGAAAATTATTATTAATTTAAAAAGGAGTAGGCCATATTTATCATAATTTGTCTAATTAAATTTCGTTCACTCAAACTTTCGCACATCGTCACACGACTTCGTTGGAATAATTATGTTTCTTGAACAATAGAACTGCTGGCTGTTCCCACACAATAATTTCATTATTGGTAAATAATTGAATTGGTAATGAAATGAGTGACAACATCAAAGTTGTACCTATTGTGTATCATTTAGAGGTAGATTGAGTTTTTTTTTATATTGGTTGTAATAAAAATACAAAAACCGGATTTTATCCTCAATGATAAGCTAGTCCGTAATCTTATTATAAGTGTAACGTCTTAATAGGATCAATATAGCCTTACTTAATCTTGGAAACCTACCAAATGAAGTCTGTAGAGCTTTAAGATACCTCTCATTTAGTTAATTTGTTTGATACGATGGTCGTAATGATGTCAGCCTCTTTAAAGCTATGATTTGTTTAGCTGTTCGGGCTGATCCTGATGGCGGTGTGCGTGATGACCATGCGCGGGAGCAAATACCTCTCATTTAGTTAATTTGTTTGATACGATGGTCGTATGATGTCAGCCTCTTTAAAGCTATGATTTGTTTAGCTGTTCGGGCTGATCATGATGGCCGCGTGCGTGATGAACATGCGCGAGAGCAAGCAGCGGCCGGAGCAGACGGCGCTGTCGCGCGGGGTGCTTGCCTTCCTGCTCACGCTGGGCTTGTGCCTGGTGGTCACTGCTGTGCTTGGATGCGTCGGCGCGTTGAGGGAGAACGTTAGGATCCTTTATGTGGTGAGTCATACTTTTAAGTCCCTGTTTGTATGCCTGAACGACCGACTTTTTGTAGGAGCGACGTCGGTGTGTAGATATCTCTATGCATAATAGGATTGTCTTTATGTATGATATCGATCGTGTGTATTGTTATTTTTATTTTCGATTAAGTATGCTGGTCCCGTTCGCGTGTTATTCAAAAGACGACCATGTATCACCATCAAAAGGGGTCATTCATAAATTACGTCCCACGAATATCATAATTTTGACCCCCTCCCCCGTCCTTGTCAAGCTGGTTACATTTGTAAGACTCCCCTCCATAGTGTGGCGTCACATTTTTACAATTTTACATCCATAATTTTATTGGAGTTCCGAAATTTATTTTATTTCAATTTTAATGATTTTGAAATGTGACGACATGAAATTTAGGACTAGAGATGGGACGGGTACCTGGTGTGGATCCGGTACCCGGCAGATCCGGCACTTTTTCAGGATCCAGCCGGGTACCGGGTAATGGCGCCGGATACCCGGCACTGCCGGGTAATTAATTAAATCAGTAGAATAATTAATATTCATAATTCAAAAGAGGTAAACTATGTACAAAATATACAAGCTGTTTAGCACGTACTGGGTTAAATCTTTAAATAGTGGCAAAATAACAGCCTCTGGGTAGGTGTACATCCCCTCTTCTTCGGAAGGAACCGAGCGTCCGCCAGCCGGCACGAACGCGCAAGGCACTAACTGCTTCACTTGACCGTCAGTCGCGCCCAAACAGGGAAGTGGAATGTACGTATTTTCATGCCAGGTAATTTTGCCCGGTACCCGGCTACCCGGCATAAGCTTGCGCCGGGTACTCGGTTGCTGGGTACCCGGCAAAAGTAGGATCCGGTGCATCTCTATTTAGGACTCCTCCCACCCCCTTGTACACAATGACACACTTCGTCGACCCCGTCCCTCCCCCCCCCCCCTTAACGTGTGACGTAATTTGTGGATGGCCCCTAAATGGGACAATATTGATGCAAGATTATTCAAAAAGGAAACTCGTCAACTTTTCCTTTTGAAATTAAAAAAAACCGGTCAAGAGCGAGTCGGACTCGCGCACCGAGGGTTCCGTACCATCATAATTGCACCATCAAACCACACTGCAGAGTAGAATAATAAAATTATTATTGCGCCATCTCTTGACCGATAGTGGAACTAATGTTATTTTTTTTTTAAATTTGATAATTTCTAAAAAAGTGTGCTATATTGAGACATCGTTTTATTTTTCCTGTAATCTTTATATAAACTGCTATCACATAGAATTATTTCAGATTTTTCTCTTTGCAAACTTCGGAGATAAGGGGGGAACGGTATTTTTTTTTACATTTTTCATCATAAGTCAAAAACTATGCGCCCTAAAACAAAAACAAAAAATTATTAAAAACGTGCAAACGGCGTTCTTTCATATGATACCCCACATGCCCTAGTAGCCCCACTTCAAATTTTTAAGACCCCTTTTCAGTCCCTGTTGTAAAAAAGATATTTATTTTTTATTTATTTCTTATTTGCGAAATAGTTGGGCAAATGTCATCTTAAACTATTCCAAATTTCAAGTTGATACCATTAGTAGTTCTCGAGATATCCAGCTGTGACAGACAGACAGACAGACAGACTGAGTCACACCATAAGAGTTCCTTTTTTACCATTTTGGTACGGACCCTAAAAAGATTTATAATTCTCTCTTTTAACCCATCAAGGCCCGGAAAATGAGACGCAATAGATTTTCTATTGATGAATTAAAAATGAACATGAGCAATTTGAGCATAGGTATACTGCCCGGCACGTAACTTGGCAAGATAAAAACGAGAAAAGAGGTGCGCAGTAGCCACAAACACTAAACTCGGTGCATCTTTTGTCTCATTTTTCTCTTGCCAACTTATATGCCGGCATCTGTACTTTATGTTGTATCCTGACTAGACCAAGTTAGAATAGGTCTAAACCCTTAACAAGGCCGTTTTCCTCCAGCACGCGTGCTTCTTCATCTTCCTGGTGTCAATAGAGGTGGTGGTGGGAGTGGGGGGTGCGGTGCTGAGCGCATGGGTGGGGAGCGGCAGCGAGCTCCGAGGACAGTTCTTCAGAAACATCACTGTTGAAGACGAGGCATCCAGCCATCAGGCTTATTGGGACCAGTTGCAGGCTGAGGTCGGTATTTAAAATTAATTTAAGTTTAGCCGTGCAATTACGAACCCAAGTGATAGTTTTAGCAATGCGCTAAGCCACTGCGGCGTTGACATTCTTAGGCTCGTATTTATAAACTGCTTTCAACGTCGAGAGCTATACACATCAACTTTGTCTATGGATACAGGTGCTATTTTCATACAAACAAGGTAACTTTAAAGCCTTGGTTTCCTGCCAGGGATGTACCGTGCTGTAATCTGATGATGGCCATCCAGGGACTGAATGGAGTAGATTCAGATCGCTATACACAGCCAACTGATCTGATCAGCATTCTAAGGGCTGGTTTACATTATCTTAGTCTTTAGTAGAGTGTTTTAGGAGAGTAGAAGTTCATTACGTGGTGTGTTTGACGTTCTTTTAAAATCGACGAACATGCCAAGCAATGTATTTCTACTCGCTACTCTACTCGGTCGTCTACTTGCCTAATGTAAACCAGGCCTAAAAGATTAATGCGTCAGAGTTCTCAGTTTGAGGATTTCTCTACATTTTCATGCTATTGTCGCGGTTTCTTTAAACATGTCCATTACGTTTTTAGAATGCTGGTCAGATCAGTTGGGTGTGTATAGCTATCTGAATCTCCTCCATTCACTCCCTGGATAGCCGTTATCAGATCACAGCACAGTACATCCCTGGCAGAAAACCAAGTCTTCAAAGTTACCTCGTTTGTATGAAAATAGCACCTGGTATCCCTAGACAAAGTTGATGTGTGTATTTTGAGATCGTACTTGAGATGGCCTTCTTATAGAAACAGTATTTCAGATGAGAGTCAAGATGGCTGGTGTATCATGGCGAATTGAACTGTCTCATATACCAAAAAAATGTACCTAAAATGTACTATTTAGTACCTGGATCTAAAAAATAAGTACCTAAACTAGAACGAAGTTATAGCGAAATCAAAGGTACACCCGCCATCTTGATGTCAATATGGCGGGTGTATCTTAATAAGTCAATATTGAACCATTATACATAAAATATAACTTCATCAAAAAAATGTACCTAAAAAGTACCTCAAGGCAAAAAATTCACATGCTCGATTAATTAAGTAGTTTCTGAATGAGAGTCAAAATGACGTGTATCATGGCGAATTGAAATGTCTCATATACCAAAAAAATGTACCTAAAATGTACTATTTAGTACCTGGATCAGAAAAATAAGTACCTAAACTAGAACGAAGTTATAGCGAAATTAAAGGTACACCCGCCATCTTGATGTCAATATGGCGGGTGTATCTTAATAAATCAATATTGAACCATTATACATAAAATATAACTTCATCAAAAAAATGTACCTAAAAAGTACCTCAAGGCAAAAAATACACATGCTCGATTAATTGAGTAGTTTCTGAGAAATCAAACAACAGTTTTTTTTTGTGAACGACAAGATGGCGGGACCCCTTATGGTTTTGGTAGTATAAATTAGTACATAACAGTAATAGTATTAATAGAGTTATAATAGGATTGGATGGAATTTTGCATGGGTGGAGTGAAGTATGACTATTAAAAAAAGATCAGAATATATTTAAAATCACTTATTTAACATTAATCTCGTTTAAATAGATTACATAGTGATAAACAATCGACAAAAAATATCGATAACTTAAGGGTATCATTTAAGCTATCACCAATTTAATTAGTTTTGTGTTTCTTAAATAATAGGGTTTGTCCTCAAAATAGTAGATCTGTCACCAAATTGTAGTCACCAAACAATGCAAAATCAGTTCCACAATAAATCACCTAAAATCCTGAGATATAAGGTCTAGTACCAAATAAATGTTTTTGTATGTATTATAATAGGTGTGTCCTAATAAGTATTTAACCAAACTAATTTAAAGAGATCACCAATAAATCATATTATGTTACTAGAAAATTGCATTAAGTTCAAATAAAAAATTAGGGTTGTCATCATCGTTTCAACCAAAAGATTCTGCTACTTAACTAGACTCCCAAGGTTCTAAATTTCCACTGGTAGTATAAATCATATTTAAATAAAATTTTTAGCAGAGTAGTAAATAAAACAATTAAAGTCAAAATAATCAATATTTATTGTTTAAAATAATTACCACTGAACAATCAGCGCTGGTTTAAAATAGCTGGCTTATGGCTAGCAGAATAGTAGATAAAACACTTAATTAAAGTTAAAATAATCAATATTTATTCTTAAAAATAATAACCACTGAATAATCAGCTCTGGTTTAATAGCTGGCTTATGGCTAGCATAATTGTAGATAAAACACTTAATTAAAGTTAAAATAATCAAATTAACTAAAACAACAAATTATCCACCTCGATAATAAAATGCACCTACAACAATGAACGTGAAATCGCGAATGAAGTAAACTTGCATCTCTCTCGCACGCCGCCCGCGTCGCGCATCGTGTGATCGAACCTAGTTACCTACTACCCATCATTGAGGCCGGATTGGTCAATTTTTAAAGCGCGCCAATTTGTCTCCGCCCCTTTGATCATTTTTTCATTAAAATTATAAATTGATGTATTAAATTGGTAACGAATACTATTAAATTAATATCTGAACGAAATAAAATGTTACTACTGTATTGGTGACAAAATATCAAATAAAAAAGAGTCGCAGTCAGGGATCGATAATCGATTTATTTGGTGACAGATCTACCATTCTGAGCACAGAGCTATTATTTAAGTAACAAAACTGTTATTATAAGAACGAAGTTTATATTCATGTAATGCAATATAATTTTATTGGTTATCGATCTCTTATTTTACACATGAAATTTTTGAAATGAAATTTGTTTATTGTGACATTTTACAATGTTTCTCTTAATACTAGTTAGGTAATAACTTATTCGAGTAAATTGACCTTAGAGCAATTCCATGTGCTGTGTAATAGTAAAGGTGTAGGTATACAAAAGCACTAGTAAAAAGCAAAAGTTGGCTCCTACCCTCCGCACTAGTTAAAACTGTGTTGCGGCAGAGTAGTGTGTCCCCGTCCACTTGTTACCGATCGTGCATGAATAGTTCAATGGAATAAAACCGGTCGGTCGGGCGGTATGGCGCTCGCGATGACCGAGCGACGCGACACGGACGGTCGTCAATGCACAAATAAATACTAACAGTATATGCAGAACAAACAGATAAAAATAACTTTTTTTCGTAACTAATATTACAACAACAACCCCATTTAAAGTGCTTAAATTAAATAATATTTAAAGATACAGTGACCTATTTATATATTATAATTGAATATATGGTATACTACACTTTCTTAACAAATAAATAATAGTGATAACTTTGTAATAGATAATTATATAATAAATATTTATATTTAAACAGTTTATTATTCTTATAATTTGATTAAAAAAGATGAACTTATTTATTTATATGTTTATATATATATATTTATAGTACCTCATGACAACAATTCCTCTGTAGCTACGTAATCTAAAGTTAACAAGTATCCTGTAATTAATTTTTGACAAGTGTAATAGGTTTTTTCTTTAAGACTCGTGATTTTTTGGCTGATTTTGTTATATAAACGAGGACCTTGATAATTGGCAAAGCTGTGAAAAAATTTAGTTTTACAGTCAGGTATTCTATAAACTGTTGCAATCCTTCTAGCTGAAATTTGTGGTGGTGGTGTGATACGGTGCTGTCTAAGCATTATTGATTTTATAAATAACTGCCTTACCGTTAATACTGGAAATTCTTCATATAATATTTTCGTTGGATATCGGAAATTTTTGAAATTAAGAACTTTGATAACAGCCCGTTGAGCGCGTTCAAGTTTCATTAGGTGAGTTTTCTTGGCTCCACCCCATGCAGATATGCCATATGATAGTAAAGATTGACATAGTGCACAATAAACTAATTCATTTATTTTACTATCTTTTACATTCCTTAGCTTCTTAAAAATGCAAATTAATTTTCTTATTCTACCGCTAAGTATTTCAATTTGATGTTTCCAGTTTAGATTTTGATCAACATAGATACCTAAATATTTCAAAAATGGCACTGATGATAATACATAGCAGTTACATGTAGCTGATTTCTTGCATGTATGGGCACGAATGTTTAGGTCTATAGGTTGATTATTTTGATTGATACTAAAAGTAATATACTTTGTTTTATCGAAATTTAGGGTTAGAATATTTTCATTGAGCCAATTTAAAATTTTGCCAAAGCCTTCCTCGCTAACTTTTTTTAACTTCCTCCCATGTCGGTGCATTAAACAAAAGTACTGTGTCGTCTGCAAATGATATTATTTTTGTATTGGGTAGTTGCATTTGTGTTAGATCGTTTAAATAAATTAGGAATAGGGTCGGTCCGAGGACTGATCCTTGCGGAACTCCAAAATTAATATTAAGATATTCACTCTGCTCATCATCTAATTTTACAGACTGCGTCCTGTCTGTTAAGTAGGATATAAATAACTGAAGTGGAATACCACGTACTCCAGCGTTTTCCAGTTTTCGTATTAGTATGGGAATAGAAACAGTGTCGAAAGCTTTTGCCAAGTCCAAAAATATAGCTAGGGATTTATTACCTTTGTCAAGATTCAGTACAACGTGTTCGATTAATTCATTGACCGCATCAGCGGTAGATTTTTTTTCCCTGAAACCAAATTGTTGTGGTGAAAGGAAGTTGTTTTTTTCGAGAAAACTCATCAACCTGGAGTTTATGGCTTTCTCTAGTACTTTGGCAAGGGTTGGCAAAAGTGATATCGGACGATAATTGTGGACACTGTTTCTATCCCCAGACTTAAAAACTGGTGTAACCACTGACATTTTTAGTAGTTTAGGAAAAATTCCAGTAGAAAAAGCTAAATTGCATATATAACAAATAGGACCTGTTATGTAATCAATACCCATCTTTAAAAAGGTTGATGATATACTATCCCACCCAGTAGCTGAGGTGCTTTTTAGTGACATAATGATTTTTTTTATTTCGTATTCATCAATTGGAAATAGCATTAAAGAGTCAATTGGTCCAAGAGACTTGCTAGCATCATGCACCAATTGATCTTCAGTTTTTCCAATATTCAAAAGTATTTCATCAGCAAGAGTCCTTCCTACATTAGCAAAGTGTTCATTTATACTGTTAATAGAAGCGTATCGCGTATCTTTAATTGTAAGTAGTTCAGTTGCCTGTTGCTTTTGAGAGTCCAAGTTACAAATTTGCCGTATTACTCGCCATGTGTTTTTTATGTTTTTTCTATGTTTCTCCAATTCTGATTTTTCATATTTTGTTTTTATGTTATGTAGTAGTCTATTACAGTAGTTCCTGTATCTTTTGTATGTAACAAGTAGAATTAAGTTATTGGGATTTTTTTTAGACTTTAGGTGTAATTTGTCTCTCCATTTTATACACCTTCTCAAACCGGGCGTTATCCATGGTTTGATAATAGTTTTTCTATTAGTAATTTTCTGTTTACACGAACATTTTTTTAATATTAATGTTAAAATATTCAGAAATTTGCAAGTTGCTCTCTCAATGTCAACACAATTTGTGATTTCAGACCAGTCTACTTTACTCAGTTCATCAACGGCTTTAGAATAGTCAATTTTTTGTATGATTTTGTTTTTTGTAACAGGTGCTAAGTCCAATTGTAATGATGTTACCAATGTAGAATGATCTGTAGTGGTCGTATTACAAATTACTGTTACATATATTAACATTAATTTGATAATTCATACCTGGGAACAATTTTTGTTTTTCTGAGAACGAAAATATTTCGTGGTGATAGATCTATTTATTAGGTGATACAACTTGATGACAAATATAAATTTTGGTGATAGAAAATATAGTTCCCATAACTTAATGCAGCCCCAGTGTAAAATGAAAATTATTTCTTTACACAAAATATTCGTAAGTTTTGCATTATGTCTAGTCGATCTTTGCTTTGTTTTCGATGATATTGTCTCGCGTCCCGACGATCCGTCAGTTTTGTCCCAATTTTTGATGATAACACGCGATCAAAATCAAAGTGTTGATAAAAATGGGTCCAAATGTTTAAAAGATAAAGGACAACAAGTTAAATGCCTTGTTTTGCGTTGTATCCCTTCAAATAACTATGTTGAGCGAGTATTTTCCCATAATATGACGCTTAAAATGATCTAATGTCAGAAATTGTTGCTCTGTAGATTAAATGAAAACAGAATTGCAAAAGACATGCCTTATTCGGAATTCGTAAGTAAGTATGAAAAAACAGGCCAAATGCGAATCGGACTCGTACGAAAAGGGTTCCGTACCAAAAAACGGGGAAAAAAAATCACGTTTGTTGTCTGGGAGCCACATTCAAATATTTATTTTATTATGTTTTTACTATTTTTTGTTATAGCGGCAACAGAAATACATCATCTTTGAAAATTTCAACTGTCTAGTTAACACGGTTCATAAGCATCAGCCTGGTGACAGACAGCGAAGTCTTAGTAATAGGGTCCAGTTTTTATTCTTTGGGTACGGAACCCTAAAAATGACGCGAAATTAATGAAAGAGGCCCTTAGCAATACAAAATATGCATGGAAACATAGTCAAAAAAATAAAACATTAAATCAAGTCTCTTTTTTTCCCTTTAGCTAAGTAGTTCATTATTTTTACCTCTTACTTTACTGACCCGCCCGTTTGCTTCCAGTTTGAGTACCTATTTTAATTATAAACATCCACATAAATCCAACATGTCCTTTATTTACCACTTTACCAGTTACCAGTCTTGACAGTAGTTTTACCAGTTTTAATGATTTCAACGTTTGCATTTAGAAAATAGACCAAACAATTTTTCGCGGCTCGCGCTTCGTGCTCGCCGCCGCCCTTGTCCCGGCTTTTGTGTTCCTAAAGGTGGCAACCCTTTTCACCAGTGAAATGATCATGTCGGGGTTATTTCGCTGAGCTGTATAACAATCAATCATTGAACAAGTCACCATGCAAACTGAGAAATATTCACATAACTCAAATTCTCAGCGTGCTGGTAAGTGTCGACACTGTCAATCAGTTGCGGAAAAGAATTTTGTCACGTCACATCACGCATCTCTTTTCAACATACAGTGTTGCCAATTAGTGACATCTCGCTTGCTCAGACCTTTGTTTCTCTATTCCGTTAGGGATATTAACTTTATGGGTAGGCCCAGATCCAGGGGGCGTAGGGGGTACTTGCCCCGGGCGGCGAAAACTAGGAGCTGGGCTGATCCACTCCACCAGCCAGTCTCGCTGTCTATAGACGGTGCTACACCGTTTTCATCGAACTTACGTCGCATCGCGTGCACAGAATAGTACCTACCTAGTCTACCTACCTAATGCATAGTACTAAAAACAAAGGAGTGGTACTATATGGTATCAAATAAATTGTACTAAATAGTAACAAACGAATGGTACTAAATACCAACAAATGGATGGTACTATATGGTACCAAATAATTTGTACTAAATAGTACCTAATGTATGGTCCTAAATAGTAACAAACGAATGGTACTATATGGTACCAAATAAATTGTACTAAATGGTACCTAATGAATGTTACTTAAAATAAACAAATGGATGGTAATATATGGTACTAAATAAATTGTACTATATGGTACCAAATAATTTGTACTACTAATGAATGGTTCTGAATAGTAACAGACGAATGGTACTATATGGTACCAAATAAATTGTACTATATAATACCAAATAAATTTTACTAAATAGTACCTAATGAATGGTACTAATTAGTTACAAACGAATGGTACTATATGGTACCAAATAAATTGTACTAAATTAAAAAGTATCAAACGAATGGTACTAAATAGCAACAAAAGAATCCCATTATATGGTACCAAATAAATTATTATAAATACATAGTACTTAATAAATAATATATAATAATAATAATAATAATTTTTATTTGACATAATCTTTAGTACAAATTCCTATGAAGACTCTGACACCCAAACTAGGCTAAATGCCTGTATCTCAGGAGTCAGTGGCTTCTCCCACTTAAATACGACAATTGTCATGTCAATACGTATACAAGAAAGCCTAATGATTTTAAGTAGGTAGTATAAGTATGCACGTATAATAAAGTAACTAAGTATAAATAATATATATAATTATATATATAATATACTTACATATAAAATAATATAATTTAATAAATAGAAATAAGTATCTCATAAAATATTTTAATATAATGTGTATTGTATTATAAAGCTTAAGTTTTTAGCCCATTATTGTAAACAAATCCTCCGTTTCGTCATAGTTTAATGACAAAAGCCAAGATTTGACAACCATTTTACATTCGTGAGATGGTAGAGGGTAGAAATTTAAATTTTTATTTATTTTATTATAGAGGTAAACTGATAAATATGCACGTTGTCGCCTTGCAAAGGCGGTACGGCACCCTACAGGAGGGATTACATTAGGTGTAACACGTTTATTACGGCAAAGCTCCGGGTCATAGGGGGTTTTGGCATGTTGTCGAGTTACAATATTATAAACGAATAATTGCCTGATAGTGAGTAGTTCACACTGTTGGTATAAAAGCTTAGTTGGGAATCTATAAGGTTTAAAACTCATCACTTTTAGTATAAATGGTACCAAATAGTTCCAAACGAATAGTACTAAATAGTAGTTACCAAAATATGAATGGCACTAAATTCTAGCCAATGAAATACTTCAAAAACCATAAGGGGTCCCGCCATCTTGTCGTTCACAAAAAAAACTGTTGTTTGATTTCTCAGAAACTACTCAATTAATCGAGCATGTGTATTTTTTGCCTTGAGGTACTTTTTAGGTACATTTTTTTGATGAAGTTATATTTTATGTATAATGGTTCAATATTGATTTATTAAGATACACCCGCCATATTGACATCAAGATGGCGGGTGTACCTTTAATTTCGCTATAACTTCGTTCTAGTTTAGGTACTTATTTTTCTGATCCAGGTACTAAATAGTACATTTTAGGTACATTTTTTTGGTATATGAGACATTTCAATTCGCCATGATACACGTCATTTTGACTCTCATTCAGAAACTACTTAATTAATCAAGCATGTGAATTTTTTGCCTTGAAGTACTTTTTAGGTACATTTTTTTGATGAAGTTATATTTTATGTATAATGGTTCAATATTGACTTATTAAGATACACCCGCCATATTGACATCAAGATGGCGGGTGTACCTTTGATTTCGCTATAACTTCGTTCTAGTTTAGGTACTTATTTTTTAGATCCAGGTACTAAATAGTACATTTTAGGTACATTTTTTTGGTATATGAGACAGTTCAATTCGCCATGATACACCAGCCATCTTGACTCTCATGTATTTCAGGTATGATCTCAACATAGCTCTCAAAGTTGAGAGCGGTTTATAAATATGGGCATTAGTGTAGTATTTTGAACAAAGCCATGAAATAAATAGTTTTAACGCCCATATTTATAAACCGCTGTCAACGTTGAGAGCTATCTTGAGATCATACTTGAGGTTCTTCTTATAGGAAAAGCGCATTCCATCACTTGGGTTCGTAATTGCACGACTAACTAACTAACAAATTCAGATGGCAAGGCCGTTGATACAAGTTGTACTATCTTCATTGAGCCCGCGTGGTGGATTACCATTCATCCTCTTTATCTATCCCACTGACCTGAAATTTTTTTTTCTTATTAACTGGACTGGCTGTCTGATGATTTGACAGCAAAGTTCTTGTGCCTATTTGAAACGCCACTAGCGTGAGTTTAAAGAACTAATTTTGACGTGTATAATGAAAATGGTTGCCGTGATGGTCTCTCCAGACTTCAGATTTTAGTACCATGTCCCTCACGCTATGCTCACGCTTCGTCCTACAGCGCAAAAATGGCGGAAATAAAATAGACACAAGAGCAGTTTTACAGCAGCCAGTCCAGTGTAATAATATAGAGGCCAATGATCTATCCACTAGTTTTAATATCTCCGCCATTTTGAAAAAAAAAAAAAAATGGATGGTAAAAAAAAAATTAATTGTCGAATCTGCTCACAAAATTTCACGAGAATCGGTTGAGAAATGCGAGCTCCTGTAGAGGAGAACAGATGGACAGCCAGACAGCCAGACGTACATACGAAAGTATTTTTGCCCAATCAGAAACAGCCAGAGACGATTCGCTTGCGCTACGCGCTCACTCGGTCAATAAGTAGTCTCTGAGAGGAACACTAAAAACGGCTCATCATGACCAAATTCATCAATAATTTAATATCCAATAAGTGTATTTATTTTTCCTTTGTTGTAAAAGCAAGCCTGTGGGGTTCTAATATTTTACATTATTAACCTAAAAATTGCGTGCTACACTAAAGTACCTACACATATTTCATTTTCAGAACCATTGTTGCGGCGTCGACGGCCCTCAAGACTACTCCGTCCTCCACCGTCCCATCCCGCCATCGTGCTGCGCGCGCGCACACGCCCTGCGCGATGGTGGCGCCAGGCGGCAGATCCACGCAACTTGCTTGGCCGACGAGGCGTACTACGATATCGGCTGCGATGAGGCATTACGTAGGAAGAAAGCGTTCAAGGGCAACATCTTCATAACAACTGGCGTTATTTTTGCTTTGATTGAGGTGTGTAACATGATTTTTTTGTTAAATAATAACAACGAATTCATCATCATTATCATATCAGCCGCACGACACACACTGCTGGATATAGGCCTCCCCCAAGGATCTCCACAACGATCGGTCCTGCGCTGCCCGCATCCAGCGGCGCCCGCGACCTTCACCAGATCGTCGGTCCACCTTGTCGGGGGCCTACCTACGGAGCGTCGTCCGGTGCGCGGTCGCCATTCTAGAACCTTTCCGCCCCAACGGCTCATTTCTGATTCGATCACGCAGGGAAACGCCGATCATGGCTCTCTCCATTCACGCTGGGTGACCTTGAGCCTTCTTATGAGACCCATAGATAGCGGCCACGTTTCACTGCCGTATGTCATCACTGGCACCACAAACTGGTTCTATGGTGTTAGTTGGACGCGAATATTTTTCGAAGCTTCCCGAATGCTACCGAAAAAAAAGAATAGGTAACTTTTAAAAGCGGAAAAGCCGTCTTTCGCATGCGACTGCGTGGATTTATTTTAATAAGGGCCTCTTGTAGAACCTATGGAACTGGTCCTAAAGACTTTAGCTGCACTATAATTTATTAACTATAATAACAAATTACGTTACAGATCCTGTGCATCGTTTTGTCTCTATGGATGGCGCGGACCATAAGGGTGGAACGTCGAAAGCTTCAGCAAAACTTGCAAGCTCACTTTGAAAGTTAATATCAACCGACACCAACGATTCAAGAAACAATGAAGTATTAAGTCCATGAATTTATCATAGTAAACGCAATGTTTATACTTTTAAGGGGGACAATTTGTAAAATTACTTAAGTATCGACGTATATTGTTTTGTATTGACTATTTTCATATTTCAAATATCTGAAATGTTGGTGATGAGATATTACAACCCCCCGCAAATTGATAATGCGCCTGGCGGCCAAAAAGGAAAAACAATATTTTTTCTACACACAGTTGAAGATGACGTCAAACAAAGTGGATGTTAATTAATGTGACAAAGTTCCAGCGCATTAGCCATTTGCGACGATTTAATGTTAATGAACAATAATAATTACCTATTTCACCTAAACGACATATTATGCAATAACAAAAAAATAAATAAATTTAAAAAATATTAAAAACACGACTGCCCTGCAAAAAACGAACTAAAAAGTTAAATAACAAGTGTCATTGCAGTCGGGGGACCGTTTTGTGGAACAATTTTTAATGAAAGAGGTCCCCCGACTGCAATGAGTTTTTAGTTCGTTTTTGGCAGGGCAGTCGTGTTTTTAATATTTTTTAAATTTATTTATTTTTATTTATCACACTTTAGTGACAAATTATATAGTTTTGAAATTTGCTCATTAGGGCTTTTCATTTGATGCCCATACTGTAATAATTGAAGAAAAAAATTTTTTTTTCGCATTTGAAAATGGCGTCGTATATTCTCCATATTCACTTTTTTCAAAAAAAATATAGCCAGTGTCACTTGGAATGATGTAAGGATTCTAACAATAACCCATACATCCAAATCTGTTGAGCCATTTAGAAGTTATGGTGGAATAAAGAAACTCACATACCCACAAACATACATGAACCCTGAACACAACACTCTTTTTGGGCAGTCGTGTAAAAAATTAGAGCAACTAAGTTTGTATTAACTTTTTCGCTTCTTCTAAATTTTAAACAATGTCGTTGGCTAGCGTCCTGATATTTAAATTTCATAAGAAATAAGTCCACTAACTACCACCATTATTAGAAAAAATATTTTCCTGAAATTATGACCTAAGTAGGTACTGGTAATTTTACAAATTGTTGTATTGTAGGTATTTTAATTGTTGTGTGTTGTGTGTGGAGCTATTTGAGAGTATTTTCACTTTGAATGTTTTAGCATTTTGGTATTGTTGTATTTTGAATGTAAACAAATCATGTGACGACAATTATCGTAGCTGTTCTGTGATAAAGTAGTAGTTTTAAAAGCAGCTGGGGCGAATGGGCCAAATGGGACCAAAGGTACATTTAAAGTTTGATTTCAATACTTATTAAATTTATAAATTATTAAATTATTTTTGTTATTTTAATAAAAATAGTACCTTTCTTGCAGTCGGGTAAAAGTTAATGTTGCATTATATTTCGTAAAAGAATATGAAAGTAATATTAAAAAGAGTGGAATTCTAGTCAACAGTTTTAATACTTTTACATGTATGCAAAATAAGTACAATTTGAGAAATATAAAATTATGGATGAAATTTTTAAAAAGATTTTTAAAGTAAATTGAAAGGTTATTAAATCTGCATGAATGAATTGAGTTTTGATAATAATATTTTACCTATCTGAAAATATTGTTTTTTTATAACTAACGTTTACTTATATATTATTAATACTAATGTAAGGATTAATAGGTGATAGATAATACGATTTTCATATTTACACTTCGCAAATTAATGCAGCGGTAATACACGTTTGAATTCAATGTTTTCACTAAATAAATGTTCTACAGAAATGCACAATATGTAGTTATAACTGGTCGATATTTATATTATTTTTAAAGTAAAATGTAAGTCACTTGTATAAATGTGTTAATTAGTAGCTGTTTTAATTAAATTGCTCAAAAGGTTAATTTTGTTTTATTCTCAATTTGAAATCAGCTGAAACCCTTTCCCCAAGGTTATTTTTTTGTTAAGGGCATTTTATTTTAATTATAATGGGTTTGCTCTTGACTCTAGTCTAGCCCGAAAGTATAGACAGGGTCTATGATGGATCGAGCTTGCCCAGAAGGTGCCTATTCACTCTGGCCTTGAAAAGAGTCAGGTTGTATGCGCTCGGAAACAAAGACGCCGGCAGGGAATTCCATTCCTTGGCTGTGCGCATTATAAACGATGATGAGTAGAGTTTGTACGCATAGGAGGTATATCAACCAAGAACGGATGGTAGCCTGCAGTGCGTCTGGATGGAAGATGGAAGAAAGGAGAAGGTGGAAAGAAAGAGCTCATGCAGCTCTTGAGCACACTCGCACACATGCACAAAATCTTAAAATGTAGAGATTCTAGATTTTATAACATAACATTATGGAAAATCTGTTACCTATTTGAATTAGGTTCTAATTTTATTTAGAACTTTTTGAAAATCCGTTACTTTAATGCAGGGGTCTCCAAACTACGGCCCGCAAGCACCAACGATCCGGCCCGCGGAAGCTTGCCGGATCGTAACAACTTGTGTAATTTACAGAATGTTGGTACGATGAGCTAGCCAGTTCCTCGCCCTTGGGACTTCAAGAAGGAGTTAGTCTCGCCCTAAGGCTAAAAAGTTTGGCGACCCATGGTTTAATGTACCATATTTGGTTTAGAAATTAACAACTCATTAAATAAATTATAGTTAACTAAAATGTGGTAAAATGCCGAATTATATGTTTGCAGAGAAAGACCATAGAATATACCCTTAGCACGAACAACTATTGAGAAAAAAAAACGCGCATAGAAGTGCTCAATGCAGTAATTATCTATGGAAAATTTATTTTCGCTTTTCGGCGTTAAATGGCGTTGTACAAATTTCCCATACGAAAAAATAACTCCATCAAATCTTTTTACGCGTGTTTTTAGGGTTCCGTAGCCTAAATGGCAAAAAACGGAACCCTTATAGATTCGTCATGTCTGTCTGTCTGTCTGTCTGTCTGTCCGTATGTCACAGCCACTTTATTCCGAAAGTATTAAGACTACACAGTTGAAACTTAGTAGGTAGATGTATTATGTTAACCGCTTAACGAATTTAATATAAAAATAAGAAAAATAAAAGATTAAGGGGGGGCTCCCCATACATGGAACTGAAACTGAAATTTTTTTTTTTCTTTAAACCAACACGTGTTGGGTGTCTATAGATAGGTCTTTAAAAATAACATTAAGGTTTCTAAGACAACTTTTTCTCAAAGTCAACCGTTTGAAAGATATTCACCGCCAAAATGGTAAAATGTGTGTCCCCCCCCCCTTTAACTTTTGAAATAAGAGAGTGAAAAATCTAAAAAAAATATATGCTGTAGATCTTAATAAAAACTTTCAACCAAAATTGGTTTGAACGAGATATAGTAATTAGTTTTTGAGATATAGCACATTTTCCAAAACCGCAAATATAACTTTGTCATTCATAGCAACACTGTGAAAAACAAAGTTATTTTTACAGACGAAAAATTATAGGTGGTATTAAATATGGTATGGTATAAGGAAAATGTGCTATATCTCAAAAACTAATTACCGTGGTTACCACCACGGAACCCTATGGCGCGTGGCCCGACACGCACTTGGCCGGTTTTTTTTTATAGCTCTTCGTGCTAAGGAAAATACCATCAGACGCAAAGATTTCTATGTGTGTAGTATACACATAGAAGTCTTTGACCAGACGTCGTATTTGCTTGCTTATTTCAAGGAACATACAAAAGCAGTAAAATAAATTGTTAGAACACAGATAATTTATTAAGAAAATCTATTTTAACATCCATACTTAAATACTAGGAAAAACGTTCGAAACTCTTCGTTAAACTAAACATTACATTTACAAATATTATTAATATTTATTAATACATAAGTACAGTCAACACCAAGTCCCAAAATTTAAGATAATTTGAATTTTGTAAAACAAAACTGATCCACTTTTTAGATTTCTGTAAATAAAATACTTTTACAGATTTGACTTTTACAAATGCGCTTAAATCCGTAAAAGTGATTAACAATAATTATTGTATCCCTGGATTTAGATAATTGAATTGTTTTAAAAATTATTAAGTGGCGAATCGGTGTCAACTGTATAACGGAATGCGTAAAATAAGTAAAATATTTTATTAATCTTAAAATTATTATATTTTAAACATGTGGTGGGAGCGCATTCTATCTATTTATAAAAGAAAAATTTAAATATTATTGTAAACTTTGTTCACAATATTTTCAGAAATGACTAGCAAATTTTGGTTGCAGTTAGTTAATTAAACCTTATATCATAAACAAGAAGTTATGGTTGAACATCCTGAATTCATATAAAACGGTTTAGAAAACAAAAGTATTTTCAGAATTTCCTGAAAACTACTGAATCGGTTTCAAAATTTCAAAAATTAGGACCAACTTCGGTACAATCCTGATGTAATAACGTTTGAATCTTGCAATCGGTTCGGCCGTCTTTGAGTAATTGATGTACATACATAAATATAATATCACTTATATTTATGTATATGCAAAGAATAATAAAAATGCCTCCTTCTTTTTAATTTTTGAAGTCGGTTAAAAAAGTGATAACACTTTCTTTATGAATCTTAACTTAACTGTATGATTCTTATACTTAGAATCTTCTTATAATCAATAAATATTTGGAACGTTATATTTTATTTATTTTCATGATTACGTTCCCTTGTGAAAATATTTAAGAGTTTTGCAAAATTTACTTTCCATACATTTCTTTATTTGAAAAAAATACAACGAAAAAAGTGGAGTCATTCATGCCGACACTAAATATATTTTTGATTTATTTTTAATTAGATGCATACCCCCTTACTAATAAAGATTGAATAGCAGATGTATAGTTACACAATGGTTACTCTCTGTCAAACTATTTGAATTTGACATTAAAAAGAAAGTGACAAAACACTGTGTAACTATGCAGCTGCTATACAATCTTTATTAGTAAGGGGGTAAATGTATTATTAATAAATATTATTAAAACAAAATTTAGTTGCTTATCTTATTGACAAATAGAAAGCTAATAAAAACTAAATGCCAACAATAATATAATAATACAAAATCAGTAATAATAATCAGTAAGTAATAGCACCAATTTGTATCAGTGCATAATTTATGTACTTAGTCAAAATTATATTTAAATAAAAATTATTACGTTACCTACTTTAAAAACAATTAGCACAAAATTAAATTTATTTCATTTAAGAGCTTAGTTTTTCAAATATCATCTATTTTAATGCTTTCTCTTATTATTAAATCTAAATTTAAAGACGTTTACTTGTTTTTGACTGAAGTTCTAAATCAGTAACTTAATATTGATTTGTATTAGAACAAAAATATAAGACGACAATCATATTAACAAATTAGTTCTTATGTTTGCAAAAACTTTTAGTAATGTTACACGTTTGAAAAAATTAATGTTTCAATTCTCAAATAATTTTAATATGAAATATTAGTACTATAATTTACAAAGTAGACATAGCTAGCATCTATAACACGTAAATCTATTTATTTATATAATTTATCTTAAAAAAACTAAATGCTTTTACATAACATAATTACAGCTAGTATATAACGTGTTAATGAAATAACGCAAGGTCTATTAAAAAAATCCTGTTTCCTGTTTCGTACATTTTCGCTAAGTTCGCTAAAAATGTCGTATGAAACAGCTGCTTTTTGCTTTTTTTTAGAGCAACTCATATATTGATAGAAATATAAAACAGTTTTATGTTAATAATAAAATTAGTTAAATAAATTAGTTCCTGTATAGAACGCATTGCTTCATAACGAAATACCTAAGTAATTTATTTTTTATATAACTACTTATTCATATTATGTAATTCACTAACTTTGAAACTCATACTCATATAACTGTCCGTAGAAATCTGAAATAAAGGTATAAAGGTACTTTTAGTTTCTTCGCATTTCTGGAAGAAAATGTAGTACCTTTTAGAGAGCTTAGCTTTCATTGTTTTTCTTATCATGCGGTATAATTAAAGAGATCTTGTCGAAACATTCCAATAATATTTATAAATAGCCTAATTTAGTTTTACTTGAATGATACCAGCAAGTTAAAGTTGACTATTTTACTAGCACTGAGGTGTCCTGATTAGGGTTACCACATTAAGAAAATTTGTAGATAATAACAAATATCAGTATTCATGAAAGGTTTGAATCACTTTTACATGTTGATTTTCCTTATACATCATGTATCAAAAAACCCTGTCAGACCCTGAAACAGGTGATAGTGTTGCTGACACAGAACAACTTTCTCCATGGAACAAAGGTCGAAAAACGAAAAAAAATTTTCATACTCTCATACAAAATGCGTACTATGGAAAGGCAAAAATTAAAACACGACTGCCCTGCCAAAAACGAACTAAAAAGTTAAACAACAAGTGTCATTGCAGTCAGGGGACCTTATAATGGAACAATTTTTGATCAAAGAGGGCCCCCGAATGCAATGACACTTGTAGTTGTCACTTTTTAGTTCGTTTTTGGCAGGGCAGTCGTGTTTTTAATATTTTTTAAATTTATTTGTTTTTATTTCACACATTTTAGTGACAGTTTTGGAATGTGCTCATCAAGGCCTTTCATTTGATGCCCATATTGAAATAATAGAAAAAAATTAAAATGGCGTCGTACAGTCGCCAAATTGATTTAAAAAAAAAATATAGCCAGTGTCACTCGGGATGCTGTAAATATTCTAACGATACCCCATTTATCCAAATCAGTTCAGGCATTCAGAAGTTATGGTGGAATAAAGAAACTCACATACCCATAAACATACATGAACCCTGAACACATATAACACTCTTTTTGCTTTGGGCGGTCGTGTAAAAAAATCGTTTTTCGACCTATGTTCCTTGGAGAATGTTGTTTAGTTTTAGCAAAACTATCACCTGTTTCAGGATCTGACAGGGTTTTTTGATACATGATATATTGTAAAAAAAAAGAAAATACCAGATTTTGGGTGTTAATAAACCACTCTCAATGTTCAGAGCTATCTTGAGATCATACCTGAGATGCTGTAGCATCTCATTATAATCTCAACATACCTCTTTACATTGAGAGCGGTTTATAAAAACGGGTCTTAGAGTATGGCAACCCTTGGTGCGCTGGTGTTAAATAAAACTAGTTGTGCCTAAATTTAGGCTGTTTCTCGGCTCTTTCCGTTTGTTTTTATGGAGTGCGCCAACCATAGAGCGAGCACTATTCCGGCAACCTGGAATAAATAAACGAAAAACACATAAAATAATTTTACTTTTAACATTTCTTGTAAACAAAAGTGAAGTTTTTTCTACTTAGGGATGTTGACTTATGAATAAAAATAAAAATCGTAAACATATCAAACTTTTGGAGTAGAAAACCAAGAGGTATAGCCTCTTGGTTTTATATATTGCGTATTATTTGTTTTATGACCCTTCAAAGTTGGGTGGACAAGTCCATTCAAAAAGTATAAAATTTGTTAAAATAAATAATACATTTAATTAGTCCGTAAAATTTATAGCAAATTTGTCAAAGATACCATTTTGATAAACACAATATTTAATATAGCTGCTGAATAAATTTACTACGCGTTGCATACAACGTAGGAAGGCGTGACGTCATAACTTGGTAGCCGTTAGTATGGAGCGTTTTCGGGTGAGTCCAATTTTGTGCATTCCAAACTGTGATATCTCGGGCAGTTTTCATGCTAGCGTAATAATTCTTATATAAATGCTTCCTTTTTTTAGGGGTAATTTATGTAACATAAAATAAAAAAAATAGTCAACATGCCTATTATTGATACTTTAAATACATGTAGTTCTAAGATCACAAAAACAGGCCTTCAAAACTTAGTACCACACTTTTAAAATTGCAATATCTTTTAAAATACACAAGATATATTTACGTAATAAAAAAATATTAGGAAAAGAATTCAATTCTTCAAATAATAATTTCATAAACCTTCTTGAAATTAAATGGTTACTTTGAATTTCAAAACTTGAGTTTTAGAAGTTAGCTCCTACAGTATTTGCAATTTATTTTGGTTAATTCCATGCTGACTTTTTTTTTCCAAAGTAATCAGAAATAATTATGTCCCCTAAGTTAGAAAGAATTACCACCATTCTGTAAGTAAGTACTTCCGATTAATGTGCCCATACCTGACGGGCGATTCCGTAATGAAACTCGCAACTCACTTCGAAAGTCACCTCACTTCGCATGAGTTTTTTTTAATTCTTTATTTAATTTAGGGACTTTTACAGAGTACGTCAGTCCCATCATACCCTAAGTACCTATTCTACAACACATTAAGCACGTGATAGCACCATGTCACAGACAAGCCTATCTGCGATGCGGGATCCGCGAAAATACTTTGAAGAGCTCCCACATCAGATGCCTTCAGGTCTAAATGAAGAGTTAGTTGCCATCTCTCCCTTTGGTTCTTGACACATTCCGTCAACAAGTGTTGCACATCCTCTAGGTACTTTACCTGAGTTGGATATTGGAAATAAGATAATTGTAGGTTACTTTATCAATTGAAAATTAATATTAGATATCTACAGAAGCAACCTGAAGTTTAACTTAGTCAATTATTATCTTATTTCTAATTCAAACTCGTGCGAAGTGAGGTGACCTCATGGTCTGAGGAGGTGACCTTCGAAGTGAGTTGCGATTTTCGTTTCGGAATAGTACGACATGCCCCGTAAACATGGTGTCAAAATGTTGTTTATTCAATGACAATGTATGTTCCTTTAAACTTATTTGAATGTGTATTATCAGTATTGAATTTCAATTCCTTGTCCTTGGTAGAGGCAAGTAAAAAAATAAAATGGTGTACCAAACAGTTGACCTAGGCAACCCGTTTCTGATAACATCGAATGAGATTAAAGATTAGCTCAGTAGACCTAATTATTTGCATAAAAAACTGAAATTCAATAACGAATGTCGTATTAGGTACGAAGTCGTATCAACGAGTGTATTCGTAACTTTACCAAATCGAAATAATATAGGAACATTATGTCGAGATGTTTATGAGATCTGTCAAAACTAATAATTATAAACCGATACTTAATCGGTTGATATGTTTTTCATTAGATTAGCCTTCCCAGAAAAACACGGTCGCAGATACACTCCATCAAATTAGATCCACAATTTCCGAGCCTAGATTTTCAGTAACGTTATAGTTCTGACCTAGCTATTTCAGGATACAAACGATGGCGTGTCATGCGAAGTCTTTCATTTTGAAGGTGAAAAATAGGTAATACCGGTGGACTTTATAGCCTTAAACTATTATCGAAAAACCTTGACTGAAGTAGATTTCTATCTTCAAAGAAATGCTGGAATAATTTGGTCATGCTTTCTTAGTCAACCATGCCATTTGATTATCAAATAGTATTTTTTTTATCGGAGGGCCTATTACAAAAACCCTAAAAAAGCATCGCGATAAGCGTAGTCTCTTCGACTTCACAAATGTAGGAAAGTAATAAAACGCTAGTTTTTTACATTCTCTTTGAAAAGTAACAACAAAATGGAGAATATATCTTTGCCAACACCTGCCACTATGACAACAAGAATTAAAAAAAAATTTTTTGACATTTTGTGTTGAATTTTTTTTTTAATACCATGTTGTGGTTGTGGCAGTTGATGACAAAGGTATGATCTTCATTCTGCTGTAAGGTACTTTCCTATATTTGTGAAGTCGAATAGACTTTAAATTTTTTAATTTTTTTTACGCAACCGAAAATTCTGTTTTTATTCTATTACTAAGGCAGCTTATTTCCTACCTATAAAAAATATTCAGCCAATTTGAATTTTTTCGGACATTCCCCATTCAAAATCAAGTAAATCAATCAACGAAAATCGTCCAATTTTGTAATAGGCCAACTTGTTTAAAATCTGGCTAAAGCCACAGAATAAATAATAGTACTACGTCTAAAACTCGGATTAAGATAAAAGAGGGTGCACTAAAATATAAGAATGGGATTTCAATTTAGTGGAAGGAAAGGTAGATTGCTGTAAATGTTATATTCTGTGGTAAAATGTGGTGGTAGATTTCCAGATAAGTAAAAGTAGCTAGTAGAAACATACATCGGAAACTAAAACGCTGATGTTGGCGCAAAAATCCAACTTCAAAATAAAAAATACCCGAATGAGGATTCCGGGTGTAGTGCGCTTACACTTTCAGCCTTATCGTCATTAACATCAGGTGAGGTAAAAGCCAAGCATAATCCCGTGATGGATAAAAAAAAGAATAACAGCAATATTCTACCTATACAAGGTGCATTTGTAACTACTCTCCAAATTTTAAGGGTGTGTTCAGTCCATAAATCTGAACAACTTTCTCCATAAAACATGTGTCGAAATACGCCAAGAAATTTTGGTCATCCCATACTAAACTGATCACGTGATCTCTTTGATTTGTATGAAAAGTCAATTTTTTCTTACTTATTTGACCCTATGTTTCTTAAGGCTGGTTTACATTATCTTAGTCTTTAGTAGAGTGCTTTAGGAGAGTGCTTTAGTGGAGACATGTAAACGGTCGTCTTATGACTAAAGAGAGTAACGTTCTAGTAGCCTTTCTACTCGCTTTCCAGTAGCACCCCCTGCGCGCCCGCTCACCCCCCGCGCGATATTTTACTCGCACTCGCACTGGAAGCATGTAAATCGACATTTTAGTAACGTCTTTAGTAGAGTGAATTTGCCGGTGAACGCGTGACGTGTAATTGAATTAAATAATAGGTATTAGGTATGGCGAAAATGACACTCTACTGGAAGCGTGTAAACGGTCACTGGAAGGCACCAAAACTACTAAAGTACTCGCATTCGAATCTACTCGCACGCTACTAAGCACTCTACTAAATACTAAGATAATGTAAACCAGCCTTTAGAGAAAGTCGTTTAGTTTTATGGACTGAACACATCCTCAAAATTTGGAGAGTGATTACAAATGCATCTTGTATATTTTAAAGAAACTCACCTCGAGGAAACAGAACAAGATCCCGCAGACGATGACGGAGAGGCCAGCGCTGTGGATGGTGACGAGGATCTTGTCTTCACAGCCGGCCTTGTAGAGCTTGTCCTGCGTGAGGCAGTTGGAGCGCTTCACCTCGTCCGAGTCGTCGGAGGCGCTGGGCATGCAGCAGCTGTAGGGCGGGTTGAGGCGCGGCTCTGAGGCTCCGTAGTTGTCTGGTCCGGTCACACCGCAGCATTCCAACTGGGAAAATGGCAGATGGAATTTTATACTTATCCGGTTATTCTGAACTTACCATCCAAAAGACATCATCCATTTTGGTCCAAATGTGAAAGTGCCGGCCAAAAAGTAAAAGTGCTTTATTCTGATAGATTTTGTCCACCTAAGCATTTCTTATTTTGACATCGAAGCTGTAGCACCACTATATTTTATTTTAAATAAGTTCATAAGAGGTGAACGATATCCAACCAAGTTCTTTTTAGATTTCTTTAAAGTAGTATCATAATGAACCGATGGCCGTTGAGGCGGAATGGTTCTGGAATGGCAACCGCGCACCGGACGACGCTTCCGACAAGGTGGACCAACGATTTGGTGAAGGTCGCGGGAAGACGCTGGATGCGGGCTGCGCAGGACCGATCGTTGTGGAGATCCTTGGGCGAGGCCTATACAGCTATACACAGCAGTGGGTGTCGTGCAGCTAATAATGATGATGATGAATAATCAGGTATACTTACGCTGTTCTGGATCCTATCCCAGAAGTCTCGGTAGGTGGAGTCCTCTTCCCGAGTGGACTTGTTCTTGATGAAGGAGGAGCGCAGCTGTGTCTTGAGGCCGGCCTCGATCTGCGGACGGAGGGCTGCTGCTGCGATGCCCACGGACAGCTCCAGCAGGATGATGACGACCAAGCATCCGGCAAACTAGTTGGGGAGAATAATATTTAATAATAATGTACAAATCCATAAGGGTTATGAGGCGGTTGAATTGACTTCATCGGTAAATTTTAAATAGTTTGTCAGTTATAGGAATTCAAAAAAATAGAATATTGTGTTGAGTATGTACCTACTAGACATGTGCGCCGATGGTCATTTGACCGGCGGCGGCGTCTGGTGTCTAAATTGTCGGCGGCGGCGGCGTCATTGGCGTGATCGGCGTGGATGTTCAAAATAAGTAGAATAAGAGACGTCTCCATCCTTATTAAACATTTCATTTATTTATTATAATCAATACTATATGCCATGCTTATTAGAGATCAAAAATAAATACTTATTGCCCAATTTTATATTATGACAAGAATTATTTTTCTATAATAAATACGAAGTGACGACGGTCGCATGATTTTACCGAAGCTTGATTCTGGGGTAGATCGAGAGTTTGTATGCGCAGTTATATTCTACACCTGTTAAAAGCAAGGCTAAATTACCCCAGAGCCAAGCTTACCCGACAGTCCGACACTGTCCTGTCCATCAGGCATTTTAATGTCCCCACTGCTGGGGCACAGGCCTTCCTTATGGGTTGATAAGGAGGACGGGCCATAACCCACCACACGGGCCCAATGCGGATTGGTGGGTGTTAACGACTGAAAATGCAGCCGGGACCAACGGCTTAACGTGCCTTCCGAAGCACGGAGGAGCTCAAGATAATAAATTTTTGGTCACCCATCCCATGACCGACCCTTGCGAAAGTTGCTTAACCTCCACAATCGCTGGGCCAGGCGCTAAACCACTGCGCCACCGAGCTCGTCATGTTAATTGACACTATACCGAAGATATGCCGGACGTCAGCCTAAACGAGATTAGTATGGCTCTCAAACAGCTGAAAAACAACAAGGCGGCGGGTGACGACGGAATCACTACAGAACTTTTGAGAGCGGGCGGTAAACTGATACTTAAGGTCCTCCAGAAACTTTTCAATTCTGTCATCGTCGAGGGAAGAACGCCGAAGACATGGAACATAAGTAAGGTGATTCTGTTCTTAAGAGTTGGGACCTGGGCAGTGCTGCAGTCTCTTCAGATGTGCCAAGTGGACTACAGGTATATCGAGATATTGAGTTATACGAAAATGCCACCATGCTGGTCCCAATACAGAATGAGAGCACAAATCCCATCCAACTGCAGCGAGATGTGACACAGGACATATTTACCTAAGCTCTTGGATTCGAAAGGACTCGGTATCAATATTAATAACCAGCGTCTTAATACAACTTCGTTTTGCCGATGATATAGTTCTTATGGCTGAGACCATGGAAGACCTGAACACATACTCAATGCTTAAAGATCTCCGTAGTGCCCCCAAAGAGTGGGGATTAGAATTAACGTGGTTAAGACGAAAATCATGTCGAACGTCCATGCTGTACTCACTCCAGCTCACGTTGGGAACACTACACTCGAAGTTGTTGACCTTTACGTATACCTAGGCTAGGACAGATAGTCCAGTTAGGTAAGTCCAACTTCAAGAAAAGTGATCTCTCGTCGAATCCAACTCGCATGGGTAGCATTCGGGAAGCTTCGCCAAATCTTCAAGTCCAACTTACCTCAGTGCCTCAAGACAAAAATCTATGACCAGTATGTGTTGCTAGTACTAGTATAGTATTATATTATCTGTGGTTGCTAGTGATGACTTAAGGTAGGGCTGCCATCCGTCCGGGTTTCCCCGGATTTGTCCTAGTTTGGAGGGCGTCCGGGGAGCGTCCGGGCGGGGTTCTGATTGTAGTCCGGGTAAAACCCGGACTATAATTAAAGTCCGGGTTTTGGATCAAACTCCTCTCAAAAAATAGGTACTATTTATATTCAGCGCACGCGCTACTGGGCGCCTCACTTCACTACGCGTGGCGCACCGCGCACCCCTCAAAAATCGCGCTGCGCGGCCCATTTTTTTTTACTATAAACAAGCACTGCGTACCCCGCAAAAAATCGAACTGGGCAGCCCATTTTTTTTTATAAACAAACAAGATTACAAGGTTAGTGAATGAAACTGACTAAAAATCGCGATGCGCGGCAA
This sequence comes from Agriphila geniculea, assembly GCA_943789525.1. Classification (NCBI taxonomy): domain Eukaryota; kingdom Metazoa; phylum Arthropoda; class Insecta; order Lepidoptera; family Crambidae; genus Agriphila; species Agriphila geniculea. The sequence continues at coordinate 3,763,676 of OX038876.1, forward strand.
TTTTTTGTATGGGCCGCCCCTGGCTGTTTGGGCATTTATTTTGGCCCACTACGGTTGCAAAATTACTAATCCTGGACCCTGGCCCTCCACAAAATTGTGTTGGACACCCCGGCTCCACATCATAATTTTTTTCAGTCAAATAGTGGAAAAAGTATTTTTTTAACCAAGCTAAAAGTTAATACAAAAAAAAGCAAATGTCCAGGGTCAAGGCTCCAAAGTCCGGGGTTTTTACTCTTCCGGTCCGGGGCGGCAGATTTTAGAGATGGCAGCCCTAACTTAAGGCAGCGAAACGTGATCGCTAACTATGGGTCTCATAAGATGGTTCACCCAGCGTGCAATGGAAAGAGCAATGCTTGGCATTTCCCTGTGTGTTTAAATCAGAAATGAGGAGATCCGTAGAAGAACTAAAGTAACCGACATCGCTCGGAGGATTGCTCGCCTAAAGTGGCAGTGGACGGGACACATAGCGAGAAGAACCGATAGCAAACCGATTTTAGAGTGGTGACCGCGGACTGTATGACGCTCCATGGGTAGGCCGACGAGAGGGTGAAGGTCACGGGAAGTCGTTGAATGCGGGCAGCGCAGGCCCGATCGTTGTGTAGATCATTGTGTTAGGGGAGGCCTATAATCACCAATGGGAGTCGTACGGCTGATATGATAATGGTGACTAAATCAGTGCAATTATAGAACCAATATTTCAATACTAAAATAACCTCTATGATGGCAACAAACTTGTACAAAAAAGAGAGAAAAGGAATAACATTTTATGAGCAAGATTCAAGTTATTTTAGCTTTTGTACTTGCTTCTTACTCATGCAACACTTGGAATTTGACGCCGATGACGCCGATGAAAAATCCGGCGGCGGCGGCGTGGCCAAAATGACCGGCGGCGTGCGCCACGCCGATCGGCGCACACGTCTAGTACCTACTTCTGTTATTTCTAACTCAAAACCGATAATCATTACTTCATTAACAATTTTGATTAGATTTAGGTTTGCTTTAAGTCCAGTAAAGTTATAGGAATTAACTATTCAGCAAATATATCTCCTGCTCCTGCACCTATCCCATGAATCCCATGATATTTTTAACATATTCCACCGCACGTCTAGTGGACATGGGCATGGACGAATTTAGTCCATGACATGGGGTAGGAGGTGGAGGCGGTATGAAACTTCTGCAGCCACCAGCACCGCGTCTGCACTTGTCGCTCCTAACTCGTCTTTGATGATGATGATGATGATCCAGATATACTAGTAGCTACAATGAGTACTTACGATGTACAAGAGCTTAGGGCTCTCCTTCCACGCCCCGAAGCATCCAAAGGCCGCCACAAGTATGATGAGGACCCCCACCGCGATCAGAACCGCATCCGTCTCGTGGCCCGTCGGCTCCTGGCCAGAAAACCCCTTGATGATGCCCATGTCCACACATGCTGTCGCGATTATCACTATGCCGAAGATCTGCAAATGAAAAAATGTCATAAGTTCTGGATATACTCCTTTAACAGTGGTATCTGCTGATTTTTGGCTAGTAAAGAATGAATTATATCACTTTATAATGTTTCGTTTATTAGACGTAAGGTCAGACCATTTCTTATGCATTTGATATTAGAGATTATATTACAGAAACTTTTAATTGAGAGTAAAAATATCGTACCCTTACGTGGTCATTAGCTTTAATTATATTTTTTAAATATGCAGATTTAAGCAAGATGGTACTGTCTTGTACTAAAATGAGTCTTGGTATAGTTTTCATATATTTACACTGCCCGTTACAAGTAATTAATAATGAGGTGATAAAGCTCGGTAGTATCATGACATTAAATAGTCAACAAAAGAATAACATCGACTCAAAAATAAGTTACCTATGGATCAAACCTACCGATGTTTACTTGAAAAAAAAGTAAACAATTTCTCAACTACAATAGTATTCGCCCACCACAGCTAACGTTGTCTGTTCATCAACCAACACAGTTGATCAGTCAGTACACACAGTATTGTGTACACATAAGATTTCGTAAAACTGTCCAATCTTAACCGCTGGGTAATAGGAAAGTATATCGCCCACGAAGTACAGATTGGGTAAACGATTCCACCAATTACCTCAACGTCTTCCAAATTGGTCGCCCCCACAACATATAGGGTCAGTGACCTATTAAATTGGGCGAAGTACTAAAAATATTTCACTCGAGTAATTTTATAACAGGCAATCCTCTAATTCTGGCCGAACGAACGTATCAAACGATATAAACTAGAAACTAATTTAAAATTGAATTGATATTTGGTTTATAATATGGTTAATGAAAACTGGAGAAATAAAATCATGAAAAACCGGCCAAGTGCGAGTCGGACTCGCGCACGAAGGGTTCCGTACCAAAAAACAGCAAAAAAATCAGATTTGTTGTATGTGAGCCCCCCTTAAATATTAATTTTATTCTGTTTTTAGTATTTGTTGTTTTAGCGGCAACAGAAATACATCATCTGTGAAAATTTCAACTGTCATGAGATACAGCCTGGGGCCGTACCGGCTAACGAATCGAGCTTCGGAAAATTTGCCGAGTTTCAAATTAAAAAAAGATAAATTGAAGTAAGGAATTTCGTATTGTACTATTTGTTGAAGTTATTTGGAAGATATGGATGTTTGTGTGACCTCATGAATTAGGGTTCGCCATTTTGGCCCAATTGGAGCTCGATTTATCTGTTTTAATTTGAAACCCGGCAGACTTTTCGAAGCTCGATTCGTTAGCCGGTACGGCCCCTGGTGACAGACAGACAGACAGACAGACGGACAGCGGAGTCTTAGTAATAGGGTCCCGTTTTTGCCCTTTGGGTACGGAACCCTAAAAAGCAACACGGAGAATCAGTTTTTCATCATTTTACGAAATAAGCTTCATTATGCATTTAAATCCCTGGCAAAAATAGGTAGGAGTTTCTCGGCAAAATTTTTAACACTAGTTATTTTTCAATCCAATTGATGTACACACTCCACGTTTACTTCATGCTCTAACATTGCAAGTGTCAAGAAGTCAAATCTTAGTGGTTGATACTCGTAGCTATCGAATTAGTTATCTTTCAATAGATCAACATCTAGGTTTAAGTTTAATAGGTTAGCTATTCACTGCTAGGCTCGTAAAAGAACCATTATTCATATTCATTTAATTCATATTAAGTAGTGCGTGGACTACCAGCATAGTATGTATGCTACTAGGTATTAACCTTTTTTTTTTATATAATTGAGTACCTCAAACAGCCTATTTTTGCTGCTACTGATACTGACACTTTAGCAGACGTATCCACCATTGTATTATTTTTATCTATAAATTGTATTTTGACCAAATAAGGCAACTTAGAACTTACGTTACGTAGCAGCTACTTATAACGAGGAATTAATTTTTTTACACGGGTATTATTTAAGTAAATTTTCGTGAGACGTCAGCGGCAGCGACGCTATTCACGCAATAAACGTGTTTAAGGGCTGATTTTTCAATGCCTAGATTGAGTTTTATCCGTTTGATAGCGTATTATACTGCCAAATTGAAATTGCTTGTCATGCATTTGTCTGTCATATTTTTGAATGACTTTAATTATATTTGGTTAATATTTAAACTGACTGATATCTGTTATCTGAGGATTGAAAAATCAGCCCTTAAACTATTATTAACATTAAAAACTGATGGAACAGGGTTGACAGCTACACACTTTTAGTAAGTAAATATCTGGGCGACTGAGTTTTGCTCGGTTATTACTATTTATTGTATTATGGTGGTGTTATAAAACGTAGTAAAAGTAGTTATAATATCTTTTTTATTTTCCAAAAACTAAAAAACTAATTGATAATAGTCGGAGTATCGCTATCTATGAAGTGCTGTGTACATTTTATTCTGTGGTGCTACTTTACTACACTCAGCCTCTGCTTGCCGCATAGCATGCTAGCCAAGCACCTATTTAAAAAGTCTTTGCTAGATGGCGTTAGACTACACAAAAATATCCATATTCTGCGTCGAAAGAAAAACGCATGAAAACTCATAAATACGCTGTTGATTCGATTGTTTACCCCCGATAACCCCTTTATACCAAATTTCAGCAAAATCGTTAGAGTCGTTTCCGAGATCACAGAAATTTATAAATAAATATGCAAGAATTCTCGTTTAAAGGTATAAGATACAATATATGAATTTTCCTTTTTACAATTAACTACGATAATATCAAGAAGGATAGGTAAGTTAAGGAGAGTAGTTAAGGAGATTAGAAAATCTATATGATAGAATGAAAGTTTATTAGGCCTTACGCAGATAGTCAAAAGCTATGTAACGTTTGCCATGTACCATGGGCAACAGCGTCGCTTAACCACCGCTAAGGTTAAAATCGCTTGCACGCCGCGCCCGCTGTCACATACGTTTAGTTCGTGCAGGGCCGATACGCGCGCACACGAATTTTGTTGCAAACTGGTTAAGCGACGCTGTTGTCCATAGTACATATGCTAAGATTTTGTTTTCTGATTTCTAATTAATGTGTTAACCATCGAAATATAGTTTTCTTTGGAAAATTAAACAATTGAACACAACTAAGTAACTATTTAGTAATCTGAAAAATCCGTAGGTACGTTAATACTCCGTTTATGCGAGCAACGCTTAGAACAAAAAAATAATTCTGGAGTAACCCATAAAGTCTCGAACTCGAATACATTAGAGGACAATAATTTATTGTTGCGGAACATGTCCCTCAACAACTACTTAAAATGTCCCGGGACATTGTCTTCCCTTACAAATGCTACGTAAATGCGTTGCGAAATGTTGCGGGACATGATGCAGTACATTTTGTCCCCTTATGTGAGGCTTAATGCTTCATGTAAAATTAATTTCAGTTTAGAGAGTTGTATGACAACCCTACTTTTATGTTTTCCTACCAAAAATCGGGTCACGCCATGATAGTAATGAAAAATGGGTCGTGAGGTCACGACATTAGCCGATGGTGACGAAACGCTTGCGGCGCGCCCACGTTGCTCCTTAGCGCCGATACAAACGGAAATGGTAATCGATACCTGCCCACTGATTAATGTTAATAAATTATTTTTTATGATTTGAGGGTGTGGCAAAGAAACTTTTTAATATTTGATGCACTGAGTTCAGTGATCAGTTAAGTTCAGTAAGATCGTACAGTGTAAAGGAGCTTTAGTATTCTTGTGTTTCTCAAAGCTCTGTCAAACCATTGTGAACACTGATCAGCAATATTGTGGTTGAGTATAGCGTTTTCAATGGCCTACAAATACCTAATTAAGGGAAAATATTTTTTATTCCACTTAAATATGTACTCAAGCAATTTAAATAAACTTTCATCTTGTCAGAAGCTTTCCATGCTAAATTTAATAAATAAATAAAAAAAAAACCGGTCAAGAGCGAGTCGGACTCGCGCACCGAAGGTTTCCGTACCATCATAATAAATACACTGCACAGTAGAATAATAAAAATTATTATAGCAGTATTAGGTCAGCGCCATCTCTTGACCGATAGTTAACAATTTTTTTTCTTAGGTCAGCGTCATCTCTGGACCGACAGTGGAACAAATTTTTTCTAAGGTCAGCGCCATCTGTTGTTTGATAGTGGAACTAATGATTTTTTTGTATGTTTTTTGAATTTCTAAAAAAGTGTGTTATGTTGAGACATCGTTTTATTTTTCCTGTAATCTTTACATAAACTACTATCACATAGAATTATTTAAGATTTATCTCTTTGCAAACTTCGGAGATAAGGGTGGGGGGGAACGGTATTTTTTTTACATTTTTCATCATAAGTTGACTGTCGACATAACTATGCAGCCTAAAAAAAAAGGAAAAAAATATTTTGAAATGTGCAAACAGCGCTCTTTCATATGATACCCCAAATGCCCACTCCAAATTTTTAAGACCCTTTTTCAGTCCCTGTTGTAAAAAAAAATTATTTTTTTTCTTTCTTATTTGCAAAATAGTTGGGCAAATGTCATCTTAAACTATTCCAAATTTCAAGTTGATACCATTAGTAGTTCTCGAGATATCCAGCTGTGACAGACAGACAGACTGAGTCACACCATAAGGGTTACTTTTTACCATTTTGGTACAGAACCCTAAAAAGTGGCGTAATCCAAGTTCATATTCTCAAAGTAGAAGTACTTATCGTATCGCATAGCTTGTGTTGTGATGTTTGGTATGCGACAGACGCGGCCTTGTCGCAAGCCGCTGAATCGCACAGCCAGGCGCCACTTCCTGCGTGTACACACGGGAGACCGGCGCGGGCGCAGCGTTATGTGTTAGTACCCCGCGAATTGGTAATACGATGGAACCTTGTCACATTAACATCCACGTTGACGTCATCCAAAAAATTACATGTTAACAATAATATTCTAATAGATTATCTGATATATTAATTATTGATTTATTATTTTAAATAATATAGGGTCTAGCTAGGTATATAAAAAATTTACAATTGTTTTTCGTTTTTGAGGTTTCTTAAAACCATGGCCGCCAGGTTCATTACCAATTTGCGGGGTCCTTATTTTACTTAGTTATCTAATTTTGATTGCAAGACAGTTTTTACAGGCACATCCGTGTTATTTTTAATAAAAAATACAAGACAAGTTACATAAAATCAATAGGCGCAAAGGAAGCTAAGCATAGATATATATTAATACTAGCGGCCGCCCGCGGTTTCACCCGCGTGGTTCCCGTTCTTGTAGGAATATCGGGATAAAAAATATTCTATGTTTTAATCCAGGCTATCTACTATATGTGTGCCAAATTTCAACCAAATCCGTTCAGTAGTTTTTGCGTGCTTGAGGAACAAACATCCAAACATCTAAACATCCAAACCAACAAACTTTCACATTTATAATATTAGTAAGACAATACCTATCGAAGACTTGGGAAGATAGGTACTAATTACTTATTATAATCGTCAAACAAAAAGTTAGGTTTAGGATTATAATCTGGAACGTGGGCACA